>OU026147.1:55774978-56395312 GCA_907269125.1 Eristalis pertinax | reverse complement strand
GCATCGTGGAATCCACGGCACTGGGGAGCGCAAGCAACCGCATATGCAACACGAGGAGACGGATGATTACGTTATTAAAAGGAAAAATTACAAGGAGGACGGAAGCTTAGGTCGTCCACTTCAAGGAATGGTTTCATCGCATGCTATGCACATTTTATCGAAAAAATGTCAAATGTAACGAAGCTAGAGCTGGACTTGCAGTGATTAGGATGCCATACACTGGCTCAGCTGGATATTGGAAAAGAAAGGAAATAAGAACTTTGCAATCGTTACTAACCAAGCAGCAGCGCTACATCGCATATTTAAGGGAATGAATGCATAAGAATAATGCCAGAGACTTCTTCTGTAAGTCTGTTCAGCAGGTCTGCAGTCTAGGGCTTATTATTTCGCGTCCGTATGTTATCACGTGATGGACGTGAAATGATCATGTGCGTGAAATAGTTCGAGGTACGTACTCCATGATTCAATTTCACGTGTAGTTATGCGTGAATTTATCATTTTTATCAGAGTGATTACTTTCTTTCATCTTACTTCTGAGGCCTGCCACCCATGGAGGGTCTAGACCTGAGCAATGGCAGCTTTCCAAAGATGACGGTCCTGGGCATGCTGCTTACAGTCGTCAAGACCAAGCTGTCTTGCGTCTTCCCTTTTATTCTCGAGCCAGGAGGATTGGATTCGAAGACCATATATCCGACGCATTACCTGTGCTTTTTTGCTTATCTCCCAGGTCCATATAGGACGACTGGTAAAATTAGAGACTACGAGCATGACTAGCCTGACTCGAGCCAGAAGTTTTGAGTTCAGTTTTTTTTACCAGATTGCAAAATATCTATCTGAACTGCATTTTAAAAAAGCAGAAACAAGTGCCATTGCTCATTTCCAGCATTTAAAGCGCTTTACTTAAATTCACGGATATTTCAAACGCACGCATGTTCACGTGCATTTAGGAAGTTCGCGTGATCACGACGCAAAGTGTGTTATTTTGCGAATCTAGCTAATCTAACTTAATTCAAAAATCAGAGTCGTCCGAATGACACAAGTTTGGTATTAAACTACAGGTATAAACCAAGATATTAACGTTCTGCAGAAAAAAATTTCATGTTAACGGTATTTATCGTTGTGTGACATCGCAAACAGCAATCATTTTTGAGCAAGAGAAATGTAAAACATTAGTTGTAAAGGGTGATTTTTTAAAAGCTATTTTTCAAAAAGAAACACATCAAATTCAGAAAAATGCATGAAATCTTTATTTGAATCTATAGTACGGTCCATATAATTTAAGATTATTGAAGATTATTTCATGCAAATGTTGACCTTGACTGCGCCTCAAATAGTCCTATTTTGGCATTCTCTTTCCAACATTTGGGCCGGTATCTCACGAATAAATGCTCCAATGATGTCTTCCAATGCGTCAATTGAAGCGGGCTTGTCTGTATAGACATGAGCTTTAACATAGCCCCACAAAAAATAGTCTAAAGGCGTTAAATCGCACGATCTAGGCGGCCTATTGACCGGTCCCGAACGTGAAATAAAATGTTCACCGAACTCGCCCCTCAATAAGTCCATTGTTGCGCGTGCTGTGTGGCGTGTGGCATGTGGCACCGTCTTGTTGAAACCACATGTCATGCAAGTCAAGCTCTAGCATTTTGGGCAAAAAAACAGTTGGATATCATGTCAAGGTAGCGCTCACCATTCACAGTTACGTTACGATTCGCATCATCTTTGAAGAGGTACGGTCCAATGATGCCACCAGCCCATAAACTGCACCAAACTGTGGCTTTTTCTGGATGCATTGGCAGCTCTTGCAATGCTTCTGGCTGATATTCACTCCAAAATCGACAATTCTGCTTATTTACGTACACATTGAGCCAATAATGAGGTCGATTAAACTGACCATAGAATGGAAGAAGCGCGCGATGAACTTTCTTAACAGAGCCCGCATTTTGATGAAGCGTTCTTCGTTTGTGAGACGATTCATGGTTAAATTATAGACCAAACTGAAGATGTTTGACAGTGAAACAAAACACGAAACGTGCGTCAGCTGTTTAAACCAGTGTTGCCGAAAAGATAATAGCTAAAAAATCACCCTTTATTATGTGACTCAAATTCATCGTGTGAAATAAGTAGCAACGCTATCTAACAATTTCTGGCCTGTTATCTAAGGAATCTTTTTGGTAAGTTTGAACCTTGTACGACCTCAGCAAATGGTAGTAATTACTTTGTGCAGAGTTTTCAAAATGTATCCGCGTGTAGCCGCCTCGAGATGTTATTTATTACCTTTTCCGGACTATATACTTCCAGAATCCGTTAAGACATTTTGCGCTCAGCTGCGCACCTCATACAATTACTTTTTTTTATGAGTTAACATCGCTCATATTATTAACGATTATTTATCTATGTACCAATACAACTCGGCTGCTCTGAAGAAGAAAATTGTACAACTTTGGGATTTCTCCATTGCATTCTTGGATTCGATCATTAGAATGTCTATTACACATTTCTTACAAGTTAGACATTAAGAAATGGCAAGGAAGATCATGAACTTTTTTTTAGAAACGTTTAGATGAGTGCGGATATATCAGGCATCAGCGTTGATCTGATCTACCATTTGCAAATTTTACTCAAAGTAATATCGAGTGAATATGAAATTGATGCAGACAAGTTGGCGAACTATGCCAATGAAACAAAAAACTTATATTTAGTGCACTACGCATGGTACCACATGCCTGCAAGCATACATTAACTTCTGATACATTCAAAAGAGATAATTCAAGCCTGCATACTGCCATTTGGTCAATTGTCCGAGGAAGCCCAAAAAGCGAGCAATAAGGAATACAAACGATTTCGAGAGCATTTTAGCCGGAAATCTTCCAGAAAAAATACGAATAGAGATGTATTAAACAGGTTTTTAATATCATCAGATCCATATCTTTCGAGTCGTAGTACAGCGCCCCATTGAAAAAGGAACCCACTACCTCAAGAATGTATTGCCCTGTTAAAGGCTCCCGAAGTACGAGTAGCACCACCTAGTAGTAGTTCCGATTAAGACGATGATGAGAGCGACTAACTTCAAGTCAAAAAAAAAAAAATGGACTATAATCTGTTAGTTTCATCAAAATATCTTGGCACTTATTTGAGATAATGGGTTGGAGTAAAGGAAGTGATTTTTCTACTGTCTTTTCTGAACACATTGGTGAAATTTTGAACAAAATCGGGTAGTGGTCTTTTAGTTAGAGACGTTTGCATGAGGTTTATGGAGGATGGATGGCGTGGGCTATACGGTGACCACATATAGCTATTTGTTTCAAAAAATTGATAGAATTACTTTTTTTCCTTCACCGAATAGGAAAAGCCATAGTTTAGCTATACCAAGCGCAACAGGAATAAAGTTCCGCTAGATGTCGAAAATAACACACTGTGCGACAGCACTTACATTAATTTCACGACTATTTAGGTGATTGAGAAAATATAACACTTACGCACGAGCAACCTTATCACGTGTAATTTGATGTACGCTCAGAATCTACGGCTCTAGGTTAAACAGCGTGTCACTTACAGCAAATCAGTCAGTATATACGACACGTACTTCACTAGTTATTGGACCTTTTCACATGAACCACTTCATCCTAGAAGTCCTTCATATGAGTGTAATGATAAGCTCATCCACGGGCGTGAAAATAGGGCAGCATGTCGTTATATTTACGCGTAGTCAAAAATTCCCCAGTATTTGCCCAATTCGTCGGTGGACGAGGGCTATTATCAGCTGGGTAATTGAGCACGTCGTTGTAATTGACTTTTTTTTATGTTTCATGTCGATTTTTGTGTTGGGCGCCAGTCCGACTTGGATAAAATTTGGCTGTTTGCATTTGACTGTATTATACAGATGTCACGATATTGAAATGATCTTGTTTTACAGTTTAATACTGCCGACGACTTGAGACAGGATGGGTGCTAGTTGGACGTGGAAAAATGAAACTCTGTACTGATGTGGAGGCTGATCCGAATTGCATCAGATAGGCCAACCGAACTGAAATATTTCCCCGTCAGAACGTTCCGATTGGCCCCTATACCTATAATCTTCACACACATGTTTTCCAAGGATGGTGCTTGAATGAATGATATACACCACAGCCTGGAAGCACACAACAACAGCAAACGAGCAACGGAATTGCTGAAAATGCACTTGAAATCTGGTTTCATTTTTTGTCGGAGGTTTTTGTAGCGCTAGACTCAATAGTGGTCCATTGTACTACCAGCAGCAACCACGGTAGGTAGGTAAAAGGGCTGTCACCGAAATCGCCAGGACACGTGTCGGACTACTACCACTGATCGACAACTCCAGCGATAGTGCCGTTAATTTGATCCCAACGGCAAATGGGACTGGACCAGATTTGAAAACCGGATAAAAGCGTTGCCTTCACTGGGATTCTAACCAAGGGCAGGCACTCAACCAACTGCGCCATCCAGTACTTTGGTTTCCTTTTGGAATGATGTGTTAATTTGCACTGACTACGCGTTCAAGAAATTAAGGCTTTGTTTTGTTTTACGTCACGAAGTGGCACGGTCTATATTTCGAGAACGTTAGGCGATGGTGCAAAGTTGCTTCTTAGACCAGCGATGGTCTGAGCCTGAGTTGATGATGAATTGACTTCTTGACGATCGATTACTTGTTCTTTAATGACGGGATTCGGTCTTCGCGGAACAGGATGCTCAGATTCAAACATCCTCTTAACTAGAGCATTGGTGTTCATTCGCTCGATGTGGCCGATCCGGTTTACGACCAACGGAGGTGTTTGCTTTCCGGGCAACAACCGCATCTCTGTACAGCCCAAAGAGTATATTGTTTCTTCTATTTTCATTCACATTTCATTGAAGTGAATATTCGACGCAGAATGGCAGAACGTTTCGTTCGAAACGACCAAGTATTAGCTCTATCGTTCATCTTTAGGTTCCATACAGTACGCTAGGCAGAATTAGAGTTTGATGGAGGATTCGCCGAGATTGGAGATCAGACCCAAGTAGTGACGACAAATCGAAGAGAGATTGTGACTTTGTCTTTAGTGGTGAGGGACGGATCGATTCGTGGCCTATTTAGTCAAGACTCCTTATTAATTCCCTCAGTTTATAAGCGCAACTCACTTTAGCACGCTTTCCCCTCATCACCAAGGTACGGCTTGATGGTGCTGTCAAAATGGGTTGGAAAGTTCATAAAGACAAGATGTAAAAACAACTGCTGCACAAGTGATTTGACTCAAAGAACTGAGGAAGGCTACTTTTTTTAAATTGGTTATTCCACCACACCACACCACGTCTTAACCATGCTGTCTTCGAACTCTTTGAAAAGCAACTATCTGATCGTCAAGAGATCTAGTACAACATTGAGATTCTGCTTCCTCTGTTGCTGTCTGATGCTGATCGTCACAATGTCTCTCTCCAGTCTCACGAGTGTCCTAGAAATTCAACTATGCTCTCGCCCACAGATGGACCACCCCTCAACTGCCTCCTCAACGAGACACCCACAACAACGTCACGAACATCTCTCGGCGCAACTATTAAAATTTCAAATAAATCGAGCCAGTCCCGGGATAACTCTTCCCAAACGATGCCCGATGCGAAGCATGTCTTCACGCATATCCATCTCTCGTTCGCATGCAGCACTTAACCACTTAAAAACCTGTCCACTAACTACCAGTGCCCCGCACCGCACCACACCTTCCTGCCACCCAACGCCCCCGAAGTCCCACTCTAATTGGTCGACCAATTTAATGAATTTCCATTCCATTTCCCTCGCCCTCAGTTTCTCTGCAGCGTGCACGACGACATGCAACCGCAATTTCACAGTTGAAATCACTATCCGTCCCGCACAGCTCTGACTCACTGAGAAAAATTCGAAAACCCGGAGGAAAAAAAGAAACAACAACTGACTAGAGAGACTCCAGTTTTCATCGTTCTCATTTGAAAGTTTGGCGCTCCGCCCACGCCTCGACCGGCAGACAATTACCAACCAATATACATAGAAATTAAGCGAAACTTTAGCAATCAGCCATGACCTTCCTCCGTTCCCGTGCAGTGCCAGTCAAAGTCAAGAGGAGCACTTACTGCACACGGCATGTGGCAGGCGGTGGCAGGAAGTGTACCGCCTTGTCCGTGACTGACTGCTGCTGCTGGCCCATCGTTCCAAAACAACCACTCAACCATCCACAAGGCGGTCAACTACCCCACGATGGAAGAGGACGAGGGGGAAAATTGCAATTACTGCACACTAAGCCAGTCGTTCCAGTTCACATTTGTAGCGCCACTCTAATGGCCTCATTCATTGTCTTCGGCAGTCGCCGTCTGTGCCGCTTCAATCGCGGTTTGGGTGACAATTAAGATCGCCCCCTCCTCTGCCGACGACTGCGCACACCTTCGTTAGGTGGCATAATTAAATTAAAATTTTATTACAGAGAAAGGACTCGGGTTAGTCTGCCGGGGGAGCCAGTGAAAGCAGGATGCTAACGACCGACAAAGGTGGTGTCAAAGTGAATGACTTTGTCTGCGTTTTCCAAGACGTTTGCTGCGGTGCTTAACACCGACAGCTCCCACCATTCGAGGTCTTAGAGCCGACGTGGCGGTGAAACTTGCGCCATCCATGAGCGACTCACTAGCGCCTCACGACATCCGTTTGACAGAGCAGCACTAAGACGTGCGCTTTGTACGATCCACCCGCGTGCAAAACTTCTGACAGACAACCAAAGCATATGTGTGGGGCGCATTATTTCAGCTTTCAAACGCACCACACACCCCAGTGTTGCAGCGCAGCCGGATGGAAACTAAAAATGCGCGCTGAAAAGTTGTAAAGTTCGAAAAGGCCCCGCAGATGGGCGCGAAGACAAACGGACTGCTGGGGTGGGCTTGAAACAACAAGGAAGCCAGCTGTTGTGTGTCTGAGCAACGGCGCCGTCATCGCTGCCAGAAAGGCAGGCCGGCTACTGTTTATTGCGCCTCGTTAACGACGGCAAATTGAAACTGCTGCATGCGCATGCAACAGCCGACCAATTAAGACAAATGACAAAGTATCTCACAATGGCTGGGTGTGCGGCAAATCGCAGACAATTGCTGACGAGTTTATGGCTCGTGATTGGGAGTTGTTGTTGCCGCTTGATGACTTGCTGTTGACTTGCATGCATTCGATGATGTACTGCGGCCGTATCGGATTGTGTGTCGACGGTGAAGTCAGAGCCAATAATCGGCTCAGATGGGTCAGTCAAGGCCAGTGGTCACGTATCCGGTAGCTGATGGCCATCTGGAGGTGGAGAGACACATCCGCATTTGGACTTAGATCACGTGTGCGCGCAATTAATCAGACCTGCTGCTAAGGCTGGTGGTGGAAGTTGGCAGTTAACCTTCTGTGTGATGCGATCATTGATCGAGGGATGGAGCTGCTTGCTTGGACCAACGTCAAATGTATGTGTCCAGAATGGACGAAGTGTCCTGGGGTGGAAATGGAGCTCAACTGTCCCTCAAAGTGATCCAACTTCACTCAAGTCCATCGCGTTAATGCCAATCCCAAGGGCCTTGAGGAAAAAGGAAACCCAATGCAATAATAGCCCCGCCCAGCAAACAAAAGAAACGGAACCCTTCCATCTCCGACTCCGGAGAAGAGCTACCTCCGAAGCCCGCGAACTGCTTCACCAAACTAGGACATTCGACACAAAGACAGAGATGAATGGAGGAATAAAGAATACGCAATTTACGCTTAGGCCCACGGCGAAAAATGGCACAAGGAGACCACCCGAAAGAAAGTGGAATGAAAGAAACCCTTTTTTTCGTTAAGTGACTCCCACTCAGCCAGCAGCAAAGGCAGCGGCAGCAGCATCGGCATCAGCCGAGCCAAGTGAGTCCACAATTAGACGTGTAATTATTTCAGGATAATGCCATCCACAGTATTTTTTTTCGTACGCGCCTCTACCCTCCTCCGAAGGTACCACCCACACACGATCCACTTGCAACTAATTGCTTTACCCGTGTTCTTTCATTACGCTCTCTGCTCTGTTCCTCGCAAGATGCTCATCTGTAGTTGGGTTATTGAACCCGCACACTCGCTGCTTGCCACTAACTCCACCGTCATTAACCACCTGAAGGGCTGCTCCCTCCCGCCATACACCCACCAACCTCGCTGCCATGACCCGTGAGAGGAGGGCGGGCGCCAGTTACTTTTCCGCCCATCGCGCGATCCCTTCGCGCATTCGGGCGGTGTGACCTGATTTCATTTTAAATGAAGAGTAATCGCTTCTTTACACGGTCCTCGGTCCTCGGTTCGGCGGGCAGATGATGGCACGAAGGGATGTTCAATTTTATGTGCAAAGGTACCTCCATTGAAAGGTAGCTCTCCCCCGCTTCGGCGCCTCCCTGCGTCCAGCAGCTGGGTAATTAACATTTTCTTGCTGGAAATGGGGGCACAGAACCGACGAAAAAAGGGGAAAACGACGAAGATTGGACCAATTTGCGGATGGCAAATGTTTGGGCGGGAATGAAGCCCTAGCGAAAAGTCAAGGTTGCGCGAGGGACTGTGTTGCAAGTAACCGGGTCGTCGGGCCGGCGAATGTGGGACGCAACAAAATTTATGATGCTTTTTCATATTCTTTTTTTTCTCCTTCTTCTTCTTGTGGATGTAAATCACATTTTAACGAGGCCACGGGCTGCGAGGCTGGAAGTGTTGATCCCGCACTTTCGGGGGAGAGTTTTATTAAATTAGCAGCACTTTGCCGAGGTGATATAGGGCGGATAAGCCCCGAAACGTTATCGTCGATGCCGGGCCGCACTCCGTCTGAGAGAGTGACTGACCGAAGGATGGTGGGCCAGGGCCAGTGTGGACAGCGGCGGGTCGACGTTATGACCAGAAGCACTCAAAATGTGTGGAACGAGCTTTATTTGTGAAATGGGATCACATTTGTTGTTGGAGGGCAATTTATTTGAGCCGAGGGGCGTAAAGATGAGCCATGAAAATGTTGTTGAGAGTTGTAAACACCGTTACAAGGTTAACGGGATGATGGCCTAGATGCTGGCGAATTTAAATTGCTCCTGTGGTGGATGGGAGAGCGGCTGTTACCAAGCATTTCTGAAATCGACACTAAATCGGTGAAGTTGGCGTCGAATCAATTTTAATTGCTTGGAGGAGGTGGGCTCTGGCAGAAGTTGGCTGGGTCGAATTTAATTAAGCGGTTAAGTTAAGATTTCATTAAGGCGCTCGTCGTTCGATGCTGGCGTTGCCAAAGTGTTCACAAACCACGGGATTTTGAAGGATCTTGCGGTCAATGGGCGGATAGTGGGCTTAGGAACCGCTATATAACCAACGTCATATTCGCTGTAACATTCTGACATCGAAACAGGACCGATTATGTAGACAAAGCACCAGTGGGCTACTGGGTCACATTAGAATCTAAGGAAAGGAATACAAACCGACAGCTTTGCGAAAGAGAGATCTGAACAGAATGGGTAGTATCTGAAGCTCTGGATAGAGCCAGAAATCGATGACTTCTGGACATTGGGTCAACGGAGAGAGGGCTTTATGGGCCAAGTTAAGCAAGAAGAGATCATCATTAGTGATCGCTTTCAGTCGCAAGTCAGGGCGTTTGGTAATAGGACTCCTTACCGAACACTGTGCCATAAATACACACCGCATAGCGAATTCTGAAATCCTGAAATCCAGAACAGCTTCTGCAAAGACGAGGAAGAAATATAATCTATCCAACATCTGCTCTGCGAATGCAAAGGCCGAGCGATGAAGAGAAGGGAAAACACTCCGTTGTATAGTTGGAGGAAGGACTTAAATACGTGTGAACTGAAAAGCTATCTGGTTTTAAGGCAAGTCCCACCGTAGAAAATCGCCTCTTAAGGACTACATGGTCGGAAGGTAATCAGGGTACCCATACATCCAGCTATACACTGAATGTCCATTGATGACGTTGATATGGTTCTTTGGGTCAGTTTACACTTATGTTTAGAGTATTGAAGACAAGACGTTTAGATGATGTACCAAAAAAACTGCCTACCTCTTGGCCTCAAGGCCTCTAAGAAGAATGACTTGTGATTTATATTTAAGCTCTGCATTCCACTTTCCAATTGTGAATTGCTCTTTAAGCAGCAGGTGCTGTGATTAAAGTCTAAAAATCCATTGGTCATCGCCAAAGACACAATTCACTCAGTTCACCCTGGACGGACGATAAAGGGATTCATAGAGCTGATTTTTGGTGCTTTTAAAGGAGCACTACTATCGTATACAGATGGAGACCGGAGTTGGGTTTGAACGTTGGTACCAATCTTTGGCATAGCATACTCAGATTTTGTATCCACGCTCACCATTTCATTCGCATCTGCCACACTTGATGACGTTAAACATGAAATCGTTTGTGTGAAGCACTGCGAATGTGGTTAAGGCGTATGTATGATTTAAAACCGTGGTTGTGATCATGAAATATTAGGAACACAATCGCAGTTTAAATCGCAGCAGCAGTTTAAATTGCAATAGCAGTTTAAATCGCAATTGCAGTTTAAATGGCAATAGCAGTTTAAATCGGAATGGCAGTTTAAATCGGAATGGCAGTTTAAATCGCAATAGAAGTTTAAATCGCAATAGCAGTTTAAATCGCAATAGCAGTTTAAATCGCAATAGCAGTTTAAATCGAAATAGCAGTTTAAATCGCAATAGCAGTTTAAATCGCAATAGCAGTATAAATCGGAATGGCAGTATCAATCGGAATGGCAGTTTAAATCGCAGTAGCAGCTTAAATCGCAATAGCAGTTTAAATCGCAATAGCAGTTTAAATCGCAATAGCAGTTTAAATCACAATAGCAGTTAAATCGGAATGGCAGTTTAAATCGCAATAGCAGTTTAAATCGCAATAGCAGTTTAAATCAATCGAACACTGAGTGCGATTTCGATTTTTCATTCACTGTTACTGATTTTTTACTCCGCTCTAGTACAGGTACAATCCCCGAATTTACCAACAGTCATAGTTCACTGTTCCACCTCGTTCGAAACACAGACAATGATCAAATTGTATATCTGCCAACTAAGAGGGTCTTCAAATCCCAGACCCCTAGTTCAAGGAGAAGAAGACCGAACCGACTAATCGCCGATGCAAGTCAACATGGTATTGATGAGTGGAAGCAAAGTGTCCGGGGTCATTGAATGGAAGACAGCTTTATCACATGGTCACACCGTCTATCGGTCGACGGCTTCAGAAGTGATTAAGAAAGTAACCGTTTCCGTCGAAAATTGGTGCTTTTTTTCCGGTCTCTAATTCATTATCGTCAAACTTTATTGCATTTTTATTAAATGTCGTATAGAGCAAGAATATTATATTAACGCATTCCATGCTATCCATACAAATCATGCGAATTCAAGTCGTCAATCGGGTAATGCACATATCAATTTGGGGTGATTTTCTAATCTTTTGGTTTTTAAAATTTTCAAAAAAGTACAAGAAAATTGAAAAAGTATGTAAAATGTTTGCTTGAGTTGATAAATCAATGTTTGCCATTTACTTTTTGAAGATCAGATCATGGAAATGTAGAGCACGACTACTCTTTGAGAGGTCCATTCTGAGAGTTTAATTTTAAGTAACTTTTCCGACCATATTGGCTGGTCTCTTGCTAATAACACGTCTAGACTTACACCCGAACTGTAAGTCTTTCTTTGAATTCGACACATGTCACGAATCAGGTGTGAGCTGTCAAAAAGAGAAGACTGAAAAAAGAAATAGCTAAAAAATCAACGAAATAAATCGAATTTGACTTCATGCTGGTGACCACGGTGCAGTGCTCGAATGTATCGCTATTTAATTACCAACCCACAATCATTCTCGACGTTTTCTTGAACATTCAACTTCAGTTCACACCGTTTGTGTAACTGGCGCCCAACGCTGACGTCGTCGATTTCCTTGAAAAAGGATGACGCCTTAAAATGCAATCTCATAAACTCAATTCACATGCGTCACCTAGCACTTAGGGCCCTTTTGTAAGTTGCACTAAGCGAAAGAAAACTTCCCCCCCTCCTGACTGCTTCTAATTAGTCTCCGTCAACAATTTCTTTATCACGTCGACGATATAGAACCACACCCCGCCCTTGCATAGCCACCGCTAAAATCCCAAATTGACGTCTGTCCAAGTCGAAGTGCACCCGCCGCCGGTGCTCCTGGGTTAATTCCTTTAAAACTGTCAAACCCACAAATGGGAAAATGAAAGTTTTTAATTTAATTCCTTGTCGTCCGACACATTACCGTCGCACCCCCGTCTGCTCAAACGACTCCAGGCGGAGTACCTGCATCCACTCCCTTCTCCACGCCATCTCAAGACGTCCAATTGAGAATTTTCCCATCGAGACTGTCATTCCAACGACCAATATCCTTAATAATTTCATTATACTCCAGTGAAAGGATGTACGTATAAAACGATCAGATTTAAGGTTTCCATATCCACTCCCCCCCCCCCACCTCTATGGCTCTGTCGATGGCGTAGCAGCACTTGCAATCCATTTGGAAATAAGGTTCTTTCCACACACACTGACACACGCGGCGTGAGCACACGTGTGCTTGTGTGTGCGCACATCCCTCCATCTCTCGGTGGAATCCTTATGGTAACCCAATTAGAGACGTTCTCAAGATGAGTTTCTGTGATGCTTCATCGTGAAGTGTGACGACAACGAGGACGGTGAGAACGATGACGACAACGATAAGGACAGGTTTGTTGTTGTCTTTTTTTGTGTTTTTTTTTTGTTTTTCGTTTCCACCTCACGTAACCCACTGTAGTGGCACCAGAATATATCCTGGTAAGTAAGCAGTTTTGCTTTTAGTCGCATTGTGGAGCACCTGCGAGAAGGTGTAGCGCCCCCTGTAGCTCCACCGAGATTGGCAACTCCCTCTCTCTCTCTCTCTCTACGACACACACATTCTCGTGTGTGTGTGTGTGTGTTTTTTTTTAATTTTCTCCTTTCACCTGTCAATGCTGAGTGCGATCTCGTTTTCGCTGAAGAATCTGTTTTTTTTTTCTATTTTTTTTTCCCTAACCCAGAGAGAAACTCGTCAGCCGAGTGCAAAGGGAGGACGACAGGGAGGCACGGCAAGCAAGAACGAGCACACAGCGCATCCTTGGATATGTAAGCAAATAGTAACTCAATGCTAAATGCGCACACAGAGCAGAGATTAAGCCTGGACTTGTGCATTAATTTACATACCTTGATCTCTGAAGGACACGCTCGCAGTAGCGGAACGGCAAAACACGCCATCACATTCGAGAGGGCACCGCATTAGCGAGAAACGATTCAAATAAAAACTGCTGAAAAACGGGGGGGGAAACCAGCTCAACCTGGTTTTGCAGTTTCCCTCTGAAGAGCAATTCAGTTGTGCGCGCTTTGTTTGCATTTACTATGTTTATCCTTTTGCCCGTGGAGCTGGCCTTGGGTGGGTAGTTGTGCAGAATGACACGTGGGACTGTGTGCGGAGTGTTTAAATCAAACATTGAGGTCACATACTTTGTAGGCCGAGGCAGCACCGAACTTCGATGGGACGCCAATGGGTGGTGGTGGTGGCGGCTGTGCCAATCGTGTCCGCGTTGAATGCCCAATGGACGTGCGATATTGTGTTTGCTTTGCTATTTGGGAATTTAATAGTTTTGTTCATCTTTTTTTAGAAAAATTGCTGGCAGTTGTGCAGAACTGTTTCATTTTGGGGAAGGCAGATAGCTGACCAAAAATTAATGATCCCGTGTTGGGCGCCACTTGAATTTTTTGCATTCTGTTTGCAGGAACGACGGTACGATATGGCGGAGAGAGCTCTTGACCGGAACGTAGTGATGAGCGAACCTGTTCAGAGTTTAAAATTTTCGATGAACTGGTCCCTTCAAAAACAGTGAACCTAAGCCGAGTTCATGGAATGATTCATGTGGCTCTCGAGGTGGGCGCTAATAAAAAATAAACAATTCAAGAGCTAAAGGATGAGATAATTCGGCATATTAACGGCATAGAATCTCAATTCAGCGTCATCGAAAATTTGGACCATCGGATGGAGGTGTGCCCCCGAGGTCGCGGCTGCCATTTGGCCGATATTTTGTTCCATACATAATTGAACCATACCAATAATATCATAATAAAAATAAATGACAATAATTTCCTAAATAATTTGTGTTTTATCCAAAATCAACATCGGCCATTAAAATGTAACCACCCTTTACATTACTTGAACGGTGTTAATATAAGATTATCTGAAAATTTGAATAGAACTATATTTGTGGATGCGGATTGTGGGCAGTGTGCAATGTTGGCGGTGACCACTGGGCGGTGTCTTGCCTCCTCTGCTATGGTGCATGCTTTTAGACTCTGCTTAACGCCCTAGCATCTACGCCAGGCCGATGCGTATGTCGGATGTCTGTCGGATCGTGCCTAGTGACTGTGTGTTCAAGAGCACAGGCAGTTATAGACGTGATCAACGACTGGTGGGTGTACAGTTCAGTTAACCCTCTTAAAACCGAAGTTGTTCTCTTTCCGAGGAGCAAATTGACTAATCCGACTCTACTAGTACTAAATGGTGCGACCATCAGCTTTTCCGATGAAGCTACATAAATATCTGAGTGTCGTCTTAGACAGAAAACTTCTCTCGAAAAAACACATTGAATCGAAAACTACCAAGGCACTGTCAGTTTTCGGGCAAGGTAAGGGAATTTCGAGCAAGTCTTGGGGTCTATCACCAAAAAGATCCATTTCGATCTACACGGCTATGATAAGGCCTCCTCTGTATTATGCATCGGTCGTTTGGTGGAATAGGCTTTCACGTAAATACGTAACGGCTGCTTTCACTAAGTTTCACAGAACGGTCTGTCTCGGCTGCTTTGGGATCTTCCCTATTACGCCTGGATCTGATCTTGATGCACTTCTGAATCTCCCTGGTGCTGACGAGGCGAGAGCTGTTCATGTAGGCTACTCATCAAAGACGTGCCTGGTGGTAGTCCTCCGAAAGATCACGAAAGTTCAGCAAATTTAGGTTGCTGCCTGAGAGTAGAATGGACCTATTTTCGAGTCCAAGACAACAATAACAAAACTAAACGCCGTTCAACTCCTTTTGACAATTAATGAGTTCATTTCGTCTTCCAAAACATTTGCTAGAAGTAAGTAATATCTGGCACAAAAGATCCTTGCTCCTGATATTCTCCTGAGCCTCTGACTTACTTAGGGTGGCGCTCCAGTCCGGGATGGACTTCGGTCTCTACCAACAAACGTCTCCAGTCAGCTCGACCTTAGCTAGCTGCCATTAAACATAAACATTACATTTTCAGAGCTATGGCTTCAAAACGGCACTTAGTGCTAGTTGGGTTCTCAAATACCCACCACCTCATACTAAGTTTGTGTAGTTCACTAGCTTCATTCAAATGAACTAGAACGAACTAATTTAATAAACCGATTTGAACTAAACTGAACGCGCTCTTGACCGAACTAAAATGCACAAGCCTACCTCATACCCACTTCACCAGAAGATACACGATCTAACACGTTGACATTTCATCACTGTGTCACCTGCGTCCCGTCATTGAGTCATTGACAATAGAATAAACTGGAATAAAATAGAATAAACATCCAGGAGCCGGTGGAAACCAGTTTCGTGACACTAAAACCTTTTCGAGTACCCTTTTCATTGCACTCATCCATGAGCCGCCATCAATGAATGAATCACCTTATATTTGATCAGTGAGTGAGCACTTCACCCATTGATAGTCTAACATTTAGTTCAGTGTACTCGAACAGAACGGGGACACTGCACTGAGTACGCCGAGTACAATTTATTGTTTATCGGTTTTCTCTATGGCAGGCGTGGCGTTGTGGGTGCTCTGCTGTGCTGTGCGTCGACTCCTAGCCAGTTGAACCTTCGATCTCTAGGTTCGATTTCCGGTACGACAAAAATATGTAAAATGCTCAAGGAGAAAATTACTGTTTGTCTGGAGAAAGCTTCTTAAAATTGGCCGAGCGGAGTCGAACTGCAGGTCCCTTCAACTCGTAAGATATCAATGGCACGCAGAACACGAGTGGTTTTTCGAGGACCTTGGCACTGGCCCTCTACCACATTTCTCTCGATGAGATGATTTATTTCAACATATCGTGCTAGTCTGGGTCTAAGATAATCGTAACATAGGCGATAATTGCAAAGCCGATGAACTTGTCGGCTTGCTACGACCTCTTCTGCTCAACCGAGTGGAAACTAGAAGCCACCCCGTACCTCATTACAAAGCAAATTTGGTCGACGCTCATCCTTAAAGGTTCACATTGCTTACTAACTCACTACCTAACTTACTAAGGAGGTCTGGATTCAAGTTTCTGTTGCTTGTTCGACTGAGCCTTCCGCCGTCAAGACTGTCGTATCATCTGCAAACCTAGCAGCTAACATTCCTTTAGTTTGGGGAATATCTCTAGTCTAGGAAGAGAATAGGACTAAAAACACTCCCTTGCGGGACTCCAGTGACAATGTTCTCAATGCCTGAAACACAATAGTGCGTTGCGTTATCTTTCAACGCACGCATTTCAATGCCCGAGAACAAAATGTTGCCAAGTGCGTTTTGGCAAAATAAAGAGAGAATTGAGAGGATTGTAATAACATTATAAAGGGTGGTTAAACTTTAAGGGCCGATGTTGATGTGAACCACACCTAAACGACAAGTTTTTTTCTGCATTTCATTGACATTTCTCAATTTCAGACTAACTCAATTTGAACACAACAAAGATACACAATCGAGCAAAGCAAAGCGTTAAAGTTAGTCAGGCTTATTATGAAAATGGGCGTCCAAATCAAAATGCATATCGTGCACTTCGAAAGAAAATCATTTTCAGTGATGAGGCACATTTTCACCTCAGTGGATGCGTCAATAAGCAGAATTGCCGCATTTGAGTGATTGTCGAAAAACCAATGCATCCACAAAGAGTGACTGTTTTGTGCGGTTTATGGGCTGGCGGCATCATCGAGCCATATTTTTTCCAAAATGAGGCCGGTCAGGCAGTTACTGTGAATGGTGTTCGCTATCGTGAAATTATAACGAACTTTTTATGGCCCGAATTGGAAGATATGAATGTGGAAGATATGTGGTTTCAACAGGACGGTACCACTTGCCACACAGCTAACGAAACAATGGCTCTTTTGCGCGACAAATTCAATGGCCGTGTTATCTCACGTGGTGGCGATGTCAATTGGCCGCCAAGATCATGCGATTTGACACCGTTGGTTATTTGAAAGAAAAGGTGTACGTCGATAAGCCCGCAACAATTCAAGAGCTAAAGGATGAGATAATTCGGTACATTAACGGTGTAGAACCTCAATTATGCTTCAGCGTCATCGAAAATTTAGACCATCGGATGGAGGTGTGCCGCCGAGGTCGCGGCGGCCATTTGGCCTATATTTTGTTCCATACATAATTGAACCATACCAATATTAGCATAATAAAAAGAAATGACAATAATTTCCTAAATAGTTTGTGTTTTATTCAAAATCAACATCGGCCCTTAAAATGTAACCACACTTTACATTTTGTATATCATGAGACGACGCACCAAATTTCCGACATGTTCGACATTATCAAGAGAGACATGCGTTCAGGGGGACTTTTCTTACAAATTGATAAATTTTCTCCCAAAATTAGTGTCAACTGACATTTGAGAACTAAAAAAAAAAAAAAACAGGTGACTAAATTAACGACAAACGTGACTTAAAATCAGTAGGCAACTGCCGACAGTTTAAAAATATTGAGAACAGCTGATGATTGATTTGACATTTCGAATCTTGACTATCTATCACAAAGTCGAACGCACAACGCACCACTGTGTCTTAGGCATAAATCGAGAATGCACATTTTCATGTTTGACACAAGATAGTGTTTTTGGAAAAAGCCGACAAGCCTGAACCAGAAATAAGAGAGCAAAGTGATATCCAACATCTGTGACCACGTGTGAACTGTTGTTAACGGCTGAAACCCTTCTCCAACCTGAGAAGATGGATCCAAAGATTGTGTAAAAGTATTCTCTCATTTTTCATGCCATACCTTGTCGAAGGCCAGAAAGCGAACTTCAGAGCATCGTGC
The DNA here is from genome assembly GCA_907269125.1 of Eristalis pertinax. Taxonomy (NCBI): domain Eukaryota; kingdom Metazoa; phylum Arthropoda; class Insecta; order Diptera; family Syrphidae; genus Eristalis; species Eristalis pertinax. Next base: position 56,377,219 of record OU026147.1, on the reverse strand, counting down.
CACACCTTGTCGAAGGCTTGAGAGGCACTAATGAAAGCCGCTAGCGTAAACCTTAATTTTCTCTAATTTCTTGATATTCTTGTTGAAAGTTGGATTAAATGATGACGAATCACATTGAATGCTGGCAGTGGTTGTAATTTGCTTGGCCAGCTTGTCTTTTGGGACATTGTTATCAAGAACCGCCATGAAGGAAGGGACACGTCCTTCGAATGAGATGAAAGACTGCACTCAGCTCCTCCAGTCTCCGGTGGATTGTTTTAGGGATTCTGGGCTTCTTGGTCTTAACTTTCTCTCGACAAAATTCGAATTGACGAACGAGAGTACATTGAAACGTATTCCAAGTGCTTTTTTTGCAGTCGAACAGCCTGTCCGGCGAGTATTGAATATCAAGCAGAAGGCAACATTAAATAAAAGACACTTTGAATCGGGGATATACTGCTCTTTAGTGGAGACCATGCTGCAATGATCGAGTCCACGGACAGCTCCTCAAAAAATCCACATTTAATTAGCTACGCACAGTTGGTTCTCGATGTTTGCTTGAGCATGGAATTTAATCGGCCATCATTCGAGTGAATGGCGCCCAACGCTGAAATCGTGAAATTCCCACACTTTCGATTATGTGCCAACTGACAGCATGGATGGTGCTGCAACCCGTGGTTGACCTGGGCCTAGCGTCTACAATGAAAGAGACCTTCAGTGACTCGAAAGTAGAGCCGCCGTGAATTATAAAGGTTGCCAGATGCGGGGATTGAGTCTTGTACGCCCAGCGTATGAGTCTACTAAGCCACAGCGGCCACATGTAAACTGATATGACGTCTACCTTTAAGATTATATTCCCTAAATAGAGCCTTCGCATCAGCAGCATCCTTCAAATTCGAGAGATAGACACACAAGACAAACTAAATCGCCCTCCAAGATAAGACAAAATACAATGTTTTGGTAAGTTTCCAAGAAAACAAACACGTTAAAAGACTAACAACAACACAGACTGTGGACAGACCACCAGCAGCTCCAAACCACTCAACAAACATTGTAACCCACCACCAGTGGCAAGCAGAAGCCGTCCATCATGCATCCCTTCTCCGCCATGCGCGTGCAGGATTCTGTTTCCCTGCACAGCATACGAAACGCCATCGCCAAAGGAGAAGCGAAGTAGTTTAACCACCACAGGATCATGAAAAAGATACATTACCCCACTCGAAAAGAATTAGTATCGCCTCTGTTGCATGTTCGCCGCCAGCCAAGGATGCGATGAGTTGTAGCCGCAGCTCATTCGAACGGCCACAAGATGGATTTATTGGAATTTTCCCAAAGTTTTCCAGCAACCACCCCCTCCGCCTGCAGGTAAATAAAAACATCTTCACTTACACGCGCCCCACCCCCGTCTCCGGCGAAGGGATGAAAAGGAGAAGATGAAGAAATTCAAAAAAAAAAAAAAAATCACATAAACCGCACAAATCTTGGAACACAGACTGCAGAACAGCACGGGCCTGAGTGTGTGGCTTTTTTCGGAATTCAACCGTCGTCGTGTGTATCTTCGCCCCACGATTTTTTTAGATTCTCTGCTGCCCTGACGAACCCTCTTCCGCATCAGCCGAAACGGAAGTGCCACTTCGATGGTAATGCCTCGTCGTTTTGTCGGGGCGCCCGCTCTCTCCAAGCGTTCCTTGTTCACGTACGAGGCAGAACGCCCCTCCCGCCGTCACGACTCACACACGAGTGCAGAGACACATGATGAACCAAACGGAAATAAATTTTTCACTTCAGCTGGGCCGGGGTGATGGTGGGTGGTTTTCTCCACAAAGCAAGGCTATTCCACCCCCCGTGCTGGTGGCCTGCGCTTCTTGCCAAACCATTAGAGCAGTGGTTGGCCCTGAGTGCGGTGAGGTACGGGAGAGGGTTCGTGGTGGTGCCTGCCCCGATGCCTTTTTATCTTAAATAATGACTCTTAGTTTGCAGTAAACCCTTGCTCCGTGGCCTGCGCTTTTGCCGGAGCGCTTTGGACGAGCGCAAATGTTGGAGTGAAGCGTGCGGGATGAGCAGATTCTGCGGTGTGCCATTGTGGTACGTGTGTCTGTGTGGGGGGGGGGGGAGGGGAGCAAAACGCTTGCCCCGAGGTGAGATGCTTTCAGTAAGCGAATGTAAACTTTAACTTGAGGAGTTTAGTTTTCTCCAGCCGTATCTGCTGCTCGAATCAGCAGGTATTCTCAACGCAAAAGGGCAAAGTGCAAGGACCTCAATATCACCCTTCCCACGTCCCCCACCAACTGACCACCGCACAGCCTTTGTCTCATGTATGACAATTGATTTCCAAGCACTGCAGGGGCGTGAAACCTTGAACAGCAGAAGCAACAGCGCGGCGGGTGGACTGGGGCACGCAGGCAAGAAGGTCCTTCCCTCTTGGGGTGTGATTTATGACGAATGCAGACGGAGAAGTGATTTTATTTTATTTTTATTTGGTTCGTTTTTTTTTTTTTTTTTTTTCCTTTTTACTGCTCGATTCCCTGTCGTTACAGCGTTGGTCACCGTGCAGACAAGTATTTGGTTAAGGATTACGCTTTTGACGGTCGGTTGGAGAAGGCAAAAGGGAAACGGGATATTTATTATCCTTACAATGCCAGTCACCGTGAGTCGAAGAGATGCAGAGATGAAGGCAGCAGTTCGCCATGATATGGATTTCTGTGTTCGGTTGACTGGTCTTATGGAAAATTTACATGAAAAGGGTTTGGCACGCTACGGACCGTTCGTTCCCGAAAGGGACTAAAAACTTGTTATCAAGTCATTGTCCAATTTTTTAGGAAGTATATTCATCAGAAGAGGATTCCAATTTGTCCCAAATTTCCCAGGTTTTGCAAGCTCTAGAGGCATTCCTGCTTAGTATCGTGCAAGACCTTTATCTGATTGGCTCCTTCGTGATGGATGGTTGAGGATTGGACCAGTAGTTTATTTATCAAGGATGTCACTAAAAGCCGTATCGCTCTGTCATTACTTTCCATGCAGCCATATAATTCACATCACAGGTGGTAAAATGTTGTAATCAGTTTCGTAAGAGGTTTTTAAATCAAAGAGCTTTTGGCAGACTGTTGATTGTGAATTAGTTCCGTGAACAAATCGCAATACTGCCTCCATTTGGTATAATCACCACACAACTTTGGCAGAGATATCTGCGGCAGATTCAGTGTTGTACTCCGCATATTCGAAGCAGACAACAATAATGGGTCTTTTAGCTTATTCGATTCCTTCGTGTGTTGTTCCATCTTGGTAGTAAGTGCAAAAATCTGCCTAAATTCATCCTCCAACCATAGACATTCTCGCATTTGGTAGCCTCCTGATATAGGATTTACAACCAATTCTTCTGCTTATCGATATATTTCTTCAATTAGCTCCCAGTGCTTGTTTAAACTGCTTATTTACAGCTGATAGAATGTACCTTTCCTCCTGGCTTTCGCGAAGTTTGGACAACAACCTCTCCAAAGATTGCTCCCTGTCTTCCAATTATCTTTATTATATCATTTTCTGGCTGAGTATCTGTGGATTGCACTTTAGATGTTCCAGACTTTGGTGGATCATCCGCCTCTGGATTAGTTTCGATGTCATCTGGAATCGACAAGATATGCTGCTTGATTGCATCCTAAAGCTGCTCCACTCTATCAAAGGTGTTGGATTGCATGTATGGTGCATCTTGCTTCACCACGTCTTCTACTAGCTCATGATTGTGGCTAAACTCCTGCCATATTCCGTCCAGAAGTTTCGGCAGTTTTTTTTCGGACATAGCCGCTAAATGCCAGATCCGCCACTCAAAAAAGACCGACAAATCACATCTCATCTAGGTTTGGGCAACAATTACGAAGCCTCGAACATCGTACTCAACATTTCTGGGACGCTCCTCTTCGGCAGAAAATTCACCCAACCTCCCATGCAGACGTACATATTTCCCAAAAAGTCACGGAGATTAAGCCACATTCGGTGTACAAAGGCGTTCGTCCGAAATCAGTCACATCACGTCGCGCACCAGCCGTCCACAAACCATTCACTCCCAACTGTCCGCAAAGAAAATAAATAAAATCACTTCCTCCATCATCCTGACTGTGGCAAGCGAAGAAAAAAAAAAGCTGATCCCCGTCACCCATGTAAGCGACCACCATGTTTCCAGTTACCGTCAACCTGACACTCGCTGGTCGCCAAAATGTCTGAGAGGCGGAGGAGCATGTAACTATCAGACCAAAAAACCACTTGCTACCGTCGAAAAATGATTTCGCTTACCGCTGTGCACCCCTGTCAGCCCGGGTGGGTAGCAGCTGCCGCTGCCTCTGCAATGGCTACATTATTACACCATCGTACATGGGCACGACCATGTTGCGCACAGAAGCACCACTCCAACTCGACTATTTCCGTGTAGGCAAAACCGTGCTCCGTTTTTCTGACAAATGCTTCCCCCCACTTTGCTCTTTGTCTGCCGCGCCCACGTCCTCCTCCTTGTCGTTCGCTTCACAATGCAATTGCACACATACTGCAAGACCATTCCTTCCTGAATGTGCCGCGACAAGCAGCAATCCACATGCGTGCTCCTCTCGCCCGGGCACCAATTTTTTCCCTGATGCCACAATTACCACTTGCGAGCGGGACAAAGTGACGTGTGCACTGTGGAATATGGCTGAGTGCTTGAGTGAATATTGTCGCTGGGGCTCAGACTAACGCGTGTGTGTGTGCGTGCCACAAAGATGCATGATTCCTCTGGCTGTCGCCCAAAAAATGTAGCCATAACTTGAGCCCTATTCACTGCGAAGCACATCTCTGACAGCCGACAGGGCCCGCACCACCAATGAGGGTTCGCAGAGCGTTTTGTGCGGAATCCGCTTCTGTGGAACGTCTTTTCGGTTCGGGTCTTTGTTCATAAATCAATTTCAGGTATTCTTCAATTCTTCAGCCAACCCCCACAGCCCCGGCGGGGGAGGGATCGGACTTAAAAAAGAAAAAAAAACCTCAATTTCCGGACACTTCCAGACGTTCGAATTCAATAAAACCGACTGACATTGATCGCCCTCCGAGGCATGGATGGGTGGGGGGGTCGGGTCGAGACGCATTCAATCCGAAAATCTGGATTTATTAAGTTATTGGAAAATGGTCGCACTCCACAGGGAATTGCTGTGTGATGGAGGGGGCGGGGGGTTGTGTAAATGCGGTTGACATTCAATCTTCTTAAGTGCACCACTGTCACGGTGAATTGACAAGAAACTGAACATCTATCGGTTGGCCGATAATACAACGTGACAGGCACTCGCACTCGTACCAGCATCCGTCCACGAGGTGCGTGCGCGTCGAGATGCGACGCTTCGATTTGCAGCCATTATAATAAATAAGTTCCGTTCGATGGAAATGATTTTGATTTCGGTCAAATTGGATTGTTCCGGTTCGACCGGGGGAGGGGGTCGGTGGGCAGCTCTAGCTGGAGGAAGTTGTGTGATGTAAATTTCAATGTACACGCAGCTTCCTGCTCGTACTCATGCAAATGAGTTTTAGGAACAGGATATCCGAAATGACAGTTACACACTGGCCGGGTGTGGATAGTGTGCGCATCGCTGACCCTCGCAGATTGCATGCCACAAATACACATCGTTGTTCCTGTCATAAGGACGACAGCTGGGCGATGATGTTGATGGCCGGGTGAGTTCATGAATCGCAGCCTGGGATGGACACGTAACGAGGCATGTTTTGAAAACCGGCTGACATGTGCCTTGCTCACGCAATTGACATGCAATTGTTGGGTGCGTTTGAATGGACGAGATTATTACGTGGAATTACTGTTCACCTTGTCGGGGCTGTGATTTTGGCAAGCATTTGACGCACACGATCATCCGGGCAGAAGGAGGAGAACACCGCGGGTAGTCCAAAGTTTCAGAGAGTGACGCCAAACAATCCCCTCCCGTCTCATCAGTGATTCACTCATAAACTATTTAAGACTCGAATTAATTGAAGTAAATATAAGTAGCGTCCATTCCCCCATCCGCGGCAGTGCCAATTTTATTGTGTTCATGTCGAAATAAATATTTAAGCTCGAACACGGACAAATTTTCAACCCCCGGCCAGGCCACAGGGTGTTGGCATTCTCACGCATGTTGCACGGCATAGCAAACTAGCGGGAGACCTTTTTTTTAAAAAAAAAAACTTAAAAAAACCAATATGTTCCACCTCGCAGGCTGGATGTCCTAAGCACTTTCTAACTCACACGCGCACACACTGCAGGGCCGTAAAACATTCTGCAGTTTACATGAAATTTTATGTTTCGCCAGACATCGCCACCACAGTCAGTTGGGCAAAAAAAAAATGAAACGTATTGAAACAACGCTGGCGGTGGGCACTGATGGTGGTAATACAAAGGAACAAGATGAAGAAGAAGTCTGGTGTGGGAATCGTATCTCGTAAAAGCGAAATATGTACATGCTCCTGATGTGGTGGTGTTCCACAGGACTGCCACATGAACTTTTATTGGTAAATTTCCATCTTTTCCTGCACGCGTGCGACTGCGGCCGATTCCGATTATGTTCCTCTTTTTTGCTTTCTTTCACTCTCCCTTCAACAGTTTTCCCTTGCTGTTGCTCTGGGGAGCATCGGAACGGAATGAAGGAGTTTACCACCATGCCATTTCAATTTCAAACAAAAATGGTAATTTGAATCCTCTTCGATGTCTTCCACCTCCTTCCGTCCTCCTTTGACGTCGTCACTCTCATGCATATGTGAGTAACCTTAAACTTCAACTTGTGTGCAATCGATTGGCCGAACTTGGCATGGAATTGAAGTTTTTATGGGTTTTTATCAGAAGAACCATTCAATGTGTACGCGTCGCTTCGCGCCGCGCCTTGCCGCTCCGCGCTGACAAGTACTGCCAAACAAGATTAGATTGAAACGTTTGACGTACCACTCTGATAAAAGGTAGACGTCAAAACGTTAAATTGGTCATTAGACCCCTCGACAAGGAACACTTGACAATTGCTTGACATTCACAGATTCATATCGTCAAAGATACGAGAGATGACATCCGAGAACGAGAGAGTGAGAGAGAGCATTTGCAAGAAAACGTTCTGAAAAGCAAGAAAAAAAAAAGAAGCTCGCTCAAGGACACGCTTGAATGGAAATGCATGCATTTCAAAGTAAGTGTCGTGCTAATTAGATTTGCCAGCAATTAGCATTTCAATTATGTATCCTGTCGTGATGTCTGTGTCACAGAAGCGTGGTTTATTCACGTTTGAGTTGTCATTGACCCAGATTCCCAGTTGCATGGGCACGAAATGTGTGTCGCACGCCAAGAGTTTTGGAATTGATTAATTGTTTATCAAATTCACGGCCGAAAAAGCTGTTCTGTGCGGAGTTAAGTGGATAATGCGGTTATGTTTTGTTTGAGCTGATATCTTTTTTATGCGCTGCGCCCTGCTTTGAATCCAGAAACGTCGCCGTGAATGCGACAACTGCTGCTGCACAAGACTCTGGACTTGCCAGTGCTTAGGCAAAGGCACTCTGACCTCTTAGCCGTGTTAGAGAGGAAAGGAGGTCCCATATGTGAGGAAGGACGATACAATCATGAGTTATATGAAATCTACCAAGAAGCTGGTCATTATATGAGAAAAATAAAGATTGGTAGACTACGGGCTGGGCTGGGCACCTAGCTCGTATCAGCGAAGAGGATTCCGCTCGGAAAGCGCTTTGCGACACAATTCACGGTAGAATGCAGCGTCGCAGACCACGCTTGCGTTGGAAGAATGGTGTTGACCAGGACGCCCGACGTCTTGGGTTGCAAAACTGGATGGCGTCAACCCGCGATCAGAACAGGCGAAAGTACTTGACTGGATGGCGCAGTTGGTTGAGTGTTTGCTCTTGGTTAGAGGAGACCTGGGTTCGAAGCCCAGTAAAAACAAAGTTATTTCGCTTTATCCGGTTTTCAAATCTGGTCCACTCATCATTGGCCGTTGGGATCAAATTAACGACACTGTTACTGGAGCTGTCGATCATTGGTAGTAGTCTGACTATGGGTATCACAATGGACCAACATGGTCTAAGTGATATCGCTAGCAGCCCATTCACTTAACCTAACTTGCTGCAAGAGGGCCGGGCCGGACCCCGGTTGTTGCACCGACGATGATTTTGATCCTGCTTATGGGGAATTGCAATCAATTCAGTACTCTCCAACTGGCGTGCTCGTTGTTGAGTTGCGTTTTTTTTAGTTTCCTTGTGACAATGGTGGTCACTCTCAGAAGCAGAAGTCGACATTAGCGCGGAACTTCTTTAATTTGATGTCCCAACAGCTCATTGCTACACCAAATATTGATCAGCAACACTCGAACGCCGATGAGCGCCGTGGCGTAGTTCAATCCTCGGCACGAGCAGCTCTCCACCTCTTTCGAGTCGCTGACAATCCTCAAAAGCACAATGCAGTCTAGAGAAGTTTCCCAACCTCGCTTCTGGGAGTCGGAACTGTAAGTCCCCTGCCCTCGTGAGAGCACAATAGCGAGCACAGCAAGAGTGACCGCTTTTGAAGCAACCTTGTAAAGGTCCATTCTTCTATACAGAAGTTGGCGTACCTCTCGTCAGCGTAGTCGTAGTTGCATATGTTGAGTAATGAGAATCCAGCTTATTGCTCCACTTCATGAGGATAAGGACGTCAGAGGCACATCAGCATGAGAAACAGAATTGGTGAAAGGATGGAACCCTGATTGAGTTCATAATTGCAACATTGTTGGCCCTGCACTGCACAAAAAATATTCTCCATGCATTTATGGATACAAATACTGCCGCAAGTTTGCAGCAGATCAGCATTGCCAATAAAATAGGCTGAGTTCGTAAACGCACAATTAACGCAGTACTGCAACGTCATAAATAATAATAATAATATAATATTGGTGGCGCTACAGCCCGTAGAGGACCAGGGCCTAGCTTCTCAGCAACCACTCGTGTTGTGCGTGCTATTGTTCTATCACGAGCGGAAGGGACCTACAGTTTTATGCCGACTCCGAAGGGCCAAGTTTTTCTAGACAGTTATACTCTTTGAGCATTTTCAGTGACTCGAAAGAGGTGGGGATGTGAAAAGTATTTCTTATCGTACCAGGAAACGAACCTGAGACAGATAGGTCCAAGTGCGTAGGAGTTGATTCACATACCCACAACGCCACGGGCCACCACACTGCAACGTCAAGCGTACTTAAATGCAAACATTTGCCAATGATGCAACGCATCGCTTTCTAAAAGTTCATATGAAAGCAAACAAAAGCAACCAGCGCATCACAGATAATCGAGATGCAACGCAACATCAAAAAATCATTACATAGCATCACAAAGGCAGTGATGCTTTCGCGATGCGCTATGTTCATAAACGCAACATCAGTACTCAGTGTGCGATGCTGCGACTGACGTTTAATTCTATGTATTGCTAAACAAAATATTTTGCACAAAACGAGAAGGGCGATACTTTTGCAATAAAACGAATTGGAAGTCAAGATATGTTCCAAAAAACAAAATTTCCTTAAAATAATAAGAGAACATCCGGATTATGTTGGACGGTTTCCGGAATCGCATCATTGCCCTAATACTGCAATGGCAACCATTCAAAAACGCAAACAAAAAAGGTAATGCCAACGCATACTACATATTCCAAAACGCATTGTGAACAGATTTACTGCGCAAACAGAGCGTCGGCAAATATCATGATGCAAACGTTTTGTAGTGCCAAAGCATCGCTTACTTTGCATCACTACGTTTGCAGTGTGATGCGCAATTATTTACGGCCGTTTTTAAGAACCATTGTCGCATGAAGAAGTCGTCACTTTGGTTTCCCTGCAATCCTACAGCACAAGAAAAATCACTCCCAATTGCTGTCTTTATCGCAGTTTGACTGTCGCCCTGCTTTTATGAAAGCAGTTGCTAACTGCTGTCATGCGTAGTCAATGCAGTTTATTTACATTTACGAACCTGCAGAGCTGCTGCAGTTTGACTTTTATGAAACCAGCCACTGCGTTACTCAACAAACGTGGAGTATAGAACTCCTCTCCTGCGTACGCCACTCCTGTTCACAAGTCAATGCCCAAAAATTTCACACTTTAAAGCGACGCATCAATCAATTTAGAAAATATTCAAATTCGAAAAGTTTTAATGGACAATTTTACTTACACCGAAACTATTTTGAATACAAACTGTCCACTTACCTGGAAAGAAAAAGAAAGTCAGTTAGTCACAATGGCATTTAATCAAATTAAATCAAATTAGTTTGCAAGGAAAATGTAATTTGAGAAAAATCTAGAAATGTGGCAACATCCCCAAAACTCATCCAAATGATTTTAAAACATTTTCTGAGATGAAAAATGAAAAAAACTATAAATGTGTAAATAATTCTCTTCTGTTAGACGGATTCAACAACTGATTTCAGGCTCCAAACGGCAAGATTTTCCTGTTTGGTGCACCCTCTAAACATTTAGTTGAGAGAGCTAATATTTTGACAAAACATAGACCAGATGACGGAGTACTTAGACTTACCCATTGCGTGAGGCCATCTGTCAACCAATGGCTTTTGAAAAAATCATCTGGCTGCTCGGACTTTGCAGATATTCAAATTTGAACACGACCACGTGCAGATTTGTGTTCAAATAAACTGACAGACGTCGCAGCACTACTGATTTGCTGCACGATACTAAAAAATCAAATGGAAAACTACTTTCAATTTTCAATTTCAATTCCTTTTTTTCGCTCAGCCTACTATTCGAAAATATTCAAAATTCATATGGTTTGCAAAACGGGCTAAGTTCTCAAAAAGATAAGAAGAATCCAAAGATCTGCGTGCATCCGCATCATGGGAGGACTGCGTTTCACACCTTCAACCGCCAAGGAAACAATGTTACAGCTGCTCGCCCGTGGACATATACGGGAAGCTGACAGCTAACAAGGCAGCGATTAGGTTGAGAGAGTGTAACCGCTGGAGCAGAACACATAGCCCAGGTCACATGGAAATAATCAAGAATGCAAGAGTGCAGAATGCATACAGACTATATCGCACCTCTTAATACTAATCCCAGATAGGGAGGACTGGGCAAAAGATATATTCAGAAAATGTTTAGATGTCGGAAGTGGAACATGGACGGTTCCAAGACGGACGAAGGCACCGGACGAAGGCATCAGACGAAGGACCAGACGAAAGCACCAGACGAAGGCACCGGACGAAGGCACCAGACGAAGGCACCGGACGAAGGGACCAGACGAAGGACCAGACGAAAGCACCAGACGAAGGCACCGGACGAAGGCACCAGACGAAAGCACCAGACGAAGGCACCGGACGAAGGCACCGGACGAAGGCACCAGACGAAGGCACCTTCTCTCTGTCCCTTCGACTGCCTAACCACTGCAGTGTATTCCATGCAGAGCGTAAGTCTATACAAGTGGCTAACCGATATACGGGTTATCTACACATAGACAGCCAGGCGGCCATCAAAGCTCTAGGCACACCATAAACTAAATCAAGGATGGCAAGACTTTGCCGCCTAAGGGAGATGCAACTTTACCATATGCTGGGTGGGTGCCAGGCAATGATGGAGCCTAGAGCAGGGATGGATGAGGAGACCCCCAACCCCTCACTTCAAGTAATAAGTGCCACCAATACCACCAATCGAAGATGGATGGAACTAAACTCTTACAGGACTTCGAAGCATTTATGGTCTTTAGTCAATCCAAAAATAGACAAACGCGCTCCTAAGCCTTAACAGGAGTATAATCAGGAAGGTCATGGGGATTACCATATGTCACTGTATTCTGGGCTCACACGCAAAAAGAATAAGAGCAAGGATGGGGAAGAAGTAGAAACCTAAACAAACAGTTTTGGCTGGAAATAACACGACCAGGAAACGCTTCCTCCACAATACCCTTTGTGGGTCGTTCTGTGAAGGCGGTTGCACCGTCTTGTTGAAGCCACATGTTCACCAAGCCCCGCTCATCGTTTACCATGGACCTGCATCGTTCGTCAGTAACAGTGACCGCATTGCCAATGGCGTCCTCAACAAAATACGGCGCGATCACTCCTACCGCGTGGCTTTGAGTGGAGGTAATGGCTCTTCGTGCATTTCAGTGCCCCAGAAACGAGGATTTTGTTTATTGACGTAACCTTCTTCTTCTTTGTTTGGCGCTACAGTCCGGGGTGGACCTGCCCCTCAACCAAGAAGCCTCTCCAGCCAGCACGATCTTTCGCCAGCTGCCTCCAGTTGTGCACAGCAAGTTGGTAGAGGTCCTTCTGCACTTGTGTGCTCCATCTCGTTCTAGGACGACCTCTGTTGCGTTGTCCCAATGGCTCGGAATCGAAGACTCTTCTGACCGGAGCTGTGATGTTAATCCGCTCTACGTGACCTAGCCATCTTAAGCGTTGGATCCGAAGACGCTTAACTAGGTGCATGCCGCTGTACAGCCCGTACAGTTCGTGTTTGAATCTCCTCCTCCAGACGCCATCAACACAAATAGGACCAAAGATCGCACGCAAAACTTTCCTCTCAAAACGACCAAGAGCCTCTTCATCCGCTTTCAATAGCGTCCTTGTCTCTGCGCCATAGAGCAGGACAGGGATGATTAGAGTGTTATATAAAGTCAACTTGGTGTTGTGAGAGATGGCTCTGTTAATCAACTGCCTCTTGAGCCCAAAGAAACAGCGATTGGCAAGAGTAATTCTGCGCTTATTGTAACCGCTTAAGTGGAAATGCGCCTCGTCTCCTATGATTGTGTTCAAAAACAAAAATCCTCCTCTTCGTTGTTGAGACGATTGTTGATACTCTTGTGGAGTATAACGCTCCATTGCTTGTCTGTTTGTATACTGCAACTGTCATTATGATTGACGTACGACGCCATTTGCAAAAATTATAACATCTTCCGATATTGTGATTCATTTTGCGCTACCTTGTTTATCTAGACAGCGTGTTCATCATTCACGCCACCTAGCAATTAAAGCCGTTCCCACAAAGTCGTTTGAAATGAATCTGTGCCAGTTTTTTTTGGAGAGGGAATTTGTGAATGATGCCTTGAGGAATCTAACAACTACAACAACGACAAAATGGTCTTGAGAGCTTGAAGCAGCATACCAAGACCCATCAAGGATGAAAGGCAGCCGTAGCTCAGACTGAAACTGCATGCACGTTCCGCCGGCCAGCTTCTGTACGTCATCTTCACGGACCGCACTCCTCGCAAGTGGTCGTAGTATGCAGATAGTTTTTATTTGCCACGAGAGTACGTGCAGGAATCTATTCCCTTATCCATGGCGACAGCTAGCTGCCAGGTCGCCAGTAATAAAATGTTATTTTCCGATTGCATATGAAAACACTTCTCCCCCATAAGCGGCATTAACTCGTTCCATTTAAGGCGCTTGCAACTTTAATAAATCGCCTCTCGGAGCCGGTTTTTATATGCAGTCGGTGTCCGACCGGCCAGCTCCTAGCACCGAACCCGAACCCCGCCGCAAGAACTTTCGCAGACCGGAATGCAATCGTTGACACCACACAATCCCAGTGCCTTTGTTTCCTCGTCTCCGCACCTAGTCCCAGTCCCATTTCCAGTTCCAGTTCCAGACACACGAAATCGATTTGCATAGCGACGACCACGTAATGTGCGGTTATGGAAATGCTGCCAAATTTGGTGAACGTGAAGTGACAGCTTTTTGGACGCTCTCCCTCTCAAGTGTAATTCAAGCATTAGACATCGTTGAAGGGTCCTTGCCTGGAAGTTGATATCGGTGCTTTTCAAGTGGCTCAATGGCAGGCGGCAACCGCCGTGAAAGCCACCTCCACCTCGTGGTGACTCAAATTCCATTTTGTCATGGACAAGCAATCAGCGGAAGCACTTGTTATCGACATGCTGTCCAACAGCTGATAAGTGTCACCGAAAATAGATTCACTTAGTGAATTCGTTTTCGTTCAATTTCACTTCAGCTGCTTAGATGTGTTGACTCACTCTCCCAGCCCATCTAGGTGGGCGCACGACGTTCCTGCCGAGGGGCCCGCAGCTAATTGCGGGTGACGGAAGGAAAAAATAAAAGCACCCGCCCTGCAATGAGAACACGTTTCTAACCTCGTCGGACGGCAACAAAGTTGCCGATATGCGCGACGGCAGTGCAGCCCGAAATGGTATCAATTAAAAATGTCATCGCGTCGTGCACAGGGCACCACTGAATGGTGCATGACGAATCGGTCCTAAATTTTAATGGTCATGGAATTAGTGTCTGTCTTGTTGGAAGAGGGCGAGAAATTTACAGAGACAGAGAGAGTGCCTGCGCTCCTCAACGCTGTACGTACATGACATTAATGGCAGAAGCACTCGGGCGGGTGGTGCTGGTGGTGCTACCAAACTGTTAAATTATACAACACTTTGTTGGCGGAGCTGTCAGGGACACATTTGAGATCCAAGAATGTCGTTTGCTTGATGTTTTCTGTTCGGGAAGGAGACGCTATGTGTAATGGGATTGTTCGGAACGAAATTCCACTTGTCATGGAAGTGTAAACATTTCGATAATTAATTGATGGAGTCGAAGTAAATTCAGTGAATTTGGATTCATCATCGGGATGATGGAAGTTTACGACTTGACAGCTGAAAGTAATTGACGCGTAACGCAGTCAGTTCAGATCGATTAGGCTGCTGGATGTGATTCATTGAGTCGCCGTGCGTGGGAGGCCAAGCGAGAGATCGTTGTAACGAATGGAAATTTCTTTTAATTTCCAAACTGGAAGAGTAGTGCTTTAAAAAGGAATGTCTGGCGTCTGTATATGGTTTTGTGTGATGTGGAATAATTGATTGGGACTCTTTATGTTGCTTTACGGGCCATTATTAGGTGGAATTTTGGGTTTAAAGCATGGAATGCCACGCGCCATGAGATCGGAGCGAATGGACGTCAAGCCCAAAAATTTAATTCAACCAAAATCTGAATAGGCACCAAAGAGGGCTCTGCATTAGATCATAAAATCATAAAAAAATGCTGTCACTTTCAAACTTACAGAGCAATCCATTCGAATACGTAATGATTGTTATGTTGCAAGTCGACTTTGATCGGGCGCCATTTCGGTTGGGATGGTATTTGTCAGTTGAGATTTGACAGGGATTTGTGAAGGAGTTACAAGTCTGCCACAACTGTTAAAGTAAACATTACAAGGGACAACGAACTGGCTGGGAAAGCTTTGGTCGGAAACAAGATGTCCGCTCACAAGGCACCGAACACAGTTATTGACCACTCTGCTCGTACAACTGTAGATACCCTCTTAAATCGGCGCTATTGTTGGACCACATTTTTAAGGATTTTGAAGACAAATGCCCAAACCCACAGAATCCGTTGCGTTAAACCAAATGAGAAGGAGAGAGACATCCAATGCGCCCCATAAATGCCTTACAACGGATGAAGTTGGTCAACTTTTGACCTTTTCGAACTTTGACAGTTCCTTTACCACATAAATCATTTTCCTCTGATGTCGACGAAGTGGGGTTTCATGAATTTCGACCGCAACGTACGTATGCATTGGTCACCTCTTTGCAATCCGGTAACTGCGATTTTTGACGCAACGAATTCCATGGGTTTGAACCTCAATGCGTAAGTCGTAATCGCTATAGGACATGAAAATATCATTCTGTCCAAGGTTTAGCCACTTCAGCCACCAGAATCTGTCGGCTCAGTATGACGGTACGACTGCTCGAGATATAATACAAATTTTAAGAGAACTTGTGATGAAGTGGGGCGAAGTTGCACGATCGGTTACTGTTTATCAACGCCGTGTTATTTCTGAACAAAAAAGTGGATTAAATAGGCGTACAGAAGCTGTCCGTCAAGCGATAAGGTGTCACATTGAACACAGTCCATGTTACGTTAGCCATTTTGCTACAACATTTTCCCCCCACTGACCCTCAAGATCTCTCGATGTGATCGTTCACGAACAAAACAGGCCCGAACCGAACCCCTAATGCTTAATGAGAAGATTCGAAACGATAGTATTGAAGCAACAGCAGAAGGCCGTGGGATTGTTATGAAAATTATGATTTTGAGTGCTCGTCTTCTAGCTCTAGTTCATACACGACTGTTCGGATTTGGATGAAACTTGGTAGGTAGAGAGCTTATGATCTTATTCAGGATATAAGCTTAATATAACTCGAACTTGAGAACTTGTAACTTGAACTCGTAAGATACACCACAAGATGTTGAATCGGGAGAAAATATAAAGGGTGTTTTTGTCAAGTTGCCTAGACCAAGAGGAGGAGGAAAGCATCCAACCAGCATCCTCCTCTGCAACGGTCCTGCACTTGCCTCAACTTGGAAAACCACTACAGGCTCCTACTTCTACGATAGCCTGAACGACAACAGCAAAATACCGGTTAGCGCACTTTACTTGGAAGCACTCACGTGGCGCTACATAGGGTCTACTTTGGCCTAAGACCGTTAATGTCAATATGTCACTATACTACAGCCACCATCACATGCAGAAATGGTCTTAGTTCCGCCTTTGCTAGGATCAGGTGGCAGTTATTTAGTGCTGATGAGGTGAGAACTGATGATGTACGAGGGGCAATATATTCTCGGTATCGGGGTGAAGCTGTGGTTGTATATATAAATTGACTTACTTATCAAGTAATACTATTATTTTAGTGCATTCATGTAAAATTTCATATAAATGTGATTATTAATTCGCAATTTATATATACAATCACAGCTTCACTCCGATACCGAGAATATATTGAACGTCCCTCGTAGGCTCCTCATCACAGAATCGCCTGCTGATATATCCGGAAAACCGGTTTTTTTATGAGTCTGAGCGCTCCGACAAAAAAAAAGCTATTGGTTAACGCAAATGGCATTGACATCGTCGCGTACGTCGCCGTAGTGGAAGCTTTTACGACGATTGAAAAAGAGGCGAAACGAGCTGGTCTTAAGTTCAATGAGGACTAACCGAAATATGTGCTGTCGACTAAAAAACGTTTCGTTACACACTACCTGGAAGAAAACATTTCGCTCCAGGACGTGATCATAGGGTCTGTCGGTCAACCTCAAACTCTCCATGGGTTGCAGGTCAGAGATAAGTAAAGTCGCCTTCACTCGGAGCAAACGTGAACTTCACAAATGACATCATACTAGAGATCAGACGTTGAACCGCCCTTCGCAACCGCTGCAACTTCGGTTTGCTGAAGCATCTGGGCACAAACTCCTGCCTCAAGGGTCCTGCTGTATGGAACCAAAAGCTAGACTATAGGCGAAACAACAGAGCTGATTATTTGTGCTTTGAAAAGGAAAACTCTACGTTGAATATATTGTCCTGTCTGCGAGGAAGGTGTATTGTGGAGAAGATACAGCTGCGAACTCTACGAGCTGTACCAAGCTGTGAATGTGCTCCAGAAGGCAAGGCCACATCGACCGTCCATGGACAACAATGCTCCAGCAAAGAGAGTCTTCAAATCCAAGCCCCCTGGTTCGGAGAGGAGACTGAACCTCGGACATAAAGACCAATTTATCGCTGACGCAAGACAACTTGGCCTTGATGACTGGAAGCAGACTGCCAAGTAGCATCAGCGATGCAAGGCAGTGATTGCTCAGGTCAGACCCTACAAGGGTCGTTGGTCTACTAAATAAGTAAGGAATCATTGGTTCATACGTCTTCAAAAATGATGGCAAAGAGCCATGACCACCAACGCAACTGGAAGCCAACTTTCTACGCGTTATTGCCGCAATACAGTCTGATGTGCGACGTAGAATATGTGAAAATTGGACCTACTGATGCCAATTTTCACATATTCTACGTCGCACATCAGAAAATTGGACCTACTGATGCCCTCGGAATCAATTCGAACCAATCCAGGCACCACAGCCACCAGTTCTGCGATCCGTGCCAGTATCGTATACAGTGCATGACTCTACGATTTGTTGCTGTTCATTTTTGTGGTGAAATGAGATCCAAAAGATGTGCGGAACTCTTTGCCAGAGTACACACAATTCGCCGAGGTACCCAGGAATCCATGAAATCGAGCTACCATTCAAACATTCTTAGCCCCAAGCGGACGACGTCGCTGGTACTGCTGTACCCATGTAAAAGGAAGACTGACAGGCCGAGCTGGCCCTTGGCCTAGCTTCTGCAGCAGCCACTCGCGTTGTGCGCGCTATTGTTCTTCCACGAGTGCAAAGAACGAGTGCAGATAACGATGATCTCCTCAAGAATTGTTGACCCGGGATGTAGTTCATTGAGTCAGAGACTCTCCGAAACATTGGACAAGTTCAATCGATAAATCACTGTCTGGACGATTCGAAGTGCGTTCGTTCCCCGAAGAACGCTGGACGCTCTGCACCCCAGTTCGTCGCACACACTATATCAGCAAGTGAACGCGAACACAAAAACGATTCGTCGATCATTTCGGTGACTGGGCAAAAAGGAGAAGTGCTCTCGAGACACTTCAGAATAACTTTATTGCCTCCAATAAACAGCCGAGACACGTTCGAGCTCCACTACGGATCACCCACACAAACCCATGCACACATCCAGGCCATTGTTATGTACTCCCAAGCAATTAGATTCCGTTTGTTTATTTATTTTTTATTGAAGTGATAACTAGTTCAAATGAATGCGAGTACACACACGGCATCCACAGCCTCCCCACTCCCGCGGCACACACGCAGACATCCGCAATGCAACTGGGGCTAAACTGTAATTAACTGTCGATAAATTCTATTTAATGCCGCGTATTCTAATCTTATCTGCAGCAGAATATGCTCCAAGATTTTCGCAAACACAACGCCGTCCAAGGGATGGGGCCGCGGGGTCTTGGCAAATGCGAACGCGAACGCGAACCAGATTTGTTTAGCTCGAGATTCTGGTGATCTTTGTGCGGAGCCTCTCTCACTCTGCTGTGCACATTCCAACAGATGGGCGATAATGTTTCAGTGAACTTTCTTTTCGTTCTTCGGGACGATAAACTGGTTTTTCGCAAACTTTTTTTCTTGTTTTGCTGCCATCATCGGTTCATCCATCGGTTTCTGTGTGAGTTGCTTGTTTGTTCGGCTTCGTGTTGCGAATTTTTTTCCCTTGTGTCGTTGGCCAAATGGAACTGTGAGCAGCTAATGAAGAGTTTTAAATTATCGCGCGGAGATTTTGTAAATAATTCACTGCTTGACGATTTATTTATTCAGCGTCAAGCCTGACGAATAACTTCGCCGATGCCTTACATAACTTTTAATTGCAGATTTCATCAGGCTGCGCCGTGGGATGGGGATGAGTGTTTCGATGCGTGTGCATGCGAGGGACACTCACGCAGTGACTAATTAGTGAGAGTTTGTCAAGTTGAGGTGGACGTGGAAGGGAGGGGAGGGGCACCTTAATTTCGAGAGACGATTGTCCAGGCACGACATTGTCCCATATTCGGGTCGGTGGTGACGGTTGTTAGCGAGTTTATGACGGGATGCATGTGAAAAGGCAATGCTATCTTGTTAGCCGTCATTAGTCTGTGTCTGATGGACCACAATCGAGCTCCAAATCTGTGGTAGAAGTCGATTTGTGACTCATTTCCGCCGCCGTGGCGTAGTGGCGGAAGAAATTAATTCGATTCCAGATGCAGTAACTGCCGCCTTCACTGCACCACCGCTCTAGAGACACTCGCAATGATGTGAAAGTTAGACTCTCTCAACAAACATCTCTGATCGGTGATCCGATTGCTGGAAAACGTGCGTTTAAGACCAATTTGCTGGTAGAATCCGGACACAACACTAACAAGCACGACTGTCAAGAAAAACCCCTTCAAACATCAGCGAACCAAGGCCCAAGTCCTTCCCGACCTTCTGTAGAAGCCTCTTCAAAAAGAAATCTTAACAAACAGACAAGAAGATGGCGACAACGCCGATACGTACTAGAACGGCTTCTCGTATGTCCCCGATAAACAGGGTGGACCATCTAGTGGTTTGTTTTTAAACCATAGGTTATTTTGACACTGACAGCTGTTTTCGGCTCGAAAGCTTGACAGGAAGTCTTATTAGACTACACGGTTCCCACATCTCAATATTCACAAAGGAACATCGAGATCCCCTGAGCAATCAACCGTCAACCAGATTGATGACATTGCGATCGACGCAAGGCACTCCTCCAATATCATGAATGTCCGAACGTGTGCAACATTGATTTGGACCGCTACCTTGTTGTAGCCAAGGTAATGTTGCGGATATCCCGAACACCGCCAAGACACGGAAATACTGCGAGGAAGTTCGACGTCGGACAGCTACAATCGCAACAGATCGCCAAATCCTTTTCCGATAGAGTCGGCCTTAATCTCTTAAGAAGTCCTACGACGCCATCATCAAGTATTGAAGACCACTTGACCACCCCAAGGAAACCCCTGCTTTGACGACGAGTGTCTGCATGCGAATGCAACTAAGCAAGAGGCCTACACTGAGGTTCTGCAAAAGAGGACAAGAGCCGCTCGCGAGCTACACGAGCAGAAGAGGAGAGACGAACACCGGAAGCACTCAGAAGCAAAAAAGAAGGACCATAAGAAGTGCGCGATCGGTAGAATCGAGCGATACTACTGCCAAAAGGTAAAGTCAACCAGTTAGGGTTGTAAAACCCGAACCGAAGCATGTTAGGATGATCAATGGAACATCGTAGTAGAACCGCAGTCGATGCTAAGGATATGGAAGAACTATTCCATCTGACTGTTACCCAAATCCCAGAAGGCAGAATAAATTATTCAATCCGAATCAAAGGGACAAGGAAGATTAACAAATCCGTCCACCCGACCCGGATGAAGTGAAGATAGCCATATCTAAACCGAAATCCCTCAAAGCTGCTGGAGCTGATGGCTTATCGGCCGAGCTTTTCAAAATTGCAGGCGGTGACTTGTTAAGGACCAACTCTTCTGTAAAACTGGAGGACAGCATGTCTGATGAATGGAACCTCAGCGTTGTTTGCCCGATCCACAAAAAAGGCGACCTTTTGCACTGCGCCAACTATAGAGGCGTTCAGTCTTCGGAGCATCCCTTACAAGATCTTATCTACCGTGAAAACTCGTTCGTCAACAACCTGCTTGATGCATACCAGTACGGCTTTAGGCCAGGAAAGTAAAATAGCCATACTACGGCAAATTTTCGAAAAAAAAAACTCAGGAACACCTTTTTATCGACTTTAAGGCCGCATATGACCGCGTCTATGGAATCGAGCTATACAGAGCAATGTCGAGTTTTGGCATGCCTACCAAACCCGTACGTTTCTGTAGGATGACGATGGAGAATGCGAGCTGCTCCATCAAGGTCGGTAAAGACCAAACCGAGACCTTTGATGTCAAAAAAGGATTCGGACAAGGCGACGCGCTGTCATGCGACTTCCTTAACATCAACATCATTCGAAAAACGAACACAGGCACTGGAGTCGGATTCTACTCGGACACTGCACAAACAGGAGTCTTTTAGACTCCCTGATGCATGCAGTGTCTTCAAAGCAGAGATTCTGGCAATAGAGAACGCAACCAAACACATACAAACAACCGATACCACCACCATCAGATGTCAGTTGACAGTCAGGCAGCACTGAAGTCAATAATATCCTGTACAATGAAATCAAAGACTGTTATGAAATGCCGCGACTCACTAAGGTCCATCGGCCACCATAACGTCAAACTCTGCAGGGTTCCAGGCCGCAGCTCTATAGCAGGGAACGAGAGAGCAGATGGACTAATCAGACAAGGCTCTGAAATGGACATTAGCGGACTGCGACCACCGATCTGTGCATTATACCGGATTATAAGCGACGTAATACAAAAAGAAGCCAACGCGTCTTGGCTCGCAAGAAATGACTCACACGACAAGATCAACGTGGCCAGAGCTTAACAACGATAAGACAAAGAAGCTTATGGCGTTAGACCGTAACACGGTGATCCGTGCGCTCGTCGGAGTGATAGAAGAAGAACTAGAAGAAAACTGCGGCTCAGGTGACGCACGCAAGTGAAAAGAGACCTCAACCCACTGTGCGTGCGAAACTGGAGGCAGCTTGCTGAAGATCGAACTGATTGGAGACGCTTGTGGTTGAGGACCAGGTCCGCCCAGGACTGTAGCGCCAGCTTAAGTAAATAAGTATTTCCAAAGAGAGTGTTCTGTGTGCCCAAACAGTGAGTTTTTTGAAAAGAAGACGTTTTGGCCGAAATTAAGCACCCACAGCGACTGCTGTCCCTCAAAAGTTCGTGAGACTGGTATGCCGGTGCGCACAGATGAGAACGTGGCTCCTGTGGCCGAGAGTGTGAGACTCAACTCACGAACATCATCTCGCCATCGATCTCAACAGCTTAACATTTCACACACTAGCCTGAGGAGAATTCTGCACAAAGATCTCGAATTATTCGCTTACAAGGTCGAATTGAGCCAGCAATTGAAGACGTGACCATCCGCTTCATTATCGCTTTGAAGTTTGGACCTTGGGGCAGCTAGAATTTGACATTTTGGCGCATTTTTATCTCGGCGACAGCTCGGAAAACCCGCACGTTATGGTCGAGAAGCCGATGCATCCACAGAGAGTGACAGTTTGGTGCGGATTGTGGAATGGTGGCATCATTGGACCATTTTTCTTCGAAAATGAGTCTGGGAACAACGTTTCGGTCAACGGTAGGCGTTACAGAGCCATCTTAACCGACTTTATTTTTACTGAAGTTGAAGACATGGATTTGGACGACCTCTGGTTCATGCATGATGGTGGGCCATGCCACACAGATTATGCCACAATCGAGCTTTTGCGCAACAAATTCCCAAATCGTGTTATCAGCCATCTTGGCGACGTCAATGGGCCGCGTCGAAGCTGCGTTTTCACCTCTTTGGACTTATTTTTGTGGGGACCGATCCGATCCGGAAAAGAGTCAAGCACTTAAGGCCAGTATCGTCCAAGCAATCCGCGAGTTACAGCGGGAAACCATCAAAAAGGTCTTGGAAAATTGGGGTGACAGAATGCGCCACGTCGAAGCCAGCCGAGGCAGCCACTTGAACGACGTTGTATTTCATAATTAATGGGAATGTTTGTTCTTACTAATAAAGCCATAATAGATGGAAAAAAAGTAACCTTGTTCATTTTATTGTTTTTTTTAAAAAGAAACTTGTACTTGGCCCACCCTGTACATGCTTGGCTTTGGTTTATGGGAGTGATGGCAAGGCGAGTTTCTCGGTCACGCAGTTTACTGGACTTAAGGAAGATATTGAACAGCAACACGTTAAGGGACAGCTGTCAAATTTAGACCCGTCTTCCAGTGAATATGGCACACTCGAGGGATTTAAGTGCAGACTGGTACAAGCGATCACATTTCGGTTATGTTTCAACCACTGCATGGATTGTTTAAGAAGTTGTTTCGTTAAGTTTCGTCCATTGACAGCACAACATCCTGTCGCTCAAGGGATTGAGAACAGGCAAATTTATTCGAAGACACTGAGGCATTTGATTTTTAGGCAACAAGAAGCACACTCCACCGAATGAACAATTTTAATTTTGTTCATTTTATTGCATTTTTTTGGGAAGAAACTTGTATTTGGCCCACCCTGTGCATTCTTTCCAGTCGCATTGATAGCCCTTCACTGACCAATCATCGCCACCATTCGATGCGAAGCTCTTTAGATACGCTTCCGCTGTATTCCTCTTGACAATCTCTCAAAATGATGGCTGAGTCAGTTCATGGACGTCAGCGTCCGAGTTACAACAGCACCACCGAACGAACTTTATTCGCGTGTAACGCACAAGGAGAGAGAGAGAGAGAGAGGAACAAACCATGACCATTAAACGACATCTCTCACGCAAATTACCCAATCCCACTGATGACTATTGCGTTGGCATGTCTCAACAAGCAGGCGGCATACACACTTGTGCCATTGTCAGCCCAAGACAACATCGTCACATTTCCTTTGTGAGGGCAAACAACAACAGCAACAGTCACAGTGATAAGATAAAGTGCCAAAGTAGATCTTTTATGAGCAGAAAGCAGTTCACTAGTGCGCCACACACAGCCACAAATGTCATATATTCCTGTGTCAGTCATGTGTAGCGTGCTGTGTGCCATTGTGCCACTGGCATTGTTCCCTCACATCTCTGTCATTCGCAACGCTTCCATAGAATTGTTCAATTTCGTTAATTGTTCCAAAATAGTGAACCTGTCGGGGCTGGGCTGCCCTCCTCATCTGCGTTTATCTTTGTCATGCTCCTGCCTCCCCTCAGTCGTGGTCGGCGGAGTCTCGGACGTCGTCAGCGCCGACGACATCAATTCGATCGCAACGCGACTTATCGATTGCGAGTGATTGAGTCTCTCTTTGTCAGTCGATAGCTGGAAACTTCCTCCATCGTCGGGGGACTTACCGATAGTTTAGAGGCATTTTTTTCTTCTTTTTTTTTTGCTTCCGTGATTGATTGACGGTGTTAATGGACGCATGACTGGTTGGTAATTAGACGGATTGGGAAGTCAGTTCAGTGTGCCTTTGGGTAGATTTAGAAAACGACTTTTATTTACGGAGGTGAAGTCGTCGTCGTCGTCGCCGCCACTGTCACTGCGGGTGGAGGGTTCTTTATGTTTTTTCCAGAGTGACTTGTCAAGTGGTGCTCACAATTGGATGTGAAATGCAAAAGGAAACGAGACGTGTGGCATTCGCAGTCTCAACTGGGTTGCGTCAGAGGTAAGTGAAAGCACAAGCACAAAGCGAGCGACCACTACGAACAGCAGCAATAACCACGACCCCCCCCCAAGATGCGGATAGCAATTATTCGAAACAGAGCTGATTTCATAGCACCGACTGTCTGCTCTGTGGAGAACCTTGCACCCTGGCAATTGGAGAGCTTTCAAATCACTCCCTCCACGGACCAACTTGGCTGCCAAGAAGCAGGAGATAAGATTAAACATCGCCGCAACGGCAGAGAAGACGGTTCGAGAGAAGGAAGCGAATGGGAAAGTGCGCAAATTCTGCTCCGACGTCTATTAAAGGAGTACCTACTTCGGAACATCGGATTACCTCCTCCGACTTTTCATTTCATTTGCTGTCCGGAACTGGGTGAACTGATGCCTTGAGAAGCTAGAATCCATGTCGGAGCCTAAGTCACCACAGCCATCCATCCCAGATAAGACGTCCATCAACCTTGCTTCACAATGAATCAACCCCAAGACCAGTCACCACAGCACTCGCTGAAACCTCCTCCAACCACCGACGACATCTCCAGAACCCACACCAAAGATCTAAGACATTCTGCCGCGGCATACGGCTTACTCTCAAGCAACTTGTCCATCCTGGCCAACAGGAATGCCTTCGCAATGAACGAAATCACAAGCTCACACAAAACTTTCCACTCACTCGGCGGTAGTATTTATAGACATTCCCGCTGGCAACTGCATCGGGGAACCCGTAGTCGTTCCCGTACCCGAGCCCACGTGGCAAACAATATGTATGCTGACAGCGGTGACGATAGGAACGCCAACAAGCACGAAACAACAGCCAACAGCACAAGTACATATTTTCATTTATTTCACAGTTCTTTCGTTTTTTTTTCCGTTCCCTCCCGACTGTGGAAAATATGAAAAAACTTCACTTTGTGTGTGCATGTGGGTAAGTAGCAAAGCCCCCACCCCCCACCACCCGATGTGAACAGATGAAACTAGAATCCCATCTCAAATGCATAAAACCCAGTCAGCCGAGTTGTGTTCTTGGTGGGCACCCCATTCCATGGGCACGACAACGCCACGACCATTCCATGTCAAGTCATGCCTTGCCGTGCAGTGCAATGCTGTGCGGAGCCGTGTGCCGCCTTGCGAAACGAGTTTTTCGCACACAAAAGTGCAATCGAAGGCAGAAAATGTTGTTCAATCAGAAAAATCAAGAATTGTCAAGAAAACTCCAGGCCCTCCCCCTCCCTCCCCCCCCTGCCCCAAGGTGGCCGGCGAAGACGAGAGGTAAACTGAACATGCATACATTGACGGGAGTATTGCATTTGCATTTGCATTTCATGCGGCACTGCTAGGGTTGCCATCAGTTCGGATTTACCCCTTTTAACACCTAACCTCACATTTGGAACTTCCCGAATGGAACCGATTTATCAGCTTTGACATGCGATGACTGTGTGCTCAGCAGAGACGAACAAAAACATTGCGGCAAACGAATGAGTGGATTCAAGGCCTACGCAGGGAACAACAGCCTCCGACTCGGACTGCGGCTGCTAATCTAAACTCGCCCATAAAACGAAACTGTATACGGCTGCACAGGTTCCGTCAGCTGTAAGGCTGCGCGTTCAAAAGCATAATCCAACAACGAGTGGGCGAGCACAGCCTTGGTGTCTAGAATATCACCTCTCCACAGCGGCTGTGCTCCGATGACGCACGACAGTGTTCGGCTGTAAAAACCTGTTCAGAAGCAAACCATCACCAAGACACGTCCCAAACAGCAACACCTGATGGCTGATTAATGACAGCAAACCGGTAATTCGTCGCTGAAGACAAGTAAAATCGTTTAACGCACGCATGCAAGTGGAGAGTCAGCTACGGGTGGCTAGTTGGCAACAGGCAACCTCGGCAATCCTGTTCCACCAAACACAAGAATGCGGGAATGGATAGTATTCCCCCTCCCCTTTGTCAATCTAAAACACAACTTCTTCCGCAGAGCACAGCTGCATCTGGTACTCACCATCTTTGGAGTTTTTTGTTTGACTCGAACTGTCACCTCCACCAGCTGATAGGCTCCTCTCCATTGAGCAGTGCATTCACTTGACTCGATCTGCCGCAGCTACTAACCACAAACTCCACTGATTTTGATTTTTTTTTTTTGTAACTTTTCTCCTTTCGCTGACTGGCTCCCGTCGCTATCGCTGCCCTCACGTGGCTGCTTATTATTTACAAAATAAGACTCTTCTTTTATTTACTTTAATTCGCACGCACTCACAACACACACTTGAGCCGGAGCTTCGGCAATGAACACGGTGCAACACTGAAAGCGAAAAGTGGACGGGGAAGCACTAAAATTAATACAAACCAAAAAAAAATTAAAATAAAACAGAAAGCAAAAAAAAAAAGGAACACCGACCAGAATACTCTCTTCTTGTGTCACTCGGCGATGGATTGTGGTGTGTTCAGGAGAAGGAACACGCACTCGAATGAGGGACAACTGTGGGTCGCGGAGAACGCACGGAAGGGGCACTGCTTTTCGTTCAACTAATTCACTGCTTTGTAGGGAAATAATTTCATTTATATTTCGGCGAGTGTTGGATTGATTTTCTTATTTATTTGTAACTACAATCGGTTGTCGTCGTAGCTGTCGTCTTGGTTGTGTCGTGTGGCAATCCGCAATCCGCAATCCGCAATCGTTTGAAGATTGTTGTTTTTGTTGTTGTTTGCGGCGGCGATGGTGTTACTGGTGGTGCGCTGCTGCTGCTGCTGCTGGAATGCGATTGCATGGAATTCGCATTGAGTGCTGAGTGCTGAGACTTCGGGTGCAGTACGAGTTGAGTGTTGCGTTGAAGATGCGATATTGGTGGAACGCGTTATATCACTGCATTCGTGTGACAAATGAATACGAATTCATTGATAATCGATACGCATTGCGTGTAGTCGATATTAGTGAATTTTTAAACGAGATTTTCCACAGAAATTGAGATCAAATCTCAGCGCACGAAATAACCAGTAAACGCGGCCATTAAGAGCAACCCGGAACTAAGTGCGAAGTAGGTTGCAATTGGTAAATGTCAAATTGTTCACGTCGCCGTCAGAGTGGGGGCACTTTGACAACTGGAAATGTCACGGCGAAATGAGCGCCGCTGCATTGGAAAGTCAGATGTCATCAATTGGAAGTTGAGGCCTTGCATTTTTTTCATGCGAAAATTGGAGATTAATTGAAAATTGGTTAGTTTTGATCGATTCATTCAGTGCAGAGTAGTTAAAAATAAAAACAAATCATTTCGCTGTATTTTATGAGCAAATAACAGATTGTTTGGTTGGTTCATGCGCTTCGCGAATAGATGGCGCTGTGAGCGATAGAGGATATTTTTGAACAGATATGTTATTGAGGTGATTATTTACACTTTTTTTAAGCGAGGATCGAAAATCAAAACAAAACAAATAACTTTGTTCATCGCAAAATATCGAGAATCTTCTTGACTGGTTTTTAAGAGTCAGCGAGTTTTGTCCCACCTCTAGAACTGATTCCGCTTGAGTTTCACCAAATTATCTTCGGAAACTTGGTACCCAAAATGGCTTAAATGTTTACTTACTTACTTGAGAACCGTCCCTACGCCTTAGACACAGACGCTTTAGGGACGGTTAAAGGGCGTCTGTCCCTAAATGAAGAGAAGCTTAGCGTCTGGTGGGATTTACTTTAATCTAGAAGACATTAATCATCCCACTCGTGCTGTACGACGAGGTTTGGACAGCAATCTCAAAAGCCGATGAGGAAGTTTTTGGTCTCTTTGAGAGAATAGTTCTGCGTACGATCTTTGGCCTTGTTTGCGTTGATGGCATTTGGTGGTGTGCCAACTGAGGTAGTCAGGTTTTAGAAAGTACATAAGTATGAATATCCGTATACGTTGGAATGCTTTTGCTCCTACTTATCATCAAAACATCATTCGCAGTGTTAAGCGCGGTCTTGTGGCTCAATTGCCTATAAGGGGCTCGGTTAAGGCGGCATCGATGATCTTGTAAGAACAGGCCGTCATTCTGCGAAGGTCCCGTTTCCCCGCAGAGCAATTGGTATCTAAATTCCTTTATAAAGGGTGGTTGGTTTTTAAGGGCCTATGTTGAATGTGAACCACACCAAAACGTCATGTTTTTTTCTGCATTTCATTTGACATTTCTCAATTTCAAATTAACTCCATTTGATCCATGGAAAGACGCGTTAAAGTTATTCAGGCTTATTATGAAAATGGGCGTTCAAATCAAAATGCATATCTTGCACTTCGTGATTTTTTCGGTCAATGTAATCGTCCAAATGTGCGTACAATCCGAAAAATCGTGCAAAAATTTGAACAAACCGGGTCTATAGGAGACCAGTGCATGCTCGTACAGCTCGTACTGCAGAAAATATTGCTGCTGTTCGCGATAATCTGGCTGAAGAGCCGTCCACCTCAACTCGTCGTCGTGCCCAACAATTGCACCTCTCACGCTCGTCGTTGATGAACATTATGCGTAAAGACTTGCATTTACACGCTTACAAGGTGCAATTGACTCAAGAACTAAAGCTTCTTGACCATTTCAAGCGTCGTCAATGGTCAGAATGGTGGCAAGAAATGGCAACAATCAATTTTCGAAGAAAATCATCTTCAGTGAGGAGGCACATTTTCACCTCAGCGGATTCGCATTTGGGCTAATGATACTCCAAGAGTGGTTGTCGAAAAACCAATGCACCCACAAAGATTGACTGTTTGGTGCGGTTTATGGGCTGGCGGCATCATCGGGCCGTATTTTTTCCAAAATGAGGCCGGTCAGGCAGTTACTGTGAATGGTGTTCGCTATCGTGAAATGATAACGAACTGTTTATGGCCCGAATTGGAAGATATGAATGTGGACGATATGTGGTTTCAACAGGACGGTGCCACTTGCCACACAGCTAACGAAACAATGGCTCTTTTGCGCGACAAATGCAATGGCCGTGTTGTCTCACGTGGTGGCGATGTCAATTGGCCGCCAAGATCATGCGATTTGACACCGTTGGTTATTTGAAAGAAAAGGTGTACGTCGATAAGCCAGCAACAATTCAAGAGCTAAAGGATGAGATAATTCGGCACATTAACGGCATAGAACCTCAATTATACTTCAGCGTCATCGAAAATTTGGACCATCGGATGGAGGTGTGCCGCCGAGGTCGCGGCGGCCGTTTGGCCGATAATTTGTTCCATGCATAATTGAACCATACCAATATTATCATAATAAAAAGAAATGACAATAATTTCCTAAATGCTTTGTGTTTTACTCAAAATCAACATCGGCCTTAAAAATTTAACCACCCTTTATATACATACACACATAATCGAACTGGAAACATGAGAAATTCATAATAAATCATAATTAAATAAAAAAATAAAGCAAGCAATGGAAGAATTTCTGACAGGAAGCTATGCGCGCCTCTATTTATTTTAGTTACTCAATTTTTTAGCTCTAGCTCTAGCTGATGCTCGATCATGCGCCTTATAGTTGGGCCTTAGCAACAGCTTAAACATTTTTCCGAAATGAAATTGCCTTCAGGTCTCGCAGACGCTCGTTCACACGATCGAATATGTCTGTCCAACAACCAAATTGTTAACAGTTTTTGAAAATCATCCTACATGACCGTCTGACCTTCGTTTCTTGTGCACACGATAACATCTGATTCTGTCAGACCAAGTCTGTCTAGGAACGTATCCGCTTTTTCGTTAAGTTTCGTTCATTTTTGCCGACTGATGTGAGACGGAAATCTATCGCACTCTGCGTGCGTAAGTGACAGTTGGTGTTGGAACTTTGCGTATTTCCCCACAAACAAATGTGGGCAGTTTTCTAACTTGACTTGGCTACTTTTTGTTCGATTTTGGCCCAAGCTTAGGTCTACGTATGTCCATTATGGTTTGCCTTAGGGTCCAAACAGAAAGCTCAAACGCGAAGGAAAAAACAAAATATTTTGTAAAACACCGTTGGGAAGTAGATACTGGTGATCAAATGCAACAATAAACTGCACAGAATCAGAGAAGGGAAGTTTTACTTCAAACTGCTACTCGCATTGAATCGACTAAGAGGTAGGCACTACCTGGAAACGTCCAAAATGATGCGAAAATTGATCGCCGAACCACGGGATTACCCCAAAAACCCTCCAACCCATCGGCGCAGGCCGTATCTGAATCGAAACAAACAAGAGCATTCATTTTTAAACGTTTTATTTATTTATTCGTTATGTTAAATCATTTTATTACAATCGCAGCAATGTCACAAAAACAGACAAAGATTTATGGGAGCTTAAGAATTTATGCATAAACGCTAGATGAACTCGGTGCGGATGGATGCGAATCGCGAATCCGGTTGCCTTTTCTCTTGTGGATTTAATAATTTAGTTATACAAAATAAATACATAAATTAAAAAAAAATTAAAAATATAAAAAGGGAATTCCTTCAAAATAACCTCAAAAAAATTTCTGGAGGAAAATTGCGCAAAAATTAAAAACATAAAAGTAAAATGGCTTTTCCGCTGAATACGCTCAGCACAATCAGTCAAAGTGCGCCACTGTGTGTGAAGGTCTAGAGACTAATACTTATGTCCTACTCGTGGGAGTCGTCGTCGCTGACGATGATATCGTCGGGCTTGGAGTCCTCCTGACTGTCGGCGGATGATTCGATGCTGTCGCGAGAGATTTCGGGGCTGGACTCGTCGGCGGCGGCTGCTTCGGACGAGGCGGATGCTGGCTCGATCTCCTCCGGCTGGGGCTCTGGGGCGGGGGCTGGTGCGACGACGGCAGCGGCGGCAGGTGCTGGAGCTGGGTTGC
The DNA here is from genome assembly GCA_907269125.1 of Eristalis pertinax. NCBI lineage: Eukaryota > Metazoa > Arthropoda > Insecta > Diptera > Syrphidae > Eristalis > Eristalis pertinax. The sequence continues at coordinate 56,345,771 of OU026147.1, read as the reverse complement.
GGTTGCCACTGAAGAGGTTCAGGATTCCCTGGAGCGGGCCGGCTGGTTGTTGCTGGGCTGCTGCTGGGGAGTCCTGCGGTTGAGGACCGTTTCCAAGAAAGGATGTGACAATCGACTGGATTGGGCCCTGGGGACGGACAGCGCCGGTGGCATCAACCTGTTGGACGGGCTGGCCGAAGGTGGTCTGGAGGGACTGCAACTGCTGCTGGAAGCCCTGCTGGATGCTGTTGGTGATCTGGGATGTTGTGTTCTGCAGAGCTTGGATGAAGCTGGCGGCAGTGGCGACGGGGGAGTTCTCCTCGGGGGCGGCCTGGTTGTTGCCGTTGAAGGTGTTGATCAACTGGGCGAGGGGTGAGTTCTGGACGATCGACTGGATGAATCCGGGCTGCGATGGACGGGCAGTGGTGGGTGCTGGTTCGGCGATGTCAGCTTGCTTGGCACTTGGACCGATGTCTTCAACTTCCTTGGGTTCCTCCATGATTTCGGCTTTGATTTGCTCTTGGAGCTCCTCCTTGAGCTCTTCCTTCTCGGCCTTGAGCTCCTCCAGCTTCTCTTCTTTCAGTTCCTTGAGTTCCTTGAGTGCCTCTTTCTTCTCCTCGAGTGGCTCTTCTTTGATTTCCTCGAGCGCTTCCTCAGCCTTGGCTGGGGCTTCAGCCAGTGGCTCGTCCTCCTTGAGGGCTTTCACTGATGGCTGCACTTCAGTGGGAATTGGCTCTTCCTCGAGGGACTTGACTTGTAATTGGGGTTCGGCGACGACGACAAGGGGAGCGGTCTCCTTGGCAGCTTCAACTAATGGCGCTTCCTCGGCGATGGGGACATCTTCGGTGAGGGTCTTGAGTGCTGGAAGTTCTGCTTCGATGGGCTTAGCTTCTTCGGCTATCTTCTCCTCGACGATGGCGTCGGCTAGGGGCTCTTGCGGTAGGATTTCTGGCAGTGCTTCGGGGAGGGCCTCTGGCAAGAGCCTCTTCTCGGCAGGTTCGGCGAGGGGAAGGTCTTCGGGCAGTTGTGGCTCAGCGGCTTCCTCCAAAGCGATCTCGATGGCTGGAGCGGCTGCTGGAACTTCTGGTTCCAGGGTGCGCAGCTGTTGCTCTTCCTTTTGGACAAGAACCTCGACGATTGGCTCAGCAGCGGGCAGTGGGAGTTCTTGCTCCTCGGCCACAGCCTGCTCAACAGCGCGCACAGCCTCGATCTCTTCCTCCAGCTTGGTCAGTGATTCGGGAATGATTTCGTTGGAGATCAGCGACGCTGGCTCGGCCTCGGCAACGGCAATTTCTGGCTCGACGCTACGCAAGTTCTCTAGGGGCTTCACCACAAGCACTGGATCTACCGCCTCAACAACTTGCACTGGGATCTGGTCGTTTCGCAGTTCAGAGACATAGCTCTCGGCCGGCAACGCCTCGGCGTCAGCGGCTCCAGCTGGCAGCTCCAGCTCACGGTAACGTCGGTAAATAGCTCCGGAATGCACCGTGTTCACCGCCACCAGCAGGACCAGTCCTAAAGCGAGTAATTCGCGCATCTTGCTTCTGTTTTGATAATCTGAGATTCCTAGTTAATCCACACGCACAACACCACACTCCACACCGAATGACAACAGCTTTGAAATTTGAAATTCCCACCTTCAGCTCACGGCCGAAACTGATTGAACTTGTAATGGATGAGGCGCATTTATACCTTAACTTACGGCCCGAGAAGAAGAAGAAGTAGTCAGCGACGGCGATGATGAAGACGATGAAGCAGAAGAAGAGTGTGCCTATCGCACGCGCTCGCGCACACATGCGTCGACCAATCGAGAGGCGGCGGCGCGGCGGTCGCAACGTGCAGCCCCAGATTTGCGCTTATGCCAATGACCCGTTATTTACTGTGTATATGTGAGCCGAGCAGAAGACACCACCTGAAGGTGGAAGCGCAGCGGAAGCGACGACGAAAAAGAAGACCAACTAACGAACGAACGAACGAACAGACCTCCGTCGCCTCATCAGAGGCCACAGCACATGACCGAGGAGTGCAGAGCGAAACAGAAACAATTCCCGACGCGGTGGACATGCAGCTGGGGCGGGGGGAGGCCTCCACTGGGATGTGGAATCAATTGCACGCAGGTTCTATAATTTTGTTTTCTTTCCCTTTTTTTCTGTATTCTCCTCCGTAATAAGTTCTGATAATGGCCACAGCGTTGGACAGCGATGACGACGACGACGACGACGACGATGAGCCGAAGGGCAGGACGAAGACATGTGGCGGACAGTAGACGAACGGACGGACAAGCAGTCGTCTCCAGGAGGGGTGGTCGGGCGGCGGGAGCGACGGATGGATATCCATTTTTTTTTGTTTCGGATGTAATCTGCGGCGATCGGGAACGATGCATCTATCCAAATGTCTGTGTCAATTGATTGTGCATTAATGTGGATACGTACATACACACGTAGACGCGGGTATCTATCCGAGCAGCGCTTGGATGGCTGCATGCATGTGGCCGGAGTGGAATGGAATGCACCGCCCCTGGGGGGTTCTGTGCTGTGCCCTGCTGTGCCTATGCGCGTATCTGGTTCTGTTGTTCTAATGGAAAGACGCGCTCTCTGGTTGCAGGTGAGGTGCAGCACATTTTAAGGGAAGATCAGTGCTGCGAAACCTTTGACTGGCGCTGACATGTTTATTAGAATGTGCATGCATACGTAGTTGGCGTGAGGCGAGAGAGTTCGCTTGATAAGGTTTGGGGTCAAAGTGAGCCCCGGAATGTTGTTGTTCACCTGATAAGCTGCGCTGTGCGGCTAAGAAGTGACTTAATAGACGTTGTGGAGTGTGAAATTGACAGCGTAAGCGTTGGTAACAATGTTAAGTAGAGGGAGGGTGTTATTCTGGGGAAGACATAGTCGAGGAGGTGTTTGAGTTCACAGCGGATGAAGATATTGTTTTCGCATTAGGTTAGGTTAGGATCTCGTGGTTAGTAGGGGGATACAGTTGATAAACGTTCCTCTCGCAGCGACGTGATGGCGTTTTCGTTGATCAAGTTCAGGTTGGAGAGCTTGGACTTTATTTCCTCCTGTTTCCTGTCAGGAGCATTAAATCTACATCCAATGTCCTCTGTGTTAGCAATCAAAGCAGATTGGTCTTCGCATTCTAAATCATTGGTGTACTCTTGGGGAAGAAGTTGAGGCGATCAACTACATTCTATCAAGGCGGGAAGTGTCAAGCGCGAGTGTCAGTCCTTAAAGTAAGTCACGCTAAACACTCTGACACACAATTCGGCCATTTCGTCAAGCAATAGACGATGCTTTAAGTGTTCCTTCTGATGATGGCTAGTTCTGGGAACTTGGCTAAAAAGGAGAATTTTCAAATGTCCACCCCCAGCAAGGAAAACAAAGCAGTTTCTGAAAAAGCACTTCCAGTGAATTTGAGGAATAAGGGTGCTCTCACGGTAGTAAAAGGTCCCTCGTTAAGGGACAATGGACTCAGGGCGCTGATCTAAGACAGACGCGAGGTGAAGGCCTCCTCCTACCTGCTTAACGGAATGTGAGCTTAGGGACATTTGGTAGATCCTGGATGTCTTGGAAGAAATGTTATCGCCTCGAAGGACTAAAAATGCTTTGTTTAATGTTTAAGTATTGTTTTCTTCTTTCTGCAACACCCAGTGTTCTATGTCTCAACTGGCAGAGACTGGGGTAGTGACAAACGTAGTGAGGAGTGTTAAATTTTTTCTACACATTCCTCTAGCCTCTGTATATGAAGTTGTTGGCTAGTCCCCTTTTAATTTCGTGGTACTTCAGATGATTATGGCCAATTAGTGCGCAAACTACTACTCAGCAGCAGATTTTTGTGGTTCTGAAGGAGTTTGTCGGTTTTTGCACTGTTCAACTTGGGCCACAGTATCCCAGTGGTCTCGCAGGTGTTTAGAGAACACTTTTTTTCTTAACATCCGCAAGATGTTGTTTGATAAGTAATACCGCCTGGGATGGATCGGTTTCGGTCCCTTTCCTGGCAATTTCATCCAGTCGCTGTAATCTGGCACCAGCATAGAGTAAGCCTAATAACTAACAAAACTTGCAGTGCAAACAAAACATGAAAGGCGAATTTGTTGGAAGTACTTAGGCTTTCGTCACTTCAAATTTCGACGCATTAATACAACCGAAGGTGAATGAAAGTAAGAACACGACGATGGTTGACTTATCAAATCAGTGATTTTTGGAATTTCTGCTCCCGTCAACTGTCATAATAATAGACTGCTGTCAAGTTCTGAGCAAGCTACGTCACTTTTTGATGTTTGCCTTTGAACGCCAATAAAACCAGGCAACCTTGTGAATTTATTCGAAAATTGAAAAAAAGTCGTGTGCCGATAAGCATTATTCGTTGCAAAAATTGGGCTACGAACAGCATACAGATTCAGCCCGCTGTGACTGTTATATAAAAATGAAAAGCTGAAGCCAAGCCAGTGTGGCCTTAGGCCAGGAAAATCCCCACCTCGATCAAATATTCACACTACCGCAAACCCAGGAACAACAGATCGACATCCACCACCTTTTCATCGATTTATGGCCGCATAGGACAGCATCTATAGAACTATACAGGGCAGTGTCTAGTTTTGGCATCTACGCTAGCAAACTCGTCCGTTTTTGTAGGATGACGATGGAGAATGCAAGCTGCTCCATCAAGGTCGGTAAAGACCAAACCGAGACCTTTGATGTTAAAAAACGATTCAGACAAGGCGACTGTCATGCGACTTCTTCAACATCTCCTGAAAGAATTGTTAAAAAGCTCGCACGCCAACACCAGAGAAACAATCTTATGCCGACGATATTGACACAATCGGAAGAACACAGCGTGATGTCGATGGCACTTTTCGGAGTATTGCAACGGAGGCCACGAAGATGGGCTTAACGTGAAATGAGGGCAAGACCAAATATATGAGCTGGTTGGAGACGTTTGTTTGTTGAGGCCCAGGTTGAGGCCCCACCCCGGACTGTAGCGCCACCTTAAGTAAGTAAATACGTAAATTTCGAGGGCCTTGAGAAAACCTATTATTTGGACAAAATGTGTATGGTCGGGAAAAATCTCTAAGTAATCGGTTTTCGAATTATAGTACCTAGACCAGGAGGCCTTGGTCTCCTTTTGTGAGTGCTCAAAACTACACACAAATTGGCCGGACACAAGCCTCAGACAATTTTCAACCGATTTTTTGGAAATATTGAATAGATGTTGAAAAGTACATTGTCTGTGGAAAAATAGTAGGATTCGCGAATAGTGACCTCGGTTAAAAACGCTGCATAGCCGCCATTTTGTAATTAATCGCTTCAAAAATCTTCGTATACTGTCACTGATATATATAATAAGCATTTATTTTGTAGTATTTCTGAAATAAAAAAGCCTAAAACAGAGGTTGCGTCTGATAAGACTTGGCAATTGTTTGCTTATCTCACTATATCCCGATCTCTGGAAATGAAGAATAGGCTTTTTTGGAAGCCAACATTTCTGGATTACTGTGATATATTTATAGATTTGTTTTGTACAAATTCTAGTAAATTTCGGGAAATACTTCGTTTTTGTGGCGGCGATGGTCTAAGTGTGCTAAGTGCGCCGACTCATACTTAAAAGATCCACGATTCGATCGCGAACACAATAACTTTCACTTTCGTTCCACGAATTTGAACGAGTCACTGACAGTGCTGTGAGAGTGTGACTGCGGGTCAGTATGAGACCATAGGTAGGTGGGTAGGCAAGTACGTTGACAGCTTATTGCGTGTAAGCTAAGCTCCACTTAGATCAATGTGGTCCATTGTGCTGTCACTATCTGGCTGGTGTTTGTCATTAGTAGCGATTTTATTGCTTTGATAGAGAATATCAGCACTTGAGCAGTTATCTTAGATGCCAGGTCTAAGTCCTATGTAGACTAAAGCGCATTTCTGCTTAAACGGGACCTCGTCTTGAAAGCTTGTACTAGGGTCTGAATTAAGGAATATCCTAAGAATATCCCTAGTGGATTGGCATCGAATCGGAGCATCTTGGTTGGAGAAGGAGAGAGAGACCGAACATTCGGTACAAAGACCAAGTCATCGCGGAAGTAATTCAGCTTGATGACAGGACGCAGTATGCAGAAGACCATCGTCGATAGAAGACGGCTATTGCTCAGGCTCAGACTCTCCATGGGTAGTCGGCCTGAGAAGTAAGTATGCTTGTGGATTGGGTTGAGCCAAAGTTATGGTTGTTCTAGGCCTGTTCCGCAGCAGCCACTAGTGTTGTTCCTGCCATCGTTCTCTCAGTGAGGAGACCAAAAGTTGACTTCGAACGACAACGTTTAAGCAGCCTTTACCAAAGTGGTAAACTGTACTACGAGGGAGCCACCTTAATTTTCAGAAATTTCTTGGTCTTCCGAAGGAATACCAACCAGCGCTTCTGTGACGAGGAGCCTACATCATTAGCTCTCACCTCATTCACACCAAATAACTGCCACCTGATCCAAGCAAAGGCAGGGCAGTGACAGAGGAAGTGCTCTGCAGTGTCGTCGTCTTCTCCATGGGCGCCTCAGAAGGTTCCAACGCTTACGCCAAGCACATTTAGGTGCTCTGCCCCGTCTGCAGTCTTTTCTGTCCAGATATAGAAAGAATGCCGAGGATTTCTTACAGACGTTTGAGAGCATGCGCTCGGTTTGTCTACATTCTGGAGAGTGCTACATTCGGTTGGTCTCTCGAGAGGTCCAACTATCGATGGAAGCTCTAACCAAGGGCCCAGGTAGTCCCTTCTTCTTCTTTGTTTGGCACTACAGTCCGGGGTGGACCTAGGCCACAAACAACAAGCCTCTCCAGTTGCGCACACCAAGTTGGTTGAGATTCTTCTCCACTTTTGTGTGCCATCTCGAGCGAGGACGTTCTCTTTTGCGTTGTCCCAATGGCTTTGATTCGAAGGCACTTCGGGCCGGAGTAGTCGCAGCGCAGGTTTTTTTCCCATACTCCTCCGTTACCCCAGAGAGATGTAGTCATGAATCCAGAAAGGAGGAATTGAATGTAATAGACACGCCGGGTAGGTAGCTACTACGCAAAGGCCGCTTCTCTCCCGAGGACTAATGGAAAGTAATATCCATCATTCAGGACAGATTCCACTAATGTCGTATATCTCTAATCCGCCAATGATGTCTCCATTCAGTGTTCAGAAGCTTCTCAAGACAGTCTCTGGTGTCCAGTCTTAGTGCTTAATAGCCCTCACTACCCTATTCTTCCGTTCGCAAGACATTCTAAAATGCATCTGCACTTGAAGTGAACGCCTTAAAGGTTATAAGAGTTCCTACCTAAATATCCATCATTCAGGACAGATTCCACTAATGTCGTATATCTCTAATCCGCCAATGATGTCTCCATTCAGTGTTCAGAAGCTTCTCAAGACAGTCTCTGGTGTCCAGTCTTAGTGCTTAATAGCCCTCACTACCCTATTCTTCCGTTCGCAAGACATTCTAAAATGCATCTGCACTTGAAGTGAACGCATTAAAGGTTATAAGAGTTCCTACAGATCACAGTGGACTCTCCCTAAGTCGAACTCCCTCTAAGTCGGACTAATGTTGATATCCCGTGAAAATTGGACTTAAGGCCAGTCCACTGTATATTTGCTCGGATCGAAATTAACGACTTAAAAGGTGGACTTTCAAGATAAATCTCCAGCAACTTGGCAGGACCTTGCTCGATACGAGAATGCAATCAATTAAATAGAGCCTGAAGCCAAGCTGGGACCTAGACCTTCTTTGAATGGCGCTACAATCGGTGGTGGAACTGGCCATCAACCAACAAGGCTCTCTAGGCGATGTGCTCTCTGGTCTTCCTTTGAATTTTGTGCCTGTTTTGACTCTGATCCCTTTTCATCAAAACGTTCTCTCAAGATAACCACCATCGTTGCTTGAATTCTGAATTTACCGTTACTGATTAACTGACTTCACCGGATTCCCCAAAAAGTTTCAGTCACTCGCAGTGGATCCTTTCTCCTTTGATTTAATTACAACCAAACCGACAATCAATCGGCGTCACGAGGATCGTTGAACCTTTCCAGTTTGCACTCGCATGTAACCAGAGTGGGCATCGCCGAGATTCAGTTCACTCATAAATCATCGCTTTCAACTTAAATCACTGTCGTACAAGAACGATGCACACTTCATTACAAATGTGCTTCCAGATCATCAAAAGCACCACCACCAGCAGCAACAGCAACAGCAGAGTGGCAATGTCTTCGATATCACATCCATTCAACCGTTCACTCGTTCACCCTTTATCCCTCCGCTCAACTTCACCCTTTCAATCCACCGCAATGGCAATGATTAAATCTTATTTATTACCATTCAGTGTATGTGCGCAAAAATTTACTTTTATTGCCATCTCTCGGTAACCAGAATCCTTCTAGTACCAACCACTTCTCCACACACCACTTACACCATCTGCAACAGGCTGCAAGGGGCAAACAGCAAAAAAAAAAAAATGAAAAAAAAACAGAAACATTATCAAGCCGATGGTAACCAAGGCGACCACAACGATGAAGACGACGACGACGGCGACAACGATGAAGACGAACAGAAACAGAAAACGACACAAAAAAAGAAAAAGAACAGGAAAAAAAAATATGAAGTTTCTGACCAAGAATCCATACGAACTCTTTGATGCGTTGCGCGCTTTAGACCACTACGCCCCGGTCGGCCTGTCCCGCCCTGTCCTATGCCCATATCAAGAGAGGGGTGGCAGGCCAACCAGCCACCAGCCACCAGCCAACAACCGACAGCGGCCCAGCGTCGTCTTGCCTTAGAAAGATATGCCCAACAGATAAACATCTTGAATTTATTCAATCGCCTCGTACAAAAGAACAAGTTCTTAATGCGATGCTTGTATTTTTATCAGCATGAAGTTAAACATAGTCGAGTGCATTTTTATATTCGTCCGCGTGTGGTGGATGGATGCACTCGTAGGCTGGTAGGCTCCTAGGTTGGTTCCGATGCCGATGCCGATGCCGATGCCATCTATACATAGTTCGAATGGATCATCGTAGTGGGCAAAGGATCATTGCAGCAGAAGCACTGATTGCCTCTATAGATGAGATTGCACTTTCTTATGGTCTTTGGCATTTGCTTTATTAGCCGAACCGCGACGATGATTGTGGCGACGATGATGGTGCCGGTGTCGGTGGTTGCGTGGATGGTGAGGGTGACGGTAACGCGGTGGCTATCGCGGCACCAGCAACGCCAACGGCGACGTCCAGCACCGACGAAGTCAAAAGACGGCGGCGACCACGGCTATGACCGGCGCGTTGTGTCTAAGAATAGAATAGCAACTTGTTTGTTTGCGGCTATAAAAGTGGTTTGTCTGGTCGTCCTCCTCAGTGGCGGTGGCGGTGGCGACGGTAAATCGTCCTCGATGGCCACATTATCATCGTGGTTTGTTCGCCATCAGCAACGCCATGAAATGAAAATCAACTCAATTCGAATGTATTCACTTTCGTTCGACGAGTAAACTTTCTTCGGGCAGCTTCTGTTCGCACAGAACAGCTAGGTAAGTGTATTTCGGTTTTCCTTCCTCTTGTCGATTAAATATTTAAAAAGTAAAAGTGTAAATGCACCGCGACATGACCGGCACACAAAGTCTGCCCGTGGTGGCGGCAGTGAAAATCCCACCGAACGTGTCCCGCTTCGGTTTACAACGCCCAAAATCAGCTCGTTAACAGCTCCGGTCGTGTAATGCCGCCGAAAAAAAAAAACATTGTATAATTACTCGCATGGTTTTGCAGCTCGCACTGTCCAGCCGCGGCAGCGGTCACGGTCGCATTGGTATTCCGATCGAGTGACGCACTCTGCTTTGAAATTTATGAGATCCACAGACAGGTGGAAGAGGTCTATTAAACTCATTTACTTCGATCTGGAGTTTTCTTCTAATTTGTCGTGAATGCGAACACGATTTGAATAAAATGTCCAAGTGTAAATTAAGCCAGCCAGCACCAGATGGGTGCTGGTCGCTCTTCAGCGGCTGCCCGACTGGGGCTGAGACTTTTGCCGATAGCCCAATGTGGGGCACTTAAAATTCCATAAGCGGAAGAGAAGAAGAAACGGCCCGTACAGAGATAAGGTGTGAAGCTGCTGCTGCTGCTGCTGCTGCTGCTGGCGGCGGTGGTGGTGGTGGTTGGCTTGGCTTTAAATGCAAATCGTCGTCTTCACTCACGTGAGTGAAATGTGAAGTGCCTGACAAACGTCGCTCTGTGACACTGAAGTGAGGACAGACGCATTTGGGCGTCTGCTACGATTTCAGAGAACAAACGAACAAAATAGATCGGAAGCAGCGGTGGCGTTGATTCCGACGAATATGCCATCGTCGTCGTGGTCGTCGTAGAAAGAAAGGTGGGCGTTTTCTGGTCTCGGCTTTGGTTTTGTTTCTCGGATTCATCTGCATAATGCACTTTCTGTCGATCTTATCACGACGAGACCGTTCCGTTTCTTTTGTCGTTGCTCTTTGTCACCGAGAAGAGGGTCATTACGAGTGTGAGATACGAGGCGAGTGCCGTCGTGTTGTGTGCTCTTCGCCTGGTGGCGCTTTCTTTTTATGATAGACCATTAAGGTAATTTAGAAAATAATGCAAAGGCAGCTTCTCCAGCGATCGCTGTTCGATTCTACGTCAGCCGTCAGGCGCAAGAAGAAAGATTTTATTTATAACTTTTCAACGCACACTGATCGGCCACATTCGCGGCCAGGGCGGCGGCGCTGTGGACACATTCAATTAGCGGGCACACACAAGTGTAGACTAGTAGTGTGTACTTTCTAATTTGCATTTTTTAAGTCGGAACCGATCGCCGGAAAGTCGATTCATTTCGCCTAACCTACATCCACAGTTGGTACATCAGCGGGCACGACTGTGGCGAAAATGTGTGCCAAAAAATTAAGCCTCCGTCGCCGCATAAGGACGGATCAGGCAGCAGAAATCGGAACTGCCCCACACGAACGGGTGCTGTAGCGTTGCATAATTTGCGCTTAAGATTACGGCGCTGGTCCGCGCGCGAGTCCGGTTTTCACCTCGATCGACCACCGAGTGGGTGCAGCTGTTGTAAAACTTATGCAAATTTGCCAGACACTTAAGGTCAGTTCATGTCCCCAATAATGAATAAATCGGATTCATTGTTCGCGCGGGATTAGCGCAGCAACACCGATTGCTCACATTCGATGCGGGAGAAGTGCGCACTTCAACCGCGCCGTGCCTTGACGCCGCGTCGCGCCGATGAGATGATCGCAAAACAAAAGAGTTGACGTGCAAACAGCAGTTTATCACTCATCTCCTGCGCGCTACTTATCCCGCATCTTATTCTGTGTCCTTTTTTTCGGAGAAAGAGAAACGGTCTCGCATCTCTCTTTTTTTGTTTTCTTCTTAAATTGTCCGCTTTTATGCACGTCCATTGACCCATTTTGCTGGTTTCTTGGTTTTTTTTTTTTTTATTCGCGGCGCGATGCAAGATGTTTTGCTGCGTCTCGCTGGCCATGCATCTTTTTTTCTTCTCTCATTTTTTTTTCGTAAATTATATTTTTCAACGAGAACGAGGTGAGTAAAAATATGCTTGGACAGGAAAAAGAAAACACTGATTTATCCAATAAACCTGAATCTGAGATTATGCAACAAGGAAATATGCAGCATAAGATAGCGACGCGGCGGGTTCAATGACTCTCTCTCTCTCCCGGTCGTGTGGTAAGGCGGGTTGTGTGGCTGTGCTTTGTCGTCGTCGTCGTTTTGATTTCATACAAATCTTGTTGGCTTGAATGGGATTTTGACTCAATGTCAAGTTCAGATCGTTGTAATAAATTGATTTCCTATGACAATTGAGTTCTGGTTCGAAATGCATGGGCAGTAGTGCTTGGAGAAGACGTATAACGGTCATTGGAAGTGGCCCACATTCCAGGGCAAGTTGGGACAGGGAACATCAGGTCCATTCGTTCAGTTGTTGTACTTACTAGTAATTTCGATTCGAAAATGCCCCCTTTTGGGTATTTGAGCCATTTGAGTCGCAGGGTTCTACGAAGTGTCGCGACAGTCCGAGGTGGACCTGGGGCTAGCTTCGACAGCGCCTTTGACAGCACTTTTATTGCACCAATTCTTCTGCTGTCGCTATACGGTCGAAGAGATGTATTCTAGAGCTAGTTTCCTTTAGGAATCTGAGGTTTGGTGATGGTTTGGTGGTTCAAGGTGGGGACTGTGGCCAACAAGCGAGTGGAGAGCTGTTTCTACAGATTTCCTGAGAGGTCGACATTTTATTTATCGCGACTGTGCGCCTGATGTGTGAATCGATCAGTTTTTCCACAGTCTTGAGTAGGACGGAGGATAGACTGATTGCTCTTAGAGCCTTCGCATTGCCGTGAGAACTTTGTCCTGCGTTTTATATAAGTACAATGGTGGTCATCCTCCAGCGTCAATGTACGTGTCCTAGATCAAGACAACTCTGGATTATGGCCTAAACGTGTTCTGGAATTTCATTCGATCTTCCACAGAATCAGCAGAGACGTTCTTGAGTCTGTAGTTTGGTCTTGCTCATTTTGATACATGCCTCAAACTTTTTTCGGTTATACTGGCCCAAGAGTTTCCTGGCCTGGCTCATGCCAGTTCCCTGAATTCTTTTCTGAGGACATGATGGCCTACAGCGCAGAATGGTTCTGGGCCTGTGAAGCGGTCCGATGCTCCTTTCCTTGATAGAGAGTGGGCCATTTCATGACCGTCCTTAGTTGCGTCTGAGATGCAGAACCATAGCTCTGTTGTTAAAATACACCGCATGAGCCTGGCGGATCGCGTAATAGTACGTTTACACCTCAACTAAATCCAAGATTTCGGCTAGTTTCAACACTTCAGCCCAAATGTTTAGCATTTCGCCGTACATTTCCCTGCAATTCCAAATGACCGATTTCAGCGAAATGTTGAATTTCGTCGCTGCATTTGCAATTTTGTCAAATCGAACAATTTAAATAGAATCTTTCCAATTTAAGCACATCTTTTAATGACTTTTCAGCCCCCAAAAAACAGCTGTCAACAAAAGAATCATTCATTTCAAGGGTTAATTGCGATAAGAATGGATTGGAATTCATCTTTTAATTAATATAACAAGCCAATTAGGTGCACCAACCATCAACCACTTCTGATTTCTAAACAGGAAAAATATCAGTAACGAATTCTGACAGATAGTGTCATTTGAAATGTTAATGTTCGAGCGGAAACGCAAAATTGGATTTTGAAATTTTTTTCCCGAAATGTTGAATTTTTGGGGTGGTGTAAACGTACTATAATAAGAATCGCACAGACTGTGCCAAGAGGCACAAATGGATATTAGCTCGAATCCTCCGAGGAGAGTCTTAAATTTTGAGCATTCATGTCAGCTAGTTCATATCCCACGACGTAATTTATCCTATTATATTTTGATACTGTGGTGGCCCGTGGCGTTGTGGGTATGTGCGTCGACTCCTACGCACTTGGACCTACCAGTCTAGGTTCGATTCCTGGTACGACAAGAAATACTTTTCACGACCCCCAACTGTCTAGAAGGTAGGTCCCTTCCACTCGTGAACAATAGCACGCACAACACAAGTGGTTGCTTAGAAGCTAGGCCATGGCCCTCTACGGGCTGTAGCGCCACCCATATTATTATTGTTATTATATTTTGATACTTGACATCAGTTGACACTTTGTGTTCTTTGACGTTGCAGAAGCTTAATACTTACTGATTGAATGAAAGACTTGCGTAATCTTGTCACTGAAACATGCATGCCTGTTAGAAGTCACCGCATTGTTTCACGTCAATTGTTATTTTATTGTTTTTGATAAACAGTGCTCAACTGCAGTATTCAGCAATTCAGCAGTATTAATCGCATTGTACGTCTTGGAATGTCTATCAATGCACTCTCAAACCCAGTTTTTGAGCAAGTTCGAACCCGTGTGCAGAGGCTCTTCCTAGTATTTAATGTGCATTGCCAGGTCCAATTTGCCAGGTCCAATTTGTCTCATTGTGATGTCCAGAGATTCAAAACGAATATTCAGCGGTATCTACAGTCAGACTCTTTTCTATTTTCGATGACTCCTCGTCAATTATTTAACTAAGTCTTCAGATGACTTACCCTTACCTAAACTCTCCCGATGTGAAAGATTCCTCGCCTCCGCTGTAATGCAACATCGAGTCAATATACATATATAATGAAAAAAGGAGGTGACAAGACGCACCCCTGGCGAAATCCATAGCCCACGGTGAAAGATGCTGATTTAGCATCGTTAACCCGAACACAGCTGCTACAATTTGTGTATAGAGCCTGAATGGCCCTCAAAAGAGTACCAACACCAGCTAAGAACTCGGTCGTTTGCGTTCTCCAAATCAACAATTAAACTGTAGCTGCTGACATACTCAGAAGTCTTTTCAAGCACAATTCTTAGAGTGAAACGCTGAACGGTTGTACTTCTCCCTGAACGAAATCCGCCACCCAGGACTCGACTATAGCTCTAGAACGCGCCTTCAACATCTTAGCGCAGCCTTCACCGAGGAGCAAACTATGCTCCCCTCTCGTTTGCTCAAGAGGGTAGCTTCTGGTGCTATTTGAGTCGATTGAGGAAAAGGATAATTTGTATTCCTCATGCAATATCGCTCAACACCCTGTTTCAATCTCTTCTGTCCCCCTTTTTGAAAAGAAGGGCAATCACCGTAGTTTGCCAATACTCAGGTGTCTCCTTACCGCGTTCCCAGGCCACCTTAATGGCACGAGAGAGCCATAACTAAACTAAACTCCCTCAGTATCCGTTGACTTAAGCACTTCCGGCCGGATTACGTCAACACCGGCGGATTTGACTGCTTTACGCTAATCAATCAGCAAAATGACTTCCTCCACCATTGGACTATTCTTCGCCACACTCAAGACTACGGGTCTGTCATCTTTCTAGATAGAGCAGCTCCGAAAACGAAACTCCGTTTAGTTTTAAATTTCCCATGCATCTGGAGGACTTCATGGTGTAGGGAAAGTCGAGGAGAAGGCTGATAGAAAAATATACATTGGTGCCTTTTTTCCATTAATTTAATTAATATTCACTATATACAAATTGGATGTGCTAATAACTAGTTCTGTTGTGCGGCAGACTATCGGGAAGAGAATCTGAACGCAAGCTCAACTTCTGACGAACCACATTTGCACGCTCAGAACAAGGATGTCCGACTGAAAATGATGGAATCCCAGATGATGAATCACCAGAATATGGAGCAAGCATTTTTGTTTGAATGCTTGTACAATGATCAGGGACTGGGGCGTGGCTCGTCTATAGTCTTGACTGAGGGGAAGAATAGTGGGGACCAATGGGAGAAGTCTTTTTAGGCGATTCAAACGTTGGTAGTCGGCACAAATTTTGTAGTTTGGAATGGATTTCCTTTTCCAAAACATGCTTTTTGTCTTGCCAACAGATAGGCTACCTCCTGGAAGGCCGTGGCTTTTAATTTGGCAAAAATTCGACCACTCTCCTGCGGTTGCTTGTTTGTCGGTTTGACGGTCGAGGGACTTGGAAAAAAGATTATCCACTGAAGGGTAAACAACAACACGTCGAGCTTAAACTCCCGTTTGAATTTTGAATTTTTTCTACACATTTACACACTCTTTCCAAAATGCAACCACTCTCATTTGACAATTTCCTTTCATCAGAGTATTAAGGGGAACAACACGCAAGCCATTTGTTAACCTTTGCCAATGAACTTCCTATCAATTCACACATTTATCAATCCTCTCAAAATGAATCAAGCGAGTAGCCCTTTCAACCGCTAATTCATTTAAGCAAGATCGAGTTCTCCATAAATCAACGAACGCGACTTAATGAATTGGAATCAACGTAAAATGATTACAATAAAAATCAAGAAGCCTATGTTAAGCATTAATATTAACTGCTGATTTGCATTCCGTACGCACCGGCATTTGAAAGTCTAAATATAGCGCGGCCATTAATAGAACATGTTGCATATGGATTGCATGGGACCGTGCATAATGGAGGGCTCTTCGTTCTGTCGTCTGTGTGTTAATTTTTTAATGGCGTCCGTCGTGGAAAATGTGCTCAATAGATGCTGCAGATAAAGCAATCTGTTCAATTTAAGCTACTGGCGGAGCAAGCCTACGGTCGTCGACAGATTAACTGGGCGTGTTATGTTGTGTGTTTTATGTTTTTATTTAATTAATATCTTTATGCACTCTGAAACGACGGTAAGTTAGATGGCCGGATAGGGCTGGCAAAGAGGAATCGATTATGATTACGACGCGCTGCGGACAGGCAATGTCGTGGAATCATTATCATTTCTTCTGCGTCGAGGGATAGAGGAGACATCTTAATGGAAATGGATATGAACGTAGATAAAGAACCGGATAACGTATTTAAATGAAGTATTTTACGCTGAAATAGAAATGTTTTTTAGAAAGATGAAAAAAAACATTTTTACACAAACAGTTTTAGCATGAGAATACGATTAATGTGGCTAAGACTTCAGCTAGATTCAGAAGACGACTGCGACATCCATCGAGGCACGGGTTTCCTCAACAGTTGGTGTTCTCTATCTGTGTGGTTTCAGCCAGAATATGTCGCTGCATTTCCACATTTCGGCAGATTCTAGTTGACTCTCACCAACGCATTTGACAGCGTGCAATGAAAAATACGGGCGTAACACAGTGGGCAAAATGTATAATAATAATATGTGGCGCTACAGCCCGTAGAGGGCCATGGCCTAGCTTGTCAGCAACCACTCGTGTTGTGCGTGCTATTGTTCTATCACGAGTGGAAGGGACCTACAGTTGTATGCCGACTCCGAACGGCCAAGTTTTTATACTCTTTGAGCATTGTCAGCGACTCGAAAGAGGTGGGGCCGTGAAAAGTATTTCTTGTCGTACCAGGAATCGAACCCAGACAGGTAGGTGCAAGTGCGTAGGAGTCGACGCACATACCCACAACGCCACGGACCAAAATGTATGCCTCGGTTTAAAGTGCCTCCTATCGAATTGGGAATAGTCTCATTCGATTCAGAATGAAAAAAGCACCAGAATTGAGTTTTAATAATTTATGTTAACTACATGGGATATATGGGAGCGATCCGATAAGTACTTAGCCTCACCGTCCGATGGCGCCACTACCGCAAGAGATACTTACTATTGTATAGTACATTCTCGTAGACGGCTACTGTCAACTTTCCAGCCGCTGTCCAGAAACCGCTTGCGGTGCGCTACGACCAGCTTTGTGACTGCTTCCCAACCCGCCAGGTTGTGTAAAGTGACTAGGTGGAGAACTTTGTTGGGCGGAACCGAACACACTGTGGCCTTCGAAGGTCGTGGTCACTGTCCCACGCTAGAGGTATGGTCTTCTAAAAGTCCGTACAGCTGTTTACAGTTTTCCGCAAATGACATTAACGTTGCTGGGATTGAAACGGAAGCAGCAGGAACAAAATGGATTGGCAGTAAGAAAGATCTAAACGATGGAAGTACACACCGTCCTCAAGAAAGGACGCCAAACATCGATGGACTGCTAAGAACGTCTGAATGGGTAGCTAGAAATTTGAGGCACTCAAGAACTTGATGTACACTTGGTTAGGTTAGGTTAGATTTGGTAGGAGTGACTGTCTCAGCTGAATCATTTGTGACCCTCTTAGATTCTGTTTGGATCTGTGCTACCATTATCCGGTGGTTGATACACCGTTAGCCAGGGAACTAACTGACACTTAAGAAATAACTGCTATTAGCCAAGTGGTCTATCCAGAGATGGTCCACTCCATTACTGGCATACAAGCAGTTTGTTTTGAATTTTGCTATGTTCTGAATTTTGGTGTTTGACATTTCTTTTAGGCTGTTGAATGAGTAGTGTAAGACAACTTGGGCCCAACTCGAAGATTATCCGAAGACTCTGAGTCAGTGCAGCAACGCAATGGAAGCAAGAGTCCAGCTGGATGGCGCAGTTAGTTGAGTGCCCGCCCGAGGTTAGAGGAGTCCACGGTTCGAGTCCCAGTCGCCATTGGCCGTTGGAGTAATTTAAATTATTGGAGTTAGCAATGGAGTTGTCGATCAGTGGTAGCAGTCTGACTATGGCTATCACAAGTGGATTTAGTTTAGGTAGATAGGTAATTGAGTGCGCTGCCGGCTGTGTGGCTTACTTTAATCCTTAAACCAGCTAGATTCTTATATGAAACTTAGGTTTTCAGTTCAGCACCGCTTAAGTCCTCCAATTCTATGAAGAAGTGCTTTCCTAGGAACTAACTCATTTTCTTTTTTAAACCTGTGCAATCGCAGAGCTGATGTGTGATAGAGTCTATGGCACAGTGTGTGGTAATGACTCCTATTACCATGCGTTGTTCATTACTTCTTGCTTAGCATGGACCATACGTCTTTGCTGAAGGTCCAAATCTCAGACCAAGCCATCGAGTAATGTCTCTATCCAGGGCTTCGTCTTCCAGTTGCCTCATTATGGGGCTGAGCGATGTGTGCGCATACGGGATTGCTAAGGATTCCTCTAGCTCGAAATTGTGCGTCTTTTTATTTCCATGGATGTGTGTGTGTGCCAAGGTACCCAGCACAGAGTCACCGAATTTAACAAGGATGTCTCATTAATACTCTGTCTGCATAGCCTAAGCAGCTTCGATTCGCGCACGTCTTTTAGCCGTCAGTGTATAGGGCGATCTTCCCTTCTGTTTTTACGACTTGCTCATGCCTCAGTTCCACTCTCCCTTGTTGGGAAATTTCCAATTGATGGATAGAGGAGTATAGTCGGTTGGTCAATTTGTAGTCAATCTAGCGTGCTTGTATGTCCAGTTGAACTTGAGCCAGCCGCTGGATTGGCTGGTCATTATGGCGCTCTTTGTAGCAGTCATCTGCATCCAGAGTTAGGAGTTTAAATATTCCCTCCAAACCAGCCATAAGTGTAGTGCTAATTGCCCCTTTGAGACCAAGGCATGCAAGATCTCTGGATCCGTGGCTGTAGCTCCTGCTAATTGACACTCCTTAGCCGAAACTGAGCTGAGAATTTTAGTACAGACCTCATGTGGGTGACGGAACACTGTGACTTACAAGCTAATAGTAAAGCCAATGAAGTCGCTAGATGTGGCATAACCTCCTCTCACATATCAGGAGGAGATGCCACTCGCTACAGCCCACTATCTTCTGAAGATTTACGCAATAAGCCAACCACAAGTGGCTAGAAGTCACCACCTGCCTGAAAACAAAGGAGATATGGCCAGCATTTAGTCGCAAACGATCACTCTGTCTGCTCAGACTAAGCAGACCTGCACCCAAGACCCTTATCGATGTCATAACAGGACACCGCACAATTAGCATATACGCCCGTAGGATGGCTGTCCCGTATAAAGACTTTTGTAGAAGCTGCATGTTGTTAGAGTCCAAGCAAGTTCGAGTGTTTTTTGAGTCCGTCGAGTGAGTCGAAACTTAGAAACAAGACTTCAGAAGTGAGCGTGCGCCGCAGAACTGATTTTTCTTATTGATTCCGACGATGATACTTTTACAACAGCCTCAGCGCCAACTGAATGACGTCAATATAAGCCGCTTTGTCACAAGCACCAACTGGTTCTAGGAGTAAGTCAAGCCGCGTGGCCTACATGGCCTTAGTGTGAGCAGCAGTGTGAGCCACCCTTACCCAACCTAACCTAGCCGAGCCTCGAAAAGACACGATTGTTGACAGCATCTCGAGAATGTCATGCTCAGGAAATTATCCGTGATTCACTGCATTTCGCTTTGAAAACAGTGAACATGCCACCAGTCGTTGCCTTCACCACCTCACCACCAGTCGAAGTGATTTGCGAACGGTTATTCGACATAAACCGTAGCAGTGCGCATTAAGTGTGCACAAACATGATGTTCTTACACCAAACCTTCCCAAATTCAAACGGCATCATGCATGCAACCGACGCAAGAAAACATCTCGGCACTGAAACAAAATGTTCTCGACCAAACCAAAGCGCTCTTTATCACTTTGTGACCAATTAGATGCAGAGTGAGATACATGCTTCCTCAAGTCAACTCTTCTTCGAATGCAATCTCATTTCAATTGACGCGTGTTGCCCTCAGCGCGCTTGGAGTCACATCTTTGCAACTACTTTCACGGAACTTGCCTCCGAAGTCACTGACATTCGTGCGACAGCGACGTCTGTCTGACATGTGAAAGTTGCTCATTTAGCCTTTCGAATGAAGCAAGAGAAATTGATTATTCCACCTTTCATTGAAGAACAAACACTGGATCCAAATGAGATGCACGCAAGTGCTAAATTAGAATTTCAACAAAAAAAAAAAAAAAAAAACGAAAAGAAAAGAAATTCATTTCACATTTCGGCACTGACTGCTGTTTGGGGGGTAACACTGTCGCACCGTGGCAAAGTAGGAAAAGTAGGAAAAGTCGTCGATCTGTTCTGGGAATGCGATAGACTGAGTTTTCTAAGCGCCATAATGAACCAGTAGCCGAGTGGGCCAGAGTCCTTGCCGAAATACAAATGCGCCGACGCACGCGACTAAGCACAGGCACAGCTGCTTTTCAAAAGAGTGACAGTGTAACACATTCAAGTTCAAAGCGATTCACTCCGCCATCCCACTTTGAAGAAACGCTGTACGTTCCCGAGTTGAAAGCGAATTCATTTCATCATGTGACAGCTCACTTGCAATTCTCCAAGCTTAGCACTCCTTTTACGAGCGTATTCGTACAGTCTTCCTCCCAACTCGCACTCCCACTCCCAGCGCCCAGCGCCCAGTGAATGGCCGGACATTTGTATTCCAGCGACACCTTGACATTGCCAAAAAATTTGTGACGCAAATGTTCGCGTTTAGCATTCGCCGCGAATCTTGGAGTCTGCACCATAAAAGCATTTTATTTCTGGAGTAATTGAAAGCAATTGATCTAGAATCGTTTACAAAACGAACACCGAAACTAGGACGATAGCTCGACGGGCATACGAAATCTGACTAAGCCATCTAAACCGGCTCACTTAGGGCGAGAGACAGCCAGCAAAAAAAAAACCCACAGCTTTCAAAGATTGCTTTTGGCGGAATCGCGAGGTATTTTCAATTTTCACTTCTCCTCATCGCGAGCCAACCCAAATTTTGCGAATCTCACAAGGCCACAAACACCTCGCCCATGAGTCAGAGCGGCTGAGCTCGCCGCAAATTAGCCGCAACCTAGCCGCAGTCAGACAAGCGACCAGTTCTATAAAGCCTACATCTTCGTCTTAGAGATTGGTAGGTATCGCATGATCGCTTTTTATGGGCAAACACTTAATGGTTAATGGCAGAGGACGAGCAATAAAACAATCGCGCCCCGCACTAGTACTGCGCTCGTAAAGTGTAATTCACATGAATTCCTCGGCCGGCAGCACTTAAGGCTAAAGAGAGTCATTCCTGAACGGAGCAGGTGCGAATTAAAATGCCATTTCATTTGGCGTCGCTGGAACTGTTTGCCTTGCTAGACGGGCGCCTATGAGCAATGACCTGCGCATAATCAAAACATAAACACGCTGTGGCCTTGACTGCGGTTGCGTGTTGGCCGGCATCCACAACATCCACTTACGACGACGACGAGAGCGCTCCTAGAACCTCTTCAACAACCGGCTTGCGACTGTGGTTCAGCAGAGAAAAACAGAAAAACGAATTGCTGCCGCGCCGACGGCAACTCACGCAGATGCAGATCTATCATCACATCCGATGTGCCAGCATTACCATGCAAGAGCTGAAGGGACGTCTGCGTGATGGGGCCATTGGAAAGGAGGAAACGGAAATCTCACAATCAAATCCTAATTGTTATGCGTCGGTGACAGTCGCAGTAACTGTGGTTTCTCCAAGTCCAACAGTTGCTGCTTACAAATCCAAGGCACGAGCCAGTCGAAATGGATGATTTAACCTCGTAATTGATGTAAACGGAGTTATACAAACTTTCGGTATTTCAGAAGCTCATAAACGAACGCGATAAATGTCGTACGCACGCCTACGCATGTGCTCAACGCGTTAGGTAAGCCTTGAAAGTGAGGCGGTGTCCTTTTGGTGGAAGACAAATGAGAAATGTGCATGTGACTGAATGTGTTACACGATCGCTCTTTTGAAAGGTTGCTGTGCCTGATTCGAGGTAAGCCTTTTGTCTACGTACATTTTTATTTTGAGAAGGACTCTGGCTGACATGTGAAAATGCAGTGAGTCCAGCGAACCGGTGATCCGGTGATTGGTGAGCCTTCATTTCCTGGGGAGCCATCACACCAAACCTTTGCTCGATTGCAGAAAAGGCCGCAGAGCCTATTTCCGGCTGCATATGTGAGCAATCGTGAATGTGTCGGTGGCAATTTTAAAGCAGTCGTCCCTCGGGCTTGAAGTTGAAGAATCCTAGGCGCGGTGGAGACTGTGGTATGATAATATTTTCTAGTTGTTTCTGTAAAGAACGTGAAGTTAAGATTATTTCTGCTTTAATAAATTTCATAAAGTTACCATTTCAGCATTTCACGTACTAGCATTACGGCCAACGCTAGTCTATGTGTGTCTGTTGCAGGCTGGCTATAACTTAACCTAACCTAAACATTTCAGCCTGTTGAAAATCATAGGTACTGCCAGCCTTATTGCCGTGACTCACTTAGACCAACATTGAGCCCGTGCTCAGGAATGGTTTACTACCATGAGACCTACTTTAGTCCTAAAACCAATCAGGTCCTCGTCTTCTAGTTGTCTCCTTATGAATCTGAGCGGTGTGTACATACGGGATTGCTAAAGATTGCTCCTCCTGCTTCGAAACGTTCGGCCTTTTCGTTGCCTTGGATTCCAGTATGCCTCGGTAACCAGCAGACTGTCGCCGAGTTCACCAAGGATATCTCACTGATGCTCTGTCTGCACAGTCGAACCAGCTGTCTGATGCTATGGCCTTTATTGCTGCTTGGCTATCATAAGAAATGGTGATCGATTTGTCGGTTACGTTGTGGTCTCTCAACGCGAGTACTGCCTTAGTGCTAGGGATTTTTCGAGAAGTGACAGGAGACCGAACCTAGAACCGCAGGCCGGTTCTCGTCTTTGAGCCGCCAGTGTTTATGTTATTATCATTTTGTTCCTGCTGTTGTTTCCGGACCGGAAGCTCTTATCCGGACTAGGCAATGGAAATGATAGGACTAATCTTTAGCCTTGCCGAGAAAGTTAACAAGTTGTTTTAAAATTATTTATTCAGTGAATTTAATCGAACTCAGCAGTTCGGGTGCTTGGTGCTTAAGTTGTTAAGAAATTTAACAAAAATCATAACTCTTCTTCTGACCATATCCGCAAGAGATCGTGTCGTGGACTAGTGTCAACATATGGTGCCCTCGCGTTCTTCATAAACACTTAATGGCTAAATATGCCGATCGAAGGATCGGTTTTTTTATAAGCGTAGGACAGGAAGTTAAGGTCTAAGTTGTATTAAGTCTTAAGATAGGTAGTTTCGATTGAGCTTGGACTGAGTTTTTTTTTTTTGGGTAAAGGCATAGGCGTTGAACATACTTTTTAATTCCTCTTTCCTATTTATTCTTTTATATTTAACTTGTCCATTCGTGTCATAATTCTTGTTAATTTGGATCTCGGCTAAACTTCTACGGTGATATGCCTACTGATGCCTAATGCCTAAGAGTTAGATTTTGTTTTAGGTTTTCAATCGGTTGATCTACGAGAATGAGAAAGAGAGGAAGAGAATCTGAGATGAGCCCGTAAGGGCGAAATCATCCTACTCCTCGACACCGATACCGTTTGCAGAATCATATCTTGAAAGATGCGTGACATGCTAAGTAGTAAGGCAGACTTACCATGCACCAGTAGTACCAAATTCTGCTTTGATAGGTTATCCATATAGCTTACGACAATGCTGCTACAATACAGCCTGGTAAACTGGAGGCAAGACAACAAATATTGTCATATCAAATTGTTGCAAATTGAAAACATGTGTCCAATGACGACAACAATGAAACATTACGATGAGGAACGCTTCAAAATACAGATTGCTCATGGGGCTAACAGTAGAAGACGATCTCCGAAGATTGCTTCATGTCATATCACCCACTCACCCACCTGCATCAGGAGTCCTCTTTTTTGTGTTTTAAATGCAGCTGCTTCTTCGAACGAAATAGGGCCTCCGCTTCTATGGTTCGTTCACTTTTTACAAATGTCCTCTCCATCACGTGCTTTGAATGCGATTTCATCAGACAGGCGACCGCTTGGCAGATCCAGGACTAGGTGACTGGACCAAGTCCAAAAACTCGAAAGCAATGACAGTTTTTAAAATTCTTTTGTTTCAACAGCACTCAAAATATTCAGTAAGGTTTGTCATTTCATCGGCTCACACTTACCGAACGTGACCGAAAATTAGATAAAATAATCGAAATTTCAGCAGTTGGTCATCGAAACGACTTCAGTGTGCATGCAATTCGCCTCACCGTGGAATATTTTAGTCGTGAGTACACCCTTTTGGATCTTAAGCCACCAGAACCAGAAGAAAACATATCTGTTCTAGAGGCCGGTATCGAAAAAGTGAAGAGAGACAGAATGGCTTAAAGAGAATACTCTAAAAAAAAAGACTCTGAAAAGAGCTTCATGGGAGGGCAGCTCTTAAGAAAGCAAAGGTACGAATAGGGGGAACAATAGATCTAAAGATCGCGATGCAATTTACTCTCAACAATAATAATAATAAGTTTGCGTCTTCGAGCTTCTTGTAAGTGGTTGCAAGGACAGCCTGATTTCGCGGACCGAATTCCAGGCCGGCGACCTCCAACCAATCTTTTATTGCATTTGCAGCAGACGCCATCCTTTTGACAACGACTACGCTAAAAGTTTGTGGTTCAATCCTTCCGTACACAATATTCAGTACCACCTTATCACTTGTCGCGTTTATCTGAAAGTTCTGATAGCGTATAAGTACCTACAAAAGTTCCTTAACCGCAGCCATTGTTTTTGAAGAACGTAGTATCTGGTTGCCACCTGCCAAGAAAACGGAGATGGCACCAGAATTTTGACCAGGAAAAAAGACCACATGCACTTATTCGCATTTTGTTAAACACATTTATTTCTTTAATAATAATTTAATTAATATGAATTTGTCATGATATCCCTACATTAGTGGCGGTTTGTACGGGACGGGACACTGGCGGATAGGTTAGATCATAGATCATGCCGCCAAACTAGGTATCGCACGCAACACGCACATTCTTTTGCGCCTGCCCGGCTCTTGCTATCTTCAACTCCCTTAATGAGATTTCTGCAAAGGATACTAAGCAACTAATGTCCTTCAGCCATTCGCGTTGTTGAACGAAGTATCTGGTGCAACCCTGCCAAGAAAAAAACGAAATGTCACCATTATTTTGACAAAAAAACAAGTGGACTTATTCGCATTTTGTTAAACACATTTATTTCTTTATTTTCTTTGGTTGGAATTTTGTTCTTGGTTTCTTGCTTTTTTTCTCTCTTATTTATTACTTTTGTTTCGTGTTATCTTTCAGTTTGATTCTACGCGTTTCATAAAGATATCATAGCTTATAAGATTCCTTATACACAAAAATTCAAATCATATACAAACTTTGGATTAAAAAAAAAAAACAAACGAATGAATCGAACATATTCAAACTTAATGATATACATATTACATACAATATTTTATACAGTACATAGTTAGATTACATAGTATTTCCCTTATAATGAAAATAAAAAGCATAAAACTCCTATCAACTTAACGTTACAAATAAGCGCTTTTTGAGTACTACTGTGTAGACAGAGAGGAAACTATTGTTTTTTTCTTTTTGTATTTTATGTGTGTGTGTGTGTATGCATGTGTGTGTGTTCTTAAAACATCCTTCGGGGTTTTGTAACAATATTCGACTCGACTACATTTGTTTTCAGCTCTGATCCACTTCGTTTCATGTACATTTATAAAAAATATATGTATTTTCTTATTATTTTTCTTCTTCATAATTTTTTCTTTGATTTTCCGATATTTTTTTTTCATTTATCTCTTTTTTGTTTGTTTTGCTTTCCTTAGAAGTTAACTTTTGAAAACTATTGTATTTGTTTTTTTTTTTGTTCATTTGTAACTTGTTCGGTTGATGGACCAACTGTTCGCGTATTCTTTTCACTTTTCACAGACCTTAGGCTGAAGTGCGACAAAACAAAGACAGGATGATGGAGAAATGGTTACTACTCTTAGATTCTGGTGTGCGATGATGAATTCAATTGTACACTGAGAGAAATGAGAAATGTCTTGGATGCAAATCAAAAATACACTTTAAATTGAGTTAGACTACGTTTCGGTTTAGTTTCTAAGGAGATTGCTTTGCAAAGTCGTTCGGTATTCATATTCAACTAGGTGGTTCGATACAGGTATTGGGTTATGCGATATTGCTTTTTAGTTCGGATGGATTTGAAAAAATATATATATATATATATATTTATATTTACTATTTATCTATAGAAATGATATTTGAGAGGCGTTGTGGCAAACAATACGAATACGATTATTTACGTTAAATTCTTTTTTTTTTCATTTTATTTAGGCAATAGTGAATGAATAAATCCACACTTTGTGAAGCTCAGCGATCGATAGATTATGTTTTTTTATATTTCTTCTTTTTTTTGTTTAAATTTGTGTTTTTAGTACTTTTTTTTTTTGTTTTGTTAGCTTTGCGAGAAGTACGTGATTATCGACATACGACAGCGGAGAGGCGTATGTCTTATTTGTTTGTAGTAAAATAGATTGTATTTGTTGTATAGGTTAACGATAGGTGTCAGTAGTTGGTCTTGCAAAGTATAATTGACATCAAGCGTTTACAAGGTTGTATAAGGTTTAAGTTTATTAATATGATATATATTGCATGGTGCAGGTTTAGTTTTTGTGGGCATTTGGATATGGGTTATAGTCTGGGTTAACTTGGGTTTTGTTTGTTTTCTTTTTATTTCTTTTTGTTTGCTTTTTTTGTTTGTTAAATGGTCGATAAGGGGAACAACTGCTCTGGAAACAAATTATTGAAAGTTTAATTGATGTCTCTTAGGTGCCAGGATCAGATGGCAATGGGTCGCAGACCAAGTAATATTTGGTTTGGTGAAGAGAAATGCCTTGCTGGCATTGAATCGGAGGTGGCGAAAATGGATTTAACGCAGAATGAGGGCAGAACGAAGTTGTCTTCAAGAAAGGACACACACTATCGGCGACTTGCTCACACGTAATCTTTTTTAGTACAGGACTTCGTCTAGCTGGTCTCCAAAGAAAACAATACGAATAGCATCATCAGTACCGAATAACTAGTGTCAATCCCCGTTCTTTTGGAGGCACGCGTCTGAGGTTGCCCACACAAGTGGAGAAGGACCTCAACCACCTTGGCGTGTGAAACTGGAGACAAGGCTTGTTGGTTGAGGCTCAGGTCCACATCGTACTGTAGCGCCAAATAAAGAAGAAGAAGCCTCGTTTTTATATGGGCTCAAGAGGCAATCGAGTAGTAGAGCCCTCTCTCGAAGGACTAAGCGGACTTTACTATCACCTTGATAATGTCTGTCCTCTTTGGCACGGAAACATGGACAATCTCAAGAGTAGACGAAATTCTCCACTCAATCCTTGGTCCTGCTTGCGTTAATGGCATTTGGAGACGAAAATTCAATCAGTAATTGTACAGCTATATAAGCCTTACTCGGCGTTTACGGATTCAACGCCTAAGAGGGCTGGGCTATGTAGAGCGTATGGACTGTTCCAGCCCGAACAGTCTTCGAATCCGCTCGAGCTAGACAGAACGCAATAGAGGTCACCTACAAGTGGAGGCACAGTGGACCACAGACTCTTAGCCAACTTGGAAAGCGGAATTTGAGGCACCAAGGTAAAGATGATGCCAGCTTGAGGCTAAGGTCTACTCGCACTGTTGGTCCAGCAGAAGATGGAGAAACAACGCTTTCGAAAAGCGGCTCAAGGAATAATTGGCTCCGTCATGAGAAGGTTAAGATAGGTGTCAATCAAACCCTTCTGCTCATATCGTTGCTACCTTTCATTCAACGTTGGATGAATTACTCTGTGTTCGAGAGAAAGGCCTGCCGATCTTCATTACGTTCGAATACAGATTCCTCAGAATGTAGAGCATCTAATCCTGCGCTTATGGGGTATGGACACTATAGTTAAGGGACTAGACTCCGAAATGCAACTCGGGCCTTACAGTTAACTGACCTCCATTAATTTCTATATTAATTTCGTAATTTCGCACGGGCGATGACACTGACTCTGTTCCCAGAACAGTCCGTGTCGCGGTGGGCCATCTAGTGGTTTTTTTCTTAATTATAGGTTATTTTGACACTGGCAGCAGTTTCCTGGTCGAAATCTTCACAGAAAGTCAGTATCATACCTCCGCGGAACAAAATGAGTCGCTTTACGCTTGAACAAGGTTGGGAAATATTGGAAAACTTGTTTTCAAATTGAGTGTGTAGCCCAAACAGTAGATGATAGCGATTTTTTTTTTAAAAAAGAAGAAGTTTTGGGTGGAATGAAGCAGCGCGACTGCTGTACGCAAGTTTGTGCCAGAATTTCGTGAGACTGGTATGCTTGGGGACAACACTCATGATCCCCGTCGTTGTACGGTGCGCACAGAAGAGAATGTGTTTGCCGTGGACTTCTTCTAAAATGAGGCTACGAACAACGCTTCGGTCAACAGTGGGCGTTACAGAGCCATGTTAACCGACTTTGTTTTTTACTGAAATTGAATACACGGATTTGGACGACCTCTGGTTTATGCAGGATGGCGCACCATACCCCACATCCCATGTCGAAATCGATCTTTTGCATATTAAATTCCCAAATGGTGTTATCAGCCGTCTTGGCGACGTCAATTGACCACCCGCGATTTGACCTCTTCGGACTTTGTTTTTGTGGGGAACCGTGAAGTACCGATGTTATGCCAACAGTCCGGAAACGATTCAAGCACTTCAGGCCAATATCATCCAAGCAATCCGTGAGCTACAGCCCGAAACCATCAACAATGTCTTGGAATATTGTGGTGACAGAATGCGCTACGGCCAAGCTATCCGAGGCAGCCACTTGAACGACGTTGTATTTTATAATTATTGGGAATGTTTGTTCCTACTAATAGAGCCATGATGCATGGACAACATTTAATTTTGTTCATTTGATTGCGTCTTTAAAAAAGAATCATCTATTTGCCCACCATGTAAACCCCCGTGACTTCAATCCAACATCTCGGCCATATTATTCTAGATCTCAGCATCGAGATCGGAGTCTCTTCTTCACAGACGTCCCTGCCTATTCCTCTGTCAAACATAAGTTGACGGGATTGTATTGAAACCTTGGAGAAATCCCTATCCGTTAAGGACACGACTCGTGGCTCGTGGCATTGTAATCACTTTCCTCTTTGACAAAGCCTGCCGATTGCTCGGTATATAAAAGAGACTCTGAATGTCTCAGATGGATGACTTTAAGGGTCATCCTTTCATCTAAAGAATGAGTGCAGTGTTAGTGGAGAAAGTAAACGTCACTTAACACTCGTTTTCTGTTGTGAATCGCCAATTGTATTCCTATGACCAATGCGTTACTTATCTGCGAAGCTCTCTTCATGGTAAGACACCAGTTTCCAGTTCCCCATAGACGACCATTTAACAAATAAAAAAAAAACAAATCTATATGCTATAAGGTGTAAATTCACAAAAACTAACAATAATAAATGTATAAAAAAGTTATACATCTTACAAAGAACATCTCATATATGACAATCGAAAACCAAATCATTTAAGACAACTGAAATCAACATAAATTTGAGTACACATTATTATTCGTTCATCGAAATTGTTAAGTAACTTGTTGCGCGTCTTCCATATAACTTCGTTTTATTTTATAAATTTTCCTGTTAATTTGTAACACAAAGCTTTTTAGAACTTGTTATATTCATTTATTTTATTTTGTTTTTGTTATTCTTAATTTTGCTTGTATATAAAAATTAGTTTATACATTTTTTTTAAAATCTTTTCTCTAAATTTCATACATATGTCACGTTATACCTTATACATTAGATACATACAATTTAAGTCTCATTCCCATTGATTTAGTGGTTCAATTGGTACATTTTCTTTCCTTAAGCCCTTTTCATTTAATTTTTTTTTTCAAATTGTTTGTATGAATAAAAATTTAATTTATTGTTTAGATAGAAATGAAAACGTTAAAATCGATTTAAGTTTTAAAGTAGTGGCGGATGATTTCGTTTAATATATATTAAAGCCGTTTTTTCTTTGGAATATATTTCTTGGTTTCTGTTTAGTTTAATGTTTCTTATTTATTCATATTTTTTTTTTTTTTTCGTTTGGTTTACGTTTAGGATATCAAAGCGTTGAGAATATGTTTATAGGGCCGATTAAGTGTTGTTATTTTTAACGAGGTTTGCTTTCTTATTAAACCAGTGTTTGGTCGTGGAGTGGAACTCGAGCGATTGACTTGCTGGATGGGCAAGAAATGCATTTCTCTTTGAATGTTTTATGAGAGAGATTGAAATTCAATGATTTTTAGTCAGTATACGTATTTCTCGAGTGACTTGAGTAATTTTGTTTCAACTCATGCTTGAACTCGAATAGCATAAACGATTTCAGTGAAAAATACCATCACTGTCCCACATTCACAGAAATTTTACACATTTTTCGTTCACCTATGGGATGCCTGCATACAATTGCTTACAAAACGATAACTTACGTTTTGTAGGCAGGTAGTGGCATTTCCATTTTAAAATAGATATTACGGAATTAATTGCAACATGTCATTCAATTGTGATATTTTAAACAAAGCAATATTGTTTATTTTAAGATTACTGAGATTCGATTTTGAATGTACCAGTTGTAAAATTGAAGCAATAAGTAGGTTCAGACGCGATGAAGTTTGCCTTTTTTCCTGATGCATTGCCATCGCCACCAGACAACATTCATAGGACTGACGGCTACATTAATATTCATTAATATCAATATTGAAAGACCATTGCTCTTTCAGGTGAAATATACCTAAAGATGTCTGCTGTCATTCCAATGATCTGAAATTTTCAGGTTTTTTAAACTTCACTTTTCACTTACAGACATGTAAGCCGAATCGCATTCCTACTCGAGCAGGACTCGATTATTTTATGTAAATGCCACGAGTAACTCACAGGTGCGGAGAATTTGCTGTAGTTTGAGTCAGAATTT
Source organism: Eristalis pertinax (assembly GCA_907269125.1). Lineage (NCBI taxonomy): Eukaryota > Metazoa > Arthropoda > Insecta > Diptera > Syrphidae > Eristalis > Eristalis pertinax. Next base: position 56,314,620 of record OU026147.1, on the reverse strand, counting down.
GATGTGGAAAGTGTTGCCAAGGAAAAGTAAGCCCTACAAATAATGGCTGAAACACAATACTGCGTTTTCATAGCCGACTTCGCGTTATGGAGATAGTGTTCAAGGCTGCGTTGAAATTATAAATCAATTTATCAGCTATTTTCATTCCGCCAAATGTCAGTTGACACAAAAAACTATCCATTTGTCGGGATGTATGCCACTTGCGGGTCTCCCTGCTTGTTGTTAGGTCTTATGAGTTGTCTTTTGTTTGACATGATGCAATATTCGTAACGGATTCTAAGGGTTTGAGCCTTAAGAAAAGTGGTATATGAACGCAACCCTGTCAACTGTCTGAACTTTGAAAATGACAACTTTCGTTTTACGCTCAGCGTTTTATCAGCGTCTTCTCATTTTTTAACATACGTAGCACGCCGCAGTATTTTGTGCAAAGCATATGAATTGCTTGTGTTGAAAGTCGTCGCGACGGCAGAAGCAACACACTATTGTGTTTCAGGCATTAAGTCCTTGTCGAAGGTAGGCTTGGATACAGTTGCATGTTATCGCGCTTCTAGTAGTTAGAGGAATTCAATAGAGAATAGAAGCTATGAGGAACAGTGAATTTGAGTCGAGCCTTAACAGCAATTACTCGTATTCTCCCACTAATGGAGAGAACATGCTTTTATACCGACTGGCGAAGTTTGAGAAGCTTTTTCTGGGCAAATGGGTTGTCTGAGCATTGGTAGTGAGGTGGAGGCGTGAATTATGAAAAGTGCTTGTCGTCGGGAATTGAACACAGACACCCAGGGTAGGACTCCCAGGCACCTATCCAATTCACTACAGCGGCCGCCTTTGGACCTTCATGCAAAACTCACAAGCCAGAACAAGAGACAGAATCGTCCGGAAGTCCGTACCAATCTTTGCATACGCGGATGACATGGATGAATGGTCGAACAGTCAATGAAGCGGGTAAAATGATTCTGGCTGGGAAGGAGGGAAACAAATTAAACTCTCTTGAAAAAAGGATGCACAACATAGACGTCCTGGACAAAGTGGCACAATGGGCAGAAAATAACTTTGAAGTGGTTTGATGCCATGGACTCAGCGGTAAGTAGTGCAAAAAGCATTAGTACCGAGATCAAACGAAGAACAACTCATGCCAACCACTGTTTCATTGGGCTCTAGAGGCAATTTCGTAATCTCTCTCGACGGATCAAGGGGACTTGGGGGAGATGGCGCTGGTCGGCAGCTAAGAACAGAACTTCGTTGCACTCTAAGAGCATTTATACTAGAGGAACAAAAACTGTTCAGGAACAAGACTCAAGAAAGCGAATACCTTACGATTGTTCCCCAAAAAGTGGTCTTATTCTTCGAGGCATTTATAAAAAGCCTTTAATTTCTACAGGATCCGGGCAGTTAACATTCGCCGCATATTTATGAATGTCTTCTTCACGTTTTTGATTCAGTTTCGTTTCTCCTTCTCGACACACTGTCGCTTCTAATGATGACCCGCCATTAAATTAGAAAAGAATGACTTTAAACATGACAGTGACCAAGCTCAAGATAATCAACACTGATTTTAATTCGATGAACGTCTCAAGTGTAGACGAACTCTAAAATTCTCGAGATATCAGTGCCATCACCATCCGTTGAACTCTGTAAAAAATTCAATGAAATCATCAAGACTGCGGACGGAATGGTCGTTGGGCGCCACGATTATTTTGGGTATACTATAAAATAATTTCAATGAATCCAATTTGTTTTAATTAATATCGCTATCGCTATGTGGCTTTTCGGAACCCAAGTCTTTGGATTGCCAAAAGAATCGCTCACCACAGAGTTTCATTTCGAATCGTAGAATTTGGACGGAGTGCGACCGCGACGCCACAAACCTTAGAAAGGACCACAATCCACCACTAAATCGTATTCAAACTCCACTCCACTCGACATGCTGATTCGAAAAAAATCAGATTAAAGATCCCTCATAACAGGTTAAGCTTTCATTCGTATTTCACTCGTCCGACAGGTGGCCAGACTCTGCTTGCAGCAAGGCTTGATTAACCGAGTAAGAGTAAGGTTATGAAAAAAAAGAAGAAACAAAAATAAAAAAAAAAGCATGTGCGTAGTGTCGCCACCACTCTACAGATTTGTTTCAGTCCTGTGCGGCGCCATTCGCAGTTGCTGATGCTGCCGGTGCTTGGTCAAGTCGCCGTTCGCCAGCTTGCCAGTGCTGACGGCCATTTTGGGCGTCTGCGCTGGGGTGCTGCTGAAATTCGAGGATGTCGCCGTCGAGTAGTTCTTTGTGCTTCGCATCGACCACTCGTTCTGTTTCAACAGAAACTGCTTGACATTGTATTCCATTTGAGCAATATCTACCGGTTTGTTTGAGTTGCCGTCCGCGGCATCCTTGCAGTACTTGTAGCTGTGCACAACTTCTTGCGGCGACGGGTTACCGTTTAGGTACTGCGCCTTGGACTCGTCCTCGTAATTGTCCAGTTCACGGCAATTGTGCTTTGGCGTCTCCTCATACTGGTACGTACTTGTGGCACTTGATGGCATCGTGCTGGACAGTTCGCCGTTCAGGAGTTCTTGTTTTTGTTGCTGCGTCGGCTGATTGTTCGTCTTGTAGCCGGAGTCCATCGAGAGTTTCTCCATGGAGGCGTACGCCTCGGCGTGCTCGTGCATTTGCTGCTGTTGCTGCTCCAGCTGGGAGTTGTTCTGCACCCATTCGGCCACTCGATTTAATTGCTGACGCCGTAGGAGGATGCTCTCCTGTAGGTCTATTGTATCGCTAATGGAACTGGACTGTGTGCACGACTTCGAATTGACGGAGTTCTTGCAACTAGCCTCGTTTGTGTGCAGCATGTCGTAGTTGAGGGAGGCCTTGAGCAATTGCTGGTGCTGTTCCGAGGTAACGAGATTCTTAAACTGCTGCTCCAGGTAACTGTTGGTCAGCTGTCGGTCAATGCTTATGTCTGATGGCTGCAATTGCTGCGTCTGCGTCTGCGTCTGCGGTTGCAATTGCGATTGCGATTGTTGCTGTTTATTGCTATGCGTTATGCTTAAGAGCGGCGTGGTGTCGTTAACTAGGTCTATGCTTAGGTTATTGTTGCTACTGCTACTAAGGTTGATCTTACAATTGGCGGAGGGGGTGGCGGCATCGCAGCTTGGCTGCAGTTTATCAGTGCTCGTCCGCTTGGCGATCGTGGTGGAGGGCTCCGTGGACGGATTGCCGCTGCTGCTGACCACTACGTCAACTTGTGTCTGATTTGTCATCACCGTCGAGCTTTTGGAAGTGATTATGTCTTTTGTGTCGTCGAGTTCCTCGTCGAGGAACCGCTGCCGGCGAGTGTAGATTATCGGTGTGGCCTCCGTCGGCGATTCCATGTTGTCCAGAAGAATATTGCTTTGGCCGTTCTGCTGGATGCGCATGGCGCAGAGGCGCGGTCCCCGGTACTTTGGATTTTCAGCCTGTAAGAGAAAGCGAGATGTATGCACTGTTCGATCGGAGGGGCGGTCAACTACTTACCTTAATCGTTTTTATTAGGTTCCGGTTGAAGTTCTCGAAAATCTTGGCTCCCTCGCAGCTGCTGGTCTTGCTCCACAAGCTGTTCATGCTGCCCGATATGGCAGACCGGAGATTGCTCTTCTCGGTCTCGTCCGGCTTCTTCTCGAGCTCGCCGCTGCCGTCCGAGGCCTTCACAGCCGCCTTGGCGTTGTTCTCATTCGACTTCGACTCGTCCGCAGACTCAGTCTTGCCATTTGACGCCGAAGGCGGCACTTTCACTGCCTCGCCCGGTGCCGATTTTCTAATATCACAACTGACCGTCGTGGTCACTAGCTTGCCGGGCGACTTATCACTGTACTTCCGCAGATCGATGAGGTCGCATCCGTCGGCGAACTTCCGGCTATTCTCGAGCACATACTTGGCAGTGTCGCTGTACGCATTCTGTTGCTGTTGCTGTTGCAGCAGACTGGCAAACTTACTCGCCGTCCTGTCGCACAGCCGATGATGGCCCAAAATCGGATTGACCATCAGGTCATCCCGCTTTGCCGGTGTGAAGAGCTTGTCGCAGTCGTTCAGATCGGAGACACTGCTCTTTGTTTCGGATATCACAGAATCGCTGGACTTGACTAGTTTCATGATGTACGGACTGTTTGTCCGCGAGGGCGAGTTCAGATTGCTGTTGCAGCGCAGACAGAGTGAGGAATTAGTTTCGCCCTGCAGGGGCGTTTGTGTGGCCACCGAATACGACCGTTGCACATCGGCCAACACCGTTAGATCTTTGGTTGAACACTGGCATGTATCACAATGCTTCACTTCGTTGGCCTTCAGCTCGTCCTCGAGGAACTTGGCCATTATTGAGGGTGAAATCATTTGATCTCCATTGCTGTTGCTGTTGCTGTTGCTGTTGTTATTGTTGTTGTTGTTCTCATTGCCATTGCAGTTGGAGTTTGCAGTGTTGGTGCTGGCGGACAGGTTTGCATCTGTTAGAGAAATGAAAATTATTAACTACTTGCACTTGAGGCTCATTCGATGGTTAGTGTGTTAGTTTGCGTAATTATTTGCTTTGAATTTCTACACAAAATGGGGGAAGCTGGTTGGCTGGGAAATAAAGGAAGCGAGTATGTGTCATTCACTAAACAGTGGTGCGTTTTTTGGGGCGGAGATGCGAAGTGATGTCATGACTCAAATGGAGTGTAATAACCGCGCTCGATTTCCACAGATAGTCAGGCAGACATCAAGGCACTGGGATCAGTCTCCCTGAACTCAAAATTGTTCCTGGAAGAGGAAGCCAAGCACATCAATACAAAGGAACTCGGACAGAGACCCAACAGGCAGCTGAGCCGCGAACGACTTAGCCAACCACGCAACAATTGAGTGCTTACTTGGTCCCAACAACACAAAATTGTCATGTGAAAGGAATGCCAAAATGTGGGTTTTTGTGCAGATTGTTAGACGCAAATGGTTCTGTTCATGTGAAAGGCACTTTAGACAATCGGAGGTTTATCAATGTTTCGCGATAGATAGTGTGTGGAATTGAAAGATTCTCTGCATATAATTACTGTCACTAGAGCTCGCCTATCTTCAGAGAAGAAAAGGATCTGGGTCAGGCGTTTCTTTTCCAAAGAACTTTAAGTCGGTCGGTCGTTCAAAATACATCATCTTCCGCAATCATCAATTATGCGACGTTGCTAACTCTGAGCGTAACGATGCCGCATTATTTGTAGACACAGTCAGTCACAAAAGTAAGTACGCAGCATCAAGTTTCTTTTAAATTCCAACGCGACTCCAAGAAATAAACTTGCATCTTCCATACGTACAGTGTTGGCCAAAACTAAAGCAATTTTACTCTACTCCGAATTGGAAGACCAATAATAAGAACCCATTGCTTCTAAGGACTATACAAATTAATCCTTTATGTCATCCAGGGAGTTAAATAACGAATAAAATTGGAAGCAAGAGGTTGGACAATCCGCCGAAGAGCTGCTGATGGTTGACTGGCATCTTTCGGGGTTGTAGTATGGTTTTGATTGTACTTTTGTGACGGACAGTAGGTTTGAAGTACCGGATCCAGGTGAATACAAAAAACGTTCACTTTCTCACTTCACAACCACTTTTTGAAACACTGACAATGCTCAGAGTTTTATAGCTGTGCGGACAAGCTACGAAAAGGAAAAGCTACGAACGGTCTTGTTTAATGTCCCATATACTGAATCGCCGGTATAAAGACCAAGTCATCGCGGACGCAAGACAGCTTGGTCTTGATGACTCGATGGATGGCAGTGATTGTTAAAGCCCAGTCCCACCACGGCTCGTAGGCCTGATAAGGAAGAAGTAAGTAAGACAAATTGTCAACCCTTACAACCCAACTATTGCAATGCGCCATCTGACATTTTCCCATGGAAATAGAAGATGTCACAATTCTTACAGTAACCAGCTTGTTTTGCTTTTTGAGTGGGACGTATCAGAAAACAGCTGTTTACTACTTTTGACGTGGTTTGCATAAATTAGCTTGCATTCAACGATGAAGCAACGTCCTATTGTAACTGGGTCTACATGGCATGCGCCTTCGAGTAATTTGCCACTAGTTTGCAACACAACGCGAATAATTGGAGCAACAACAAGGGCAAGATTGTATCATCATCATTTATCATTTTTTGTCGCCAGTCCATGCTGATAGCAGCGCTAACCGGGCCATAGGAACACAAACACTGCAGAGACGAGTAAGAAATAAAATCTGTCCAACAGCTGCTCTGCCCAGCCCTAGCAAAGAAAATGAGGCAGGGAGACCGAACGTCCTTTATAAAGGCCACGTCATTGCCCACTCACGACAACTTAGTCTTGGTGACTGAAAGCAGCGTGCCTTGGACCGTCGACACTGGAAGGCAGGATTAGTATAGGCGCAGACCCTGCATAGATTGAGGAGTACTGTTAACTACTTAAATCATTTTCTGAATTCTGTATCTCATTAATCCGTGACGGAACATTCCAAGGTGGACGTGAAGGGTATAGCGTTGTCCTGATCGACAGAGATGTGTCTGAGAAGCCTGGATATTTTCAAGTACATTTCAGCCTTTCTGTGTTTATACACAATTGAAAAGGTGGCGGAGGTGAATCTGGGAATCCTCAAAAGGGTATAGGTTCTTTAGGCTTATTGACGGTTTAAACACTTAAAACAAGGCGTTCCTGAGCTAAAGGAATGTAAATTTCTTATTTATGACTATGGACCACAAAGTCTTCATATTCTGGCGAAAAAATGTCATCACAGTTAAACTAAATAAAAAGCCTACCATGCATCACGGGAGGACAGGGAGTAATATTTGACCTACCCCAACTCCAGATACAGTGGCGAGCAAACCTGGAAACATCATTTCAGTTTTTGTGGTTTTTCATCAATCAAATTTTTGTCTTACGAGGAAGACAGAGATTCAACTTTCAACAGCGCTTTCCGAAAAGAAAATATAAAGGACCGACTAAGGTTCTGCAAAGAAGATTAAAAACTAGTCGCAATCATTCCCATCCGATTGAGCTGAAAATTTCAATCAAATCCGTCGTAAGGTATGCAGTCCATACTGCATGTATTTGTGCACATAGAGCCTGCGAAGCAAGTATAACATTACAGAACATAAGACTGTTCAATGTCAAAAAAAGCCACTCTTAAGAAGTCACAGACCCTTCGAAATTCTCAGAACATATAAGCGATCTGACCCAAGTCAATGCTCTCCTGATCTCAAAGTGAAACATAAAGCAACAACAACAAGTTTTTTACTGTATTTAATTGTATATATGGGCCATTAACCCATCTTCTATAAAATACAAGGCCCACAAATGGAACAATGAACAGCGATGGGAAATTAAACCGAGGTGTAGGAGCAGGAGTTGTTGGATCTTGATATCAATCCCACGTTCCTCTCTGCAATTAATCTCCAATTGAAAATCGCATTGGATCAAAAAAAGAAAATTAATCAACGCTTAAATCACAATCTTCGCTGACAAGGAGGTTCACTTTTTCATCCAACGCCAGGAATGTTATTACATACTACATAGCCTGACTAAGAAGACTGACTGACTAAAACCGTGCTGGGTGTTAGCATACGAAGACCAAGAGGGCTGTGGAAATTTCCCGCCCTCTCTATGGGTACAGCCTTTTGATTTATAGCATTTAGCTAGAGGTCCCGCGACACGCATTAAGTTCATGCTTATGGATAGTTCCCTCACTTTGGGGTAGTACGACGCCGATCTAAATTCTCTGCTGTTCTTTGGGTCGCAGCATCCGGTCGTATTGCATCTCCACACTGATTGGAAGCATGTATCATTCCCGACTTAGAGCCGAACTTGGGTACCTTGCCTAAGTTTTGATAAACTCCATGACAATCTCAATTCCTTTCCTGGTATAAACTATAGCCACCACGGCGACCTTACAAGGGGCCAACCTCAACTGATCAGGCCGAAGGCGCATCAAGTTTTAGGGCCACCTGATCTCTAGTGAAGCTTTCGCAAGAAAGCTGTCATAACACCCAGAACTAGTGGCATTTTGTTCTTAAGCTGTCTCTGCCTAGCTCTCTGGCATCAGCAAGACGCGTTTACCTCTAGATGCCTATTTACTTGATATCCTTAGTGACCTTTAAGAGACTACCATGAGCAATCTACACCGCTTACGTTGGCTGTCATATTATGGTAGCCCTTTGCTATTTTTACAGAACCCACGTGGATGTCCAAGATAAGCCTAACTTAACCTTGTCTTCACTGAAATATGACACTGAAAACGAGAAAGGGATTACATCCTTGCAAATGTCTTCAAATGGAGAGATACTGCAGACCAAACATGATCTGCTTCAGTGGGGAACCATGAAATGAGGGATTCTCTCATCACATCTCCCATTTTGAAGGAATGCACACAGCTTATTGCTGTTAAATACGGATTTTCCAACGGCTTCCCCTCCATCCAGGAGTCACACTTTAATCCTGGCGCATATTTCATCTGTGTCCTGATGCGAAATCGCCAATCAACGAGTGTACATTTTGCAGCATTGAAGGTCATACGCCCATAAATTGTGCTCCCTTTACGAACATCGCACATTTTCGCAGTACTTAAACCAAATACAATGTCAGTCGGGCAAGTCATTCAACCGATGTTCACGCACGAAGTCATTTAATTAGCTTCATAAGCGCCTCGAATGCAGAACGGTTAACATCATCACGTGTTTATGTGACAATGCGGGGAAATTGCAAAACGATTGCAATCAAAATACGGAACAAAATTAACAATAACTGCAAGTCAATGACACGGAATTTCAGATTAAATTGATTACCTCCCACCCCAATCCCCACCCCCACCACCAATCTGTCCGACGCACGTACCTACTTATTTGCATTTGCGAACAATTTATTCGAATTGAAATGGCTACAGTTGGTAATCCAATTCATCTGGCCGCACACACGAACTGCGACCATAAGCGAATCGGATCAAAGTGATTTTGCCTTAATCCCTTCAACCCTCCCCCCCGTCCCCCAGACCCGCACACATTCAGTGATTAGTAAGTTGTGAATGCGGGCGGAATGGGGGCTGCCAAAAATTCAAAACAAATAATTACGAAATTTAATTATCTAGTGGATTGAATTAGTGCGGCAGTGTGTGCTGGCTGTTAGCACACCCCAACTGCCATTAATTAAAACGAAAAATGCAGTAACAAAAACAGAACACATAGACAGACAAAAGACACACAAACACACAAGCAACCACAGCAGGACCAGCTAGCAGCAAGCAGCAGGCTGTCCTCAAATAAAATGCTCACCTGATTAAAAATAAACCTGACCATGCAAGTGCGCAATTAAAAATGTATTTTTAAAATGCAATTTAAAAATAAAATAAAGCGTTACAAGCCCCCACAGACAAGAGGGCAAAAGTGGCAAAAGAGGAGAGAAAAAAAATGGCACATACATAGGTGTTGCAGCTGGAAGAAGCCCCCGACCACAGACAACACACAGCTCCAGCGCGAGGAATCGAAAAAGAAGAACAAAGATAAACACAGAGCCAGAGTAGGTCTCTGCCCGTAAATGCATCTAGGCACTGAAGCGTGCCGGGACCTCGGAACGTGAGCGTGAGAGCCTTTTCGAGTCTGTGCGGATCTGTGGATCGGCGGTGGGTCTGCGAATCTTCGGAAAATGCCAGTCCGCCGCTTTATTAGGGACCTGAAAAGGATGATCTATCCCCCAAACCCCCGACGCCTCGCCCGCCGACAGCAGCTACGGTCAGCCGACAGCCACTAACGATGCACACGCAATTAAATGTAAGAAAAAAAAAAATGAAACAAGTCTCCACAAAGTGCAAAGACACGCGGGCAAGAGGCGATGGCGGGTGGAAATCAGAAGAAAGAAGGAAAAAAAGATCTCTGCGCGCCTATTTAAAAGCAAATGCAACAACGCGCCTCTAGGCGATGTATCTACGAGGTGCTCCATGCAACTACATATGCTGCCCGGGAGGAGGCCTCCGCTACTCCTCCCAACACCAATTCACAAGCTAAAGGCTAAAAATAAACACAGGAGACAGGAGAAATAAATAAACAGAAAAGAAAAGAAAAAAAAAAATAAAGAAGCGAAGCACGCTCATTCTACTAACACTTACCGAGACCCCTCATCGAGTATACCATTGCGGTTGGTGGGAAGGGGCATGCCGGCGGCGGTGAATCCGATGCTGGAAGTACTTTGTATGAACCCGATGTGGCCACACCGACACCGCTGGTGCTACCCTCTGAATCGGAATGTGAGTTCGTCTCCAGTCGCATGTACGATGAAACCTTCGATTGGATATCGATTGGAAGCTATCCGCGGACGAGATACACATTTTTCGTTTAGATTACGCCAAACTCCTCAAGGCTCACAGAAAAACAAAAAGCCACACGCACACACAAACACAAAAAAAAAAAAAACTTACCGAGGACACCTTCTGAGGGACGAAACTGTCCGGCTTACACTGCAGCAGTTGGATGGCCAAATTTATGTCTGCCTTGTAACGTTCCTGAAAAGACACACAAAAGCGAAAAAAAACGCTAAATCGGATGAAAGCACAGAATGCAAGAAATGGAACAAAAAAATTGGGATCAAACGGTGGTTGTAAACTACAATTGGAGTGGCAGCTGTTGCAACAGTGAACCACGAACCACTGTACCAGGAGCAAGAACCACGAATGGTGCATGAAATAAATCGTTCAACGGTGTGGCCTGAAATGGGTCAGCCGAAGACGAAGAAGACGCGGCCGGGGGTCGAGAGGAGGCAAATTGAACGGATTAACTCTTAAGTGAGGAGAAGTTGTGCACTGGATTAAGGACTTTTTTGTGTGGTTCTTTGCTTTCACTGTGAAAGTCTTTTTCGTTTGGTTTCCTTTTTTTTTTGCGGAGATTTTATCGATGGATAGTGTATCTGTGTGTGTGTGTGTGTGTGGAGAGTAAAGTGGTTGCAACAAAGCCAGCGTAGCACCTTGGCTACGAGACGGGAATGCATTAAGTGTCCTCGCCCAGTGGATAGACTCGTGACTTTGGTACATTTGCCATCGCATCTCCCTGACCTTACCCAACCTCCATCGCATTCCGGCCAGATGGCTTGATGCATTCGATGGCTGATGCGTATTCCTTCTGGATCAATGATTTGCACTTAATGGAAAAGGGCTTTGAAACGGCCCGGCCGTGGCGATGCTTTCAATCCGTTCAGCTTTAGGGCCAGTGGGTTGGGTTGGGACGCCTAAGCGAATAGCATTTGCTGACGTCAAACGAAATTCAAAGCGAAAGGTCGAAATAAACAGTTGCGATGAAGTTGGGCACGTTTTTGCTCGTTCAACAGAAGAGGGACAGGTGCGATTTGGGACAGATTTCGGCGAGCCAGCAGATTGGATTTATGTTCTAAGCTGATGAATATGCATTCAAGGGTAGTGTAGATGGTGGGGGGAATGGTCCGATGGGTGGTCGGTGTCTATTTGAAGGACATCTTCTGAAGGACGGAGATACATTGGTGAGGAGCAGGAGTTGTAAGTTGCTGGGTAATCTGCAGGAAGCGTTGTACACTTTTGATGATCAAGCATCTTGCGGAAAATTATTGATTGGGGCGGAGACTTATGTTTAGTTAAGATTGTATTTCATCTCAGATTATGTCAGACGTGATTCTGCCGGCCTTGGAGACCACGTTGCTTTCCTAAATTGTGTTTTTTTTTTAGAGGCGGATAACTTTAATTTGGCGGCATCGTTTTCTTTGGCAGCTGGTTTGACAGTTTTTGGGTGTTTTGAGGTTAGGTTGGTTTGGCAATTGAACATGAACAGATTCACGCACTTCCACTGTCCCTCTCTTGCACTCTCCGTCTGTCCGTCTCTTCCTTTTCTGTCCGTCTTCGTCCGCCTCTGTCCGTCTTCTTCCGCCTCTGTCCGTCTTCGTCCGTCTTTGTCCGTCTTCGTCCGTCTTTGTCCGTCTTTGTCCGTCTTCGTCCGTCTCTGTTCGTCTATGTTCGTCTATGTTCGTCTATGTCTATCTGTCCGTCTTCGTCCGTCTGTCCATCTATGTCTGTCTTCGTCCGTCTTCGTCCGTCTTCGTCCGTCTTCATCCGTCTTCGTCCGTATTCTTCCGTCTTCATCCGTCTTCGTCCGCCTCTGTCCGTCTTCGTCCGTCTTCGTCCGTCTCCGTCCGTCTTCGTCCGTCTTCGTCCGTCTTCGTCCGTCTGTGTCCGCCTCTCTGTCGGTCTCTGTTCTTCTGTCCTTCTGTCCTTCTGTCCTCCTGTCCTTCTGTCCTTCTGTCCTTCTGCCCTTCTGTCCTTCTGCCCTTCTGTCCTTCTGTCCTTCTGTCCTTCTGTCCTTCTGTCAATCGAGATAGGCAGCTTTCCGCGTTCTTTTCTTCAATCATTCGTTCGAGGCCTACGCTGGAACCTGGCCCATTAACGATGTCTTCATTTGATAGATCTGCAAACTTCGAGCTTCTTCTCTTCATTCATCAACTCCTCCCATGTTCTTCTGAATACTCTCGTTAGAGGGACCAGTGTAATGCTGCTAGCTAGCTAGATCAAGTAGCATGACGACGCGCGCATCATGTTGTGTGTAGTGTCGAAGTGACTGGTTCTTTGTTGATGTAAAGGTCCTGAATTGCGAAATCGTGAGATTGTAAAGTAATCGTACATTGAACTCAAAGTCCAACAGCAGTCCAGGCATAACCCAATTTAGGGTTAATAGCGGCTTATCAAACAGCCGCTATTAACCCTACTCAAAGGCACACAAGAAACCGCTTCAAATCACTGCTGGATGTAACAAAGAAAACAATCCCGAAACTACACCACAGTCTTGGTAAGCATTACCTCAACTCCCGCAACGTTCAAGGCACACAAATTAGTGCCATAAAAACCGGGCATAAACCTAAAGTTACGTCTTAATGCACAAAGGTAACACAAAGTGCTCATATGGCAGCAAATCGGGGACAATGTGTGTCACGTCATGTAACCGCATGTAGCATGTGTCATAACCGTGGGCCTATTTGGCATCCTAGGCAAACAGCCGCCGGCAATCCGAACCAGTCTTCGACGAGGGGATACACGCAACAGAAGACATGAGGGAACAATTGCCGCCCAAGAAGGCGGTCAAGATAATTTAAAACTAAGCAAACAACGCCCCAAAACTGTGTGGTGCCCACTACCCCCTTCGGAGGACGGACGTCCAAGCAAACAGGGCATTATGCCTTAATCGCACAACAACCTCATCATTATCAAAAAATCATTAACCCAGATTTGTGTAGCGCCGTCCATGAAGGTTAACCGCAAAATGATTATCCATAAACTTTCTTAACAATTTAATCATCGTCCTCCCTTCGAGTCCGCCCCTCGAGGCCTCCCCCATTGGCCGCCACCCTCTGATCGACATGGTCGACTGCGCTCATTTGAGTTTTTAATTAACCCCCCACAACGAAATCGGCTTCACGCCACACCAACGCCGGGCACTCACTGCTGCCCCAATTACGTGGGGGTGAATCGCTTGTTGACCGACGCCGCCCGACCACCCTACACCACGGCACTGACGTGACAATGTACCGCAGTTCGCTGATAGTTCCTACGATTTAACAACTAATTAAGCCAGCTTTTCGGTTGTGTCAACCGACGTGATGTGTCGCACATCGAGTGTGATAAGCTGACAGCTAGTTCATCAAAAATTCGGATCGGCTCCTTCGCTCAGAGGGGAATCCGGCCAGCAAATGGCTTGACCGTTGTCAATCGAGTCAATTAAATCGATTAAAAAGTACAAATTCCTGGTGATTGTCGGCGAATCTATGAAGGAATGCCCTGAGTGGCTTAGCGGGCTTTCAGTTGTCTGCGAGATGTCGGCGCTTCTAATCGCCCTGACGAAGGTGCTCTTCGCTGTGGCCAAGGTCCTGGGGATCCTGCCCTTCAGCTACAGCTTCGAGCGGGGCGTTGCAACGACCTCGACCCTTTGGCTCGGCTACACTGCGGCGATAATAATCAGCATCGCCGTACTTGCAGCGCCCACAGTTGCAGTCCTCCGGAGCTGCGGGATGTTCCTGCAGAAGCAGTCGCTCCTGTTCTTCGTTGGAACCAATCGATTTGTCCTCATTCTGGTGTGCTGCGCGTCAAATCTGGTCGTCCAGCTGGTGAAGCACCGAAATGCGATTTATTGCTGCAACGAGACGATTCGCATCTTTCACTCGCTTCGCCGACTCTCGCCGACTGGCCGAGACAGGCTGACGTTCGACAGGAATTTTCTGCTTCAAATGCTAGCAAAGGCCCTCACCATGTGGCCCGTGACTCAGATGACCGTGTTCCTCATCACGCACGACAACGCTGTGGAAAACAGCGAATTCCTGTTCGCCTTTTTGGGAATCTACGTCTGCCAGCTGATGCTGGTAATGACCCTGAATGTGTTCTTCGGCGCCACTCTGCTGCTCCTCACCTACACACGCCACTTGAACAAGTGCCTGGAGGGAATTTTCCGTGACATCAGGGCCGTCTGGCGGCAGCCGGGTCGCTTTAACTCGCTGAAGATGCAGAAGTACTGCGAATTCGCCGATGCGTTGGACAAGGTGATGGAGCTGCGTCGACAGGTGGGCGCTCTCGGTTTGGTGGTCAATCAGCAGTTCCAGCTGCAGGTGCCGATTTTCCTCATGTCCCTCACCATGGAGATAACCATACAGTTATACGTGATGTACTTTGTGGTCACCGATGAGAAGGCTGGGCCGAGAGCAATCGTCAATCCTGTGGCGCTGTTCTACGTTTTCGGGTGGTTCCTGGATCTGGCACTGATTATGGGCGTAACGGAGCGGCTGACGCGCAGCTCTGCAGAGACAAGGTGGATTGTGCGGGTCAAAGCGGAAGTGGGGAGTGTTGATGTGCGACTAGAGAGGACGGTGGGTTTGATGGAATCGAAGTTTGATTGGTTACCTTGTCGATTTTGTGTTTAGCTCGAGATGTTTGCATTTTACCTGCACAAGGAGAGTGCAGCACAGGCGTCCTATCGGCTCTTTGACTCGGGCAATCGGTGCCTCTTTATGCTGTGCGAACGGATTCTGACACTGACGCTGATTCTGATGCAGTTCGATGCGGTACTGAAGCAGCAGGGTGAGTAAGTGGCGGTTTTTTGTCGGAGTTTGTTGTTTCTTTTGATCGTGGTTGTGAAACGTTGTCCTATAAATTTTAAGTCAAATGTAAATTTTGTTCGTTCAGAATAAACTTCGAAATGATGGTACTCGTATCTTTTTAACATTTCCAATGACGTACACTTGATGAGGGCGGTCATGGATGTATGAGGAATAGACTATACTCAAGCGCATCCGTCGATGTCAATCAGTGTAAATCTATAAATCATAGACAGGACCAACATTATAGATAAATAAGGCTTGAAAGCAGCACATACTTCTCAAGTGCTTGCCAGCAGACTACAGACCTAAATGTTATGATGGGCCTTACCACCATCAATTGGACGAACCAAGACTTAAGTCAACATACCGAATGAAGGGAATATACAGAAGTGATATTGTGAGTAGAAAAATCATTTCTGTTAGTTTCGTTTAGTTTCGTTAAGTTTCGTTAAGTTTCGTTAAGTTTATTTCACTCTTGCTTACATAAGTGGGAGCGAAATAAATGTCTCCCTATGCATGTAAATGGTAGTTGGTGATGGAAATTATGCGTAATTGCCCAGAAACAATTATGGGCACTTTTGAATTTGACTACACGCGTACATATTCTTCATCTAGTTCTGAAAGGCTTACATTTAAAGGCTAACAAAGAGTGGTGCCTCAGTGACTAAATATTTTGGTGTCTTAGAGCAACTCATCTCTATTTACAGAATAAATGCCTTCGCTATAAAGAGAATCACACAAGTTGACAGACATCTAGGCTTTGAGTTTGCCTCCAGTTACGAATTTGCATTGGTCTCTGCTCGATCAATCACTTGAATCTAGAGGCTTGGTGAGAGAACCCACTTCTGTGGTCCGAACTGTTGACCTTCCTAGTGCAGCATAGGCGGCTATGGATGACAGACAAAATTGGCTAAAATCATTCTCTTCTTGCGTACGTCCTTCACCTCAGTTGTAGACGTCTGTTTAGTTACTTCACAGGTCCTACATGGATAAGGACGTGGCATTGGTTGATCCGAAGACTTATTTCCTGTTACTCATTACACCGCCCGTTCGTCTTTGAATCCTTCCTTCCCACTTCCTAAGTAAACGGAGTCAAAGATCGCATCCTAAACTCTCGCAGGACAAGTGCTCTTCATCTGTTCACATTTCCTTTTTTTTTGCAGCGTAAGCCGACTGAAATGATGGAAATCTCCCAGACGCCTCCTTGAGGAATCATTCTCCGCTTATTTCTAGACACACTGTGCCAGCTCTCATGTGAACATGTCTTCAATCCTCCAGCCATTCATTTAGTTTAAAGGAAAAACCATTTAATTGCCTTCCTAAACACCCATCCTCAGCCGCAGGACACGACTTGGAGAACAAGTGAATACGCATCGCAGGCGAACGTGTCCTGGCATTGATTATCTCCTTTAAAATGTTGAAACAATGAAAAATGCTGCGCCGCTCTGCGGGGCTCACAGAGTTTCAATGAATCCCAACTTTACAGTCGCCATTTGTATCGACCGTAAAACCCGTCCTTAGACAAACGGCAGGCTCTTCATTAAGTCAACTCATCAATTTCGATGAAAAATGACTGCTCCAACTGTGAATACCGCCGTTCCGTGGCCTTATCGGGCGAACGTATGACGCGTACGTGTGTGTGTGCACATCCGACACGAACTTTAAACCGGCATGGCTGACTGGCGGGTTACACGCTTGTAACCAAATGAGGGAGAGTCATATGTTTCCCTAATCACACACCCATCAACTCTGGCCCGAAGCACTGCTCATCACCTTATACCCGCATGATACCCCTTATTCCTGGCAGACAATAGTCATAGGCCTCCATTTGACATACTTTCCGATTTAAATCATGCAAACTACCGCCTCTGTGACGGCCTTAGTCGAGGGATTGTGGTCCATATTAATGAGATAGCGTATCTGGCACGTACACATCCACACAATTACATCCATTCAGTGTGACGTAAGCGCTGTAGCTGTAGCTGGAGCTGGAGCGCTGGTAACCCAAATTCTCATTCGTAAACATCGCCATCTCTCTGGAGAGGAATTCTGCAAAAATGTTTTCACATTTCTCTCTAGTGGATCTATGGATTCATGGAACCAATTTATCTCATAAATACCGCTCCACCGTCATTAAGTGCACCCAGTAGACGAGTTGAGGTTTGCAGCTGCACAAAAGTGTTTTAAAACTGATTTCGGTTAATCACTGAATCGCAACACTAAGCATAGAGAGTCCCGTCCTTAGCCGCATCCAACTCTTGAGGACGAGGGGAGCAAAAGTAAAGGGAACGTAAGGGATTGCTTTAAGGAGCAGTGGCATGCTGGTTTTATTGTTGTCCTCAACTTCCATTCTTTTTGTCCCTCTCTCCCTTAAAGCTTAGCACACAATTTAAATGGGCTTCCCACAGGACAACTCGGTGGGTTTTTGACGAGAACGCCTCCAATCAACTTGTTGGCGTACAGCACTGACAAATGGGCAAATTGCCAACTAGGATAAAGCCATAAGCCTACTTCATCTATCACGCTCTATCCTCTCCCTCTCGCTCTCTCTCTCTCGAGGGGTTTGTAGTTGTTTCCTGCTTTTTCCTCAATTATCCTCATCGTACTTCATCCATGTTCAAAGTTTGCTTGGCATTCCATCGCCGCCCTCAGCCCACAAGCCCACAGCTCACAGCCCACTCCATCATCAGCATCATCGTCATCTGCATCGTGGTTCCACTGAAGACGATGAGGACTTTATCGGGAAATTCCCTTTTTGTGTTCGAATTTTCCACAGCGTTGGTGCTCAGTGATTTTCAAAAAAAGCAAATATTTAAATCGGAAACGGTTCCTCGTTACGCAACTGGTTGTTGCTGCCGCATCTGTGCGGTGCGAGGGGTTTCCCCATGTCCCACACCCAATCGAGGTAGGGGTGGGGATTAGGATTAGATGAATAGTTTCTGGAGACAATGGAGACTTTTTGCATACAATCACAGTCTATGATGGAAGTTTTCATACGAAACTACAATCTGCCTTATCAATCGCTTCTGTGGATGACGGATGTCATTTGTGGACGCATCGTTCTTGATTGGCGACTTTGTCATTTGAACATGGCCATTATTCGTTTCATAAGGGAACCCGTGTGAGTTCTTCTGGGAAACTGGGTAGATATCCTTGCAATCAGTGCACATATCCCAAAGAAAAGGGGTCATCTAAACTGTGCTACAACTACAGAGAATATACGTTGCATATAAGATCTTCTCTGCTGTTCTATGTAAGCGCCTGACACTCTATTTCAACAGCGTGGTAAGGGTGGCGCTACAGTCCGTAGAGGGCCAGGGCTTAGCTCCTCAGCAACCAATCATGTTGTGCGTGTTACTGGCCCCTCACAAGTGGAAGGGACCTGCAGTTTTGTGCCGACTCCGAATGGCTAAGTTTGTGAAGCTTTTTCTAGACAGACAGTTATTAGTTATTACTCTTTAAGCATTGTCAGTGACTCGAAAGAGGTGGGGCCGTACAAATTATTTGTGTCTTACTGAGAATCGGACCTAGTCACGGTAGGTTCAATTACGCAGGGGTCGACGCACATTCCCACAACAACACAGGCCACCCAGCGACATTCACTATCGACCAAATATTCACATTGCAGGAGATCTCAGAAAATGGCGTCTACAACCAGACTAAGCATGTGAGCATGAGTCTTACAATTGGGCTTGATCCCCTTTTTTTGTGCAATATTCTGACACATGTGACCAAGCACAGCACTAGTGCTTATTTGAGGCTTTTATTCTAGGAGGTGATTCGGTTTTGTACTTTCCATTCTTGACTGTATTGAGTGACAAAAATCCTCCCTTGAGCCGATGTCACCAATAAAGTGCATAGCAATGCTGCACCAAAAAGTCATGGATATCAGAGATAGTCGCAGTCATAGGAAAACATGATGTAAAGAGGCTTCTTTTGTGGCTATGCTCGAAAGCTGAGGTGGATATTTGAACCCCCATAGCTTAGGCTTTGGCAAGTGAGTGCGAACTTCGCTTATGGTCTATATTGACTGATTTTCTCCGATTTGAAGCCCGACTTAGGCAGTAGATCCACTAAAAAAGGCGATTCTACCTTTATCGCTGCTCAGATGCACTTTTAAAAGTCTAAATCCGTTTGGAACCGCACTAATCGAAGCGTATCAGTGCAGCTTCCGTTCTTGAAAATCGACTGTTGACCAAATATAGACTCGCGGGTTTCAGATGGATAAGCACCATTTATTTATTGACTTAAGACATCAAGCATTCGTCGCAAGGAAACGATGAATCCGGTTGAATTCGAATTATGCCGGCAGAATAAAATAAATGACGAAAAAATTAGATTCCGAGCTAAAAATCCTAGTATTTACTAGTTCGGGATCACGAGAAAATTCCGGCTGTGTTCCACCACGCAAACACGATGCATCGTGTAGATCGGTTCAAGGACTTTCGTGCCGTTTGAGACCTGTCTTAGATTTTGGCAAATAGATGCTGTGTAACGTGACATCTTCAGACTGATTTTACAGAAGCCAATATGTTCTAGTCTCAGTACAAATATTGGGTTACGCAAATGACGTGCCCCGTTGAAAGCATTCAAAACTGTTGAAGAACGGTTGAAACGGCTTGGTCTCAAGGTTAAATAGGAAAAAACAATTGCTAATGAGCAAGAATCCATCCTTCACACATCACTTATGACAAAATATCACACTTGACTACAATTGGAGGTAATGATGGTGTTGGTC
Source organism: Eristalis pertinax (assembly GCA_907269125.1). Classification (NCBI taxonomy): domain Eukaryota; kingdom Metazoa; phylum Arthropoda; class Insecta; order Diptera; family Syrphidae; genus Eristalis; species Eristalis pertinax. The sequence continues at coordinate 56,294,788 of OU026147.1, read as the reverse complement.
CAGCCCGGGGTATACGTGAACTCCCCCAATGACAGCCTTCTGGAGATCCGATGTAGAATTGTCCTTGGCAACCGATGCTACTTCGAAGGAACTGATTTGAGATCTATAAGGATCTATGCTATAAGGAGCCGAAATCTGGGGAATAAGCAGAACAGCTGAACTGATTCTTGGTGCCTTCGAATGAAACATTGTATGTCGGATATACGGAAGGTGAATGGAGTACAATTCGTCGACTACATCGGCTCGCCCACAGTTAGCCCAGCTTTAAGCCTTCTGGTTCGAGAAGGAGAAAAACACCGAATATCTGCTAGAAAGGGCAACTCATCACGGACGTAAAACAGCTTGAACTTGATGACTGGAAGCAGTGTGTCCAAGACCGTCAAAGATGGAAGGCATCTACGTATAGGTCTACAGTATACTCAGATTTTTGAAAATGTTTGATTCTAACCTAAAACTAATGTCGTTTTCGATACTGCAATAAAATCTTAACTGAAACTGCCCCTTTTGTAAAAGCTACATTTTCTAACTTTCCGCTCTGAAAGAAATGCGGAAGCAGTGTTTCTTTCAGAGCACATTTTAAGGGATAACATAATTGCCTCACAGAACTGCCAACTACAAAAGCAATTGGCTAGGTGTTTTATGCAGATGCTATGCATTATTGCTAATTGATAAGAGAAAGAATATTGGCGTAGGTATTTATGTTTAATTTAGGGATTTTTTGAGACAGAACAGAAAGACATGTGGGAACTCGAGGGCAGAATGAAATAGAAAATGACATGAAACTGCACAAGTTGGATTTCTTCATTTATTTTTTTAAATATTGCGTGCTTTCAAGAGTTCAATTAACTGAAGTAAAGTGTGGTTAAGGGCCGATGTTGAATGTGAACTACACCTAAACGTCAAGTTTTTTTCTGCATTTCATGTGACACTTCTCAATTTCAGACTAACTCAATTTGAACCATGGCAAGATACACAATCGAGCAACACATTAAAGTTATTCAGGCTTATTATGAAAATGGGCGTTCAAATCAAAATGCATATCGTGCACTTAGTGATTTTGTCGGTCAATTTAATCGTCCAAATGTGCAAAAATTTTAGCAAACCGGGTCTGTAGGAGATGTGAAAACACCAGTGCATGCTTGTACAGCTCGTACTGCAGAAAATATTGCTGCTGTTCGCGATAGTGTGGCTGAAGAGCCGTCCACCTCAACTCGTCGTCGTGCCCAACAATTGCACCTCTCACGCTCGTCGTTGATGAACATTATGCATAAAGACGCATTTACGCGCTTACAAGGTGCAATTGACTCAAGAACTAAAGCTTCTTGACCATTTCAAGCGTCGTCATTGGTCAGAATGGTGGCAAGAAATGGCAACAGTGGATGATCAATTTTCGAAGAAAATCATCTTCAGTGAGGAGGCACATTTTCACCTCAGCGGATTCGCATTTGGGCTAATGATAATCCAAGAGTGATTGTCGAAAAACCAATGCACCCACAAAGATTGACTGTTTGGTGCGGTTTATGGGCTGGCGGCATCATCGGGCCGTATTTTTTCCAAAATTAGGCCGGTCAGGCAGTTGCTGTGAATGGTGTTCGCTATCGTGAAATGATAACGAAATGTTTATGGCCCGAATTGAAAGATATGAATGTGGACGATATGTGGTTTCAACAGGACGGTGCCACTTGCCACACAGCTAACGAAACAATGGCTCTTTTGCGCGACAAATTCAATGTTCGTGTTATCTCACGTGGTGGCGATGTCAATTGGCCGCCAAGGTCATATGATTTGACACCGTGGGTTTTTTTCTTTGGGGTTATTTGAAAGAAAAGGTGTACGTCGATAAGCCAACAACAATTCAAGAGCTAAAGGATGAGATAATTCGGCACCTTAACGGCATAGAACTTCAGCGTCATCGAAAATTTGGACCATCGGATGGAGGTCGCGGCGGCCGTTTGGCCGATATTTTGTTCCATACATAATTGAACCATACCAATATTATCATAATAAAAAGAAATGACAATAATTTCTTAAATAATTTGTGTTTTATGCAAAATCAACATCGGCCCTTAACCACCCTTTACCAGTGACCCGATGTACTTAAGTAAGACGGCAAAAATGTCCCCAAACTTGTTGCCTCCTAAAATCGACCGCCTTAGGCTGAAGTCAACCCAACCTGATGGTCCCCATGGACATGTCGTTCACATCATTATCAACCAATTTAAACCAATAGAAAGAGCTTATCATCGATCGGTGCCCCTCTCTCACTATAGCTCCGTCGTTTTTGAAGAAGTACGAACATATAATGCCGTCGACCAGCAATTCACACCAATGAGTCCTTCAGAAAGTGACTTTTGCATTTTGTGTTGTCACTTGATAGATTGCGATCGTTCTAAATCAGTTGCACGCTTGTTAACGAGTCGTCTCGTCGCTGAAGATGATTTTTTTCTGAAATCTGTATAACATTCTTTAGAGAACACATGGAATCGGTTGTGTCTCTTCAGCTCCTGGATCAGTTGGGTGTTATACGGACTTAGGCGCAAGTCCCCACATAAAATTCGTCAAGTTCATGTCTGCGAAAAACCGAGATCTTGCTAGAAGCATGGAATTGCGTGGTCTCGTGTTCTTCACGCACACGCTCTTCCTTGTCAACGGTGATACTTTCGGCAAGGAAACGTTGACATTTGCGCAAAATTTGACCTGGTTTCCAAGTGAATCTTGAAGCAAGACGTTTAAATCGACCAAAAAATAATTGTTTGCATTCTTTTGAGGTCTGTTGTGCAACCAGGGCAGCTAATAAATAAATAAATGCGAAGCATTTGGTGCACCTATCTGAATATTTGAAAGCAAGTCAATTCACAGCTGTCTGAATTACGAATAAACTATTAAGGAGATATCCGACTTAGCAGCTGATTGTTCCATTGTCCACTGTAGAGTAAATAAGCAACATGTAGTGCGGTCTGCCAACTGTCATCGACTACATAATTCACTGCTGCATGTTCTTGTTCATCACTTGCCAAAAATGCAATGCAAGCATATTTTGGTAAACGCGTGGACACTACTCAACTCTTGAGGATTGCTGATTGTTCGGTTTCCAATAGTTCAGACAGAGCGATTCACTGGCGCAATGTAACGCTTATCAAACTAACTACACTACACCACCAATGAGTCTAAGCAACAATGAAAGTTAAGCAGGAAGTCATGTAAATGGTCGTAAAAAATTGTAAGGTTTAAAAGATGTAGAAGCCGACTGTCTATACTTGTTTCCGGTCCGAATAATAGAGCAATCAACTGCGCGGGGTAGATGAAATTCTTGAAAGCACTCATGACGTCGAGAAGATGTATTTTCTACTCCACTTGTTGCAATGCCGAAGATGAAGGTTGAACAAAGGAGAAAGCTCGTGTCATGTCAAACAAACAATAGTGCCACATAACTTCGAATAAACAAGGTCTCATTGTAAAATGATTGATGAGTCACAGTTTGTTATTCCCGAATTGCTATGAGGAAAATGGATTACAACTTTCCACCGCCGCGCCGTGGCGGCTCCTTCAAGGGTTTATTTTTGAATTATGAAACAGCCAACTGTTAAATCGATAACTTGTCTGGAGGCAGTCACTGCTCACAGTTCGACTGGAGGTCTGCGGTGCGTAGCAAAGTAGTCGCATTAAACCCAAAATATGAGTGTAGTCACCTCGGTCACCGCAAGAATGCTGTCAACAGCATAAATACGAGTGTCCTTATCTAAACAAAGAAAAAGTGAAAACTCCAGGTTGCCGGTTGAAAATTTTGCTTACCGACTGTAAGTGGAAAAGGAATATTTTGTATCACATCCCACCACCCCCACCCAGAGTGTGTCCCCAATCTATCCGATCAAATGCAAAATCGTTCTAGTGAACAGCAAGCCACTAACTTTCCAACCACATAACCCCAATTGAGGGAAAATCCTTTTCTATCATCGAACCAGAGAACATATCCATGTCGGACAGAGTTCACCCGCCCAGCACAAGGATGACTCAATCCGCCCTCACAATGGAGGCAAATCGAACATGGAGCCCACACACATGGGGATATCCACAAAATTGTGCAGAATCGAAGAAAGAAACCTATCATACCACCCACCGATTGGCCTTTGCTGATGTCATCACCATTCCGTCCTGCCCGACCACCGAAAAACCCATATCGGCCGGTTCATCTCTCTCACTGGGCACACAGCCCTGTCGCCCCGCTCTCAACTGAATCGGATCTAATCTTAATCGAAATCTATTTTAAACCACACTACATAATAATAAATCAATAAATTCATCCACGTCCCCCGTCCTCTGGAACTGGATAATGCCGTAGACGTGCCGTGTACATACACAAGTGGTAGATGACGGCGACGACGACGATGACAGCAGACGTCGATCTGACAATCGAGTCGAACTCCCAAACTCTTGGTCAGTGGGTGGCGGGCCCAGACGAGGCGCTGCGCCACACCACCCTGCGCCAGTGAATGGAGGCTGCTCGGAAAACAATCCACCTTAATTAACTCAATCGAACTGTTAACGGTGTACATGTGAGTGCGTGCTAAATTGCAGTTATAATTTATTGATTGAGTCGTAAATACCTCGCAGTTTGGCATATCTGCCTGCGAGACTGAAAATCCCCGCTGGAAGAAGCTCCAACGTAAACACAAGCAGGCACGGCATCAACAGCACACAATGGCTGGCGGTGCACGGTGGCATGGGCGGACAACCCACGACCGACGACGGGTGGTTGCTCCTTGGAGGAGCAATAGCATTATGGCCCGACAATTCATTCAATACTCTCCAGCTATTGCCTGCGATATTCATAATCGAGCACGGCAATGATGGCTGCGGAGGAGTGGGGACGCGCTCTTGCCGTGGCTGTGGATAGCGCGGCGGTATGGGAAACATCATCTTATTGCATATGCGAGGGGGGCTGTGAATTCTTTTCCTTAACCCGTCTGCTGCACGGTTCTTCTGATGTGCTCCTAAAAATATGCAAATATTATCGAGGCATAAATATTTGAACAAGATAAGGGCGGGCAGGGTGGCTCTGCGTTCATCCTGGCCGATTGTGCATTATCGTGGCGTCCTCGTTGTCAGTCGTCCCCGTCGACACGGAACGAAGCAGGCAGACAAGCAGCAGATGATTGATCAATTGTTGATGAGAATCATCGATTCGAGGACTAGCTCTCCTGGCCCCGGGGGTTGTTTTAAAAGTCCACACTCGATTTCAATTGAATCTCAAGTGAATGTTGATTTATCTTCAGGCTAATGGTGCGCCACGTTGTTTACCATCGGGCGTCGAGATTTCTATTGTGTTTGGCTTAAGGCTGTGAACACATGACAATTGTGCCGTTCAATTGATTGGCATTAGTGCTGCCCGCGGACGACTTTACGTACGAAATATTTTATGATCCACTTCAAGACATTGTCCTCGTCTGGAAGTTACCTTTCGCGTTTAGTTATCGAATGCGACAACGTCTGTTAACGAGGCCCATCAATTTTAATTCGAATGCATTTAATTGCCTGAAGGCAATAACGTGTGCACGCACGCTAGTCGGACTGGGATAGGTGAGTCGCGTGACCAGTACAATTCACGAGGGGAGACGTTTGTGGTGGCAGTGATGTTTGCGGAGGTATGATTGTCTTGCGTTTGATTAAATGGCAACAGTGCATTCACATCGAATCCAGGAGGATACTTAAGCATTTCGTGATGAGGATTTCTCATAGAGACAGGACATTTTCTGTGACTGCCCGATCTGCCCGTTTTTGTGCAATTGGGAGACACTTATGGATCTAAACATTAACACATAAGAAACAAAAATTCTACACTAGATATCTGATCCTATTAGCGAGCAAGCTGAATGTTGAAGAAGACTGTACTGGCTTGGCCACATCGAGTGCATGGGAGGGTCTTCGAAACCAATCCTCCTGGTGCTCTGGTTCCCCTCCGAGAAGGAGAGTAATATCGAAACTGCGGTGTAAAGACCAAGTCAAGGTTTATTAAAAGGATGAGGAGGAACCTGCGTAAGCGGAACGGCCGCCCACCGGTCGGTTATACACCGATTGCAGTGGCTGAGGAGGAGGAGAGTGACTGTACTGCTGCTAACCGATCGAAACGGAAACGACCCTCCACCTCATTATCCATAATCACAGCGGAGGTTATCCCTGCAACCAGAATGGCACCGATTGAGGTGGAAGAGAAGGGTATTAGCCTAGAGGAAATATCCTCCATCCGTGTGGTCATGATAGCCTTTCTATCGGTCTTTCTCACCTCAAGCTTATCAGCACCTCGCCTAATAGCCAGGCGGCCTCTCTCTGAGTTCGTCCTATAAGACTAGGCTAACATAACAGTGGTGGTGAAAGTGTCTGCGGAAGAGGCGGACACTTTATCCGACAACCATGCTCCAAGTAAAACAGATTAACCTCCACCAACCCACCGCGACTTCGGCCGCTCTTCTTATCCCACTTAACACACTCGGAGAAGATATCGTCCTAGCCCAGAAACCGTCGGTAGTCAACGATCTTAATCGTGGAATCAGGGCACAGCAATATAATCTCTTCTTTGTAAGAAATGAAGGTAAGCCAGGTGCATACATTCTTACAAAGACCTCACTAAATCTGCATATTCTCTCCAATTACAGTGATTTTTTTTTATGGCAACTCCAAACGTCGAAGTTTTGAGAAGCTCGGGGTACATTATTATGCTTTGAGTACACATTTCTTTGGACGTAGAATTCTGGCTGTCATTGATGCTACCATATACATGAACCTGCGACTCTCGAAAACCCACAAGGAAAAATCACTAGGAACTTTAGCTGGTCGCAAGTAGCCGCGAATACTCGACCGATAACTCACACTTACTTTTTCGTGGATATAGATCGTGAAAATTGCAGAGTAGAGCCGCAACACAGATTTTGCTGCAACATTGGAAATAAAGGGTGATTTTTTAAAAGATATAGCAAATTTGTATAGCTACAGAAACACATAAAATTCAGAAAAATGCATGAAATCTTTATTTGAATCGATAGTACGGTCCATATAATTTAATGTTTGAAGATTATTTCATGCAAATGTTGACACTGACTGCGCCTCAAATGGTCCATCCGCTTAGTCCAATTTTGGCATACTCTTTCCAACATTTCGGCCGGTATCTCACGTATAAATGCTTCATTCTTGTCTTCCAATGCGTCAATTGAAGCGGGCTTGTCTGTATAGACATGAGCTTTAACATAGCCTCACAAAAAATAGTCTAAGTCGCACGATCTAGGCGGCCAATTGGCCGGTCTCGAACGTGAAATTAAATGTTCACCGAACTCGCCCCTCAATAAGTCCATTGTTGCGCGTGCTGTGTGCCATGTGGCACCGTCTTGTTGAAACCGCATGTCATGCAAGTCAAGCTCTTGCATTTTGGGCAAAAAAAAGTTGGATATCATGTCAAGGTAGCGCTCAACATTCACAGTTACGTTACGATTCGCATCACCTTTGAAGAAGTACGGTCCAATGGTGCCACCAGCCGCACCAAACTGTGACTTTTTCTGGATGCATTGTTAGCTCTTGCAATGCTTTTGGCTGATATTCACTTCAAAATCGACAATTCTGCTTATTTACGTACTCATTGAGCCAAAAATGAGCTTCGTCGCTGAACTCAATTTTTCGGTAAAAAAGTGGATCTTCCGCCAACTTTCCAAGAGCCCATTTTGATAATAAAATTCAATAATTTGCAAGCGTTGTTCGTTTGTAAGACGATTCATGGTTAAATTATAGACCAAACTGAAGATGTTTGACAGTGAAACAAAACACGAAACGTGCGTCAGCTGTTTAAACCAGTGTTGCCAAAAAGATAATAGCTAAAAAATCACCCTTTACTTATTTATCACTTCCTTTTCGTTACTTTGTTTTGCAAAGCACAGAAGCTGAAGGGAGTTGATTTTTCATCTTCCTTTTGTTCAGTTAAGTGTGTGGTTTTTCAAGCATTTATTCGTTTGCTGTGTTGTTACTTTCTAAATAAATTTGTTTAACTGAGTTTTTTCTGCATTCGACTCTTGGTTTGGTTGCCTCCTTTTTAAACACAATTCTTTTCAGTTCCAATTCAAAGTGCTTGGTCTGCATACCGTCTTTGGTTGAATTGATGGCATTTGGAGGATGCGATTCAACCACGAACTGTACGAGCCGCACAACAACATAAGCCTGACAGGGTAGCTGGGCTATGTAGAGCGCATAGAAAACTTAGCTTCGACCCAAGGTGTCTTCATGTGGGACAACGCAACAGAGGACGACCGCGTCTAAGGCAAACAAGTGGAGAAGTTTACCTCAACCTTGGTGTGCGGAACTGCAGGCAGCTAGTCAGAGATCGCCAGAGATTGTGGCTTGAAGCCCAGTTTCACGCCCGACTGTAGCGCTGCATGAATTGTAAGATTTTCTCTCTCTGTAGCCAACAACAAAGAAGGGAGGCAGACAACTAGAATTGTTGACAACAAACGAAAGCCACTGTCAAAGCATTTAATCTGACGGTTAAGTAGAACATGCACACTACACAATTTCGTTGTGTCCAGTTAAAACACTCTCGTTTCTCGACGAGAAGTAACGAGCGCCATTCTGCGCTTTATATCAAAGAGTCAGTATAAAATTCATACTACGAATGCATATGAATTTCAGTCGTTTTGCTTCAAAGAAATAAAAGCGAAGTCTCAAGACGCCTTAGGCCAACACCAGCGGCGGAAGTCAACATCGTCATCGCAAGAATAAACAAATGTAATGAACTGCCAGCATGTGCTTGCCAGTCACCTCCAGCTTCACGGAATCGCAGCGCATTAATTAAGCGCGTCTATCACACACACACACATGGGAATGTTCAGCAAGTTTATTCAAATCAAGGACCTGAACGCTTGATTGTCAGCACTTCCAAATGCAATAAACGTCACAACATCGAATATCCAGCGCCAATAGGGAACAGCACAGCACAGAACAGCAAGGGCGAACTGACGAAACACCGAACAGAATTATAAAACAAAAGCAACTTTTTTCCCGAATGACATCGAAACGAACTTAAGCAATTAAGGACAACATCTGGGTGTAAACACCATCATCACCGTCAGCCATCAGCTCGACTAAAGCGACAGCAACAACAGCAACAACAACAACAACAAGGACATCGAAGGAGAAAATGGGAAAAAAATCACTCAGGAATCAAATGCCCCAGAAAAGGAACAACGCACGCTTAACATGCAACGAATGAATGCTCCACATAGCGTGCGGATATGTGCGGACGGATTGTGCTTTCCCATAGCGGAACCCGGCTCCAATTCACTATACCCCTCCCCCCTGCAGCCCCATATAGCGCCAGGACAATGAACCTTTCTTTCATACTCATTATCCTGTCGAGGCATTGCATACGAGTGTGGCAAGGATTTTTCTGTTCACTGGTATCCCCCCCCTTTCATTCTTCTTGGTGTTCTTCTTTCTTTTCTGTTTTTTTTTTTTCCTTTTTCTATTTCAATTTAGCGTTGTTCCAATGGAACGCAATTAGGACGTGCTACAGCTTCTCCGATGATGGGTGCCGGGTACGATGGTGATGAGGGCGACAGTGGGTACACTGGGGACTGCTGGTTTATGAGTTCCATCACCCGATGGGGAGGGGCGGAGGTACAATTTAGCAAACGTACGTACGAGCGATAAATGCAGCTCTCCCAGTTGATTGCTGATTCTGTGTCCTTGAAGGCTACACAGAGGAGACGTGTTCCCTCCTCAATTAGACTCTAATTAGATTTAGCCAGCGCTTCCCCCACCCCACCCCACCTCTCTCCATCCACTCAGTGAAATGGAGGCTCTCTCACCCACACACACGCACTCGACGACTCATTCAGGCAAAATGGCACATTTGTTTTGGAATTTCTACAACAGCCGTGCACTGAATTGGATTGTTGACTTGGTGGTGCCTCTGAATGGTGCTTATCTTAATGACGATGATTTTAAGATTCTCCACCCAAGCCGCCTCACCCTCCCCCCACTCGAGTGGTGTAGCATTTGGTTTTCGGTGACTCTTGCGCTGGTGAACAGGTTAGTGCTCCATTTGGCAGCTGCTCTGCTCCGTCGACGCGATGCTGGTGTAAAGTGTCAATAAATGTTAATGGACTTTTTATTTCTCGCACACCAGGGACTGGTTATTTTGTCGCTGCAACTATTCCCGAGAGTGCTTGTTCGAATGGAAGAAGTAACGACAGCTTTGCATGCAATTCCTCTCCGACGTCTATCCGGGAGATCATCACGCCGAGTGTACTTCTTTGTTATCATTTAATCTTCCACACACCCACAGACAGACTCGGCCTGTTGCAGATCAAGTCAACACACACGCACCCAGCCACCCTCTCCGGCAGGCAAAGATACTGAAGGCTGTCATTAATTGCTTCGTTCTGTGATATGCGGATGGGGTGATGAAACACGCGATGGAGACGTTCGAGTTTTTGTTTATCCGAGCAGTATCTAAGCGATTAGTTTTATTGTCGAAGCTTCATGAGTTGGGGAGGGGTGGGGGTAGAGCGATGCATGATACAAATTAAACGAAACGCTTAAGTCATTTGTGTAAATTGAAAGTTATGACACCGTCACGATCGCAAAGAAAAGCTGCCGAAAGCAACAAGATAACATTCAAATGAGGAAGTACTCGTAAACTATGCGCGGATTGGGGGGGCCATATATTCAGACTTGACTTGATTGAAAAATTTGAGGATCTGGAAGCGGTGCAAGTGCGATGGGGTCTTTATTTGCTGAACGAAGGACCCTGGGTTGGTTGCCATGGTGGCTGGTGCTTGTTTGTGCGGGTTTCACAGCAATTCGTTGGCAGAGACTTGTTTTTCTTGTTTAAGCAAATGTTACGATGATGACAGTGTTGTGAAGCACGCCAAATCACTTGAGTGAGTGGGACACGTCAGGGAAATGGGTTTGATTTGTGGAGTGGATAGATTGAACAACATTGATTGTGTTTACTTCATCAGTTGTGCCGTGTCAGAGTTAAAGGGGGCACGAAGGTTTACGAGTGCACTTGCGGTGTAAGCCACGGCTTTTTAGAAGCAACGAGTTGGGTTCATTGTGCCAAGGGAATACTTAACGAACACCAGCACATCTGGATCTGGCCAAAATCACATTTGATAGCCAGGACCAAAAATGACTGGCAATCTTATATGACAGCCTGGCAGTGAATGTGTTAAGAATTGTTAGAAATATTCGGAAAGACACATGATTTGCGTCTTGTTGTATGGAAGTGCCATGGAAACTCGACATTCCTCTGAAGTTTGGTCCTGAGCAGCACCACAGTTTAGTGGTAACTAGTTGATTCAACGCCTGATTGACTCCACTACTGACTCCAAAGAAGATTAACTTGAGTTTCGGCTATGTTACAGTGAGCGCCGCGCGACTACGACCCTGCTCGTTCCTAGTTTAGCAACTATTTGCCGTCCAAAGCCTAGCTTCCTAAAGTCAAACGTTTTTCCTTCGGTAACACTTGAGGGGCCTAATTTGATGTCGTTTCTGACAAGGAACCAGTTTATTCTTCTTGCGAACCTAACAATGTCTCGCATCTTTGCTTTCAACGTATCTTTTAAGCCATAAATTGAGAAATGGCCTAGGGTTCCTTTCTTAGCTATTGCTAGAGCTGGCCACGTAACGACCAAACGAATGGTTCTCTTCTTCTTCTCCCCATCTTTACAAAAAGTACTTCACTACCTATGAGACAGAAAGCAGAATATTTATGAATTCACTGATGACTGATTCGGAGGAGCTCTGATTCAAAGTATGTCACATTAATTTTGACGTTCAGCCGGCATTCAGTACCATTCATCTGCGTTTGTTGCTCTGGAGGCGTCTGTTAGTGACACTTATTAAGGCGATTTTCAACCACGAGCAAACCAACGACCGTACCCTTTCGCGATCCAAAGACGATTGCCGCGGCATGTCTTCTCTGATTCCGCCGATCGTTGGCAACTCTCTCTTGCGTTATTTTCTGCTGTTATTTGAGTCGTTTGAGAAACGGGATAATGTTTGTTCATTGATTTCACATTGATTTGATTAGATTAAGTTGGAGCTTAGATGACTCTGGATGTAATGCCAGTCAGGCTCCTTCATTGCCTGGAATGTCCTTATGTCCAGTGGTACAGCATTGATTAAAATTGCATCTGACCACACTCCCCTTCAGAAATATACCGCAATATCAGTTTAAACACCTCCGATTTAATTGACGGCGTGTCCAGAGCTGTAATGTCCGCTTGGCTGCTTGTGAATATAAGCGCCTGTCAAGTCCATTGATATTAAGCGTTGACTCTTGAACAGCTATGGACAGCAGAGGGACCACAATGATCTTCCGCTTATGCCATGCCTTCATCAGCCTTCGGTCCGTTCGTCCGGATGTCCAAGAGGGAAGAATTCCAAATGTTGCCTTGGTCGCAATCCAAAAAGTTGCGTTGGTGGCATTTGAAGACGAAAGTTCAACTACGAATTGTGTGGGCTGTACAGCGACATGAGCCTAGCGTCTATGGATCCGAAGCCTAAGATGGCGAGGCCATGTGGAACCTAGCTCCGGCTTGACGAATCTTCGACTGTGGGACAACACAACAGAGGTCGTCCACGCACAAGGTGGTGCACATAAGTCGGGGGGGACCTCACCAGGGCTTGGTGTGCGAAACGGGAGACAGCTAGCTAGAGATTGTGTTGCCATGTGGGTGATGTTGAGTGAGGTCCACATCAGACTGTAGCGCCATAAGAAGAAAAAGATGAATTCAATTAGTCTTTTGACTTAATTGAAAGTCTTCAAAAATGGCTGTGCTGCCTGGTTACTTCTCTTCCTTGGTACAGGTACTGATCCAGCATTTGTACTTTTCTCAACCTTACAGACCACAAACACTGTCGTAAAATTTCAGTTATTGTCCAAAGGAGACAGGTGCTGTAGCATTTCCAACGCGTTTTTCGGTGTAAATCTAAGTGAAACGGATGTGTTTGGTGGATATCTATCTCGCTTGAGTGTCCACCAGACAAAGACACGATTTGTCAGTACTGGTCGAGACACCACTCTCGGTTGGATTCTCTACACAGGGCGGACACTCACTTAAAGAGACGTGAATTTCGTATTCTCAAGTAGTCTTGCCAGCTGGCGTTCTGGATGCTGCAGTGATGTTCGCAACAGTGTGCGCTTGAAAAACGCTACAGTGGTTCGACAGTCGAAATAATAGTGGAATATGTATAGCTTTGGAGTAGAGTCCTTTTACTACGCTTAATGCCTTTGGCCGTCATCGATCCGTCCGGGAAGATTCGCAGAGGACCGTCCATTATCAGGAAGTCAGACAGGATCATACCATTCTGAGAAGTTGTGAGTTGAGAGTTGGTTCAGAAATTATTCCAAAGGAGGTGCTTGGATAGCAGGAGATCGATGTCTCGAGGCATGAACGAATAACTTAAATGTATGAATCTAAATCAAGAAGATCCAGATTATTAGTGTCTTCAGTCAGACCGCTGTGCTGACCAGTAACTGACTACCAATTATATCTTGTTCCTTGTTCCTACACTCGCACAATCCAAGTAGTTGCTGTAGAAGCCAGGCTCTGATCCACTTCAGACTGTAGCGCCACTCATATTATAATAAGGGGAAGATAAAGGAGCATGTTCTGAGCAACAGAACGTGTTGTCTGTAACGATCCTGTGATACATAGGGAAGCCATCCATTGCACGCGGTTCAATAAAACCAATAGGTTGCAATTGGAATGTTTTTCAAGCGCCACTGTATTGCAACTCCTTAGAGAACTGCAAGCCTGACTACTGATACGAAAATACAACGCACCTCTTTATGCTGTAACTCCCACTTGCGTCCCATGACGATTTTGGGTAAAGGGGTTTCTTGTGTAATTTGGTATCGTTGATGAGACCAAAGAATTTATCGGCGTGCAACGCAGAGAGAGTTTACTAATCAAGCAGGAGCCTGAACACTCGCTCCCTTCCATCCCTGAGGCCACGCTCCTTCCTGTCACCAAGACCAAGGTGTCTCGAGTCCGCGTTGACTTGGTCTTTATACTCAAAATTCTGTCTTCCTGTCCTTCCCGAACCAGGAGTGTTGGATTCGAAGACCCTCTTAGCTGGCGCTCTGCTGTCCATGCACTCGATGTGATTAAACAATAGTCGATGGATTTTTGCCTTTTGGACTACATCCATATCTTAGTACTGCTCGTAGAGTTATGTCTTCTCCTCCTTCCTCGCAGATAGGACTATTCATCCGACGCTTTCGAAGGTATCAAGGACCAGTTCTACTGTTTTGCTTATCGTCGTTCTTTGTAATGAACTTACTCGTGAAGAGCACTAGTTTCGCTTTGAGCTAAGACCACGCTCTTGAGTCGATTCTTCTAGTATGAAGAGGGCCGTCTGGATAGATTTTCCGGCACGATTGTCGAGATGTGTATTCCAGAGCTGACTGTATGCACAAATCATCCGCAAAAGCAGTAAACCTGCACTCAGACCTTTTCACAGATAAAAGATGTTATTTTACTGCCATGTTCAGCAGAGGCGGACAGGGCGCACCTCCCTACGATGTATACCCCGCTGACCCTACTCCAGATCCTGGTACTCCTGAGATTAGAGTTTATCGCTCTACTACTGGGTAGCTGGTGAGTAAAAGGGATTTTCGATGGACTCTTCGTTCACGAGTCTGTTGAGTGTTGATTCACGCCAACCGCATTGGGTTCGATGTTATTGAACGGTCCCTTGGCATTTTCAAATGTGAAGGCGGACTCCCCCCCAATGCAACCGTTGCAAAATGTTGTACATTACCAGCATCCTTTCCGGTTTCCATTGTGGTGGCATTCTCAACGCATTCAAGAATCCCCTGTCAATGACTGCCACGGTCAACAGCAGCAATCACTTTCACTAATTGACCTTTCGCCAGCACAAAATGCGGTTCGTCCCCACAAAAGAGAAGCCTTTCAATTCCGTCTGCTATGATATGCAATCGCAAATCAACAGGCTGTCCTACCACAGTCCAGCGGCGACATTCAACCCCTTTTCAGTGGAAACTCCTCGGCCAACAGAAGCCGATTGCAACCCACATCAAAACTTTGTCCCACCGCACGTCACAATCCAATTCAATGGCACACTGTGCTCCACCGCAGAAAGGGTCCTTAATTATCTCCTATCAAATGTAAACTAATCTAGCTCTCACTTTATCGGCTGTCCCTTCAGACGGAGATGACGACGACAAGCTGGGTCCATGACAATGACAGCCACTTCCTTAATGAACTTCCTTCGACCCCAAGAACCAATTAAAATATGTAAATTGAAGTCTGAGCAGCAGCTTCAAAGGCCCTGGCTCCAGATATGAGCAAACATCTTTGCGAGTTATTGCCACTTTCCGACACAAAATTACGTCATAACGGATACATTCCATCAAAGTCTTGCACAAGTGTGAAGGTATGTGCTCCGGGAGGGGAGACAAAAGAAGCAAACACCCTTTCCTTTGTCCAGACAAAGGCAACCACAACACGGCAACCGCATAAGAAACCCCACACATCCAGGCACCCTCTCTCCTAGTCGCTCTCATTACCGGCGTGTATCCTGTTTCTGTGGTGCAGACTGAGAATGACTTCTATTCAAGTCAGGCTTCACGTGCGTCAGATGGGAATGCAACTGGCAAGTCATCTGGGTCTCGGGTTCATCATCTCCTGTCCTCATTCCTTCGCTCGCATTCAGAGCGCGGTGCCAGCTATAATGACGAAGGACTCTGTTTCGTTGCGCTTTGTTCGCTTCACTTGGAAGTGCGAACTCCCCCGGCCCACATGTGAGTACAAGCGCGGTGCATTCAGCCGCCATTTGGGAAGTCATTAAACGTGGGGTGGCAGCGCATTCGTGTGGATCCCATCGAAGCACCGCGATCCCGGCCGTTCCCATGTGTGTGGGCTTAATCCTCGAATCCATCGAAACCGGTTGAAAAGGGAAGAAAACAAAAGTGGTGTCAGAAGACAAAGACTGGCACAAAGCACTTTCTTGCGTGTCAACCAGTCGAGCTGTGGGGAGTAACTCGACGGTTCCCTTGGAGCGACTGAACCCCGTCCGCTTCTCATGTTTGTATGCAAAACACGAAAGAATAATTGCACCTGGCTATCGGGCGCAGGAAATCTGCTGAAAATAGCCGGGAATAGGGCATTCGTTCCGTCCGTGCTGTTGGCCAACACCGTGTGCGGAGGATCCTTGCTTCCCGCGTTCTTGTGGCTCTGTTCTTATTGCTTTTGCCTGTTCCCTGATTTATGAGTGGGGTGGCAAAGGGCACGCTGAGTGGACATGTGAAGAGAAGTTTGTGTTTACCAGTCGCTGCTTGGAACTGCAAGTTTCTCCTTCGACTGCGTCTGCACCGAGAAATGAAGCGAACGGGAGCGGAACAAGGTTTGAAGAAAATCGATTGGAGTCCGGCGAGGGAACCAGAGCGGAGGAACCCCTCCCGGCGCGGGCAACTAATGCTTGGGCAAAGTGCACTTCTTATTCTCCAGACAGCCAGAGCGGCTGCCGCAGGCCACGTTGGAGTTTTCATTACTTTGCACGTCCCCCCATGTCAGTGCTGCGCCGCACAGTGGGGTGGCCAGAGGACAACACACTCTGTTGCTTGACCCAAGGAAGTTAATATAAAATTACCTTTGGATGTGTCTATGTGTGGGTGTTGACAGGAAATTGTTTTCATAACGACGACGAGAGGATATCATGGTTGTCCCAGTTTATATTGCAAACTAGTGAACGACCAGCACCAGCGATGAATTTTATAACCTCGCTTCCGAAACCCGAAAGAAACCAGAGTTGAATGATAAGACGGAGAGTGACGGGCGTATCCTGTTCAGCAGATAGCAGACGCACATCAGCTCGAGGTTACGCTGCACATTTCGGAAGGAGACAACTTCGGTTGGAACGGGGGGACCACGGCGCACGAATGTGTTTCGCTGGGAATCGTTATGCAAATGTGATAAAAGTTACTCATGAATTGATTTTAAATGTGGAGATAATTCATGTATCCACTGCATGTGTTAGTGCACAGTTTCTTCAAGAGTTCTTTTTCTCATGAATATTCAGCAGCAATGGAAGTTTGTTGCAAAACAAGTGGGAACACATCCCCCGCATGATGAGGGTAGGAATTTCCCTCAACAGTGTGTGAGAACCAAACTGATGTCACTGAAGGGTCCCAACTTGGGAAAGTGCACTCAAATGACAAGAGCAAACAACTCCGGAGCGCATATCAATCGCAAACAGCACTCTGAAGAGCAACGAAGACGATTGCAGTGCCCAATGGGCGTGAAATTCACCCCCCATATTGCGTGCAGCAAGTGCGTGGCAGTCGATCGAAATGTATTCCGGGCGCAGAACAGCGGAGCGGGCAAAATAAACCTTTGAAGAGCAGATGAGAGCCAACTGGAAAGCAATTGAACAAGCGACGTAGACAAATTCAAAATAGAACGAAGTGCTGAAATGTGAAGCAAATAATGGACAAAAATAATAATTGTTGGCTCGGAATGCCGGAGCATCTTAATTAGGAATGAATAATTTAATTTGATTGGTTTTCCACGTCCCTTGGGTGCAGTGTTGACACAGAGTGATGGGTCACCATTTCTTGGGGTCGGTAAACGATGCGGCTGTCATGACACCACACCCACTTATGGAATTCGCAAACGCCTCAGAAGCGTTATCCCTTAAAAATGGCACTAGGATGTCTAGATCGTCTGTGTGAGACACTCTAGCCAGTGTTGTCGCTGAAGAACTTGAGAAAGTCGCAAAAAAGTGTCACGGAGCGTCTACAGTCGCATCGCAGCCAGCCTGGCTCAAGCCTACCCTAAACTGCGCAAGTTCACCTCTTCTGTGAATCCTTATTCCCAACAAGATAGTGCAATGGAACGTGTTAAGGACCACCAACATGTGATGTAGTTGAACAAAAAATTAAGCCAAATTAGTGTCGCTACTCTTGAAACAAATTCTGAGTCATCTTGGTTGTTTGGGTGCCTGGATGTTTGTGGAGTCTTTGCTCCCAAATGGGACTTCGGATTTGGATAGAAATTGGTGGACACACAACATCTGATTGGCGATAGTGAAACTTATCTTTTTCATCGTCATCTTCTGACCTAGCACGCATCAGAGATCCTCAGGCCACAGGCTAACCGATGGAAGCTCTAACTCATCAGGAGCTATGCTCCAGCGGAACCAAGCGACTTTTTATGACTTGGACTTGGTCCAACTGCTTCGTCCTGGGTCGGTACAAGCGGTCGCCTACCTGATGGAGTAGCATTCAAGGCACGCTTCGGCAGTCGTGATGATGGGGGACATTCGTGCCACGTGACCAAACCATCGAAGCATAGCCATTTTTGTTCGAAGAAACAACTGCTGAACGGTGAGTTCCTTGCGCACTGCCGTGTTTCTCACCCTATCACTCCCACACGAGCGCAAAGAAATCTCATCTCGGCAGCTTGTATTCGCGATCTCATTTTTTCGCGTGTAATGACACCAATTCCATGCACGTAGGGGAGAACTGGATCCAAAACTGATTTTAAAACCGCATATTTAGCTTTGCCACAAGCTTGGCCTTCCTGATTACAGATCTTTCAAATTGTTTCAAAATTAGCCTGGCTTGTTCAATTTCTACAAGAAAGCTCAGCACTACTCCTCCCATCACTTGTGAAATATATGCCGAGATACTTAAACTTCGCCACCTGCTTCAATGGGACTCCACAAACAAGTAGAGTGCATTGAACAGGCGTTCTGGAAACAACCATAACATTTATTGTCACATGTATCAGCACAGGGAACTCCTTTACTCTGGATATATGTGAGGATATCTAAGTCACCAGCGAAAAGAAGATGACTTATCCTCACCTCTCTCCTCGCCGCGGCTGTGGTGTAACATCCAGTCTGCATATATAATAAAAAGGAGAAGTGACAAAACGCACCCTTGAGGAAGTCCAACGTTCACTGTGAAAAGTGTTGATTTAGCACCGTTAAACTAAAGACAGTTGATACAGTTTGTGTATAGAGACTAAATTGCCTTTAAAAGAGTACCATCAATACCATACTCCAGCAGAACACTCCAGAGTTTACCTCTAGGCTCTCGATAGTATACCTTTTCCAAATCTACAAAACAGCTGTAGATCGGTCTGTCACACTCCCATACTTTCTCATGTACCATGTCAATAAGTCGTTTTCCTATTTGAAAGAAGTGCTGACCTAAAATGCAAAACTGAAACAAGTCGGCAATATATTTGCTTCATATTTTTCAGTTCTGACAGTTCTTTTTTTGTTTTCAGTCAGTTGGCGGTGCAAAACATAGCAGCTGTGTATAAAACTTCACTTGTTTCTTATGTAGTTGTCAATTCTGTTAGGGAAGTCAACAACTAATAAAAAACAAGTGATCTGAAATGGTTATGCCAGATTTCCGTTTTGGATTGCAGAGACTGTTTTTTGCTTCATTTTCAGAAGCAAACGAAAAAAATGAGACTGTAGAGAATGGGACTGATTCAAGTCACCTTTTTTTTGCAGAATGAAAAACGACATTTAAAGGGTATTTTTTAGCTATTATCTTCTTGGCAACACTGGTTTAAACAGCTGACGCACGTTTCGTGTTTTGTTTCACTGTCAAACATCTTCAGTTTGGCCTATAACTTAACCATGAATCGTCTTACAAACGAACAACGCTTGCAAATTATTGAATTTTATTATCAAAATGGGTGCTCTGTTAAGCTCATTTTTGGCTCAATGGGTACGTAAATAAGCAGAATTGTCGATTTTGGAGTGAATATCAGCCAGAAGCATTGCAAGAGCTACCAATGCATCCAGAAGAAGTCACAGTTTGGTGCGGTTTATGGGCTGGTGGCATCATTCGACCGTACTTCTTCAAAGATGATGCGAATCGTAACGTAACTGTGAATGGTGAGCGCTACCGTGAGATGATATCCAACTTTTTTTTTGCCCAAAATGCAAGAGCTTGACTTGCATGACATGTGGTTTCAACAAGACGGTGCCACATGCCACACAGCACGCGCAACAATGGACTTATTGAGGGGCGAGTTCGGTGAACATTTTATTTCACGTTCGGGACCGGTCAATTGGCCGCTTATTGACGCATTGGAAGACAACATTGAAGCATTTATTCGTGAGATACCGGCCGAAATGTTGGAAAGAGTTTGCCAAAATTGGGCTAAGCCGATGGACCATTTGAGGCGCAGTTGAGGTCAACATTTGCATGAAATAATCTTCAAACATTAAATTATATGGACCGTACTATCGATTCAAATAAAGATTTCATGAATTTTTCTGAATTTTATGTGCTCTTCTTTGAAAAACTTTCCTATAGTTTTTAAAAAATCACCCTTTATAAATACGGATCGCTTATAAGCAACTCTGCGAATACGATGAACTCGCTATAAGTGCCACGGCATCTTCATCTTCTCCAGATGACAGCCATGCCTTTCGGTACAACAAGTTATCCTCTAAGACTAGACATTCAAACCCGCCAATTGGAAATGATCTTAAGGTATTACGTAATTCATTGCAAAAGAAAAAAATGGCCGACCCTTAACCCTTAAACTCAAAAATAACTGCAAGAAGAGATAACTGGACAGACTGAGATCGGCGTCATATCGGACCGCTGTGTCGGAGGACTGTGCTATCGGCAAGAAGGCTGTTATAATGAGTCGAGGAAGAGGAAATCTAGTGCAATATAATTGTACGTCGCCCTCTCTGTTCAAGCAGTGCCCTCATTCCCCATAAGAAAGCCCATCAGTGAAGACTTTTGTAACAATCGACGTTAGCCACAGCAAGCACCAATTGGTAGGCATTCAATTCGCGTGACATCACAATGGGCTTATATTGGCTTAAGTGTGCTTGATGTTCGATTGGCGCCACTTGAACCTAACCTAACTTCGCATTCCTCTTGTGAAGTTTGTATATAATGAGTTACTTTAGAAGACTGGTTGGTGGTATTGCTTCTAAAGACGCCTGTCCCGATTGCAAACAATGCCGAGCATGGTCGTATAAATGGACGGAAGGTGGATGATTGCGACATACATTCAAGCAACATATCACAAGAAGAAATACACAGCGCTGTGGTGGTTTGAGTAGATTCCAAAAAGAGCATTTCGATATTTTCAATCATCTACATTTTTTTGTTGTTCCAGAGATGAAGTCAATGCAATTGTGGCGACCATGGTGCAGTGGACCGCACATAGCGTGAACTCTTACGCTAGGTATCTAGTTTCAATACCCGAGACGAACAATATTCATAATTCACGTCCTCGCCTCAATATAGTCACTGACCAGGCTGACGGACTTGAAAATCCTTCTCCATCAGTGCCAGAACGATAGCGAGGAAAGGACTCTGAAACTTGGAGTCTAAATTGTTGACAGAACTTTGGTATAGGCTTCAGCTTTAACTAATACTCATTTCCGAGAATTTATAGGTCCAAGAAATGTTTCATTAGCATGACGTAGCGTTCCAGCTGCTGAAGTAACCGTGGTTTATGGTCATAGTATAAGTTTACGACAAAAAGTCAGTTACAATTTTTCGGTGACTGAAATAGTCTGACCCTGTTGTGGATGGAGAGAATGTTTGCCTATTTATCCTGAGTTTATGCAGATTGTTAAGGTATCCAAATAAGGAGAAATGAGCATCATCAATTTCTCTTTTAGTGCTTTGTCCCAAGCAGCGGCAGTAAGACGCTGCAATTATTTCAGTGACCGAGCGTCTTACTGCCGTTGCCGTGGGCCACCGGCTTCAATTCCTTAGCCGGACCAGTCCGCATGTATGCAAAATTCAACGCAAATTGGTTGCGAATAGACCGATTTTCTATTATCGTCTCAAAATGGTCAGACCTGAGGCTGGAGTCTCATATCACTAATCTGTCAAATTTACTACAGACGTGTGAGAGAGTACTTGATGATGACAGAAAGAAGTACATGTTCAACCTTCTTCTTGCTCCTATCCTGTTCGTAGAACAGCACTACCTTGAAGACTTCCAGCTTCGCTGCCTGTTCCTGACTGCACGCGTTATAAAACCAGACGTGGATTCTTCATCATCATCATCATCATCTTCTGACCCGCATGGTCCAGTAAAAGGTCGCGGGGGTAAACCACGCACGAGAGGTCTCCAGGCAACTCGATCCTCCGCCATCAACTCTAACTCATCAGGAGCTATGCCCAATCGTAACCCGGAGAGTTTTTGGACTTGGTCCAACCACCTCGTCCTGGGTCTGCCAAGTGGTCGCCTACCTGATGGAATCTCATTCAACGCCCGCCTCGGAAGTGATGATGGGGACATTCGTGACCAAACCACCGAAGCATAGCCCTTTCCGTTCGAAGAAGCAGCTGCTCAATGTTGTGTTCCTCGCGCACTGCCGTGTTTCTCACCCTATCCCGGCGACTAATTCCCACAACTTGAACTCGCGATCTTATTCTTTCGGTCATTATCCGAATTTCGTGACCATAGGTGAGAGTTGGAACAAATACTGAGTTGAAAACCGCTAACTTGGCTTTGACACCTAGCTCGGCCTTTCTGATTACAGAACTATCAAGCTGTGTCAAAACTGACCCAGCTTGACCAATCCTACAGCTCAGCATTACTCCTTCCATCACTCGTGAAAAAGACCCCGAGATACTTAAACTTCTCCACCTGCTGCAATGGAACTCCACTAACATGCAGAGTGCATTGAACAGGCGTTCTGGAAATGACCATAACCTCCGATTTGTAAACGTTAACCCTCATTCCAGCATCAGCACATATGGCCAAAAATCTATCGAGTGCGCGCTCGAGTTCCGTCTGGGAGGATGTGAGGATAACTAAGTCATCTGCAAAAAGAAGATGACTTATCCTCAATTCTTCTAATGTGAAACATTCCTCACCTCGGCTGCGTTGCAACATCCAGTCCATATATATAATGAAAAGGAGAGGTGACAAGACACACCCTTGGCGAAGTCCAACGCCCACGGTGAAAGGTGTTGATTTAGCACCGTTTACCCGAACACAGCTGTCGTTGAATCCAGCAGATCAGTGGCAGCCTTTTGACTACCTTTTAAAAGTGCCTCCAGTCTTCTTCGATTGCTTGGACAGGCAGCATCGCACTTGCAGGAAGTTTGAGATTCTGAGAAACTGCGTCCAAGAAAGGCAAATATTCCTCGGTTGCGATTGTAGTTTCACGACGTGAGGCCGTGGTTGTCTTCATCGAATTCGTTGTTCTCTCGACATTCGCGTTCATACCTTCAACGATGGTCCGAGTTTAGGTTGGCTCCTCGGAAGTTTCGGACACCAAGAATACTGAAGGAGTTTCTGAAGTCGATCGTACCTTGATGGTTCATTGATCGGAGTGACCAGCTTGCAGGACCCATTCTGGGTGTTGATGTGTATGAACTACGTGCTGCTTAAAGAGACATCGCGCCCTGTGACAATGCCTGAGTTCATGGTGTCGGAGATGTTGTGTTTCCTATTATTCCTCTTATTTCCTATTAAAGCGATGCATCGCATGATTTCCCAAGTTCTTAAGTCACACACAACACCTCCGGAACAAAAAGCCGTACCTCCGATGGAAAAAAAGATGAAAAGTATGACGCTTCCCTTATGGTTTATACATCATTGAACGAACTACTGCTCAGAAATATGGGTTTGCCTGAACGAAAAATGCACATTCTATCTACAAGAGAAAGAGGAAATAAATCCACATCTATTCCAGAGTAACACGGAGAGTGCCAGGAACGAGGTCACATCTTAGGGTGCAAAGGGATCCGCAACCAACAACAGAGTAAACACTAAACACACTCCAGTTAAGGAATGTGCACAAACTTTAGCAGCCAGCCAGCTGGAGGTACGTGCAATCGACTCGCCGTAGCGAAGGCAACACAACTTCAGCACTAGAAGCCATCCTCACAGGATGAAGAAAAGTTAAGACTGTCACAAGTCAATGCTCCTAATTATTTAGCGCTCATACCTTCCCGTACCTGCTGTCCTAATAAATCCACCCTACAGCGCATTTCTCCACGTTGCGGGGCGTCTATTGTTGCTCGAGAATGAATTTTTTTCCAGTCCCCCCCGCACGGGTTGGCTTGAAACTGAAACTGAAATTGTGGGCGGTGTGGAGGGGGGTCGCCACTGTGCAGCGTTGACTTTAATTTCGGAATATGTTGGGTTCGCGTGTTGAGCACCCTTGCTTCCTCTTCTATCTCAGCTGCAAGTGGATATTCGCAAAAAATAATTGCCTGCATTTTTTTTCATTCCTCGTGTCCTGCATCCCGTAGACCCTTTCCCGCTTTTTTTTTTTTTGTTTTTTCAATATTTTCGGCTGAGCGGCAGGGTATTCCACATCCAACAGGCACACGGGGGAGACCGCCGCTACGTGACTGTCTCTCGAGCGGCCGGTGGGGTTAGGGGGAGCGAGCGACTTGACGAGGGGCTGTAAGTGGGCGAGGTGGCGGTGCTGGTAGTGGATTCCGGAAAGGGTTGTTGACTTTCTCTCTAGCGGATATTTTCAAACTGGGAATTGATGTTTGCCTTTGTGGCACTGAGCGGATGTTTTTTCGATTTATGCGCTCCCCCCATTTCAACGGGGTGTGCTTTCAACCCCACTCCTCCTATTTTTACGCCTGACAGGGGCTGTCGCGTCGCGTCGCCTGTTGGCGATGGTGGTCGGATGCATGCAGAATGAATTGTTGAAATGAAATAGAAGGAATAAGTGGACGGATTGAATATGATGGGGTGGCAATTCCCGGTCCGCCAGGGGATGATGATGATTGTTTGAAGAAATTGGTTTGACGACGACGGCTGATTGCTGGCCCTGTCTGCTCTGATCGAGTTGAACGCAAAGCAAATAAAACGCGCGCGAGAAAGGCACAAAAAATCCCATCCCATCCCACAGAGATTGAAATCACAAATCTAATAACAACTCCATTGGATAGCTCATTTTTTTGCACGTATTATTCGGGAGCTGCATAGCTTCTGGTTTTTTTGTTCGTGCTGGGAAAGTTTTGCGAACTATTACGAGGGGAAACGAGGTTAAAGGGAAAAGTTCAGTGAATCCTGGCGCGGCTTTAAGGAGGGGGGCGAGAGTAACATGATGATAACACATGCAATCAAATGAAATTGCTTTTTGAGTTGAGTTGCGAGATTAAAGGGAAAGTTTTTAGCGATTGCTGCCGAGGAAGCACTGGCACTGGTAATTTCCGAATTGCGTTTAGCCACGAGGCAGTCGAGAATAATGCATTACCACAAAGTGTGTGGTGTGTGGCTGTGGCGGGTGGGAGCCTTATCGGAAGTTGTAGTTTGCGATACTTAAGTGCAACTATGTTGCATGAGTGAATGGGGAATGTGCACTCCATCATTGCAAGGAATTTGGAGTGGATCATATTCGGTGTTTTTAGGTTGCGACTGGGATAAGAGGGCTTTTCGTAACGCAAAGTATGAAGTGGAGTGCGTCACTGACCGATGCAAGTGCAGTGTTTGTGGAGGAATTCGAGCAACGGAAGGGAAGGAGTTCCACAATCTGAGACAGGAAATCAAAAATGGAAGGTAAGAGTTTAATAAATGACAAAATGTTCGAGTGGAGTGAGGAAGTAAGCGAGTAACACTACCTGGTAAATTAGTGCTCCGGAATACGATTGTGATTAGCTGGTCTCTAGAGTACGCAGAGATAACCTCTTATGTACGAATGCCGTCGCAAACAGTAACCAACGATGGAATCATATGAAAACCTGCAGAACGACAAGACTATTCTGGCCTTCACTCAATCCGAAAAGGATCATAGCACTCCTCTTACTAAATATGTAGGAGAGACAGAAACAAAGTTGAGGATAGTGTTTTGACTTTACCACACTTTTAGTAAATTAGATCTACTTCTATTGGCGAAATGTTCACATCCAGTTACCACATCTACTACCCAAAGTGCAACCTCGACCACACATTGTAATTCTTAAACTTTATGTCATTTATTGTTGTTTCTTGTTTCTTGACCCTTTTCACAACACACACAATGAAGTCTACAACTGACTGACTACACTGTTGCAAAAATGTGAAAACAAAGGGGAGTGAGAAGCTGTTCATTGAATTTATGAGCAGCGTTGCTGATGTGGCACGATCGTGCTATGATGACACATTTTGATTGAAATGTCACTATGTCACTTTAACATTGAATATGGCACTCTGTGACAAATTAACATATTTACATCAGGGTTTATAAAACAATTGGTGCATCGCCAACATCTGCCTTCGAAAGAGTTGAACGTTCGTTAAGTTTCGATGAATATGTGTAAATGGTGCTTTATTTGTTTATTAACTTAATTGTGGTGGCCCGTGGCGTTGTGGGTATGTGCGTCGACTCCTACGCACTTGGAGCTACCTGTCTAGGTTCGATTCCTCGTACGACAAGAAATACTTTTCACGGCCCCACCTCTTTCCAGTCACTGACAATGCTCAAAGAGTATAACTGTCTAGAAAAACTTGGCAGTTCGGAGTCGGCATAAAACTGTAGGTGGTCCCTTCCACTCGTGATAGAACAATAGCACGCACAACACGAGTGGTTGCTGAGTAGCTAGGCCCTGGCCCTCTACGGGCTGTAGCGCCACCCATATTATTATTATTATTATATTGAATGCACTTATGTTTGTTTTTATATCATTTTCTAATTAAGTGCAATTCATTAAGTTGCTTAAAAAATACACAAGAACGTATAGTTTGGTATATTTCCGTTTCCAGTTCGCTGTTTATGAGAGCAGCGTTAACGTAGTATCTGAAATTTCTTAGAAAAAACCGGTACTACCACCCTTTTTTTTCAAATCTATCACCCTTTTCCTTCTGGCTCTATCACACTTTGAACATTTTAGCTCCAACAATGATTGAGGGAATTATTTCTGGACGCTGTTTTAAAGGCAACCACGCATAAACATGTGAAACCCCTACAATGTCATCTGCAGAGCTGTAGAGAACAGAAGGAAGAATAAATGGTTAGCCCACCAACTCGGCACATACCCAGATCACTCCAGAACTAGAAAAAAGCTACTTAACGAATACAACTTCGACAGTTTAGCAGACGCGGCTAATAAAAAAACTAAGATCTCTAAACCGATTTCTTAGTGTTTCTTAATGCATTATGCCATAGCTCATGCAGAATTGCTATTAGTCACCAAACTCTATGGATGAGTCAAATAGAAGAACGAGGAATTAGGTTTTTAACACTCCGATGAAGTGATGTGACAAGGGCTCTACCAAAGGTCTAAGTGGCCGCAGTCACACCTACCTACCTATCAACGAATTCCGTGCATGTAGCGCACTGCATCATTAAGACTACATTAGGTATACCAATTCGTTATTTGTTAAATAATGCAAGACAAGGGCGATTAGAACTATTTCAGGTGGGGTGTGAATAACAGACAGACAAACGACAAACGACGTAAATAAGACAAACGACTATATTAGCGTGAAGATTACCAAATAGACCTCTACTATCCTAAGTTAGTGCTTGTCTCTGTAGCTTCAAACGTCAGGTAGGGAACTTCCATTTTGATATTTGACACGTTTGAATCTTCGAAACGTCCGTTCAACTGCTGCCTACGCGGATGACATTGACGTGTCAATGAGGCTTTTGCTGGCATTGAAGCGGAAGTGGCTAAAATGGGTTTGTCAGTGAATCAGGGCAAAGCCAAGTACATGCTGTCATCACGAAAGGACACACAACATCGACGTCTCGGACAGAGCGTCATAAGGGGCAGCAGAAACTTTGAGGTAGTCAAGGACTTCGTCTACCTCGGCTCTGCAGTAAACAGGGAAAATAACACCAGTATCGAGATCAAGCGCAGAATTACTCTTGCCAATCGCTGTTTCTTTGGGCTCAAGAGGCAGTTGAGTAACAGAGCCATCTCTCGAAACACCAGATTGACTTGACACTCTAATCATCCCTGTCCTGCTCTATGGCGCAGATACATAGACGCTTTTGAAAGCGGATGAAGAAGCTCTTGGTCGTTTTGAGAGAAAGGTTTTGCATGCGATCTTTGGTCCTGTTTGTATTGATGGCGTCTGGAAGAGGAGATTCAATCACGAACTGTACGGGCTGTACATGCACCTAGTTAAGCGTCTTCGGATCCAACGCTTAAGATGGCTAGGTCACGTAGAGCGGATTGACACCACAGCTCCGGCCCGAAGGATCTTCGATTCCGAGCCATTGGGACAACGCAACAGAGGGCGCCCCAGAACGACATGGCGCACACAAGTGGAGAAGGACCTCAACCAACTTGGTGTGCACAACTGGAGGCAGCTGGCGAAAGATCGTGCTGGCTGGAGAGGTTTGTTGGTTGAGACCCAGGTCCACCCCGGACTGTAGCGTCAAACAAAGAAGAAGAAGAAGAATGACTGACCTGCAACCGACCCCCAAGACGTGACGATTGGCGAAGTAATAATTGCAGTCGCAGGAATAATTTGTTGTTTTATCAAGGGCATACATTTTTGTAAATGTAATTTAAAGTCCTTAGCGTCAATGTGCACTAAAATATACCTGAACCCCAATAATAAATCAGCAAATAACATGCAGAAAAGAAATGGACCTAATATCGAGCCTTGTGGAACCTCTTGTCTTTGTAACCTAACGGACAGACAGTTGTCTCTTCAATCTGAGCGCACTTTTATTAAAACCCCAATTGTTATGGTACTATGATTGACCTTGTCAATCTAGCAATCCTTCTTTGTTCGAGACTAGTTTTTGTTGAAACATTAATTGTCTTCAACATTTCTTCGAGAACGTTAATCATCGCTGAGGAGCAGCTGTAATTTGCTATGAATCCTGATTACCGGGTATACAGGCAACTCTTGGGAGACAAGTGTTTCGTAATTTGATTTATTTCTATTTTTTGTCGACTTTTAAGGAGAGATGCTACTCTGTGACGGTATAGAAATTGAGTTTACACTGTCTATAGGCTGATTAAAATCAAATTCAGTCGAAGGGGACATGACTTGATTAGTTCTGTGAGAAATGGGATTTCTTCGATGGTTACTCCTGATTTCTTTAATGGGAGAGATGCATTGACTTTGGAGACGAATACAGCTTGTTTTGATGTTCTCTGGTGAAGTAGTTATGTGTGTCTTTGTTTAAGCATCATTTATTTAAAGACGATACGTCACGTCACATTGATAAATACAAGGAATAGGTGGCTGAATATGTATTGTCGATTTGTCCAGCTGATTGCACCTACTTGACTTATGTCAAAAATCTGCCAACAAAATATGGGACGTGGTTGATTGTTACCATTCTATGTAGTCATAGTACATCAGGCATGTCAAACTCATTTCAGTGTGCAGGCCAAATTCTTCTTTCAAACTTTGGTTGAATCATACCTCCAAATGGTACTACATAGGACTCGTGTCTGCAAGTGCGTCAGATGATCACAAAATGTTGCAGAAAGGCAGGTAACTTCTCCATATTATGCCTTCTACAACAAGGGTATGCATTTACATCATCTGCAAGCAAATATTGACAATATTTCGAACGAGTGTGATTTGGATAAAAGATGGAGCCCAAAAATAGTATACAGACCAGTGTGATATGACACAGATGCAGCCTACACATACCTCTCCGCAAGGAACCAACATATATCAAGCTTAATTGTGACAATCAACGAAGCTGCACATCGCAGCAGCGACGGTAAACCCACCAAACATCAAAATATATATATTCTCAGACAGCCAAGATGTCCTTAAGGCGCTGAAGAGGTACACATTCAACTCAAAGACTGTCTGGCAATGTCACCGAACACTAAACGCACTGGCGGAGAACAACAGACTATAGCTGATTTGGGTGCCAGAACATGGAAACGATGAAGGAAATGAAACGGTTGACATACCATACAAGACCGGTGCTCAGATACCCTTCATTGGGGCATCTCCCCTTTATGGATTCAATAACACAGGCACAACAAATGGATGATCAAACAAAGGAACCAGTTCTGGAACTACTAAGAGGCTATCAAACACTCAAGGATGTTCATGGAACAAGACCATAATCTCAAACGAGGCACAGAAGCTGTAGGACTTAAAAGGGCTTAAGAAGAGCACTAGCAGGACACGGAGCATGTAATTACCACCTCCATAAAATGGGTGTCGCCACAGAAATCAGCAGACATAGTGGCCACTAATAGACTGCCCAAGACTTGTTCGAGATAGATTCAAAACAACTAACAGAACATTCGTAACAGGGAAACACTTTCAAGAAATCCCAGAAACTCTCCAGAAATCCTAAACTCTACCCCAACTGAAGGAGGTACAATAGAGCTTTATGGTAGCAGTACTAGCGCCTTTTGGAACACACCCCGATCTCTCTTCAAGTCAATTCAAAAAAAAACGAGAGAGTGGTTGTATTTTTTGTCAATTTGAAATGAGTTAGGAGATCGAGACTGAATGGTCCCAGAATGGTCAGTTGCAGCACACTTATCTCTTCGCCGGGTTATCTATCGATGACTTGGTTTTAGTAAGACTACGATTTATATGATCTCTTTCTAGACTTTCTTTTTCCTAATCCTTGTGGACGCCCTGTTGGTGTAAGCATATCTGGACTTGACACTTTTATCTGAATGGACTTAAAAATTAGACCCTCCAGAGCACTTCTACGGAAGACGAATCTAACTTTGATTTCAGTCCGAACAGCAGAAGATTTTTGCCATCAATCTTAGACAAAAAGTTAGCAGAGTTTCTTCCCTCCCTCCGTTCACATTGACTGCAAAAACCACCTGTTGCTCACATGTAGCGCAAACCTCATCTACACACAAGAGTTAGACTGCAGATTTTTATCTCGTTCCTTGCGCGTCGGAAATCTATAATTACACCCCTTCACGGTCGCCAGTTGCTGTACGCGCAGAAAGTACAAGTGAATAATGGCAACAATGGAACATCCTCTCCACACCATTGCATTACTTATGCCAAACATCCCACTGAACTAAAAATACTCACTCCCAGCCACTCGCCAGGTTGTCCAATCAATCTTCAACTAGCCCAAGTGGCAAGCAACTGAACCCATCGATCTCCTCAGCGTTCTGTACCCCCACCCCACCCCACTCGCCGTCCACGTGTACACCATTCCAATCAGCAACCTCTTGCAGATCCATTCCCATAGCAATTAATTTCAAACAGTCCACAACGGCTGCGAAGAAATATTCCCACCAGAGAACACATTTCAGTCTCGCTGCCCTGACGTCCCCCGATCCGGCAAATCCGCAACGAGAACCTGTTGCACGGGTAATTTATCTCCGCACCCCACGCGCTCACCGTCAAATTGGTTACATCAACTAAACGTTATTACCAAAAAATTACAATCCTTCGCAGACGGTCTCTGCGGCCGCACAGGCCAAGTGGAAGTGGTGTGCTGTGTTCTTTCTGTTTCTCTTTCAGTTTGTGGCGCGTCCACTGGCCTGGCGAGGACCTACCCCAATAAATTATGCATGCCTTGGCCGGCCTACGGCCCACGTAACGCAGAGAGGAAGAGAGAGAGAGAGAGAAACGCACAAAGTATGTAGGTACGCGAGGTGAACGGATATATGTACATATTGTGGAAGAAGAAGAAATTTATAAATAATCCGTGTACTTACGATTTCCCTTTGGAGCTTCGCAATGTTGTAGTTAGCCTGCGCCAGGCGGACGCTTAACGTGGCCACGTCGCTGGTCAGTTGCGCCCGTTCCCCTGAATTCCGGTCGACCAGCTTGAGCAGTTTATCCTCCAGACTCTGATTTACCTTTTGCACACGTTTGTGTGACTCATACAATCGATCGTACTTATCCTGCCACGCAATGATACTATCTTCCAGTTCGACTTGTCGGTCGGACTCCCGCAAGCACGCTGTCTCCATGGCAATTAATTCGGTTTGTTTCTCGACGAGGGCCTGCTTCAGAACTTCAATCTCTGCATGCAAATGCACATCACAGTTGTTCTATAAGTAGAATAGAATAGAATTACACCAACAGCACGACGCAATCCGCCGGAGGACAATAAATAACAGATAATGCAAGGCTTGAATAAAAACACACACACACACGCACGCACATACACAAGAAAGAAGCAGCAGCAAAAACGAACAAAAGAATGGAAATCTAGAAAAGACGACGCAGATGTCTCCCGACCCGAAGCGAAAATTCCAAAAGACTGAGGCTTGCGTGCGACAAAGGCGGCGCGGTTGTCGATGGGCTGGGGTGAGTGAGATTGTCTGACGACTCGGCGAGATAAGAGCCTCGCAGATAACAAGTGTGCTTGGAGGAGCCGGATAGAGCGGGTTTAGGTTAGGCTGGGATGTTATTAAAAAGAAATCGCCCTCCATTCATCATCGGCTGAGCTGACGCCGCGCCAATGTTGCTGCTGCTGCTCTCTGTAATCATTAAAAAGGTGGATGTCAGGCGAGATTACAGGCGGCGGTGGCTGTGCGCGACAGTGTCTTTGGAGTGCGGGGTGTGCGCTTGAGGCGCAACACTGTAAGGGATGAAATTTTGTGAAATGAGCACACGCTGCGATGGAAAATCACACGAATTTTGTGATAACGAAACATCGGTGGGTGGAGAGCGGGGGGTGGAGGGCATCTGAACGTGGCAAGAAGCAAATTGAGAGAATTCAATCTTGAAAAATAATCAAAGTTCACAGGTTCTCAACCGGTCTCGGGAGTTTCATCAGAGGAGATTCAGTGATAGCAAGCAAATGCTGCTTAAGGCATACGATGTTTCTGTATGCATTTGAGTGTGGGTGGGTGGACGTGTCACCGTTTGTATGGCGGATGCTGGCGGTGGATCGGTGTTTGATGGAAAAGATGCGCAATTTATTTCCCTTTTCGTAGAGGGAGAGGCCAACAACCGGCTAATGTGTGCAGAGGCAGTTTCAAAATGATAATGTGTTCATTTCTTCTGATTCGAGCAGTTTTAGCTTTAAGAACCGAAACCATGACATGATGGAATGTGTTTGGGTTATTCTGAGAAGATGTGAATAGTCTATGGGAAGGATGTGCGGCGACGTCCTATAAACGACGCCCACGTTGATACCGTCAATCTCTGACAAGAAAAATCGTCTTATCCTTACTCACTGCTGGATACATTCGAGTTTTATTGAAAAAATAATGTCTTCTTAGGCGTGTCATGTGTACATACTTGGAGCCCTTAAATAAATTGGCTGCTTTATCGACACCTTGCACCCATCTTTCTGATTTCATTCTTCTATCAGTCAATGCGTACAATTCACACGCCAATCAGCTCCCATTTTGTCTTAGATTCGGAGAAGAATTGCGAATCAACTGTTCTCTTATCCTCAAACCCCAATCCATTCACTGTGACATTCGAAGATATGGCCTAATCAGACGTTTTTACTGATCATGTCTCTAGGACCCATTAGGCTGCCTTTCATACGGCCGCTGCTTGCAGTCATCAAGTCCAAGTTGTCTTGCTTCCGCAATGGCTTGCTACCTTCTTCTTTTCCTTCTCGAACCAAGAGGTTTTGGTTGGCAAACCCCCTTAGCTGGAGCATTTGTATCCAGCCGGATGATATGGCAGAACCAGTGCAGTCGCAGGAATTTTGTTTTTCGAACTACAACCACGTCATTGTACAGCTCCCAGAGTTCACGGTTGTGTTTACGGATAGGCTCGATACGCACTCCTCCATATTCACAACTTCAGCGGCAATATTTATAGTTGATCAAACTGAACAAATACAAGTTAGGGTCTTCAGGTTGCATCCTGTCCTTCACTGTGTCCGTTCAAGAGGATGCTTATGCGGTGACCAACAACGTTTTCGTTATATTTTCACAGTTTTGGTACCGAATTTTCACAAGTTTAGCAGGCTGTCGGAGCGCTTTTAATCGCAAAATGTAATCACAATGACAGCTAAATGTTAACAGTGCAAAATAAAAAAAGACAAGTATTTGTTAGATGTCTCATTTGTGTGCCCTTGTGCTATTCTTCACGGTGAACTTGGACCGTAGCCAACAACGATCAGCTTTCAGTTCTGCACACTAAATTGGAAAAAAAAAAGAGTTAGCGTTACACTCCGGTACGCTATCCTACTACTGCTTACCATGGGGACTCTTGGCTGCTGGCTTTCTCCCCTTGCCCGGTTCATCTCTCCTTGACCAACCTGAATACCTGGCACAATATTGATTGCAAGCCTAATGCTTACGCTCCGTCATCACGAGCTGACCAGACAACGCAGTACTCCCATTCTCAGACCAACCTTCAACCCGACCTCCGAGAAGTTGGTGCCCGAAGATGAGGGGCTTCACGAGGAGCTACATCATGTCATGTGTTGAATGTGCGTATGTGCCAGGGGGACCAAGTTCCCCTATACACAGACGGGTAATCTGCTGATGGGGTTGGGCAAACAGAGAGGAGTCTTGGCGACGAGATGGAAAGGCGACAAGGCGAGGCTTTAACCAACATCGATAGGACTCAGGTGCCACAGAACGTAGGATTCGACGTGAGCGCCTAACGTCGTATCTGCCAGGTGACCTTGTCCTGACTGAGAACGAGGCAGTCACCACCAGAAAGTCGCGGAAGTTGGAACCGAGGTACCGGGGCCCATACGTCGTCGCGAAGGTGTTTCCCAACGACAGATGTGCAAAGGGATAGATAGACAAAGACGTCAGTGAAGGAGAAGACTCCGATCTCGAAGGCGAGGTCTAGGATAGGATGGCCGAGATGTAACAAAGCAGTAGCATCGAAGTCACGGGGGTATATAAGCCCGCGACGTAGACTGTTCGGAAACAGAGTCCCGGTCATCGCCCGCACGGTCACATACAGAGTAATAATGGTCATTGAACTAAACCGCCCGAGTTTAATTTCGTTATATTCGTCCGATCTTCCGAGTTCTACTGGCAATCAGAGGTGTGGAAAGGGTGCATGACAGTCGAAGAGGAATAAGTTTAAGTAGTGAATTAATACAGGGTTATCCAAATCGCAGCTCCGATTTGACAGTCATATGCCAATCGCATACGTCAAACTGAACTGTCAGTGGAGACTGTATGTTTAATTTAAGGTTTGCCATTTTAGAATATGGATCGTATCACAATCGCTGAACTTGAACAAATTGTGTTCAGGCTCAGTTACAATTGCCTTAAGACCTATCCATCATCGAAATAGAGGCTCTACGGGAAGTATGAATGACTTTAGTGAACATGTTGAATATGATCTAAATCTATCCATTTTCGTACTGAATGGCGCAGTTAGTTGAGTGCATGCCCTGACAATAGGCATCACGATTTCGCTGACAGCCCACTTACCTACCTACCGATGATGCTGCTGGCAGTACAATGGGCCAGTTTTGAGTCCTTGGTTAGGGCTTCCATCGATGAAGTTGATGGTACTGTAGGTGGCATGACTCTCCAGGAAATAGTCGGACCAAGCGCATGCTGCCTAACGTCTGTAAGAAATCCGCGGCATTCTTGTTATCTCCTGACAGAAAAGACTGCAGGCGACTTATCAGCGTACTTCTACTGCTTGGCATAAGCGATGACACCCTCTGCGATGCCTGTGGTTAAGACGACGACATTGGAGAGCACTACAGAGTGCCCCAGTCGATCGTTAAAACAAAACCAGAACACGACTTGGGTTTGCCTTAGAACTCATTATTGCACACAAAACCAAACAGATAATTTCTCTAGTTAGCACTCCAGCGTCCTGGTTGGTATCATGACGGAGGTTTGCCTCTTGGTTCACTAGCTACCAGTCCATGTCTTAGCGCGTGCCTCGGAAGTGAAGCAAGGCACCAGCCAAGTCTGGCGAATCAGAGTGCAAAAGAACCCCTCCAGCAAGCAACTAGTACTATGACGCACCAGTCACTGGCCTTCCAACTTGACAGTGGCCATAGCTATAAGACCGAAAGCCGGCGCCGGTTTGGCCGCAGTTGAGACTGAACTGATCGTTGAGATGGAGAAGCACACCGAAAATGATATGTATGTTGATGTACCGACTTCTTGGCCATAAATTACTGTGAGAAGGAGAATCTTGGCAACAAACACCAGAAAGAATAAGAATAAAACCCGCTGGTCGCCATGAAGGAGACTTGGAGTCCACTTCTTCAAGTCAGTTAATTATGCGGATCTAGTGTGGTTCCATGTCTTCTTTTAAACATTTTATCCGAAACATTTTGCCTCAACAAAAGCCCCTGACGGCAACAACTAGGTGCTCACTTTGTGCAGTGCTATCACTATGAACCAAGAATAGTCTATGTGAGGCGGAGTCACCATCCTCTAACCCAGCCATTCTCAACCTGTGGTCCGCGACGGCCTTTCTATAAAACATCAAAAATACCACTAAATTCCACTACACTTCTTCATTTCCGCTGTTTGGGAGGGTCCGCTCAAATGCTGAGAAACTATGTTTTCACAGAAACCGACCGATCTGGGAACTAAAGACGTGGAGTTCGACAAGGAATTTGTTTCATTTTCATTTATTTCCAACATGGACTATAGGTTTCACACGTTGTCCAAGCCTCGCTATTCAGTTGATCTTGGCAGACGAAGTTATCCTTCCATTACCACTCGTCGTTCTCTCTAAAAGTTATTCACCCGCACTTCAGTCACATTGTTCGCTGCATCTTAATAAATGATTTAATTACCCTCGCAATCTTGTTCGCTTTTATGTGCCGTGTACACACTCGCACGCAGAATCAGCAGATGAGACCTGCTATCGTATCGGGGAGTCTCATGTTAATTCATTTATTTGCGGTCGTAGACACATTCTGCCATCAACATCTCTGACGCACAGGCACGCAAATTGATTTTCACTCCGTACGACGTCGCAGCACAGAGGTTCCGTGATTGCTTATTATCTCGGTGCCGCAGTCACGTGAATGCAATATTTTTCGAATTAAAGGAGAACAGCGATGTAATGAGTTACAGAACAGACAATACAATGCAAACACGATGAATCAGCTTGTGATGAAATTAATTGTTACACATTCGAAAAATTACCAGGAAATGGAAGGACATTAACCTTCAAATAGAGTTGGGTCTCTGAGGCCTACACAGAGATGGTCCGTTGTTGACTTTATGGTCACTTAAGGCAGGATTGAAACGGGTGACGATAGGTGCACAGTGCACACACCTGGACATAAGTAGGTTTTCAGATGGAACCCCTTTTCCACTTAAAGGGCACCATCGGCAGTCTACTAAAGGGTAGTGGGGTAGGTTTCTACTAAGTGCCTCGTTGACATCGCAGAGGTGATGAAGAAGAAAGCGTCTGAGTGATGTGGAGCCGAAGAGGGGAACTTATCTTTCTCTGCTCCAATGCGAGTTTTTTTAACATTCCCATTGCCATTTGTGGTGGTCCGTGGCGTTGTGTGTATGTGCGTCGACTCCTACGCACTTGGACCTACCTGTCTGGGTTCGATTCCTGGTACGACAAGAAATACTTTTCACGGCCCCACCTCTTTCCAGTCACTGACAATGCTCAAAGAGTATAACTGTCTAGAAAAACTTGGCCGTTCGGAGTCGGCATAAAACTGTAGGTGGTCCCTTCCACTCGTGATAGAACAATAGCACGCACAACACGAGTGGTTGCTGAGAAGCTAGGCCCTGGCCCTCTACGGGCTGTATCGCAACCCATATTATTCTATTATATTATTCCCATGAGTTACAGTGGACTGCAATTGTGTGTCATCCAGCAAACCCAAGTAAGATCAAAACCAAGTCGTAAGCAGTTGCTTTGGTTTCTAGACTTCAACACTGGAACTCATGTTTTTGAAGAAAATCAAATCAAACTTCGATCGATGCTCACAACGAACCAATTGATATCTCAACTTGGCCGTTTGCACAACATACCCTTCTTTTTTTCAAAAGGTTTGTTTTTACAGACATCGCGTCACTGTCCTCATGGTGTCATCATACTCTAATTCAGTATTGTTTGCTAAATCATCATGCAACGAGTCTCACCTCAAAAACGTCTCAAAAATATTCAGCTGCGTCGCGAAAATCAGCGTTCTACTTCTTTGAAAAATGTTTTTCGGGGACCTCGAACATATAGTGTGCATTATCTAAGCCGTCTACAATCCAAAGTTAGGAAACCACTTTTAATTACACTGTTCGCGCAATTGGGCAAATACCGGTACACTGGAAGCAGTGATCCAAAACTGGACTTTCAGAATGGTTCCTGTAGTCACGGGCATTATTTACACCAAATTATGTTCAAAAAGTATTTTTTAAGGCCACAATAAAATGTCCACCATCCAAATTCGTTTAATGTGTTTTATTTAAAATTTAAAAAACATTTCTTTGTGACTTCCCCTTATTAGCAGAGTTTTGTACCAGTTTTAGTTGCTTAAGTTATCCTCAAACTTCCATTCTTCCTTCTCATGTGCACAAGAAAACTCGGGATTGTTATTCTGCATGTTAGATTTTAAGAGTGCACTGGAGTAGTCAGATTCAGAAACTGGTTAATTGTACTACTAGGCAGCAACCTACACTTCCTTCCTTCTTCCTTCCTTCTGAAGGAATACCAATAGGCTCCTCTGTGATAAGGAGCATACATCATCAGCCGTCACCTCATCGGAACCGAATAACTACCACCTAATCCGAGCCATCTACCTAAGCCGAGCTATCTACCTAATCCGAGCAATCTACGAGCAAAGGCCGGCCAGTAGCCGGGGTAGTGCTCTCCAATGTCGTCGTCTTCCCCACATGCATCGCAGAGGGTTTCATCGCTTATGCCAAGCAGAAGAAGTACGCTGATAAGTCGCCTGCAGTCTTTTCTGTCAAGAGATAACAAGAATGCCGCGGATTTCTTACAGACGTTAGGCAGCATGCGCTTGGTCCGTCTATTTGCTGGAGAGTCATGCCACCTACAGTACCATCAACTTCATCGATGGAAGCCCTAACCAAGGACGCAGGTCAAGGTCCTGAGAGTACTGCCTCTGATCATTGTCAAGCAAGTTCGGCATGCGGATTTTTTTTTGTCCGGAGTGAAAGCTAGACAATTGTTAGGCA
The DNA here is from genome assembly GCA_907269125.1 of Eristalis pertinax. Classification (NCBI taxonomy): domain Eukaryota; kingdom Metazoa; phylum Arthropoda; class Insecta; order Diptera; family Syrphidae; genus Eristalis; species Eristalis pertinax. Next base: position 56,255,826 of record OU026147.1, on the reverse strand, counting down.
ATGAGGTAGGATCTCAGGGCATAACCATAATGGACTTTAGAATATCTAAGCAATCAAGCGAATACATTGTGACCATAATAACCATTTCGTTCAGTTTCGTTAAGTTTCCGGCTCAAAGGACCAACATCACATTCTGACAGACCAATCTTCTTAATCGTTTTCTATGTCGTGCCTGCACCTGAAAACTGAATATTAAGCAGGGCTACTGAACTTATTCGCAGTCCACGTGAAAGAAAAATATTGTATTGCGTATTTGGTCCTGTCAGCGCAGAAGGTGAAAGGGGGGATGGCAGTACCAGGAGGTCTCTCAGCTGCACATAAATGTGGGCATAGTCGCATAGTTCACTGAATATTCTGATTCGATCATAATGATCAAATGGATACTTCTCTATAGTCACAGAGCGACCTTTTGCCCTGATTTGAGATGGAGGGAGAGGCCGAAGCTACAGATTTGACAACAAGAACCAGCCATTCAGAGAACATCGAAAATGGAAATGGGAAATCGTGCGCCCACAGCAGGCCACTGACTTGTTGGATTGTGTGTTAAAACGTGAACACGCGACTCCCCTAGATGAAGCTGCAGAAAATTTTCTAAGCATCTCTGATCATCCTTAGGCACTCGATGGAGATGGAGAAGTGAATTAAGTTATCTTGGCCGTGTTAGGACCCGGTATAGAAGGTGCGCCACTTACCCACTAGAATCTAAGCCCTTAGCCTTCCCTTAGTTCTTACAGTATACGCGTTCAGGACAATGTTCCTTGAATGATGTTGACGTGCCTAGGCACACACAGCGCGCTGTCGATGAGGTCAAGGTTCCTTTAAGAGTTCCGCGGCCAGTCAATCATCTGAATTTGTATAATTTTAAGCCCCCCGTTGGGTGTGGTACACACTTCAAATATCGTCAACTACATTCATGCTTGGGGATTAAATCCACCTCTTTGTTGCAACCACACACCGCAGCACAGTAGGCAGTGCACAATGAGAAAATTATCATATCTCACAAGAGGATTTGATATGCAGCCGAGACTGTGAATAGTTTCCTTTCGGGGTGTTGCAACAATTTATCACAGGAAGCGTACGCTCTTAGGAAGCATTTGTCTGGCCTTCAGGCCTCTGCGCCGCATGCTAAGATCCTAAGCAGCCATTGACGTAGACTCAAACAGTGTCAGCATTACTTAATGAACCTTGTGCTCAAGATCTCACAATAAACGACGGCATTCATGGAAGATTATGGAACTGCATTATAGTTTCTCCCTTTTGGAGCGGGTTCACTGCGTTGGAGTATGCCGTGCATGTGCAGCAGGTGTCATAGGCATGCATTCATTCCAGACTACCACTCCACAAATGCCACCCGGAATATGCATAAGTCAACGCACTACAAGAATTCATGTCACAGGAAATTGTGTTTGTGAGGGATGCGAAACAAAGAGACATTATGGCGTTCCTGTCGCCTTGAATTGAAGAGTTTAAATCCGGAGGCTGGCAACTTTGGGATGCTCGTACTTATGGACCATACGTCGGTCTTTACACTCTCCTCCGGGCCTGTCGCACTTGTCCAACTCTCCACACCTCCACTCAACGGTGACCGCGGGCATTGCTTTGTTGTTCAGTTCAAATAAACGCCACCATTCTCAAGGTTTCGCTAAGCTCAGATTTCCGCAACAACCTCAACAGCCTGCCGAATCTCATCCCACCGCGTGTGTAAGCCTTTCCGCGTTTATCTCATGAATAAATCCAAAAGCACACACACACCGCGAGTTACCCGCAGGTGCAGTTACTCCATTTTGACATCCATCCAAGTAAGAAACCTTCGCAGCAACTCACTCTCGCACAAGATCCTCGCCTCATGATGGATTAAGCAAATTATCCTTACGCTCACGGGCCGCGGGCTAATTATAAGATTTATTCCGAATAAATGGATTTAATGGATACTATATTACACCCATTAACCTGTCAGGTGAGATGTACAGCACTGTTGAGGAAGTATGGCCAAGAATCTCCGTCACAGCCGAGAGTTCTTTATTGGCGGGTATAGAAATTAATCTGCTGCCGGAGCATGATGAACGCGCTGTTAACTGCTCTCGGAGATCGAGGAAGTGTATTGGACGGATGTCACGTGGAGATTGGTGCTTAACTTCTGAATGATTTTATTGCTGTGGGAAATTGAAACGCTTGTTGATGTCAAGGGATGACGCACATGCCGTCCGCGTTTGACGTTAGGGCCAGATTGCAGATGTGGGCCATCAATTTTGAGTTCAATTGATTGATGCACTTTGAGTTGAACTGAATGCCTTCGATATCATTCTGGATGAAGGCAGTTGAAGTACTTGTCATACGGAAGGCTAGTCGTCGCATGGAATTACAGGTGTAAGTCCACGAGGTGTAATGTCGTTGTCGACATCTTGGTTGTTACTAGAGTCCCCTCTGTCTCCAAGTGGGTAAGTCTAATTATAAGGAACGTCTAAGACTATCCTCCTTTGCAACCTTTGAAATGGGAAAGCTGGCAAAGTGGCCAGTCAAGGAGCGATACTTCTGCCGTTGCTTGCTATGTTATCTCAGACCAGTTTGAAGATCAGGCCAACATTTTTAATTTGTTTGAGTCACCTCTCTTTCCAGAACCAGAATTCATCTTCCACGAATGGAGAAGACTCCTCATTGGCGATACTCGATAGAGGTGGTGTCGTGAAATAAAGAGTGACCAAGAAGTAATGATAGATTTTTAATTTGTTATATTTCAGCAGATACCAAAGTTACCAATGACAACCAGCTGTCAGAATATTCAGTAATGATTGTCATTACATTGTGCATCACGCTTGCCGACCGCGCGGATATAATAAAATATTTTCGAAGTTCCGACTTATAAATTAGCAAATGAATTTCGTCGTGAATTCGATCGTGGTCATGACTTCAGTGAGCAGCCATTCAGTCGCACAGTGCAATAGTTTGAGCGTGAGTTCACTTGTCTTAGATTTTAAGCCACCATCCAGGCAGAGATTGGTGCGAAATGCAGAAAACAAACGTCGTAGCAGCCAGTATCGAAGAATAACCATCGGGCACCGCCAGAGAGTCAACCCAGGATATTTTGCGGTTGGAATTGGGCCCACATACGTAGAATCATAGGCAACGCCATGAGCTCGGAGGAAATATTGGCTGCAGATCCGGCCGAAAAATCTCTTTCTGCACAAGGGCCATTTTTAGCTCATCGGCTACGTCAACTAGTAAAGTATCTGATACTGGAGGGAACATCATCCAGAAGTTCAACCAATCAGAAAGATTGACTCTGTGGTTTAGTTCATGGCATGGCGTCATCATCCCACATTATTTCTTTCGGAATGAGGAAGGAGCCACCGTTATCGTCAACTACCTCAGGTACAAGGCGGAAACCGACTTTCTGTGGATAGATCTCGACAACGTCGACATATACCAGCTGTTGTTCCAATAGAACAAGCGACGCATCGTTCGAAGTTGTGAGAGAGATTTTTTAGGCGACTGTGTAATCTGACAGTGAGCGTTCATCAACTGGCCGCGGCGATCATAAGACTTGACACCACTCGATTACTTTTTGTTTTGGGACTCCAGTAGTCCTTAGTCATCACTTAACCAACAACTTTGGACGAGACCAACATTCGCTATGGCCGGAATAACGCTGCCCATATTTGACCGAATTATACAAAATTGGACCAACCCCTTGAAGTACTGCCATCGAAACCGAAGCGACTATTTAAATATTGTGCGAATCCATACATAATGGCATGAATGTATACAAATACAGTGTAAATGCGATTAAAACTGCATACATCGTTTTAGTTGTTGTGGTTTTTAAATACAATTCATTCCTTACGACAGATTTAATGGATATTTTTCAGTTCTGGAGCCTGTTGTTTCTGCAATCTTCTGATGTCCAATTTGTATGTTCCTTATATCTGACACAAGCCCAATTCTACATGGCATCTGTTAACATTTTCAGCGCCCACCTCCATTATGTACGGTATACATTTTTTTCATCTAAATCATTTTTACATTATCTACGGTGCGATGGCATGGATTTTCTTGCTATGTCCCATAATTAAAGACCTTTTTGAGACAACTAAACAATTTTTTCTCAATATTTTTATATTACATCCTACAGTATTTTTTTGAAGTGAAACTTTAAAAATTTGGGAATAAGAACTTGATTTTTGAACTAGAATGTCGTTTCTACGGCTCAGTATGATGCCATCATCAGAATGAGGAAAGTTTAGAGCTAACGATTAACGCACAAAAAATAAATAAAGAAACAATCCAGTTTTGCTCGCCACTGTATCGGTGTTGTTTCTATTTCAATTTATTTTCCCATGGTTTTTATCCGGTCACCCTGTATTAATTCGTTGTGTTGAAATTGAAAAAGCAGATCAGAAGTCGCCTACTTACACACTGCCAACACGGTAGAGAGATCTTACGTTTTACGATAGTACGTTTACACCACAGCTAAATCCAAAAATTCGGCTAGCTTCAACATTTCAGATCAAATGTTGAATTTCTTCCCTGCATTTGCAAGTTTGTCAAATCGAACAAACCTCTTTTCAGCACGTCATTTTATGACTTTTCAGCAAAACAAACTTTTATTTCAAGTGATAATCCAAATAAGAATGGAAATATCAGTAATCAATTCTGACATCAGCTGTCATTTGAAATGTTAAGGTTCCAGTGGTAACGCAAAATTGGATTTCGAAATTTTTTTTTGGATTTCGAATTAACTCCTTTTACCGGTAGTACAGAACAACTTGGAAAAGCTTCTCAGATCTGAATCAGAAATTTGTCACACATACCGTTTCAGTACACTCTACGGGTGCTTTCAATAATTCATTTCATCTGCATTCGTTGCCCCAGATGACAGTTCAAATATGCAGATTTGAAGGAGTACTCCGATTTCTACCACTCCACGTTCTGGAAAAATTTCTGACACAATTTCATTTACCACGTCTTAATTCTCAACTTTGAAGATTCTCCTAAGCAAGTAAGCGTTGGTCCCTTTTCCCTTGAAAGCAATCGGTCAGCAATACTGCGAATAGCGGTCTGAAATGGTCGATTATGTCGGGTGGAATATGGTGCAAGTTATCCATAAGTCTGAATATCATAATTTTGAAGAAATATTATCCAAATTAACGATGGTCTGGCAATCCTCTTTCTGACGTCGTCGCCAAATAAGAATTGCTATACTTTCGTGGATTCAGACGCAGGTTCAATTCAGACGTTCCTCTCGTCTTGTATCATCGCCAATACTCCACGAATAGGCTAATCAGCATAAGAATATAATGTCATGCGTTCAAACAGATCGATTCGCTCTGAGTCTGTTGAATCGGGCTCCCGCGTCAAGGCGCCATCGGTCCTCCGCAATAAGCGGCTGTCCTCGATTCCAACAGCTGTCATCAGCCCAAGGGACATAAGAAAATCACGAATGGCCGATGGAATTATTGTGATAACAGTCGAAACGACTCAGTTGCCGCGCCGGCGGCGGCGGCTGTCTGTGACTCATGACGCCCCCCCCCCTCGACTTCATTCTCGCCCATCAGTGAGAGTTGCGTGCGAGTGTGTGTCTGTTCGGAAAGACAATTAGCATTTCCGATTATATCACACGAAATTAATTCAACATAAAATCTCCTTATCCCGTCAATATCGGATTTGCTGAAACAATACATTAGCGGCGGGCCATTCGAAGCCGGCTAAAGCGAGCGACAGTCGAAGCCGTTGTAATCAAAAGAGCGGCGATAAAAGTTCACCAAGGACTCGCCAGACCGCACAGCACAGCACAGTGCTATACATGAGGAGCAGTAAAATGACGAATTTGGGTCAATTACGACGAGCGGATTTTGCACATTTCCCCCCGCGCGCGCCGTAGTCCATCACCGTCAGCGGCTTGTTTATTTATGTTTATCGTCCTTGGGCATTAGCTTCGATGTCATGCGTGTGTGTTTGTAGTCCGCTATTTTTATGAAGATCCTTAATCGGTGTTTGACTTTATAGTTCCGCTTCCGCACACGTGAGAGGCCCCACAAATCGATGGAGACTGTCGGAAAAAGAACCACTGAATATCACCTTCCCCTGCTGCTGGCTCGGGCTCCCATGTGTACCTTCTTTTTGCGACTTGTTTTATTGACACGCGGATATGGGGTTAAAGCCTCACGGCCATTTATCATCGTGATAGGCACCAAGTGCTTATGCCACACGTAACGTATCCTCACCAGTCCATCGGGCACTAGGCCGGATTACGAGCGCACAAAAGTTTTCCGCGAAAATTAAGAGAGGAGGCCTATGTTTTGTTTATAACTATCGTGTTCGCAGTTATCCTCGTGGAAGATGATTCATGCCGATGTGCATGCGGGCTGCTGGCCGCCTATTCACCTGAATGGGGTCCATCCGAATGGGATTGCGATTTGCGGAAAAAAAATGACTATCAAAGGTGGATCAATGGAATGCGAAGAGGAGATTACACGTTTGGATTCGTGGATGGGATTGTGTGGAGAACTTTATCGACATGTCTGTGGGTGTGTGTTGGAGAGTCCTCGTGGCATTGAATGAGAATAATTCGTTTTCAAATGTGCCTGGAACAATGGTCGTTTGCATGGATGTGTGACTTTTTAAGCATTCACGACGAGCGACTGAAAAGGTTAAACTTCACTGCGATTAGGAAGACAGGAGACCAATTTATCCGCATTTAACGAGAGGAGAAGGAGAAGAGACTTCAAACATTTCTAATGAGGGATTGGCAACGTTTCACGAAGAGGACACGAAACAGCAGTAAGCTGGATTTGCTTGAAATAATGGGGATGTCTGCCCACATGACCGTCATGGCTTAAAGATATTGTGCTATGGGTGGAATTTTTGAGAAGTCTTTTTCGCATTTAAAGCCGGCCGCACAGTGGGGCTGAATGGCGAAAAAGTGAGAAAAAATCTATATCTCGAGAAAGAGGCTCATTCGTTTGGGGATAGAAAAATGCACCAGAATTGAAAAAAAAAATGTTTTTATGATGGGAAGGGCCATCTAGTGGTTTTTTTTTTAAATTATATTTATTTTGACACTGATAGCTGTTTCCCGCTCGAAATCTTGACATAAAGTCAGTACCATATCTCCGCAAAAGGGAATGAGTCGCTTTATGCTTGAACAAAGTTGGGAAATATTGAAATTGTATTTCCAAAGTGAAGGCTGTGTAGCCAAAACAGTGCGTTTTTTGAAAATAAGTTTTGTCCGACATCCACCGCTGCTGCTGTACGCAAGTTTGCGTAAAAAGTTACGTGAGACTGGTAAGCTAGTGGACAACACTCTTGGTCCCGCGGTCGTACGATGAGCTGCTGTGAGAGACTCAATTCACGAACATCAACTCGCCATCGGGAACAACGTTTCGATCAACGGTGGGCGTTGCAGAATTATGTTAACCGACTTTTTTTTTTACTGAAATTGAAGACATGGATTTGGACGACCTCTGGTGCATGCAGGATAGCTCGCCATGCCACACAGCCCATGCCATAATCGATCTTTTGCGCACCAAATTCGTGTTATCAGTCGTCTTGACGATGGTAATTGGCCCCCTTCTGAGCTGCGATTTGACTCCGTTGGATTTTTTTTGTAGTGAAACGTGGTGTACCGATGTTATGCCAAGCATCGATTCAAGCACTTAATGCCAATATCATCCAAGCAATCTGTGAGCTACAGCCCGAAACCATCAACAATGTCTTGGAAAACAGGAGTGACAGAATGCACTACTGCGAAGCCAGCCAAGGCAGTCACTTGAACGACGTTGCATTTCATAATTAATTGGATGTTTGTTCTTACTAATAAAGCCATAATACATAAACGAATGTTGTTCATTTTATTGAATTTTTAAAAAAGAAACTTGTATTTGGCCCACCCTGTATATAGGATACATGATAAAGCAGACGGATATGGAATATATGTAAAAATAATTGTCATAAAAATAAGTAAACATCCATTGGAGCTGATGGAATTGAGCAGCATATTCAATATGGAAGGGGCTTCCTTATCATTTCCACTTCCGGTATCCATTTTGCTCATTGTTTGGGGTATAAGCTTCCGCTATTGCTCCCTCTGTTTTTACGCCTGATGATATTTGATTTTATGGCACATCTCTTCCGACAAATCGTCGGTCGATCAGTTTTCTTCCTTGCATAAGAAAGGTTTTGCGAAAGACAGTCATTCGAGTTCTGAAACAGGAGGGAAATAAAATCATACCGGACAACCAGTTGGGATTAAGGGCTGGCATGAGAACACATATGCTGCAGCCAAACTGGTGCACGACTTTCAGTGGAACAAAGATAAAGAAACAATGCACGGATGCCTGCCTGAGTGACTTGGAGAATGCGTTCGACACAATTTGGTTGACGAGGCTCTTCCTCAAGCTGGTGAGGCTCTGCATAAGTAAACGTTTGATCAGGGTCAGATCTTTGCCATGATCACATGTAGATAGTTTACTTTAGTGGCGACGTAACTTCTACCACGGTCTTTGACATCAAAAATGGTCTGCATCAGGGGCAGTTGTCCTGCCGCTCTTGTTCGCATTATGCCCTGCTGACCTTATAGCTTCCATTCGGTATTTACTAACGAATATCGTTGACTTGATAGCTTACAGAAATAAGCTACATTTTGATGGAAGCTGACTTCGACAAAATCCACGATTTTGCGACGATTGAACGTGAATAGAACTTGGTTGAAAATCAACTCCCAGATGTGTGAAAGTGCCCTTTTAATGAATCCCGGTGCACAAACTTTAGGGACTACTGAAACTGGAGCAAGTTTGGCATCGTTGACCCGCAGAGATGAGTGTTTGCTGTGCAAATTTTCCTGAATCAAGATCTGTATTTCGACAAACTGAGACTCCTCTCGTCAATGCTAAGGAGGCCTTTACTCTGGCAATGGGGATGATATACAGCAGTCAACTGGATACCAGGGTGAATATAATCTGCTACGTGGCTCTCATCCGCCCAGACGCAGTGCACAGTTGCCCAGGGTGATTTAAGGTCGTCCTCACATAGAGGCTTTTCCTGTTGCATCGTACGTAAATTCAGATGAATCTAAGTAAAAGAAGTATTATCCCAATGAGGTCTTGTACAATGTGACACAACTTGAAATTGATAGACAATTCAGGTATTCTTCTGGTAGGGCACAATCGGCCTAATTTAAGGGTCATACAAATTACATACCTATTATCTTCCATACAAGACAGACACAGCAGCAACGAGAATCTTGCTGAAAAAATGGTCCAGCACAACTATCTTCACTCGCTTTTGGAAAGACTGTCCCACGGAATGACAATTTTACTAGTGGTTGCACTAAAACTAGACACCGTCGTCACTGTCTTGCGTCGCTTTGAAAACATCAAACTTTCTGACAGATTAGGCACATTTTCGGACAGTTTTATTGAACTTTTTTTTTTAGAAAAACTACTGCTGAAAATGGTCTATTGTCGACTTTTCAGCTCAAAGGAAGGAAACCGCGAGGTATCATCAAAATTCTCTAAACCTCCGAAGTTTTGCCACACTTTATCGGAGTTTCAAAAGATCGCCATTTCAGCGAGGGCTGATTGTAATTTGAAACCCCTTGAATTTGTCCGTCCGTTAGAGATTGTCAAATCGAACAAGCCTACTTGAGTAGGTGTTCATTTTTAGGCGTCAAACCAATTGTGGCAATCGGACAAGTAGGTAATATTGCTTTTTTTTTGTTGTGTTCACCACTTCGAAATTGACAGCTAATGGCATTTGAAAACGCATTAACGCTTGAGGTTTCAGTAAAAGTTCATACAAATCACGCGATTTCGGTTCAGTGGGAACATGTGTGCTATTATTGGGATTTTTGAAACTGAAATAAAACCAACTACAATTCACTTTCGTGCAGGGAAATACGACCAAAAGCCTGCCTGGATGATTTTGATTATCCTGAGCAGTGCGACGAAGTCACATGTGCATCAGAATTTCATTGGAAAACGGGACGTAGTTAATTTAGCCGCTTACAATCCATTAAAACTCCTGTTTGGGGTCACTGTAGCATTTGAGACAGGTGCTGGTTTGGGTTTATGACGATTTCTTATACACATGCTAAGATTTGACACGCATGCATTGTGAACGATTAATTTAAGTACTCGCCGCTCTCCAATGTACTTCTGAAGCAAATGCAATTTCGTCGGTCTTTCCTTCGGTTGAAATCATAAAAAGGCCAAATGTTGGGACTTATTTCACTTCCACTGTCATCAATTCAGAACGCCGGTACAAACTGCTAAACAATTACAATTAATTGCCACTCATAAAATTGAATCAAGCGTTGAAATAAAAATTACCAGAATCTGCTCAAAGACACGCATCAGTTACTTGACAATGTTTGCCACCTCACTTCTAAGCCAAGTACAAAGGTCTTTGCTAGTCCCAGTCCCACCTTGGTCTGTGGCACCAACCATATTATGTTCTTGTTATAATAATTAAAATTCTTTCCTAGCAATTAAGTTCTGAAGTTAGGTTAGAGTGGTTGTGTGAGTGGCCAACTTAGGCCAGAGTAGGCCCGTTGAGTTACCACACGGATCTAATTGATCCTATTTCGCAAACCACTTGGGCTTTTGATAAAGCGATGGAGACGACTGATACTAATGCTGGTTAGTTATGTCAAGTCGTTAAAGTAAAAGGCGTCTTTGTGCCTAATTCTGAGAGCACTGCAGTTGCTTAGAGAATGTGCGATCATTTCTTCTTCCTCCTCAACCCTGCATCTTCCATGGAAGTCATTGTAAATGATACCTAGTCTAGAGGCGTGAGTACTATAGCGCGCAATGTCCTGTCATAACATCGATGAGAGTTCTCAGATTCGGCCTACTCGTAATGATCAACTTGCATGAGCGTTTTGGATCGAAAGTACGCCATAATCCACCCAAAGCCGGTGGAATATCTGTGATTTGTATGAGTTAGAGTTTCAAGCTTCAGTCGATATTTTAAGGTAGCGACAGGCATAGATGGCGAGTCTCAATCCGGAAAGAGTGCGGAACTAGACCTCTTCCTGACGTATTCGTGTGCTTCTCAATTCTGTCACAGTATCCCGGCACCCACATAAGTTGAATGCTAAAATACTTGGCCATCTCACTAAGAGATAGTCAGTCTTCACTTTTAGTAAAATAAATTAAATAAAGAAAAGTAAGTGTGTCTACTACTGGACTGAAGGTCCACAGTTCAACTCCCACCACAATAACTCTCTATTAAGCGGTACCGCCATTTGAAGTGTCTGACCAAGCTCAGAGAGTGTAACTCAGAAGTGAGCTTCTCAAATTTCGTGTAACAGATATGGCTCCAACTGTAGGTCCGATCGACACTCAGAACAGCACGCGCAACATGGGTGGTGGCTTTAGGAACTAGACCAAATCGAAAAGAAGGCCTGCTGGCTCTCATACAGCTTCAAAAAAGTCATCAAATATAAATGGGAATTACAGACACGCATTGTATACTGTCAGACCAAAACTAGTACCATGGCAAAATTTGATGGACAACTTTAAATGAAGCTGTTAACTGTCTTAAATGTCTTAAACGAAACTGTCTTAATTACTCTTAACCGGTGTGCAACGATTAGCTTGCATGTACTTACATATTTATGTGTTAGCGGAGTGTTAAGAAGTGCCCTATCTGACGCACTTCACATCCCTCCGTTGGATATATTCGGAACACTGAGACTAAACTCAAAACACTAACATTCCCAAAAAAAATTGCCTTTTGTCCCGATATGTCATCAGAAGAATGATTGATTAAGACATCCATTCATTTCCTTTTCATTCAACCAGAAATTCTTTCAGATTGGAATGGAGGTATGACAATCCGACGCGAATCTTCACAGACACATTGTAGGAGTGGCAATAGAAGACCTTCAGCATCATCACATATTTCCATAAATGTTATTTTTCAGGCAGAGACCATAGCGAACAAGGACACAGTGCCCTGATTCAAGAATAATGTGATACCCAGAAAGGTTTTCGAGAACCAGCTCGCGATGATGTCACCAGACAATGTCTTCATATTCAAAGCCTGGTACCCTTTCTGGTGAGACTATTCACCTTGTCGAGGTGTCAGGGTTTAAGTAGGTGCAATGATAATAGAATCACATCTATTTGGGGACCGGAAACCAAGAGAAAGTCAAACTTAATGTCTGTGGTGGAGTGAGCAGACAGAAAACCGTGCCCAAGAATGAAAGGAAGGTTGCCAACTATGAACGACCTTCCTTAGACGCCTTGGCGTGTTTCTGTTGTATATTGCCTTACCCGTGTATGGCGGCTTTGCGGCCCTATTCGTGGGATCAACATTTTAATAACAAATAAAGAACACACCGACATCATCGAGCGATCGATCGCCATTTTGTCTGATAACCAAGCGGCAATAAAAGCCATCGCATCAGACATTCTGATTTCGAAGCTGTATAGTTTGTGCAGTCAGAGCATAAGTCGGTGCCCCTCTGCTGAGTACCGGGGCATACTGGAATACAAGGAAACGAAAGGGGAGACAGTTTCGCCACTCTCGCCACTCACCGTGTCCGCTCAGCTCCATAAGGAACAATCTAGAAGACGAAGCCCTGGATAGAGCTAGAAGTCGATGGCTTGGTCTGAGTATCTGACGCCGAGCAAGAAGAGGTCATCATTGATCGATGTTTTAGTTGTTTAGTCCTTACCGGGCACTATGCCATTGGAGCACATGCATTGCGTCTGAACATACCGCATAACGACTTTTGCAAAAGCTGCAGGGACGAGGAATAAACATGATCTCTCCAATATTTGCTCTGTGATTGCCCAGCCCAGAAAAGAATAAGAGGCTCTTAAGCTGGAGGACTTAAGCGGTGTTAAACTGAAAAACATCCTAAGATTCACATTGTTGATCCCTTTCCTCAAAAGATTCAAAGAGCAGCAGAAACTACCCTCTTGAGCAACAGAGAGAGAGAGAGTGGCCAACGATCGGGTGAATCAGAGTGGACATGTCACGGCAATCGTTATTGGATCGCAATAGGACGCTGTCGTTGGTTTGCTCTTGGTTGAAATTCGCCTAAATTATATGTGGATCTGGTTGGTTTTAGGCCTAAACTAGGTCTCACGGTAGTTAACTATTCCCAAACAAGAGCGCAGTGGACCCAAGACGTTGGTCTAAGTGAGCCACTGAAATAAGGCCGGCAGAGCACCAAATGTACTACTTAGCCTGCTGGAGGGTATGCATGTTAACCCTGTTGGCGTTTCAAGGTTTCTATTCAAAGTCTTCCCTTAATTGTCCACTGTCTGATGACGAGATGCCTGATCATTTCAGCGTGGGCGTCGTGTGGTTGCCGGGACATTTTGACATGCCGGCTGGTTGGTCACAGAGTGAAAACCTACCATCTAACCATCTTCTGTCCATGTCCAAAATTGACCCGAGAAATAAAAATCCTCTAAAAATCAATTAAAAATTGCCAAAGTGTCCAGAGTCGCCAAAGAACAGGCTCAGTTTCTTTAGAAACTCACACGAGGACAACTGTTGAGTTCACACGGCTTTCCATTGGCTGCTCAGTTTAAAAGCATGAGCAATTTGAGATTCTCCCCCATTTCCGGCCCACCGTGAAAACAACTAAAACAGCATTCCTGGCGCCACAAAGGAGTCACCGACGATGAAAACATAAATTTTACTTCCCTATAAACAAATATAAACGCCCTACATAACATTCATCCAGTCCCACTGGGGGGAGGGAAATAAAACTCAAGGACCTCACTTGGCTCCGCAGCAAAACAGGCCGACCGATTGAAATGTAATTCTCATAAGCTCCCCAGCGACGTATTCCCCTCTCGCCAAGCGAATAAAAAAAAACTATTCAAAAATTCACAGCAACATCTCAGGTTTGATTCGGAAACTACGGCAATTCAAGGCCACGCCGCGCCAGCCACACACCATGAACTGTGTAGTGGGTTTTATGCTTCCCCCGGTCGTAAAGCCTGCCCCAAATGACCGTTTCAAGCGTCACTGAAAATCCCTCCATTAACCTATTTTGTAAGCGAAAACGTAAGCCATTTACAAGGATACTGGAGAGATGGCAATAAAACAATATTTCTTTTTTCTTTGTTCACAAAAATAAACACGGCACAGCAGCAGCAGCACTTGTCCCGCATCACACTCGAGGATAGTTCAAGAGACTCTTCAGTCAGAGGTGTGCAGTATGCGACTGGAAAATTTACATTTCCCCATGAACGCCCGGGTCCCAAGTACAAAAGCACTTGATTAGCATTTCAAATGCCTTAACAAAGGGTCCTAACACCTTGTCGATTGCACTCGTGTTCCTCGAACGAAAGGGAAACACAGAAGTCCTTTCCTCGTTTGCTCGTTCCATTTTTTCCATCCATTTTTTTGTGTGAAAAGTTAGTTTTTTGTGGCGTATCGTACTTTTTCGTTGACACAAAGGCGACGAGCCGTGGATGGCCTTTAGAGCGGCGCAAAGGACTCTTACTTTCTCTGCGAGTCGAGTCGCATACACTTTTTTTTAGAACAGCCGTCAAAGTGGAATAACAACCCATTCGCTTTGGCTTACACGTGAAAAGACGAATAAAAAATTGTTATTTCAACTTCCGCTTCCGTCGGCGACGGCGACGACGACGATGACAAAGTCGACCTTCGTTCAGCTGATGGGCCGGGGACGACGGGCGGTTGGTTGGTTGAAATTTGTTCTTCCATCCAGCACTTCGAAGTGCGTTTATTTATTCCTCCGCATCTTGCCGAATCAATGGAATGAATGAATCAACAGCAACAGAGGCAACGAACGAGAAAGAGAGAGAAAGTGGCGAGCAGGAAAAAGAAAGAGTTCAATGACAGCTCAGCAGTCAGCAGCTCGTAGTTTTTGCTTCATCTCCGCATCGCGGACAAAGTGCATGCTGTCCGAGGGTCAACCCACCCTCGGGCGGCCAAGAGTTGCCGGGGTGGCAAGGGCAACGGCAACGAACGGGTGAGGGGGAGGTGATGGAATGGAATTGCTCGAGAAGTGGCCATCTTTGTGAGAGGAACAAGGAACGATTTGAATATCCTTCTCCTCTGCGTCTTTGTTTATCGATGGATGTTCAGAAGATGACGTTGGTCGCTCTCGCCACGAACACGAACGAAACGGGGGGAGTACGGGGACAAAGGACCAACGTTTTTTTTTTTTTTTTGCCGAACAAACTAAAGCGTAGCACTTACCTGCTCACTGTTCGAAGACATTGTATATCCTGGCTATATCCTTGCGGTTTTCTGGTTACTATGGCCACGAAATGTTTAAATCATTTATGCTCGAGTTTGTCGCGAACACACCGAGTGCCTTTCGGGGAGGTTTTTCGCTTCACGATTTCAAATAAATATGCTTTTCGTCTCGTCTCAGTGAACAGGGGGAACTAGAAGGACTCTATGTTTTTTTTTTACTTATACTTGAGCGCAATCAATTTCTCTATCGGTCGAGATTAACTTAGTTTTGTGTTATTTTGATTTGATTTATTTATTGAACTGCACACACTGCGAAAAGACAGCGACGTTTCGCTCGGGCGAAACTTTTCTCTCTCTCGTCTCCTTTCGTATTGCGTTTGTGGAATTTTTGCAGTGTGTATTTTCGAAGTGACAGTTGGCGGAGTAATGCGCAGGATCTGGACGAAGTTGCTGCCAGTTGACCGCTGTGCTGAAGGACTGACAGGAAAGGATAAATGTTTGATTTCACATGCATTTAAGTTAATAAATTGAGTAGAAAAGATTGTCGGATCTGTTGGAGGGAGGGTTGTGAGTGTTGTGGAGGATCCTTTGAGGACCTTTGCAGAGTAGGTTCAAATAAAGAGTTTACAAGCTCAACCGGCTGTCTAAGGGTCAAAACTGTTTCCCGAAGGTGGCAGATATTTCAAATAAGGTTCTAAATTATGGTGAATTGAAAAACCGTTGCATAGCGACTCCAAGTTTTGGCAATGAGCAAATAAAGGACCCAACCCGTACAATCTATTGCGTGCATTGAGTTCTGTCAACCAACTGACAGCTTATAGAGCTTTATGAGAGAGACGCCCACAAGTGGTATCCATCGAAACGGAATACCCAATCATTTAATAGACATTTGAAATTACAAACTGAACTCAAACTAAAGGGCCAACCATAATAAACGTAAGCAGACTTTAGCAGTCAACTTTCAAAATTCCCACAGTTGCTTTTGAGACCAGGTGCATGATCCATCCCACTTAAGGTAGCCCTAAACGACGAACATGCTCGCTGAACTTGTACATCGAAGCCAACCAACACGAAAAATTCCAAAATGTTCGTCAACAGCGAACGGTTAGCAAACCAGTTCGGGGAGCATGTACGTCGTTTAGGACTAGCTTTAGACAAGCACATAGTGAGCGAGGTGGTCATTATGGGCACAGGGTATTTTTTCTGTGTATTCACTCTATTGAACCTAAGTTCACCTAAGTCTACATGTGTCCATTATGGTTTGGTCTTTAGGGTGAAGGTGTTGATTCACTTTTTTGATCGTATTGATCGTAAGGCTTCCTGTTGCTGTGATGCCCTTGATGATTCCTGTTGATGATGGATGGGCCCCAGTATATATTCACAGTATTTTTCTTTCGAAAGTCGATATTTTTTAGGGATGGTACGCCAAGTCGGGTTGTCGTATCCTACGATCGATCGTCTCCTGGTTTAAACCATTTTGCTCACGTATCAAGGGATATCTGTATGCGATGGAAGCAAAAGTTGGCCTTCTTGAGGGCCAGCTTCGAGTGACTGTTGCATTTCAGCCCTTCGCTGAAGTTTGAGAGATGAAGTTATGTAAGCCCTTTCATTCAGTAGGACCTACCAGTCAAATGTCGATGTGTACTCAAAAATATTCTCGCGAAATTCAAGAACGT
The DNA here is from genome assembly GCA_907269125.1 of Eristalis pertinax. NCBI lineage: Eukaryota > Metazoa > Arthropoda > Insecta > Diptera > Syrphidae > Eristalis > Eristalis pertinax. Next base: position 56,238,958 of record OU026147.1, on the reverse strand, counting down.
TCTTAGATCGGATCACCTGCTCATTCACTCCCACTGATGTAAGTAGAGGACATTTTTGCACCACTTGAGTATGACGTTGGGTGCTTTCAATCATGTACACAGTAGCCGGGTAGAAATTGCGTGGAGTGTGACAAGATTTTGTTTGAGACCGCTTCGACAGAAGCTTTGAAGCACCGAAGAGTTCATCGAAGCGTTAAGTTACGCAGAAGCCCATCCCACCAACATCAGCGTGTCACCATAACTTGAAGGCATTGCATCGATCCCGGGGAGGTACAGTTTTTTGCCGCCCACAGCCATGGAAAATCGGAAAGAATGATGGGGGTTAGTTGGTTTTCGAGTCTCATCAGCAAGTTTGATGTTTAGAGTAAATTCGACAACATTGAGTGCTGACGTCTCATAGAGCACCGACGTATAAATAGCCAATGTACGCGAAACGACTAAAGGCTTCGGCACATAGAAGATTTTACATGTGTCAGCGTCAGCGTTACTTTTATAGATACATAAAGTACATACGATCTTTTAGCAGCTGACTCATAGACGAACGCTAAAGACGACACTACGCGACGTTGTAACGTTTCAATATAATTTTAATTTTAAATTAACGTCTGAGGGTTGATTCTTGTCGAAGCAAATTCTCAAGTACATAAAAATATAACCAAAGGTTTGTATGTTTCTAATAAAATTTAAATTTAAATTCTGTTTAATGTGTAGCTGACAGATCATCAACTGTGAGTCCTCACTTGTGTCAGGTACTTCGCCGTCTGCAGATGCAGATTCTACACACGAAAAGTATTCTATTTGGGGAGGGAGCCTTATGCCTTAAAGCAGCTATAAAGATAGAAGAAGAGTGGGCCATTTATGCTGTAGCCAGTGGAAGTCACAACTCGTGAGACAACAACCGTTGAAATTTGTTGGCGATAGATTAACTAGACGACCAGAAGATGACTCAGCAGACCAAACAACCAGCAATCGCAATATATGGTCCTCTGGTCTTCGACTAATCACTAATCGACTCTAACGAAACGCTCAACGTCTCTGTTGATAACAACCCCCGTTAACTGACGAATTTGACATTTAATGATGAATTTTTTGACAGTTTATCCGAGTTAAGTAGGAAGTCTGAATTTTTGCCGCATTTTTTCGCATCCTTTTTTGAATTCATCACTGCGGTTCTGAAGACTTTACAACTGCTGTCAAAAATGTTAAAGGAATAAGAGAAGTAGGCGTTGGATATCTCTACAGAACTGATGTCTGCCTACAGACGGGATAACTGCTGAGATGGCGCTGTTGGTTGAGTGCCTGCCCTTGGTTAGAGGAGTCCCCGGTTCGAATCCCAGAACTGAGTTAATGCACTTTGTCCGGTTTTCAAATATGGTCCAGTCCACATTTGGGCCCTTGGAATCAAATTAACGCCACTATCACTGAAGTTGTTGGTCAGTGGTTGTAGTCTGACTATGGGTACAATGCAGGAACAATGGTCTAAGTGTTGGCGATTTCGCTGACATCCAATCTATGTACCTACAACCGGAATAGAAGTTTCACAATTCACATCAAAACAAAGAAGAACAACCAACAACTGAGTTTGAGTAGGTGTACATTCGAAATAGGCGGAACGTCTCAGGAAGTCTGGTGCTGTTGACTGTGGAGATTACTATTATTGCCAGAGAGGTACATTACCTGTTCATTAAGCGATTCTGACTGCTTTGGCCGCTTTTACACACGCTAAATTCGTCTGCAACTTTCCAATCTTGTTGGCAAGGGAGGTGAAACGTGCAAAGGTTAGCCCGAGTTGCGTGTGCTCGAGAATTGCGATTGATCCTTCATATACCCTTCTATCTCTTTTCGTTTTTTCGAATTCCTTTATTCTTGCCTTCTTAGTGTTGGGCGTTCGAAGCATGCTACGCATACGTAAGAAAGAGATGACACATGTGTGAAAGGGTGGGAAGCGGACAAAATTTAGCAGGAATTGCAACTGGGTTATTTCTACGTGAAAAAGTGGCTTGCGATCACAAAAGGGAATTGCAGAAAATCGTGACTAAAAAGTTGCGTGTGTAAAAGCGGCCTTACACGATTACGAATGCAACTCCTCGGCGGAAATCTATTCACAGCTTCACACAAATCGGTTGAAGATTGGGTGTTTGTGACAAGGAACCAGGTACTGTAGACTCTACTATTCTACAGTGTAGAGATATAGAGATAACCGATATTGTGACAGTTACGAGAAGCTCATGGCCACAGTTTTTTGGGACTCAAAGAGTACAAAAAAAAAGGTGAAACCATCAACGCCACATCCAACGCTTCCACTTTGCATAATTTGCGGGAGGAAATTAAAAAGAAAATACGGGGTAAACTCGCAGCGGGTGTGTTGCTTCTTCATGACAACGCTCCTGTTCACACGGCGCGAGTTTCCAAGGCTGCTGCGCGAGATTGTGGTTTCGAAGAAATCCAACACCCACCCTATAGTCCAGACCTTACCCCTAGTGATTATTTCCTGTTTTCGGATTTGAAAAAATGTCTTCGCGGAAAAAGATTTTCGGATGATGAAGAACTCAAGTCGGCAATAAATGGGTATTTTGCAGAGAAAGAGGAAATTTATTTTGTTTGAGGTTTTAAAAAAGCTTATCTCAAGATGTAACAAATGCATTGATGTTAGGGGAGATTATATTGAAAAATAAAAACAATTTAAATTGAATTCGCATTTTCCTTCATATCGGCACCGAGAAGATATTGAACGCCCCTCGTAGTCTCGAAATAATGCAAATTTAATTTTCTGATTGGTCAGGTGGGTTCGAAAAACGATGTCAAAAAGCCTGCATTCATCAAATTGGATGAGCTTTACACAATGCTAATCTCAACAAAGAAAGCATATTCCCGTCAATCGAAATAAGTTCCAAACAATAAACAGACTTTTCTTTCGTTCTTCCGATCTCTCCGCTTTTCCGCCGAATCTCTTGATTTCTCAAGATTGTTAAAAAATCAATAAAAATGTCGTGCTCAATGAATTCAACACAGGACCATTTTAAATGTACTCGCCAACCAAATCTAGCGAGTAGCGCAACAACGAACATAATCGCATCATCAACCGAATACAACAACCACTTGCACCATGCGAACACATCCACCGGCAACTGTCATTCAAGATTGTCATAGAAAAATGTCAACGTCAGCTGAACTACGAAGCAAAACAAATATTTTCCGAATAACCTCGCAGGCGCAGATCGTCGCTACAACATATTTCTTGCCAGAGAAAAACTCTATTCAATCAACGAATCTAAAAACATTAACTCCAGGACTTCAGGTACATTTCCCATCGAATCCATATGGATTGGAATGCTGTGTGATTCAATTGATTCCGCCAAACATTCCTCACAAGACTGAAAGCATTTTGTAGGCAGATTGCCCCCGCACTCGTTTCAAGTAAGTGTTGTGAAAACAATTTGCTTTCGCTCAAACTGTTGCACTAACAAGACCATCTGCTCGGGACAGGACTATGTCGACGTCGCGCTACGAACGTTTGAGTACAAATCGCAAGAACGAACCTTTTCAAAATGACGAAGAAATCGAATTGGATAGCGAACACAAGCTGGAGGCGGCTGCACACAATCCAGCGCAATCGAAAATCATACAGCTGGCCATTGGGACACTCACCATGATTCTTCTGTATCTCTCGCTGTCCATATGTTTGACTTTTTACCAGGGAACGCTCATAAAGGTGAGACTCGCGGCTTGTTATGGAGATCTAAACATAAATTTCACTTGCAGCAAATAAAATTCCCTCTGACGATTGTCGCCTACCATCTTGTGGTCAAGTTCATCATGTCGGTGTGTGTGCGAAGTGTGTTGCGCCTGGTGAATGGGAGGGTGCATGTGCAACTGGACTGGAAGACCTCGGTGCGGAAAATGGCGCCCATTGGCATCGCCAGCGGCATTGACATTGGCTTCTCCAACTGGGGTCTCGAATTGGTCAAAATATCGCTGTACACGATGACAAAATCGTCGACAATCATCTTCATTCTGATTTTCGCCATCCTCCTGGGGCTGGAGAAGAAGGTTTGTTGATATTATTTGACGCCGTGGGAGAAGTAAATTCCTGTTCTCTGCAGAGCTGGGCGCTGATGGGGATTGTGATAATGATCGCGACCGGACTGTTCATGTTCACGTACAAGTCGGCGCACTTCGATGCGCTCGGTTTCACATTTCTCCTCGTTGCATCACTCAGCAGCGGCATCCGGTGGACTTTTGCGCAGTTTGTCATGCAAAAGTCCAAGCTGGGACTGCACAATCCCGTAGACATGATCTATCACATGCAGCCGTGGATGCTGCTGTCCGTCTTGCCACTCACCATCGGCTACGAGGGTAAGTGTTGACTCTGCTGGAATTTCTGATTTCCCCCGTTTCCCTGTCGTAGGTGGCCGCTTGCTGAATGTGCTGAATGCGTGGCACGAGTACACCAATTCTGACATCATGATCGTTGTGCTGAAAATAACTGCAGGTGCTGTTCTGGCATTCCTCATGGAACTCAGCGAGTTCCTGGTGCTGTCGAAAACATCCAGTCTGACTTTATCTATTGCTGGCATTTTTAAGGTAAGTGTTGTCCAGATAACACGGCTGTAAACAAGCGAGGGGTGCTATTGCTCATCGGTTGTGTTGCTCAGTCACCGGTTGATAAGAATAACTGTGGGCGAGATAAGGACTGAACGCGGCACTCTTGTGGGTGTTTTAAAATCCATTAAGTGATTACATTTTGCTTGATTTTTGATGGCAGTGTGCTCCATCGGGGCTTTTGCGCAATCCGGCAATCAGTGCAAATGGGAGTGGTTCCGTAATCCTGGATACGATTGCGAGAAGAGGCTGATTAGCATTCACTCGAGGGCATGCAAAATTGTTTAACGACAAAGCGGTTTACATTTTATTGCACATGCTCGGTGGAGTTCATTTTGCTGTAGTCGCTTGCTGTGGGAAGGGTTGTTTGTGGAAAGCCGACTCTTCGAAGTGCAAAATCAAGCACTCTCGCGTAGCAATTGATATCGAGTTGTCCAGCTGAATGTTTAACAAGATAAATTTATCGATCGTCATGCTGGCATTTTGCATTTAACGTCACTAACCGGTCGGGGACTCATTGTGCGATGCGGTGGCGTTAAACTACGAAATTGAAGGCAGCTTGTTTCAGATCAGAGATCATGTTCTGTACTTTCCTTCATTTAATTAGCACGTGCATGCATGCTGATGTTCGACGGAGAGGGCGATTCAAGTTTTCCCGGTGCGGGGTTTCTTCAATTAATAATTTGTTCTAAATTTAGATTAACGTGCACACAATTTGCAAAGATTAACTGTCAGATACAAGAGCCACCGTTTGTTTATTACTGGATATAGGTGACAGCAGCCTTTTCAGCATTTTGCTGTCAATTTTGATCAAGCAATGTGATAATGGGTGACGCGACAGTCCGAGGTGGCATCACATTTTGCGAAGTTTGCTGCCTAAACTGCGATGCCAATGGACGACGTTGGGACGTGTGCTTACAAACAAGAACTCTGTTCGATGTATAGACGATGCGCCTATTCTATCGTGAATGAATGTTATTCTGAATCATTGTGGAACGGGTCACAGGCGGACCTCGAGATGCTGGTGATATGTGTGCATCAGACCGATCGAGGATAACGTGGTGTATACTCAGCTGCGTTGTCTCTGTTTCAGCAACATGTCCACTGGTGATCTGAAAGCTTATCTCACCGAAAAGTGGCACCAATCTTTGCACAATGCCGGCGAAGACAAGATAGTTGCGCTGGGTATTTCTAAGGCATTTCACAGTGTTTGGCATCAAGCTCTTTTGTAGAAAATGCGTGCCTATGCATCTCTTCTTCTATGGATTAGAAATTACCTTTCGAACCGTTCAATTCAAGTTGTTTTGGATGGGTTCAAGTCTGGTATCCACCGACTAAATGCTGGTGTTCCCCAAGGCTCTGTTCTGTCTCCGACACTCTTTCTCATTTTTATAAATGATCTCTTGTCTGCTACTTCTAATCCTCACGACCCCGCCCTTCGGCCGGAGATTTGGAACGGCAGCGTATATAGTAATTAACTGGAGAAAGAACAACAGAGTGGAATTAAATGCTTCAAAATTGAGATTTGAGAGCTGTATGCTGTCACCCAAGCGAACCCTTGATAAGCAGCCATTATCAATGAATGCCGCCTATGTCTATGAAAACCTTGGTATGTGGTGGCCCGTGGCGTTGTGGGTATGGGCGTCGACTCCTACGCTCTTGGACCAATCTGTCTATGTTCGATTCCTGGTACGACAAGAAATACTTTTCACCACCCGTGTCACTGACAATGCTCAAAGAGTATAACTGTCTAGAAAAAGCTTCTCAAACTTGGCCGTTCGGAGTCGGCATAAAACTGTAGGTCCCTTCCACTCGTGATAGGACAATAGCACGCACAACACGAGTGGTTGCTGAGAAGCTAGGCCCTGGCCCTCTACGGGCTGTAGCGCCACCCATATTATATTATGTGTATCAACACAACACTTAGTTGGAACGATCAGATATTTGAGGTCGCCAAAAATGCTGCGAAACGCTTAGGTTTCCTTAATCGATTGCAAGAAATATTTCACCCCCTCTGGTTTGGCTTTCATTTAAGGCGTATATCCGTCCCAAGCTTGAGTACAACGCTCATGTCTGGCCTGGTGCCCCCAAGGCCACCCTGCACCTACTAGATAGAATCCAAAAGCGAGCGATAAAACTTATAGGAAACAACAATATCGCGGAGGCATTAGAGTCGTTCGAATATCGACGTACCTTTCTCTTCTTTGTCCGTATTTTATCGCTATTCTACCAAACGATGCTCAAGTGAACTAGCCAACTGCATTCCCCTTCTCCATGAATTCGCCCGCAATGCTGGTCTGCCCAGGCATGCTTATCAGTTTACCCTTAAGCCTACTTTCTGACACACAGTTAGGATAGGATAGGATGTGGGTAGACGTGAGGAAGCACGTTTCACTTCGGTCCGTGTGGACCCATTGTGTTGCCCAGAGGGAGATTTCCCTCCTTGTTCCTCCTTGTACCCTTATCGCACTCATCGAGACGTTGTATTCATTATTGACCTCTCTTCGTCCAGCCAGCCTGACATCCTAATGAACCTGAAAAAGTTAGATAGTCGGATGTTATGGATTTCTTGCAGATCATGGAAAAAGAATTCTCCCATGGTCCTGTATCGCAGTTGGCTGAGGCTTGGGCAGTAGCAGAGTTAGTGAGGAGTGTACTCTCTTTCTTCCACATCGCCGCATCCTCTGCATATGCAGTCATGGGATAGTCCCATTTTTGTTTTATTGTTATTTTAGATAATTATGTCCCGTTAGAGCTCCGACCATCATCCTCAGTAGGCTTTTGCCACACTGGAGGAGTTTGTTCTATTAATATCGGGCCATAGCATCTTTGTAGTCTTACAGGTGGTAAGGTTGAACCATCTTTTTCTTGCTAGTTCTAGAATTTTATCATCCACCTTCTTCCTGACATCTGCCAGTGGTCTTTTTCGGCCCCTTTTCTGGCAAGCTCATCAGCTGCCTCGTTGCCGGCTATGTCCCTGTGTCCTAGGACCCAGCATAGAGTTATCGTGTGTTGCACGCTTAGAGTTTTGAGCTCGCGGCAGCTCGCGACCAGCTTGGACTTGATTTCTTTAATGGCCGCTTGACTGTCAATTAGAATGGTAATATCAGCCGGTGGTATTTCCAGCATTGTTATCATTCTGGCCGCTTCTTTGACTGCCAGGACCTCCGCATGAAAAACACTGCCATAATCAGGGATCCTGATAGAGCAGTGCATGTTTAACAATTCGGAGAAAATGCCCGCACCTGTGCCTGTTTGCATCTTCGATCCATCAGTGTATACTTGGATGCTCGAATTATTGATGGGTTCTTTTGTGGACCACTCTTCCCTCGTCGGGAAATAGCATTTGAAGGGTATTTCAAAGTCGAGGAAAGGGAGTGTGTAATCACTTTCGGACTGTTATATTTGCAGTCTATTCAGTATACTAGCATGACCAATGGGACTTGACAGCCAGCATTAAGATTGAATGCTTCTAATGGCACTTTTGGCAGCGTTAGCTTGCATGTAAAGGTCAAGTGGGAGAAGGTTTAGTAGTACCTCTAGGCCCGCGGTTAAAGAGACTCCTTCTTTAGCCGCACTACGCGAATATGGAATGCTCTTCCCAGCTCAATATTTCTCACAGACTATAACCAGCTGATATTTAAGACCAATGTGCACAGATACCTCCTCTCCCTTTCTCCCTCTATACCTTCGGACCGTGCTGTGTCTTGACCGCGGACAATTAAGTCGTAAAGTCGGTGGCTATTACATCGACTTCTTTGCCATCTTCAAATGCGCGTAATGCGTTAAACACAAGTTCAGTGAGGTTCGTAGTTGTCGATCTGGCTTTCAGAAAAACGTGTTGGGAAGGTACACAATGCTTTCCAATAGTTTAGGCATGCAAGAAAACGTAGGGACAAGACAATATTTACTTATGCCTTAATTTGGGTCGGAGGGAAAAAACAGAAACGCGTCCGAACTGCACAAAGGTAACATGTAGGCTTCTAGACGGGTTTTCTCTAAATTATGAAAGCCATTTGGGTCGAGAACTCGACCTAGTTATCCAGCCAAGGAGAGGAAGTCCATATCCACAAAGCTACATCGGTTACAACAATTGCTCTTTTTCACATTTTACGAGGTCCACAGCCAAACTAAAGTGTCTATAAAAGTTCGGCCTTCATTAAATCATGTTCTGAACAACTTTATATCCTTGTGAGCTGAACAATTCAAGCATCAGCCAGCCGAACTGACAAGATGGACGTAAAGTGATTTTGTAGGTTGGAGATAGACGGCGCAGATGGTATCGAAACGAGCTTATTCAGTGCTTAGGTGTGTCTGGACTCTGCATCAGACACTTGCTCCTAGTGTGCTCTAGACGGTCACTTTTTAACTTTCCGCTAAATCGGAGACTGGGTTCAACACTCGCCTTAACTATTGTTTTAAGGTCCTACTCTCAATTCAATTTCTTCATAAATCTCCCTCAGAGACGTCGTTCAACTGTTCCATCCAAAACTGATCAGGTTCTCTTTAACTGTTGACAAAGAATGAATTTCCATTTGTTCACGCACACTACTAGGGCTACCACTTTAACTTAATCGATGAAGAAATCGAACACCCTTTCCGTTTGGCAACAAATCTCATCAAATTTTTTTATTTTTCAGGACATCTGCCAATTGGCATTGGCAGTAGAATTCAACGAAGATCAGCTGTCACTGACGAACGTACTTGGACTCATTGTGTGCCTGGGTGGCATTTGTTGTCACGTGGTGCACAAGTATTCCACCTTCACCCTACCGAAGCTTGACGAAACCGCATTCGAGGACGACACCAACGGAGGCACACGCGACAACACCGCACTATCGTTAGCATTCCATAAACAGTCCGGTCAAAGCATTCCACTACTGGACGACTCCGACTCGGATGCGTCGCACGATCCAGACGATCAGAATGCATCCGATGTCATATTCGATGTCCTCAAACGACGAGAAGCCACTCAAAGATAGTTCGGTTGCATTTAAAGGGAAGCGTTCCTCTTTTAAGGACTTTTTAAGTGTTTCTCTCTCATCCTTAAGTTAATTACGTAAAACAAACAAACAAACAAACAAAAAGAAAAAAAAAGCAAAAAACAAACGAATTTGTGTCAAAGAATTCCTCGAAAAGCTGTGATTGCATTATAAGCACAAACCCACACTCAAACACTCACAAGCCAACAACACACGAAAGTATGTACACCCAGAAAGAAAATATTTATGTAAGAAGCAATGTTGTGCGCCATTGTGCCGACGACAAGACAAACAGGCAACAAAGACACTCAGAATGGATGACACGGTTACCAGCAGGCGCTGCTCCTTGGATCCTCGGCAGAGGAATGAAATGAAACTCTCTACACACAACATTGGTCCCTAAGGCTTTCACGACCCTGCCCACTGGCCTGACAATGAAACGTCCTTGTGCAGCACACCTATTCGACGAACTATTCCTTTTGTCTTTTTTTTTTGTTTTTTGCTGCCGTTGTAAGCTTTATTTACTTCTTGTATAGGCGGTGTGACGGGACGATTGTTTTGTTAATCAACACAGTTCTTGAATTACGTTGTTTGTGAACATGCATACTTAAGTATACAGTGACGCAAGTTAGATAATTTAATATCACGTTTTGAACTTACACTTTACGTCTACTACTTAATTTTAATCGTATTTTATTGTAAATTAATGCTGTTTGTAAATTTTTTGGGAGTTTATTAGAGATGGGCAAAAAATTAAGAGAGCTAAGTGTAATATATATATACATTCATAGGTGTACAACTAGAACGTTGTTTGTTCTTTCTTTGAAGACTGAGTGGGGGCGGGAGATGGCTTATCATCTGAATATTGTGTTAAGCACGAGGAATAAAAGTGATCGACTCAAATAGGAACTGAAACTACTCTCTTGAGGAAAAGAGAGATTGGCCAGCGATCGGGTGAATCGGAGAGGACATGCCATGACAATCACCTTTGGATCGCGAATGGGTCTTACTTGTGACTTCCATTCTCTAGTCGATGAATGAATTGGGTTTGCATTCTAAAATCACGTTCTTAGGTTTATGTAAAGGGTGATTTTTTAAAAGCTATAGGAAAGTTTTTCAAAAAAAAAAACACAAAAAATTCAGAAAAATGCATGAAATCTTTATTTGAATCCATAGTACGGTCCATATAATTTAATGTTTGAAGATTATTTCATGCAAATGTTGACCTTGACTGCGCCTCAAATGGTCCATCCGCTTAGTCAAATTTTGGCATACTCTTTCCAACATTTCGGCCGGTATCTCACGAATAAATGCTTCAATGTTGTCTTCCAAGGCGTCAATTGAAGCGGGCTTGTCTGCATAGACATGAGCTTTAACATTGCTCCACAAAAAATAGTCTAAAGGCGTTAAATCGCACGATCTAGGCGACCAATTGACCGGTCCCGAACGTGAAATAAAATGTTTACCGAACTCGCCCCTCAATAAGTCCATTGTTGCGCGTGCTGTGTGGCATGTGGCACCGTCTTGTTGAAACCACATGTCATGCAAGTCAAGCTCTTGCATTTTGGTGGATATCATCTCACGGTAGCGCTCACCATTCACAGTTACGTTACGATTCGCATCATCTTTGAAGAAGTACGGTCCAATGATGCCACCAGCCCATAAACCGCACCAAACTGTGACTTTTTCTGGATGCATTGGTAGCTCTTGCAATGCTTCTGGCTGATATTCACTCCAAAATTTGGTGCAAAATTTAGTCACAATAGCCCGAATAGCCGCTTCAGTGGGTCGATTAAACTGACCATAAAATGGAAGAAGCGCGCGTTGAACTTTCTTAACAGAGCACGCATTTTGATAATAAAATTCAATAATTTGCAAGCGTTGTTCGTTTGTAAGACGATTCATGGTTAAATTATAGACCAAACTGAAGATGTTTGACAGTGAAACAAAACACGAAACGTGCATCAGCCGTTTAAACCAGTGTTGCCAAAAAGATAATAGCTAAAAAATCACCCTTTATAAGATGGTATGATTCATGGCACGAATGTACCCGTCACGACTTCACGGTGGTTGGACCAATCCGACTACTCTTCAACATTTGCTATCGATGAGTAAGAGTTGAGGGCGGAAGATCGGGTGGTCTGGAGATCTCTCGTGCGTACTTTACCCGCACGACACCTTTAATGGGGCCACTGAAAGCGATGATGATTGTGAGCTCCACTTACGTCTTGCCGCTTAATGTAACAATTTGAGGTTATTATTTGCAACCAGCTCGTCTTCGTCAGGATGTGGTACACTAGAGCGTAAGAGTGACCAGGTAATCATTAACCACATGAGTAGAACCCACTGCTCCAGCAACCCAATAGGTCTATCTGAAGTACCTCGAAATCAAAATGAGAACCACCCATGACAAGGCTGTGGTGACGAAGAAGAAAACGAGGATATGTACTCCTCACTATCTCTGCCACTGCCCCGGACTCTGCCAGCTGTGACACAGAACACTGAGAGAACACTTCTTCCAGGAACTAACAAAGATCCCCTAACCTCTATTGATTAGGATTTCAGAATGGCTGGACAGCTCACGGGCATCAAAATGGGTCCATTAGGACCTAAGTGAGACGTGGTTTGAACGTCTTCCTGGTAACCTAACCTAGCCTACTTATGTGCAGCTTTTGTGATGTCGCACTCTGGTTCTGTGTACTTTTCCTTATTATTCTATTTTCTATCCAGCGCACTCCCAGAAATGCAGCAAATTCCGCCTTGTACGGTGTGAGGAGATTTTCCAATTGGTGAAATATCCACGTCTATGACATACTAATAGCAACACCGATGTTCTTCTATATTCCGTTTAGCAGCCACTAGTTTCGCAACCAAACAGTCTTAGGTCATTCTCCGCTTCTTCATATATAACAATATGGGTGGCTCTACAGCCCGTAAGGGACCATGGCCTAGCTTCGCAGCAACCGTGCGTGCTATTGTTCTCTCACGAGTGGAAGAAACCTACAGTCTTATGCCGACTATGAACGGCCAAGTTTGAGAAGCTTTTTCTAAACAGTTGTACTCCTTGAGCATTGTCAGTGACTCGAAAGAGGTGGGCAGTGAAAATTATTTTGTTTGTCGTACCAGGAATCGAAGTGCCGAGGTTCAAGTGCATAGAAGTCCACGCACATACCCACAACGCCACGGGCTTCCACCAATCTCCGCTTCTGAAAGACTCGAACAAATTCAATATTTTCCAAGTTCCAATTAGGACTTTAGGCGTAAATCCAAAAAGGAATAAATTAACACGAAGATAATTTTCTGGCATTATGACCGCCATGGCTGACTCGGACGTAGTCAAATCTGGAGGTCAGATTTTTTCCAACAATAACGCGGCGAATGTTGTCCTCCAAGTGGTCAATCGTTTCAGGCTTATCGGCGTAGAGTAGCTTATCTATCACTTATCGCCACTGAAAATAGTTAAGCGGTGTTAAATCGCACGATCTTGGAGGCCAATTCACTGGTCCGTAACGTGAAACTATGCGGTTACTTCAATTTCCTTCAATAAATCAATTGTGGCACGAGCTGTGTGACATGTTGGCCTGCTTCTCCTGCACATCAGGGTTGTTCAATTGAACAATAAAGTCAGTAATCATGGCTCTATAGCGGTTACCAAAGACTATAACGTTCTGGCCAGCATCGTTTTTAAAGAAGTACGAACCAGATATTCCACCAGCCTATAAAACACACCAAATAGTCCGTTGTTGTGGATGTAACAGTGTCTCAACATACACTTGGGGATTATCATCACTCCAAATATGGCAGTTTTGTTTATTGACGTATTCATTCAACCAAAAGTGAGCTTCATATGCTAACCAACGAATACCAAACCAAACTAAAGATAAATCACTTGGCAGCTGACAAAATGGCCGCCAGTTAAAATAATGTTGCCAACTTACCTCTAAAAAAAAAAACACTTTGCATATGCATACATATATCTAGTTCATGTTTCTGAAAGACTGAATGGGCAAGACAACGCCTTTTCAGCTTAGTCCTGGAGAGTGGCATACTTCTTAGTGTGGAAGAAGTAACGAATGCTGATGTCATTGACGTTTATCGCGAAACCAAAGCAGACAACATCAACGCAGTTCTTCTTAATTTATGATTTCGATACACAACGTTAAGGAGACTGCATTGCCCATATATTTCCTTACCTGTCCGAAGGACTTCGCTCGTGTAAAACAGCTCGGTCACGACACACTCAACGGTTATGTGATCCATTTCAAATTGAATGCAAGTCACTGTCAGCTCTTACAGCGGCATTGATCACCAATCTACTTCACCGTACACACACACTCACACTGTGTTCGTGTACGACGCCATCAAGTTGTGAGAAATACATTTTATGCTTCGGGCTTCATCACGTCAAGTTTCGTGGCCTTAAATATGCTTTTAACAACAAACTCATAATTTCCCTTCGAAGCGCAACAGCTTCCTTGCGCATCGTTCACCCTTACATGTGGCATGTCATGTCACACGATAAAAGATGCTGAATGCTAATCTATCGGTACAGCATCTATTCCAAAAGGGAATGTCGAAGAGCGCAAAGTCGGATTACACGAATGGTAATCGTTTCGCAAGAATTGGAATTAAATACATAATATCCTTGGATGATCATTTCATTTATGCGATGAGCATAAAGATAAGTATCTGCGACGAGGACAATGAAGATAGCTGGAACCTTAAAATGGTGCAACTACCGAGCAAAGGATTCTCATTAAGAAGTTTTAAGTGACCGGTTCGTCCTCTGCGCTCGGCTCATCTTTTCATTCATGAACGTGGCGGTGTCAACTGCAGAGTGGGAGGTTGGAGATGTATTTTTACATAAGAGCGCTTGGTTCGTTTTCCTTTTTTTCTTGCGTACTTTAGAGGGAGGATCCTTGTGTCTTCTTCCTGGCAACGAATTGGCTCACTTAACTCAGCCGAAAAGAGAGCGAATATATCGTCACGAAATTGGACAAGTCATGTGTAGTGGGTACACAGAAAACTCACTCTTGAGAAATTCTGTCTCTGGTCTTGACGTTGCGGCGATTTTCAGGAATCCAAGTAAGTTGTAGCGACATTGCCGCATTAAAAGCCAACAACAAGGGGGACATAATTTGTTAAGTAAAACAAATGGACGAGTAAGAGAACGCAATTAATTTTAGGAACCGGTCCTTTCTTCGGTAGTAGCGCTTTATATCGTCCTTGCCCTTTGTCTATCCACCCTAGATGCCAGTTTTCCTCAATGCGTTGCCCACCTCTAATAAGTTCAGCGCCGTACTGTATTCGCAGACAGCGACTTTGCTGAGGGGGCTGTAACAGTCACTATGGATAAGGATGGCCAACAGATTTCGCAACAGAAACGGGTTGTAGCTGAGCTGATGGCAAAGGGCTAGTCAAAAATTAAACAACATCTGAACCGACCTGTCCAAGACTTCTGGAAACGATTGATAAATCATATCCGATCATTGAGAAATTAATAAGGGATGGGTGCTGCTTCATCAATGAAGGAACTCACCGAAACCACCTTCAATGTAATACAAATATTTTAGCCATGTTAACGCGCTGTCTTGTGCCTACTCCAACATTACTCTTGAGAAGATGATGACAAGCCATCATAGGCCAACATTTAAAGCAGTCCAGAATTTTGCAAACGCGGTTGACATTGAACTGATCGGTGGAACGCAGCGAGTAGTCAATAAGGCGTTCAATGTCAAAGACGGAATCTGAATCTGGCGGTAAGCGAGGGCAAAAAGTATGTGTTCAAGAATAGCACACAACATTAAAGTTTTGGACAGAGCGTCATAATGGGCAGCTATAACGAGGTACTCAGAAGCTTTCTAACAACGTCAGTGCATAGTAACTCTTGCCAATCGGTGTTACTTTGAGCTCAGGAGGTAATCGATTATGAGAGCACTCACTCGAAGGACTAAGCTGAAGCAAGTCCAAGTGTCGCACGAAACAGTTGGTAATCATTTCCTCAGTACCGCTGACCGTTGACTGTAAAGTTTTGGGCGTAGTCTTTCTTGATTGATGCCACTAAACGGTGACTTTTTTCTGAATGCAAAGCTGTTTCGCCCTAGGATACCCTAGTTCATGCCAAAATGCTTTTTGACTCCCTCCCAGTCGGTAAGTCAACGTAACAGGGAACCTTCTGATTTATGTTGGTGGGCAAAATGTGAGAAGGACCTTAACCAACTAGGAGATAGTTAGCCCCGGACTACACAGTTGTAGAGGCTTCTTGGTTAAGGCCCAAGTTAATGCTTGACGTTCTCTAAATACCAGATCTTCTTGCTTAACGCATATTTCCAAGCAATTAGGTTAGGTTAGATTAAGTAGGTGGGCTGCCAGCGAAATCTCCAGCACACTTAGACGATGTTGGTGCATTGTGATACCCATAGTCAGACAAGTACCACTGATCGACAACTCCAGTGACAGTGCCGTTAATAATAATCTCAATGGCAAATGGTGACTGGACCACATTTGAAAACCGAATAAAGCGTTTTAGCTTTGCTTTTACCGGGATTCGAACCGGGGACCCCTCTATCCAGGGGCATGAACTCAACCAACGCCGCCATCCAAGCACTTAAGTCATGTACATAAGGTTGATAAGCAAGTCAGACATATACCCAACGCAGCCTCTCCAATACCAGGCCACCTTGGAGAGTATCAATGTCGAGTCAACCCAGAACCAGCTGCAAAGCTGCGAAAACCCCACGGCAGCCGACGGCTAAATGCACGGCAAGCGGGAGAAAAGCTCTAGCTTCCCGACCTCTAGCTGAGGCAGTACGTGAAAAAAGGAAAGCGCAGGTGGATCAAGTTCAAAGCTTGTCGGAAAAGGCGCAACTGTCTACAGATGTCCCCTCCGGACAACCTGGAGCAGCAGATTCATTCTGGGATTGGGATTTTGTGAGGCACTGACAAAAGATCCACAAAAGACAATGACACCTGGACAAGCATCTTCTATCAGAGGAGGAAATTAAGTCACTAGAACCATCTCTCATTCTCAGTTTCCTGAAGGAACTGCCTTAGACAGAATACTCTAGAAACAACCTCTTCCACCTTTGCGCAACAGGAGTCCCTAACCCTCAACACAACTCTGAAATGAAATGTATGTAAGTGGAACTCGTAAGAGAGTAAAGGTAGCAAATATATACCCTCAACAGTAATAAAAATAATAATACGCATACTGAAATGGATTCTTATCATTGCCTTGTTACGAACTTGGCGACGACTTGTTCTGCAGGAATAGGGATTATATGAATGTCGACACTCATTTCAGTCTTTCAACTTGATCCCATCTCCATAAGACGCCCCATTCATTAGTAAGTACAAACCAGTTACGCGCCCTGCCTTCACCCATCTACCGAATGCACACAATTTTATTACCAGAAGCCCAAGTATCTTGTTCAAATCAAATTTCAAACAAATGCCACAAAAAGAAATGAATAAAAGAACAAAAAAGGAAAAAAAAGGTAACACCGTAACTACCCAATTTGACTGAAAGACTTCGTTCCACACAAACATTTGCCATATCTTTAAGAGCAAGTGCCACACGACTCTTGAAGAATTAAGAACTTCTTAAAAGTTTGGAAACATGACTTTAAACTTCACAGCCAACGCGCAGAAATATAGCAGGAAATCAGAAGAGCAAGTCAGTCCTCTTCGCCCACATAAACCCGATGATTGCTGTGAATTGGTGTCCCAACGGCTGCTGGATGAAGTCTTAAAGAAATCTCAGATACAAACTTTTGTCACCAGATATACGAGAGTAAATGCTGTACATTGTACACAATGTATACTTGGCAGAGTTTCTGTGGCTTAAGAGTTTGCCATTTTTATTTGTTTGAGTTGGAATAGGAGGGGGAAGGGGGCTTCTTTCGGCGGACAAAAATTAAAACTTTGTGCACTTGAAAGTAAGGTGTAAGGCGGAATAAGACGGAATAAATTGAAACTTGTGGCCATGTACATGCTGCTGTCGATCGGGAGTGGAATTGGATTTCTTGTAAGTAATTTGTTTTGATTTTAAATAATTGTTGTGGTTAGTCGCTGCCAATCGGAACGCAAAATTGGAGTTACTAAGAATGGATCCAAGTAAATGTATATTATTTTAAAAAATTTTAAATTGTGTACAACTCAAGTGGCCATGCAATTTGGCAGGGATCTCATCTCGTACCTTTTCAGACGACTATCGTCCAGCTGATCGAACAATGCGATAAGGTCGTCTCTCTTCTGTGGTTTAGCATCTCTCACATACAAATTAGATCATCTGCCATCATTTTAATGAACATCATTGAAACACTCTAAATGCTTGTGAACAGCATTGATGAGGAGTATCCGAACATTCAACCAATCCTTGTATAATAAGCTTGTTACTTGTATAATGATGAATTGGTGAGACGTCACAAAAATTCTTGGTGCATCATGACGTTGGTACATGATGCATTTGCTTTGAATTTGTCTACTTCTTACTTCCTGCTCTAATCTTCAGAGATTCCGGGTTTCAAATCAACAGCTTATGTTCCTCGTGTCGGAGTGGATTTCGAGGACTTGAATTTCATTAATAATATGGGTGGCGAAACAGCCCGTGGTGGATACAGGACTACCCTCTAAAACTTAAGGAATTCAGTGCCCAAAGAATATTTGAGGTGTTGACCACAAGAGGAGGAAGAAATCATTAATTAATGTTGAACTTTTTGCAAACAAGAAAATGAAATAAAATCAATTCTAAACACCAAAACTATTTCGTATTATTTAAAACAAGCCTTTTTTATATTATCAAGGTATTTTTTTGTAGTAATTTTAGTAAGCTGGAATGATGAATGAATTCGGGATCGGGCGAAAACTGACCCGTTTGTGTCGCACCACGCTAATACATACGCGCTGTTCGGTTCAAGGACCCCAGAACCGTTCGAAACCTGCACCGGATTTCGTGAAGAAGTGTAGTGAAGTGTAGTGGAGAAGGTAGTGCTGGGCGGCTGTAAACACGGAAGGCATTGTCTACAGTCAGTCCAGCTGTTGGTCAGTCTAGTTGCTGGGTTACACGTTACCAATGTGTCGAAATATTTTCAGAAAAGCGTTCCTGCCTCAAATATGTGCAATATGGTCCCATCTGCAAGAAAGGTGAATGGAGCAGAAAACACAACCGCGAACTCTACGAGCTGTACCAAGATTGTCCGTAAGGCAAGAATCCGTCGACTGCACCAGATAGGTCAGCTTGACCGCATGGACAACAACTCTCTAGCAAATACGGTCTTAGAATGCGAGCCACCTAGTTGGAGAAGGATAGGAAGGCCGAACATCCGGTATAAAGAGCAAGTCATCGCGGACGCAAGACAGTTTGGTCTGGTTCACTGGAAGCGGTGTGCCCAGGACCGACAGCCCAGGAAATGCAGCGACCCGTGCAGGATTTGAGCTTGAAAGTCTAAGTCTAACACAGAAAGTAAAGTTTATAACGCATTTATCCAATTATGCCACGGCGAGACAAGTCTAATCTTACCATTTATAATTTTTGAAACATCGGGATAGTTGGTCTTGTTAACCTTAGGCTTATTAAAAAATTCTTGATCTTGATCATATGGCGGGAATATTGGCAATAATACCATTCTATGTAATTTCAATTGTCGAACAAGGTCGATCTGAGACGAGCTGAATTGTGTGCATTGATTATAGATTGCAACTAATAGAAACTGGGCTGGTTGCAATTACCGAATTTCTGTCTATACGAAAAGTTGCGATTACTGCGACAATAATGATACAAAATTGTATGTAATTTGAATAATCTGGCAAGGCCGATCTAACTCGAACTAATTGTAGCTTGATTGTGTAATGTATGCACGCCACGTTTTTAAACAAATTGTTTGACCACATTTTAACGTCCTTTCCAGGTCCATGCATGGAATGTAAAGACTTTTGAAATACTTTAACACTTCTAAAATTTTAAAGGCATCAACGGCCTTCGAACCCGGTTTCCATAATCAGTCAGTCGGGAAAGTGTTTCTGTACACCGCACGTCGATCATTTTCATGGTCCTTTCTCCTCAACAGAGACACGCTACCTACATTTAGGTGTTCAGCATTCACCTACCACTTGCAGTATTTTTTTTTCATTTTTGTTTTATTTTTCAATTCATTATACAGCAGCGACGTGCTAGACAAAAATACTTAGAACTAGCTTAACTATAACCTACTGAGAACCCTATACTAGTACTCTAAGCTATTCTAATCTAAAGTTAATTGTACCTTTCGGCTTAGACTTTATTTTGTTCTGTCTGAATAGACAATCTGTTTTTGTTTGATTTGTTTGACCAAGAAAACTGGCAAAAAACTTGACTTAATTTATCTATCTTTACCACTTGTCATAGATCCCGCTTTTATTCTAACTCACTATCACACATGTTCCCACTTCTTGTCATTTTCAACGTTTTATTAGACATCCTATTCCGTTGTTTTGCTTGTAATAAGTAGCTTCCTTTTCAAATATTGCTCCCAGCCGCATGTTAATGCGTCACTTTCGCTAATTTTTGTATTGCTATTCTTTTGTTGGATTCGCTTATAGTAGTTTCAAATTCACAGAGCATACTGAGATACATAGGAGAAAATGGAACTATACAGAGAAATTTAATGATTAATAAAATAAACGCACGACCGCATCAGAGGCCGTTTCCTATAATACTTAAATACTCTTGGGACAGAAGCTGTTTTGTGTAAGCGCTCTACAAGATGTAGCAACTTGATCGGTTGGCTTTCTAGGCACCTTGGTCGCCGTACACCCGATAGTGTGTTTTTGAATTTTGATCTCTTTTCACCGTCATCCCAAACTGAAGTTCAAACGAAATTCATTCCTTCCGAACCGACAAATAGTTTCCTCATTCGCTGTAGACGAGTCCATCCGTTTACATCATATTTTGCAGCACGACCCATGTTGTAATTCCCAGTGATTGGAAAGAGCAATTGATTTTTTGAATAGTATCTGTTCTATACAAATTCATTTTTTTCAGATATTTCATACAATTTGTTTGAAATGAGGATGCAATTATATGGATTTTCCACTTTTTTGAAACTGCAGCTATTCACCGCTCTGATACCACCATCAGACCAGAATCCATAGTACACCCACCGTGTCACTGCTGGAAGTCTTGTATTCACCTTGACATCAAACAAACAGAAGCCAACTTATTTCAAGTTTCACTTTCAATTTCGACCAACTCGCATGGCGTTCTGAATCCTGTCCAAACAGTAGCGCACTCGAATCTGACAGATGAGCAAAATGATAAATCAATGTCCTTCCTCCCGTGCGACGCTGTCATTCCCATTGTCACTCTCACTGAAATCATGTGCCAGAGGTCGGCCAGTGAATCGCATTATTAATGTGTCTCAGGTATGTGCGTTGCGTGTGTGCGCACTAATGCCTGGTAATCATTCAATGTCCTTTCGGTTTCATTTGGATTCGCCTTAGCTCTGCGTTTGATACGTCACCTCAAGTCCTGTGCCGTGTCAGCTTGTTCTCTGATTGTGTCAAACGCATAGATCATCCGAATGGTTAATGGAGGGACTACTGCAGCCTAATGACGGCACTTCGTATTCAGGCTTCACGATTTGTCGCAATTTCTTTTCAGTGAAATCTCCACCCCTCCCCCATTCTGCAGAGTCTCAATACATTTCTTTCGAAATCAATCCACCCACAGTCGCACCGCATCTAGTGTACCTTTGTGAGGAATGTTCATCGGATTGCCGTAAAATTCAATAAATCAGCCTCCCACAGGACATGAGTGATATGAGCAATTCGCTAGGGCCGGTCCCCTCATTTGGTTCGGCAATAACCGTTTCTATAGATTCGAAAGAAATGAAGTGTAAGCGGGTTATGGGACCCATGGACCCCCACCGTCTTTGTTTGACGTATGAGAACCGTTATGAAAGGGACCTTTTCTGATAATGGTCGATGTGGTGGCTTGCGGTGAGGAGCAGACGCAGTTTAGCAGGACATTATCAATCCCGATTGAGAAAGAGATACTATTAGGGATATTTCGGGGTTAAATTGGGATCAATAAATTGCCGTTATAGTTCGGAGTAATGAATTATGATTTGGTTTTGGTATTTTTTTTGCATTTCTGGCAGGATATTGAATCAATTTTGGACATGCCATGGATGTGGAACGGATGTGATAATTTATTAACTCCGGATGTATATGCTTATTGACATAATTTGTGTTCGCTGGATGGCGATGGCGTCTTCGTCTTGTGATGAGCGTTGTTATGGTGGCGCATCACGATTTGGTTACACAGATATTTGTGCTATTTTGCAGATTTTCGTTTAGTCGTTGATGACAACGTCACAGGCTGCTTGTGTGGATTATGTGGCGGGTCAACCATTTTTTTGACAGATGGCAGGTTGCATTTATTATTATTTGTCCATGTATTTGGATTCACTGGTATTTTAAAACTATTGTCACATGACTCTTTGTCACGATTACAAATTCAAATCGGTTTTAGTCGCCGCATCGATTTTAATATGTACATATTTCAATTTTGTGTTTCTGGAAGTTTCATTTAATCCTTCTAGACAGTTGATGAGATGATATTCATGTTTTTAATATGTGTGTTTGAATGATGTCAACGGCTTCAGGGAGAAGATGCAGCCAGATCCCTCTGTCAGATAAGGCAGTCACCTCCTGCCGAAACTGGATTATTCTTGTTATCTGCGGCTTAAGATTTCTCCTCATCATCGTCGCAACAACCGAGTTACGTTCCGGGACTCTTGCAACAAGTTCTTAAACCTATTCCGATTGTTTGCCGAGGCCATCTAGTTGTGCACCCCAATGCTTCGAGCGGCCACTTCAACGTATTCTTCCAGCACAGGCATGGTCTGCCAAGCTGTCTTCTAGTACAGATTGTTTCGCAGAGGACTTTTTCGGCAGGCTCCGATTCGGTCATACGACATAAAATTGTCATTTTATCTGCTTCATGGTTGGTTTGATACGACTCGTGATTGTCGATTGTCGATGATTGCCTCCGGAATCGTCCATCCTCACAAACGGAACCAACTAGTCTCCGCAAGACTTAACTGGAACGCGGTTAAGAGATCAGAGTGACTTTGGCCATTTCCACTGCTGTACCATTATTGACATGAATATAATTGTCGAGACCCGTACAATGTTGGAATGTTTTAAAAGTCGCTGGAACATGAGTCGGGTGTGATGCGCCGCGCTTTTTGTTTATTAGCCACAGCCTTTTAGACACCTATTGGCGATCAGTGCCAACGAATACGGTTCCAGAACTTGTAAAGAAAGAGGACCTACCTTGCTTGCTTCCACATGAAGTTATTGTTTTGCTGTGGTTATAGGCGACTACACTATGCAAGTTAACCAATAACCATCCATTTTCGTCTGAGGGTGCAACCTTGCTTTTTTCCAATTCTGGCTAATAAGGTTCAACAGTCCCAACGTTGATACTGTCGGTATGCATACCAGACGGAAAGTTAAGGATTTTAGCTGAGTAGGCTAGGGTCATAGTTTCGGTTTAGTTTTTAGAGTTAATAAAATGTCTAAGTAAAGGGAACGAATTCCTCGGCAATTTTTCGTAAATAAATTATAAATAAAATAACTTAAAGTGTTTTATTGCAGAGCTCGTCGACCAGTGCAGTGAAGAGATATTACTTGCTGTCTATACTCATTCATCACCCAGTGAAAGGTCTAGACGATTCATTTCTCATATCGGAAGAGGATGTGGTCAAATGATGAGCTTTTTGCTTCTGTTCTGAACCGAGTATTCGGCAGCAATGTTCACCCACGTCTGACTGAAACGTCAGTGGATAAAAATGCCCGAATCCGTACTAAAACCCCCAGTAAGGATAAGGTAATAGCTAAAATTATCCTGAAGAGAATGAAAGAATACCTTGAGAACACACTCGGCGCCGGACAAGCAGGTTTCCGATCTGGCTAATTCTGTGTCGACCACATCAACACACTGCGTATCAGCATCGAACAGAGCCTTGTTATTTACATATCGTGTCTTGAGCTGGAGAGGTATTCCAGATAAATTAATAGCAATGACATCAAGGCTACGTACGATGTGTTCATCCATAAGGGGATATAGGACATGATGATGATGAGGAAAATTAACGCACGATTTGAGTTTGCCACCAATATCGAAGCACTGCGGGAGAGCGTTAAGTGAAAAGCCCGGATTATCAATTCGGCGTCGTGGACTTACTTACTTAAGGTGGCGCTACAGTCCGGGGTGGACCTGGGCCTCAACCAACAAGCGTCTCCAGCCAGCTCGATCTTTAGCTAGCTGTCTCCAGTTTCGCACGCATAGTTGGTTGAGGTCCCTTTCCACTTGCGTGCGCCACCTGAGTCGCGGTCTTCCTCTACTGCGCCGTCCCTCGGGGGTGGATTCGAAGACTTTTCGGGCCGGAGTATTGGTTTCCATCCGCTCTACATGACCTAGCCATCTCAGTCTTTGGATCTTCACTCTTCTGGCTAAGTCGATGTCGTTGAACAGCCCGTATAGTTCGTCATTATATCTCCTCCTCCACTCACCGTCTATGCAGACGGGACCGAAAATCACACGAAGAATTTTCCTCTCGAAGCAACCAAGGGCAGCTTCATCCGCTTTTGACAAAGTCCATGCGTCCGCGCCATATAGCAGGACTGGGACGATTAAGGTCTTGTAGAGCGTTATCTTGGTTGTTCGTGAGAGGGCTTTGTTTACCAGTTGCTTTCTTAGCCCAAAGAAGCAGCGATTGGCAAGGGTTATTCTTCGTTTGATTTCAGCGCTGGTGTCATTGTCTGAGTTGATAGCGGTGCCTAGGTAGACAAAGTTTTTGACTACCTCAAAGTTATATCTGTCTGCTGTGACGTTCTGACCGAGACGTCGGTGTTGGGTGCTCTTTCTCGTTGACAGCATATACTTGGTCTCACCCTCGTTTACCGCTAAACCCATCTTCGCGGCCTCCGTTGCAATATCCACAAAAGCGCCATTGACATCACACTGCGTTCTTCCAATAATGTCAATATCGTCGGCATATGCGAGTAGTTGGACGGACTTCTGAAAGATTGTTCCTCTGGTGTTGGCGTTCGAGTTTTGAACAATTCGTTCAAGAACGATGTTGAAAAAGTCGCATGACAGCGCGTCGCCTTGTCTGAAACCTTTTTTGACATCAAAGGTCTCGGTTAGGTCTTTACCGACCTTGATGGAGCAGCGTGCATTCTCCATCGTCATCCTACACAAACGGACGAGTTTGGTAGGGATGCCAAAACTAGACATTGCTCTGTATAGCTCGTCTCTATAGATGCTATCATACGCGGCCTTAAAATCGATGAAAAGGTGGTGGGTATCGATTTGTTGCTCCTGGGTTTTCTCCAAAATCTGCCGTAGTGTGAATATTTGGTCGATGGTGGATTTTCCTGTCCTAAAGCCACACTGGTATGGACCGACCAGGTTGTTGACGAATGGCTTTAGGCGTTCACACAATATGGCAGATAAGATTTAATATGCGATACTTAGGAGACTGATGCCTCTGTAGTTGGCGCAGTTCAAAGGGTCTCCTTTTTTATGGATCGGGCAAACAATGCTGAGGTTCCATTCATCGGGCATGTCTTCCTCCGACCATATTTTACAGATGAGTTGGTGCATGCTCCTTACCAAATCATCGCCTGCGGCTTTAAAAAGCTCGGCGGGTAGGCTGTCAGCTCCCGCAGCCTTGTTGGATTTCAGTTTAGATATGGCAATCCTCACTTCATCCGGGTCGGGTGGACGGAATTGTTGATCTTCGTCGTTCCTTTCATTGGGGTTGAATGGTTTGTTCTGCCTGACAGCGGGATTTGGTTCTTCGGCGCCGTTATACAGTCTGCAGAAATGGTTTTTCCACATCCTCAGCATCGACTGTGACTCTACTACGATGTTCCCTTGATCATCCTTACAGGCTTCGGTTCGGACTTTATAACCTTGACTGGTTAACTTTACCCTTTGGTAAAACTTCCTCACCTCATTCCTGCAGTAATATCCCTCTATTCTGCCGATCGCGCGCTTCTCATGCTCCTTCTTTTTTCTCCTGAGAAGCCGGTGTTCGTCTCTCCTCTTCTGCTCGTAGAGCTCCCGAGCAGCTCTTGTCCTTCTTTGCAGTGCCGCTTTGTATGCTTCTTGCGTCGTGGACAAGAATTGCAAATTTTAAAAAGCTCTCTACGGCGTTTGCTTCTGCTTTTACTCATCATCATCATCATTGCGGGGTCGCGGGGGTAAGCCACGCACGAGAGATCTCCAGGCAACTCGATCCTCCGCCATCGACTCTAACTCATCAGGAGCAATGCCCAAGCGTAACCCGGCGAGTTTTTGGACTTGGTCCAACCACTCCGTCGTGGGTTTGCCAAGCGGACGCCTACCTGATGGAATCGCATTCAACGCCCGCCTCGGAAGTGGTAATGATGGGGACATTCGTGCCACGTGACCAAACCACCGAAGCATAGCCCTTTCCGTTCGAAGAAGCAGCTGCTCAATGTTGAGTTCCTCGCGCAATGCCGTGTTTCTCACCCTATCCCGGCGAGTAATTCCCACAACAGCACGAAGAAACCTCATCTCAGCAGCTTGCACTCGCGACCTGCTTTTACTATTGGTTCGAAATTTCATGATAACACAGTTCGTTCGGTCGAAATTGAATGCCATTTGTGTGGCAAGTATGTGGTTTAAACAAGACTGTGTCATATGCCACATAGGCCGTAAAACAACTCAATTACAGCATGAGACATTTCCTGGTAGTATCGCCGTTTCGGTGATCATAATTGGCCCCCTTGATCGTGTGATTTAACACGCATTTGTGAACTATGCTATGTGAACTACAATGATGAACATTGTTTAATTTAACATACGTATAATATCGGCTTAGTGTTTATTTTTTATGTTCTAGAAAGTGCAGTGCTTACATCGACTTGTTCCAATCCGTGTGCCCAAGTTGGTCATTTTAGGATGGGGTGATGACCAATTTAGCCTAGATGATCGTTATTAGATGTCGTTGGGAAGTTCTTCTCACAATCTTAGCAAATTTAGCGCATTCAGGTAGCATTGTCTGGAGATTGTGTTTTTTAGGTTCCTTATTGCCTCGTTACGATGGTTATTGATGTCTAGAAGCAGCTTTCTGAACAGCGTGCTTCGTCATAAAGCTTCTTGTTGCCGTGGTGCTTTCGACGGTCCCTGTCGAAGATGAGACCTGTACATATTCGCAGTATTTTCCTTTCGAAAATTGAGAGCTACTCCAAGCAAGTCTTAGAAATGGTGTGCCTTATTGGGAAGCCGTAGATTAAGATCGGCCGTATTAGCTGCTTGTAGAGCAGAGCTTTGTCATCTGGCTTATTCCATTTTGATGACGCATCAAATGGTAGATGCTATGGGAGCCTATTAATGCCAAGATGCTTGATCGTTTTGATCAACAGACAAAAGGATCAAGCATCTTGGCATTCCGTACCGTTAGAGATCAGTATCTCCACCTCGGGTGGATCTCCTTAAACACATAAGTACCGATTTTCCAGCACTGATACGAATACCTCATTTGGTGTTGTAGTATGCGTATGTGCCAGCAAAGCCTTGAAGGACATTTACATTTATTCTTAAGTAATCCTCTCCTATGTACTTTATGATTCAATAAACAAAATAACAATCTGAAGACTGAAAACTGTGTCCTTAATTTTATTCAAATCTTGCGTTAATTTTGGGACACTCTTTAGAACAAAACCGTGTTAGACAAACAAAACTGATTTTTCGCGTCACTCAATGGGGGCGTTCGATTTTAAGGGCGCGTAGGTAAATTTCGAAAACCATTATCGAACTCTTTTGTTTGTCTAACATGGATTTTTCCTCTTCAAGGTGGAAGCACCGCCAAACAGCTAGATTCCTTTTGCCAGACACAACCTTTAACAAACCAGGTGACCAAAGCAGGCCCCACCAAGAGATGATCCCCCACTAATTCTTCCCCTTCAGGACCCAGTGGCGCATTAAGTAGAAACCGAGCATAAAGCAGAAACGATTAAGATAATAATCTCCATTTCAGCACAATGACTTCCATTCAAAAATCAAATAATTTCCGTCATAAGCATTTCTCCCCTCTTTCGTTTGGGGTCACCAACAATAGGCAGGCCGGGTCGGGCTCCTTCAAGATACCCCAAAAATGTTAACATCGCCGCCAACGAAACTTGACACAATTGTGAACTCACGGCGGGTGGAGCGTAATCCTCGCACAACGTCCGGCATTAACTCACAGAAATGCAATGCAAACAAGAGGAAAAAAAACAGAAAAGAAAGAAAGAAAAAAAAGCACATTCGCCTCATATAACCAGAAGAAAATTAAATGAAATGGCTTTTGAAAGTTGAATCCCTCGTCAGATATGCATTTATACATGTCCGCTTCGGGGGGAGGGCTTCGAGTTAAATGCTCGAAAGGATTTAATTTATTTGGTTGGAGTGCTGGCGAGGAATGCAAAGGCGTTTCCAGCTGAATACGTAAAAAGGCAACTGTTTGCCATGGCTTAAGGGGTGTCGAGTGACGGATCAGGATTCTGGATGAAAGAGGCGAATATGAGCAAACACAGCCTCATTATACTCAAGCATTCTGTTGCATGAAATGAATGACAACGATGTGAACTCTGTGATGTACACTTTCATGACAGTTAACACAGTTAACATTGGCTTAAATTTGATCACAAGCCAAGTGACTAACATGTTCGCTTTTAACTTCATCCGGATTTCATTCATCACGTTTGGGGTCGCCTGGCGTTTTTAACCGTGGTAATGAATATTTCGTTTTTCTTTTTTTTTATTCTGAGGCAATGGCGATATGGTTTATGAATTCAACATCTGGATGGACACGGACACATGGACTACAAGAGCAGGTCGGAGCTTGAGTCTGTTCATTAATTCCGTAGTTTATAGCATTGAAATTGTTTAAAGCGAATCTGTTATGCTTCACCATTCACGCTCTGTGGCTCGGTAGGAATGTGAGATCCATGCGAGATTGGTGGGAGGGAGCTTCCTTACTTCAAGAGATTATATCTTGATGACCAAATGTTTAAATCTATCCTGTCTTACTTCTCAGACCAGCGACCTTTGAAGGATCTGCATAAACAAATAGACTACGTTCAGAAACGCTTGCTGATGATGTTGATGCATTTCCAGAACGCCTCTTCTATGCACTCTACTTGTTAGTGGAGTTCCATTGAAGCAGGTGGAGAAGTTTAAGTATCTCGGAGTGTTTCTCACAAAAGACTGGCTTGATTGATTCTGAAACAGCTTGGCAGATCTGCAATTATGAAGACCGAGCTTGGAGTTAAAGCCATGTTAGTGGGTTTTAACTCAATATTTGTTCCAACTCGCACCTATGGTCATGAAATTTGGGTAATCACCGAAAGAATACTGGCTGCCGAGATGAGATTTCTTCTTGCTGTTGTGGGTGGTACTCGCTGTGATAGTGTGAGAAGGACTACAGTACGCGAGGAGCAGTTGCTTCTTCTAACGGAAAGGGCTATGCTTCTATGGTTTGGTCATGTGGTTCGAATATCCCCACTATCACGACTTCTGAGGCGTGCCTTGCATCAAGTAGGCCACCGCTTGCCAGACCCAGAGCGAGGTGGTTGGACCAAGTTTAAAAGCTCGCCTGAATCCGCTTGGGAATAACTCCTGTTGAGTTAGGTTCTATGGCGGAGGATCGAGTGGGCTTTACGTCTCTCGTGCGAGCTCTTGACCCCGGGACCACTTTAGTGGATCATGCGGAAGATCATGATAATGATGCAAAGCTTGATGCTAATAGAAGTTTAGTTTATTTCTTTTAATTCGTCACAAAGAAAATATGCAACAAGTAAGTCGAATCTCATGTTTTTGAGACCTATGAAGAGGGCATAATTTGTTATAGTGAGGCCCGCCCTAGGAAGCGATGCCATATTCTAGCTTATAATTAATTTACTAAACCACAATAATTCTATTTCAGAAGTTCCAATGAGTAATACGATTCTTAACTTCTTTGTAGAGACAAGCAGAACAACAAGATGTTGAACAACAGAATAAGGATGTGCCTCAAAAAATGTCTGCGAGTCAGGTTAGGATCTAAGTAAGAAAGAAAAACAGCAAAAGAGAACAACGTCATTGATTGGTTTTAGTCGCAAGAATGTATGCATGGTAATATGTAAGGATACCGGGCACTGTGCCGTAGGTACATATGCAATGCGTCGTGAAGAGATGAGAGAGATACAGAATCTGTCTAACATCTGCTCTGTGATTGCCGAGCTCTAGCAAAGAAAAGGAAACTGTTCGTAGGAAAATCGCCTAAGATTCATATGTGCATCAGGTTGGTTTTAGGACTGCAGATCTCAGGAAGCATTTACTACATAAGCACAATGGACTTACTTATGTAAGAAATCGTAATACTATGTTTGTCGCTTGGAGGTGCCAAAATCCATAGTCCACGTCATTGCCACTGAGGTCTAAGAACGCGACTTCAGTATTCTCTTTAATGAACATTTTATCCATTTTCAGCCAATTACTAAGGTCTTCAAGTTTGAGATTGACATTAACAGTTAGATTTAAAGCAGAATCACAAATAAAGGCGCATGCCATAGCATTCGTAACGCAGCTTTTTTTTTTGAACTTTGTTGTACGCTTACAAAGATTAATCAGTGTGAAGTAAAAGCAGTTGTAAATGACATCTCTAAAGACACATTTGTAGATTTTATCCAAAACTATCGTGTGATCGGTAATATCGGAAGGTTTGGTCATGTGGACTAGAGGTACAACGCTTAGGTTCCTATTATTACAATCCTGTGCGTATCCAAAGTGAGTGGACAGTCTTGTGCAATACGTAAATTCGTAAATATTCTCTAGGATGAGCTACCGTAGACATGGATGCATCAAATTTAAGCTCTCCTATAATAGTAAGATAAGTGGCGCCAGTCCGAGGTGGACCTGGGCACAACTCCGATAGCAACTAATCGTGTTGTACGTTGACGAGGATGATACAATAGTTTTTGGGGTATTGCAATGTACGAAGGTCGTTGTGTTCCTAAATTCTTGACCTAGTATAGCCGAATGACTGTAGGCAGTTCACTACTGGAGGGATGCATTACTGCTGTGGTAGTAATGTTTGAAATGAGATTTTATGCATTCCATGGAGTGTCTTTGGTCCCTGAGCCCCTGATACAGATGCAGGCCTTGTGGTGTATCTTCGCGGCATTCAGTTACGGAGCTTTTTATACCAAACTGTAGATTACAATGGTCTTGAATGTGGGAACGTAAAGCGAGTACATGATTGCTCGCTGCTGTGATCTTCTCCTTCTCGAACGAGGCAACTTGGATTCGACATGTACATATGTAGGATTCAAAATAGTGTATCTTCTGTTTTCTTTACCAATAAAACTCATACAAAAGATTGTAAAGTTAACTTAAACATTCCTCTTCAAATATACATTTGGGCTTAGTGGCCACTTAAAGCAATTACGGCGACTTGACTGCTTCACAGCTGGAATCAAAGTGTCGTTCGAGGTCATGCGCGTGTCGCTTTGTCAGTACGTTTCTTTCTCTGGCTTTGTTCGTTCATCGTATGGTAGTCCTGTTAGATAGCCGGGCGTCAATCCGATTGTGTCGCTGAACATTGTGGCGTACGTGACTTATGACTTGTATTTTTGCAATAGGGTGCTGTCACGCATGGTCGTCATATGGTGTCGTTTGGTCGTTTGGCTCCAATCCTACATGTACACTAGCGGTTATGCTCTTTCATTCGCCTTGTTCGGAGACTGTGTCAAATAATGTCAAATAAACATCCCGTCAGTTATCACATCAGCTTCTTTAAACAGCGTATGTCCTTCAGAAATGCTTTTTTACTCCACTTCGGCAAAGAAAACACCCCAGTGTGACTCATATAAAAGAGGTCCAGGTCAAGGCCACCACCTCTGAATGAACGTGTTAGTTACCCATCTTCAGAAGAGGCCAAAGAACACGTCCTCCATGTGCTCGAGCTTGAAACCATGACATCATTAAGAATCCAACAAAATGTCACTTCACTCTCACACATGTCCTTTACGAGCAATGCCATGTCGACGTAGTCCCACTAAAATTGATGAACAGTGTCTCCTCTCAGATTATTCTCCGCCGAATACAACCTCATGACAAAGGTAATATTCATAAATAATACGAAGATATGCTCTCTGGTAGCGTCAAACTCACACTTTCAGGCATCCGTCTTCAGGGAAAGAGTGCCAGCAGCTCCTTAAGATGTATCCATTCCCGCCAACCAAACTTATATTTTTTCTTCGCTTCGTAAAAAAATGTCCCTTCATCGCAGTGAAGCATGACAAACAAAATTTAAGAGGAACAAAAGAAAAAATAACTCACCGACTGTGATTAAGAACTTAATTTATAGCCGGCAGAGCAATAAATAAGTACCCACGTCAGAAACTTAACTTACTTCCTTTGGCTTGAGTGTAGCCCCCGCATACCCGAACTCAGAACCACAACCTCTCCTGCAAGGAGATACTCTTTATTATCCTCATCCAAATCTGGGCGTCCTCTTAAAATGTCACTCTCAAGATATCGCAGGAAATCCTTTTTATTTCCCGAGAAAAAAAAAATACACCAAAGATGAGCAAAAAAAAAAAAGCTGTCTCACCAAATACAGTCCTTATTTTACCTGTGCTGGGGTGAAGCACGCCTAGAGACAAAGTATTCCATATTTCATAAGCAAGCAATGCTACCGTGCATCTATAAATTTAATCCAAGAACACAAAACACAAAAGCGAAAAGAAAAGCGAAGCCTGTGCGCACACACAGAGGGGACAACGAGCAAAATATAGGTCGTTGCTGCAAAAGGATACGATACTCATGCGTAAATATTTACGACCTTGTCCTTTCTGAAAAATGTGACAAAGTACTCCTGGATAGATTCTAAATTGGGTAAGTGTTTCGGTCGAAGGGGTTAACAACGGAAAAGTTGCCCATTCACTTGTGCCAGTAGTGCTCGAGGTGTGCGGCCCGTGCGGCCCGTGTGGACCGTGTGGACCGTGTGGGTGGACCATAAATCACAAATCGATTTTCCCGATTTAAGTCATGCCCTTGTTAGACTTCTTTGTTGGGACCATTTTCAATGGGAGACGTATAATAAATAAGCACCCGTATAAGGTTCATCGATAACTGTACCGAAAGCAATAACCAATACAAACGGTAAGCTGGGAGTAAATGATGGTCCACTGCGGGCGTATACTTGCTGGTTTTCGTTTATTTTGTTAAAAAGTCACATTATTGCGCATCGTGAATCGACTCGTGTTCTTACTTGTGGCGAAGCCCTTCATGGGTTATCTTTTGAGTTTGACACATTTTTAACACGGAGTGTGGCACATTGTCATTGGCGAACATTGTCTGGTCTAGACAATGCAGCGTGTGGGCCTATATCAAATTTATTTAAAGCCACTGTAGACCACACCTCACACTGTGTCCATTTTGTGGAGAATCACATGAATTCTAAAGTGTCGCATAATACAGGGTGGGCCGAGGAAGAATACACACGTATAACTCTTGTAATAATCATTTGTTTTAATTATTATTTGTTCCTTATAGTAAGTAGATTCGATGGACATTTTTATGCATCGCCTTAGAAATGTGACACATGTCCACCAAGTGTGTCCACCATTATGCTCGATACAGATATTAGCCCCGTTACACTACTTAATGTTTCTGGTTGCAGGCACCGTATTTCGTCTCGAATATTGAGCATCAGATGCCTAGTCGAGAACAGACGGGCGCCGTTCAAAACTGGTGATCGCGGTTGCCAAGGGAAATCTGAAAAATTCCACACAGGAGGTCCATTGATACTGATACCTTTTCGGCCGTATAACCGCACTAAACAGAGCATCTCACGGGACAGAACTGGTGTTGGTATTAATTCACCGTCTAGAACAAGCTTTTTAAACTTCGCCATTCGGAATCGGTATAAAATTGTAGGTCACCTCCACTCGTGAGAAGATGGGTCTGTGAAACTGCATTTAGTTTCTGGACACTAGCTGCTGTCCAGAAACTAAATGCGGTTCCCCAGACAAAATCCGCATTTAGTTTCTGGACACTAGCTCCTGTCCAGAAACTAAATGCGGTTCCCCAGACCCTATCCGCATTTAGTTTCTGGACACTAGCTGCTGTCCAGAAACTAAATGCGGTTCGCTAGACCCAATCCGCATTTAGTTTCTGGGCAATAGCTGCTGTCCAGAAACTAAATGCGGTTCCCCAGACCCAATCCGAATTTAGTTTCTGGACACTAGCTCCTGTCCAGAAACTAAATGCGGTTCCAAAGACCCAATCCGCATTTAGTTTCTGGACACTAGCTGCTGTCCAGAAACTAAATGCGGTTCCCCAGACCCAATCCGCATTTAGTTTCTGGACACTAGCTGCTGCCCAGAAACTAAATGCGGTTCCCCAGACCCAATCCGCATTTAGTTTCTGGACACTAGCTGCTGTCCAGAAACTAAATGCGGTTCCATAGACCCAATCCGCCAACCAACGGCGACAAATAGAAAACTTTTATGGCAAACGAAAACAAAGGCCAGAACTGCCGGTTGGAAATATGTATGGGTTACTGACAGTAAAATACTGGCACGCAAAGACGAAGGAGCAACAGTATTACGAATTACTGATATTGAAGATATAAACAAAATAATATAAAACACATTTATTTCACATGTCAAACATAGTAAACAAACATCAGAACGACAAAATGTTTGACAACAATAAAAATGACAGCAGTGAAAGTGAAAATGGGTGTGTTCAAATGTCAAAAGTGAATTATAGGGTATATGATATGTTTACCGGCATAAGTATAAATGAAGTGGAAAATTTGGATTGTCTGTGTTTGTACATGAATATTAGGTCGTTAAGAAAACATTGGAATAATTTTTTATGTAGCATAAATAATATAATTAAATGTATTAAAATAATCATACTGGTGGAAACAAACATCTACGATGAAGAAAATTCAGTATATCAACTAGACGGTTTTAATTCGGAATTTCTAAATAGACATTATAGAAGTGGTGGTGGAATTGCTATGTTTGTGAGAAAAGACATTCGTTATGAAAGAACCGTCTACAGAACTGTGAATTATGAAAACCTACAGATCCAAGCAAAAGTAAACAACAAAGAATTTACATTTCTGGCGATTTACAGACCACCAAGATTATCGGCATATAATTTCATAGAAGAATTAGAAAACCATTTAAATTCGGTTATCAATAACCACACACAACATAGAATAATGGAACTTCAAAGGATTCAAAATAGAATATTCAAGATTCTCTGGCGAGCCAAGAATTGTACTTGTTATGTCGAAAATATGTGTAATCTAAGCGAGAACTTAAATATATTAAATGTAAAAAAACTTTTTCTTTTCAATGTAATCAACGAGACGTACAACGACACACGATTCAAACATCCGATCGACCATTGTGTCAACACCAGACAAAGGGCAAATGGACTCTTGAAGATCCCTAGGATCCACAACTCATATGGAAGACGACAACTTTCCTTTGTGGTTCCAACCATACACAATCAACTTCCTCGCTCTCTATGGAATATCCAACCGATACACACACGAAAACAAAAAATAAAAAACTATGTCTTATTAAATAATGTTAATCTTTAAAATTGTATAATGAATTAATTTGTGTTCCCAAAACAAATAAGAATTACTCACAACTAAATGTAAATTCCTTTTGAATAATCTTCTGCAGAAAAGCCTCTAGGCTTCGCAGATTTCATATTGTCATGTTATGTAATTTTAGTTTAAATGTTTTAAATAATCTCCGAATGCTAACCGATATCTTACATGGACTCTCCTCTACCGCTTCAAGGTTCCATCCAGCATTGAAGCGATAACTCAATGGAGACGTTGGGAGGCATAGACGATAACGAATTATATTTTTCAAATTTTAAAAAAAAAAAAAAAAAAAAAAAAAAAAGTTTCTGGACACAAGCTGCTGTCCAGAAACTGAATGCGGTTCCCCAGACCCAATCTGCATTTAGTTTCTGGACACTAGCTGCTGTCCAGAAACTAAATGCGGTTCCCCAGACCCAATCCGCATTTAGTTTCTGGACACTAGCTGCTGTCCAGAAACTAAATGCGGTTCCCCAGACACAATCCGCATTTAGTTTCTGGACACTAGCTGCTGTCCAGAAACTAAATGCGGTTTCGCAGCACCAATCCGCATTCAGCTGCTGTCCAGAAACTAAATGCGGTTCCCCAGACCCAATCCGCGTTTAGTTTCTGGACACTAGCTGCTGTCCAGAAACTAAATGCGGTTTCGCAGCACCAATCCGCATTCAGCAGCTGTCCAGAAACTAAATGCGGTTTCGCAGTCCGCATTTAGTTTCTGGACACTAGCTGCTGTCCAGAAACTAAATGCGGTTCCCTAGACCCAATCCGCATTTAGTTTCTGGACACTAGCTGCTGTCCAGAAACTAAATGCGGTTCCCCAGACCCAATCCGCATTTAGTTTCTGGACACTAGCTGCTGTCCAGAAACTAAATGCGGTTCCCTAGACCCAATCCGCATTTAGTTTCTGGACACTAGCTGCTGTCCAGAAACTAAATGCGGTTCCCCAGACCCAATCCGCATTTAGTTTCTGGACACTAGCTGCTGTCCAGAAACTAAATGCGGTTCCCCAGACCCTATCGGCATTCAGTTTCTGGACACAAGCTGCTGTCCAGAAACTATATGCGGTTCCCCAGACAAAATCCGCATTTAGTTTCTGGACACCATCTCCTGTCCAGAAACTAAATGCGGTTCCCCAGACCCAATTCGCATTTAGTTTCTGGACACTAGCTGCTGTCCAGAAACTAAATGCGGTTCCCCAGACAAAATCCGCATTTAGTTTCTGGACACTAGCTGCTGTCCAGAAACTAAATGCGGTTCCCCAGACCCAATCCGCATTTAGTTTCTGGACACTAGCTGCTGTCCAGAAACTAAATGCGGTTCCCCAGACCCTATTTAGTTTCTGGACAGCAGCTAGTGTCCAGAAACTAAATGCGGTTCGCTAGACCCAATCCGCATTTAGTTTCTGGACAATAGCTGCTGTCCAGAAACTAAATGCGGTTCTCCAGACCCAATCCGCATTTAGTTTCTGGACACTAGCTGCTGTCCAGAAACTAAATGCGGTTCCAATCCGCATTCAGCTGCACCAATCCGCATTCAGCTGCTGTCCAGAAACTAAATGCGGTTCCCCAGACTAAATCCGCATTTAGTTTCTGGACACTAGCTGCTGTCCAGAAACTAAATGCGGTTCCCCAGA
Organism: Eristalis pertinax; assembly: GCA_907269125.1. Taxonomy (NCBI): domain Eukaryota; kingdom Metazoa; phylum Arthropoda; class Insecta; order Diptera; family Syrphidae; genus Eristalis; species Eristalis pertinax. The sequence goes on along the minus strand of OU026147.1, from coordinate 56,202,056 downwards.
CACAATCCGCATTTAGTTTCTGGACACTAGCTGCTGTCCAGAAACTAAATGCGGTTCCCCAGACCCAATCCGCATTTAGTTTCTGGACACTAGCTGCTGTCCAGAAACTAAATGCGGTTCCCCAGACCCAATCCGCATTTAGTTTCTGGACACTAGCTGCTGTCCAGAAACTAATTGCGGTTCCCCAGACCCAATCCGCATTTAGTTTCTGGACACTAGCTGCTGTCCAGAAACTAAATGCGGTTTCGCAGCACCAATCCGCATTCAGCTGCTGTCCAGAAACTAAATGCGGTTCCCCAGACCCAATCCGCATTTAGTTTCTGGACACTAGCCGCTGTCCAGAAACTAAATGCGGTTCCCCACACCCAATCCGCATTTAGTTTCTGGACACTAGCTGCTGTCCAGAAACTAAATGCGGTTCCCCAGACCCAATCCGCATTTAGTTTCTGGACACTAGCTGCTGTCCAGAAACTAAATGCGGTTCCCCAGACCCAATCCGCATTTAGTTTCTGGACACTAGCTGCTGTCCAGAAACTAAATGCGGTTCCCCAGACCCAATCCGCATTTAGTTTCTGGACACTAGCTGCTGTCCAGAAACTAAATGCGGTTCCCCAGACCCAATCCGCATTTAGTTTCTGGACACTAGCTGCTGTCCAGAAACTAAATGCGGTTCCCCAGACCCAATCCGCATTTAGTTTCTGGACACTAGCTGCTGTCCAGAAACTAAATGCGGTTCCCCAGACCCAATCCGCATTTAGTTTCTGGACACTAGCTGCTGTCCAGAAACTAAATGCGGTTCCCCAGACCCAATCCGCATTTAGTTTCTGGACACTAGCTGCTGTCCAGAAACTAAATGCGGTTCCCCAGACCCAATCCGCATTTAGTTTCTGGACACTAGCTGCTGTCCAGAAACTAAATGCGGTTCCCCAGACCCAATCCGACACTAGCTGCTGTCCAGAAACTAAATGCGGTTTCGCAGCACCAATCCGCATTCAGCTGCTGTCCAGAAACTAAATGCGGTTCCCCAGACCCAATCCGCATTTAGTTTCTGGACACTAGCTGCTGTCCAGAAACTAAATGCGGTTCCGCAGACCCAATCCGCATTTAGTTTCTGGACACTACCTGCTGTCCAGAAACTAAATGCGGTTCCCCAGACCCAATCCGCATTTAGTTTCTGGACACTAGCTGCTGTCCAGAAACTAAATGCGGTTCCCCAGACCCAATCCGCATTTAGTTTCTGGACACTAGCTGCTGTCCAGAAACTAAATGCGGTTCCCCAGACACAATCCCCATTTAGTTTCTGCACACTAGCTGCTGTCCAGAAACTAAATGCGGTTCCTCAGACCCAATCCGCATTTAGTTTCTGGACAGCAGCTGCTGTCCAGAAACTAAATGCGGTTCCCCAGACCCAATCCGCATTTAGTTTTCTGGACACTAGCTGCTGTCCAGAAACTAAATGCGGTTCCCCAGACCCAATCCGCATTTAGTTTCTGGACACTAGCTGTTGTCCAGAAACTAAATGCGGTTCCCCAGACCCAATCCGCATTTAGTTTCTGGACACTAGCTGCTGTCCAGAAACTAAATGCGGTTCCCCAGACACAATCCGCATTTAGTTTCTGGACACTAGCTGCTGTCCAGAAACTAAATGCGGTTCCCCAGACCCAATCCGCATTTAGTTTCTGGACACTAGCTGCTGTCCAGAAACTAAATGCGGTTCCCCAGACCCAATCCGCATTTAGTTTCTGGACAGGAGCTAGTGTCCAGAAACTAAATGCGGTTTCGCAGCACCAATCCGCATTCAGCTGCTGTCCAGAAACTAAATGCGGTTCCTCAGACCCAATCCGCATTTAGTTTCTGGACACTAGCTGCTGTCCAGAAACTAAATGCGGTTCCCCAGACCCAGTCCGCATTTAGTTTCTGGACACTAGCTGGACACTAGCTGGACAACTAAATGCGGATTGGGTCTGGGGAACCGCATTTAGTTTCTGGACAACAGTTAGTGTCCAGAAACTAAATGCGGATTGGGTGTGGGGAACCGCATTTAGTTTCTGGACGCTAGCTGTTGTCCAGAAACTAAATGCGGTTCCCCAGACCCAATCCGCATTTAGTTTCTGGACACTAGCCCAGACACAATCCGCATTTAGTTTCTGGACACTAGCTGCTGTCCAGAAACTAAATGCGGTTCCCCAGACCCAATCCGCATTTAGTTTCTGGACACTAGCTGCTGCCCAGAAACTAAATGCGGTTCACCAGACCCAATCCGCATTTCCAGAAACTAGATGCGGTTCCCCAGACCCAATCCGCATTTAGTTTCTGGACACTAGCTGTTGTCCAGAAACTAAATGCGGTTCCCCAGACCCAATCCGCATTTAGTTTCTGGACACTAGCTGCTGTCCAGAAACTTAATGCGGTTCCCCAGACCCAATACGCATTTAGTTTCTGGACACTAGCTGCTGTCCAGAAACTAAATGCGGTTCCCCAGACCCAATCCGCATTTAGTTTCTGGACACTAGCTGCTGTCCAGAAACTAAATGCGGTTCCCCAGACCCAATCCGCATTTAGTTTCTGGACACTAGCTGCTGTCCAGAAACTAAATGCGGTTCCCCAGACACAATCCGCATTTAGTTTCTGGACACTAGCTGCTGTCCAGAAACTAAATGCGGTTCCCCAGACACAATCCGCATTTAGTTTCTGGACACTAGCTGCTGTCCAGAAACTAAATGCGGTTCCCCAGACCCAATCCGCATTTAGTTTCTGGACAGCAGCTAGTGTCCAGAAACTAAATGCGGATTGGGTCTGGGGAACCGCATTTAGTTTCTGGACAGCAGCTGAATGCGGATTGGTGCTGCGAAACCGCATTTAGTTTCTGGACACTAGCTCCTGTCCAGAAACTAAATGCGGATTGGGTCTGGGGAACCGCATTTAGTTTCTGGACAGCAGCTAGTGTCCAGAAACTAAATGCGGATTGGGTCTGGGGAACCGCATTTAGTTTCTGGACAGCAGCTAGTGTCCAGAAACTAAATGCGGATTGGGTCTGGGGAACCGCATTTAGTTTCTGGACAGCAGCTAGTGTCCAGAAACTAAATGCGGATTGGGTCTGGGGAACCGCATTTAGTTTCTGGACAACAGCTAGTGTCCAGAAACTAAATGCGGATTGGGTCTGGGGAACCGCATTTAGTTTCTGGACAGCAGCTAGTGTCCAGAAAACTAAATGCGGATTGGGTCTGGGGAACCGCATTTAGTTTCTGGACAGCAGCTAGTGTCCAGAAACTAAATGCGGATTGGGTCTGAGGAACCGCATTTAGTTTCTGGACAGCAGCTAGTGTCCAGAAACTAAATGCGGATTGGGTCTGGGGAACCGCATTTAGTTTCTGGACAGCAGCTGAATGCGGATTGGTGCTGCGAAACCGCATTTAGTTGGACACTAGCTGCTGTCCAGAAACTAAATGCGGTTCCTCAGACCCAATCCGCATTTAGTTTCTGGACACTAGCTGCTGTCCAGAAACTAAATGCGGTTCCCCAGACCCAATCCGCATTTAGTTTTCTGGACACTAGCTGCTGTCCAGAAACTAAATGCGGTTCCCCAGACCCAATCCGCATTTAGTTTCTGGACACTAGCTGTTGTCCAGAAACTAAATGCGGTTCCCCAGACCCAATCCGCATTTAGTTTCTGGACACTAGCTGCTGTCCAGAAACTAAATGCGGTTCCCCAGACACAATCCGCATTTAGTTTCTGGACACTAGCTGCTGTCCAGAAACTAAATGCGGTTCCCCAGACCCAATCCGCATTTAGTTTCTGGACACTAGCTGCTGTCCAGAAACTAAATGCGGTTCCCCAGACCCAATCCGCATTTAGTTTCTGGACACTAGCTGCTGTCCAGAAACTAAATGCGGTTCCCCAGACCCAATCCGCATTTAGTTTCTGGACACTAGCTGCTGTCCAGAAACTAAATGCGGTTTCGCAGCATCAATCCGCATTCAGCTGCTGTCCAGAAACTAAATGCGGTTCCCCAGACCCAATCCGCATTTAGTTTCCTGGACACTAGCTGCTGTCCAGAAACTAAATGCGGTTCCCCAGACCCAATCCGCATTTAGTTTCTGGACACTAGCTGCTGTCCAGAAACTAAATGCGGTTTCGCAGCACCAATCCGCATTTAGCTGCTGTCCAGAAACTAAATGCGGTTCCCCAGACCCAATCCGCATTTAGTTTCTGGACACTAGCTGCTGTCCAGAAACTATATGCGGTTCCCCAGACCCAATCCGCATTTAGTTTCTGGACACTAGCTGCTGTCCAGAAACTAAATGCGGTTCCCCAGACCCAATCCGCATTTAGTTTCTGGACACTAGCTGCAGCCCAGAAACTAAATGCGGTTCACCAGACCCAATCCGCATTTAGTTTCTGGACACTAGCTGCTGTCCAGAAACTAGATGCGGTTCCCCAGACCCAATCCGCATTTAGTTTCTGGACACTAGCTGTTGTCCAGAAACTAAATGCGGTTCCCCAGACCCAATCCGCATTTAGTTTCTGGACACTAGCTGCTGTCCAGAAACTAAATGCGGTTCCCCAGACCCAATCCGCATTTAGTTTCTGGACACTAGCTGCTGTCCAGAAATGCGGTTCCCCAGACACAATCCGCATTTAGTTTCTGGACACTAGCTGTTGTCCAGAAACTAAATGCGGTTCCCCAGACCCAATCCGCATTTAGTTTCTGGACACTAGCTGCTGTCCAGAAACTAAATGCGGTTCCCCAGACCCAATCCGCATTTAGTTTCTGGACACTAGCTGCTGTCCAGAAACTAAATGCGGTTCCCCAGACCCAATCCGCATTTAGTTTCTGGACACTAGCTGCTGTCCAGAAACTAAATGCGGTTTCCCAGACCCAATCCGCATTTAGTTTCTGGACAGCAGCTAGTGTCCAGAAACTAAATGCGGTTCCCCAGACCCAATCCGCATTTAGTTTCTGGACACTAGCTGCTGTCCAGAAACTAAATGCGGTTTCGCAGCACCAATCCGCATTCAGCTGCTGTCCAGAAACTAAATGCGGTTCCCCAGACCCAATCCGCATTTAGTTTCTGGACACTAGCTGCTGTCCAGAAACTAAATGCGGTTCCCCAGACCCAATCCGCATTTAGTTTCTGGACACTAGCTGCTGTCCAGAAATGCGGTTCCCCAGACCCAATCCGCATTTAGTTTCTGGACACTAGCTGCTGTCCAGAAACTAAATGCGGTTCCCCAGACCCAATCCGCATTTAGTTTCTGGACACTAGCTGCTGTCCAGAAACTAAATGCGGTTCCCCAGACCCAATCCGCATTTAGTTTCTGGACACTAGCTGCTGTCCAGAAACTAAATGCGGTTCCCCAGACCCAATCCGCATTTAGTTTCTGGACACTAGCTGCTGTCCAGAAACTAAATGCGGTTCCCCAGACCCAATCCGCATTTAGTTTCTGGACACTAGCTGCTGTCCAGAAACTAAATGCGGTTCCCCAGACCCAATCCGCATTTAGTTTCTGGACACTAGCTGCTGTCCAGAAACTAAATGCGGTTCCCCAGACCCAATCCGCATTTAGTTTCTGGACACTAGCTGCTGTCCAGAAACTAAATGCGGTTTCGCAGCACCAATCCGCATTCAGCTGCTGTCCAGAAACTAAATGCGGTTCCCCAGACCCAATCCGCATTTAGTTTCTGGACACTAGCTGCTGTCCAGAAACTAAATGCGGTTCCCCAGACACAATCCGCATTTAGTTTCTGGACACTAGCTGCTGTCCAGAAACTAAATGCGGTTCCCCAGACCCAATCCGCATTTAGTTTCTGGACACTAGCTGCTGTCCAGAAACTAAATGCGGTTCCCCAGACCCAATCCGCATTTAGTTTCTGGACACTAGCTGCTGTCCAGAAACTATATGCGGTTCCCCAGACCCAATCCGCATTTAGTTTCTGGACACTAGCTGCTGTCCAGAAACTAAATGCGGTTCCCCAGACCCAATCCGCATTTAGTTTCTGGACACTAGCTGCAGCCCAGAAACTAAATGCGGTTCACCAGACCCAATCCGCATTTAGTTTCTGGACACTAGCTGCTGTCCAGAAACTAGATGCGGTTCCCCAGACCCAATCCGCATTTAGTTTCTGGACACTAGCTGTTGTCCAGAAACTAAATGCGGTTCCCCAGACCCAATCCGCATTTAGTTTCTGGACACTAGCTGCTGTCCAGAAACTAAATGCGGTTCCCCAGACCCAATCCGCATTTAGTTTCTGGACACTAGCTGCTGTCCAGAAATGCGGTTCCCCAGACACAATCCGCATTTAGTTTCTGGACACTAGCTGTTGTCCAGAAACTAAATGCGGTTCCCCAGACCCAATCCGCATTTAGTTTCTGGACACTAGCTGCTGTCCAGAAACTAAATGCGGTTCCCCAGACACAATCCGCATTTAGTTTCTGGACACTAGCTGTTGTCCAGAAACTAAATGCGGTTCCCCAGACCTAATCCGCATTTAGTTTCTGGACACTAGCTGCTGTCCAGAAACTAAATGCGGTTCCCCAAACACAATCCGCATTTAGTTTCTGGACACTAGCTCCTGTCCAGAAACTAAATGCGGTTCCCCAGACCCAATCCGCATTTAGTTTCTGGACACTAGCTGCTGTCCAGAAACTAAATGCGGTTCCCCAGACCCAATCCGCATTTAGTTTCTGGACACTAGCTGCTGTCCAGAAACTAAATGCGGTTCCCCAGACCCAATCCGCATTTAGTTTCTGGACACTAGCTGCTGTCCAGAAACTAAATGCGGTTCCCCAGACCCAATCCGCATTTAGTTTCTGGACACTAGCTGCTGTCCAGAAACTAAATGCGGTTTCGCAGCACCAATCCGCATTCAGCTGCTGTCCAGAAACTAAATGCGGTTCCCCAGACCCAATCCGCATTTAGTTTCTGGACACTAGCTGCTGTCCAGAAACTAAATGCGGTTCCCCAGACACAATCCGCATTTAGTTTCTGGACACTAGCTGCTGTCCAGAAACTAAACGCGGTTCCCCAGACCCAATCCGCATTTAGTTTCTGGACACTAGCTGCTGTCCAGAAACTAAATGCGGTTCCCCAGACCCAATCCGCATTTAGTTTCTGGACACTAGCTGCTGTCCAGAAACTAAATGCGGTTCCCCAGACCCAATCCGCATTTAATTGCTGGACACTAGCTGCTGTCCAGAAACTAAATGCGGTTCCCCAGACCCAATCCGCATTTAGTTTCTGGACACTAGCTGCTGTCCAGAAACTATATGCGGTTCTCCAGACCCAATCCGCATTTAGTTTCTGGACACTAGCTGCTGTCCAGAAACTAAATGCGGTTCCCCAGACCCAATCCGCATTTAGTTTCTGGACACTAGCTGCTGTCCAGAAACTAAATGCGGTTCCCCAGACCCAATCCGCATTTAGTTTCTGGACACTAGCTGCTGTCCAGAAACTAAATGCGGTTCCCCAGACCCAATCCGCATTTAGTTTCTGGACACTAGCTGCTGTCCAGAAACTAAATGCGGTTCTCCAGACCCAATCCGCATTTAGTTTCTGGACACTAGCTGCTGTCCAGAAACTAAATGCGGTTCCCCAGACCCAATCCGCATTTAGTTTCTGGACACTAGCTGCTGTCCAGAAACTAAATGCGGTTCCCAGACCCAATCCGCATTTAGTTTCTGGACACTAGCTGCTGTCCAGAAACTAAATGCGGTTTCGCAGCACCAATCCGCATTCAGCTGCTGCCCAGAAACTAAATGCGGTTCCCCAGACCCAATCCGCATTTAGTTTCTGGACACTAGCTGCTGTCCAGAAACTAAATGCGGTTCCCCAGACCCAATCCGCATTTAGTTTCTGGACACTAGCTGCTGTCCAGAAACTAAATGCGGTTCCCCAGACCCAAACCGCATTTAGTTTCTGGACAGCAGCTAGTGTCCAGAAACTAAATGCGGTTCCCCAGACCCAATCCGCATTTAGTTTCTGGACACTAGCTGCTGTCCAGAAACTAAATGCGGTTCCCAGACCCAATCCGCATTTAGTTTCTGGACACTAGCTGCTGTCCAGAAACTAAATGCGGTTCCCCAGACCCAATCCGCATTTAGTTTCTGGACACTAGCTGTTGTCCAGAAACTAAATGCGGTTCCCCAGACATAATCCGCATTTAGTTTCTGGACACTAGCTGCTGTCCAGAAACTAAATGCGGTTCCCCAGACACAATCCGCATTTAGTTTCTGGACACTAGCTGCTGTCCAGAAACTAAATGCGGTTCCCCAGACCCAATCCGCATTTAGTTTCTGGACACTAGCTGCTGTCCAGAAACTAAATGCGGTTTCGCAGCACCAATCCGCATTCAGCTGCTGTCCAGAAACTAAATGCGGTTCCCCAGACCCAATCCGCATTTAGTTTCTGGACACTAGCTGCTGTCCAGAAACTAAATGCGGTTCCCCAGACCCAATCCGCATTCAGCATCCGCATTCAGTCCAGAAACTAAATGCGGTTCCCCAGACCCAATCCGCATTTAGTTTCTGGACACTAGCTGCTGTCCAGAAACTAAATGCGGTTCCCCAGACACAATCCGCATTTAGTTTCTGGACACTAGCTGCTGTCCAGAAACTAAATGCGGTTCCCCAGACCCAATCCGCATTTAGTTTCTGGACACTAGCTGCTGTCCAGAAACTAAATGCGGTTCCCCAGACCCAATCCGCATTTAGTTTCTGGACACTAGCTGCTGTCCAGAAACTAAATGCGGTTCCCCAGACACAATCCGCATTTAGTTTCTGGACACTAGCTGCTGTCCAGAAACTAAATGCGGTTCCCCAGACCCAATCCGCATTTAATTTCTGGACACTAGCTGCTGTCCAGAAACTAAATGCGGTTCCCCAGACCCAATCCGCATTTAGTTTCTGGACACTAGCTGCTGTCCAGAAACTAAATGCGGTTCTCCAGACCCAATCCGCATTTAGTTTCTGGACACTAGCTGCTGTCCAGAAACTAAATGCGGTTCCCCAGACCCAATCCGCATTTAGTTTCTGGACACTAGCTACTGTCCAGAAACTAAATGCGGTTCCCCAGACACAATCCGCATTTAGTTTCTGGACACTAGCTGCTGTCCAGAAACTAAATGCGGTTCCCCAGACACAATACGCATTTAGTTTCTGGACACTAGCTGCTGTCCAGAAACTAAATGCGGTTCCCCAGACCCAATCCGCATTTAGTTTCTGGACACTAGCTGCTGTCCAGAAACTAAATGCGGTTCCCCAGACCCAATCCGCATTTAGTTTCTCTACACTAGGTGCTGTCCAGAAACTAAATGCGGTTCCCCAGACCAAATCCGCATTTAGTTTCTGGACAGCAGCTAGTGTCCAGAAACTAAATGCGGTTCCCCAGACCCAATCCGCATTTAGTTTCTGGACACTAGCTGCTGTCCAGAAACTAAATGCGGTTCCCAGACCCAATCCGCATTTAGTTTCTGGACACTAGCTGCTGTCCAGAAACTAAATGCGGTTCCCCAGACCCAATCCGCATTTAGTTTCTGGACACTAGCTGCTGTCCAGAAACTAAATGCGGTTCCCCAGACCCAATCCGCATTTAGTTTCTCTACACTAGGTGCTGTCCAGAAACTAAATGCGGTTCCCCAGACCAAATCCGCATTTAGTTTCTGGACAGCAGCTAGTGTCCAGAAACTAAATGCGGTTCCCCAGACCCAATCCGCATTTAGTTTCTGGACACTAGCTGCTGTCCAGAAACTAAATGCGGTTCCCAGACCCAATCCGCATTTAGTTTCTGGACACTAGCTGCTGTCCAGAAACTAAATGCGGTTCCCCAGACCCAATCCGCATTTAGTTTCTGGACACTAGCTGTTGTCCAGAAACTAAATGCGGTTCCCCAGACACAATCCGCATTTAGTTTCTGGACACTAGTTGCTGTCCAGAAACTAAATGCGGTTTCCCAGACACAATCCGCATTTAGTTTCTGGACACTAGCTGCTGTCCAGAAACTAAATGCGGTTCCCCAGACCCAATCCGCATTTAGTTTCTGGACACTAGCTGCTGTCCAGAAACTAAATGCGGTTCCCCAGACACAATCCGCATTTAGTTTCTGGACACTAGTTGCTGTCCAGAAACTAAATGCGGTTCCCCAGACACAATCCGCATTTAGTTTCTGGACACTAGCTGCTGTCCAGAAACTAAATGCGGTTCCCCAGACCCAATCCGCATTTAGTTTCTGGACACTAGCTGCTGTCCAGAAACTAAATGCGGTTTCGCAGCACCAATCCGCATTCAGCTGCTGCCCAGAAACTAAATGCGGTTCCCCAGACCCAATCCGCATTTAGTTTCTGGACACTAGCTGCTGTCCAGAAACTAAATGCGGTTCCCCAGACCCAATCCGCATTTAGTTTCTGGACACTAGCTGTTGTCCAGAAACTAAATGCGGTTCCCCAGACATAATCCGCATTTAGTTTCTGGACACTAGCTGCTGTCCAGAAACTAAATGCGGTTCCCCAGACACAATCCGCATTTAGTTTCTGGACACTAGCTGCTGTCCAGAAACTAAATGCGGTTCCCCAGACCCAATCCGCATTTAATTTCTGGACACTAGCTGCTGTCCAGAAACTAAATGCGGTTCCCCAGACCCAATCCGCATTTAGTTTCTGGACACTAGCTGCTGTCCAGAAACTAAATGCGGTTTCGCAGCACCAATCCGCATTCAGCTGCTGTCCAGAAACTAAATGCGGTTCCCCAGACCCAATCCGCATTTAGTTTCTGGACACTAGCTGCTGTCCAGAAACTAAATGCGGTTCCCCAGACACAATCCGCATTTAGTTTCTGGACACTAGCTGCTGTCCAGAAACTAAACGCGGTTCCCCAGACCCAATCCGCATTTAGTTTCTGGACACTAGCTGCTGTCCAGAAACTAAATGCGGTTCCCCAGACCCAATCCGCATTTAGTTTCTGGACACTAGCTGCTGTCCAGAAACTAAATGCGGTTCCCCAGACCCAATCCGCATTTAATTGCTGGACACTAGCTGCTGTCCAGAAACTAAATGCGGTTCCCCAGACCCAATCCGCATTTAGTTTCTGGACACTAGCTGCTGTCCAGAAACTATATGCGGTTCTCCAGACCCAATCCGCATTTAGTTTCTGGACACTAGCTGCTGTCCAGAAACTAAATGCGGTTCCCCAGACCCAATCCGCATTTAGTTTCTGGACACTAGCTGCTGTCCAGAAACTAAATGCGGTTCCCCAGACCCAATCCGCATTTAGTTTCTGGACACTAGCTGCTGTCCAGAAACTAAATGCGGTTCCCCAGACCCAATCCGCATTTAGTTTCTGGACACTAGCTGCTGTCCAGAAACTAAATGCGGTTTCGCAGCACCAATCCGCATTCAGCTGCTGCCCAGAAACTAAATGCGGTTCCCCAGACCCAATCCGCATTTAGTTTCTGGACACTAGCTGCTGTGCGGTTCCCCAGACCAAATCCGCATTTAGTTTCTGGACAGCAGCTAGTGTCCAGAAACTAAATGCGGTTCCCCAGACCCAATCCGCATTTAGTTTCTGGACACTAGCTGCTGTCCAGAAACTAAATGCGGTTCCCAGACCCAATCCGCATTTAGTTTCTGGACACTAGCTGCTGTCCAGAAACTAAATGCGGTTCCCCAGACCCAATCCGCATTTAGTTTCTGGACACTAGCTGTTGTCCAGAAACTAAATGCGGTTCCCCAGACATAATCCGCATTTAGTTTCTGGACACTAGCTGCTGTCCAGAAACTAAATGCGGTTCCCCAGACACAATCCGCATTTAGTTTCTGGACACTAGCTGCTGTCCAGAAACTAAATGCGGTTCCCCAGACCCAATCCGCATTTAGTTTCTGGACACTAGCTGCTGTCCAGAAACTAAATGCGGTTTCGCAGCACCAATCCGCATTCAGCTGCTGTCCAGAAACTAAATGCGGTTCCCCAGACCCAATCCGCATTTAGTTTCTGGACACTAGCTGCTGTCCAGAAACTAAATGCGGTTCCCCAGACCCAATCCGCATTCAGCATCCGCATTCAGTCCAGAAACTAAATGCGGTTCCCCAGACCCAATCCGCATTTAGTTTCTGGACACTAGCTGCTGTCCAGAAACTAAATGCGGTTCACCAGACACAATCCGCATTTAGTTTCTGGACACTAGCCACTGTCCAGAAACTAAATGCGGTTCCCCAGACACAATCCGCATTTAGTTTCTGGACACTAGCTGCTGTCCAGAAACTAAATGCGGTTCCCCAGACCCAATCCGCATTTAGTTTCTGGACACTAGCTGCTGTCCAGAAACTAAATGCGGTTCCCCAGACCCAATCCGCATTTAGTTTCTGGACACTAGCTGCTGTCCAGAAACTAAATGCGGTTCCCCAGACCCAATCCGCATTTAGTTTCTGGACACTAGCTGCTGTCCAGAAACTAAATGCGGTTCCCCAGACCAAATCCGCATTTAGTTTCTGGACACTAGCTGCTGTCCAGAAACTAAATGCGGTTCCCCAGACCCAATCCGCATTTAGTTTCTGGACACTAGCTGCTGTCCAGAAACTAAATGCGGTTCCCCAGACACAATCCGCATTTAGTTTCTGGACACTAGCTGCTGTCCAGAAACTAAATGCGGTTCCCCAGACCCAATCCGCATTTAATTTCTGGACACTAGCTGCTGTCCAGAAACTAAATGCGGTTCCCCAGACCCAATCCGCATTTAGTTTCTGGACACTAGCTGCTGTCCAGAAACTAAATGCGGTTCTCCAGACCCAATCCGCATTTAGTTTCTGGACACTAGCTGCTGTCCAGAAACTAAATGCGGTTCCCCAGACCCAATCCGCATTTAGTTTCTGGACACTAGCTACTGTCCAGAAACTAAATGCGGTTCCCCAGACACAATCCGCATTTAGTTTCTGGACACTAGCTGCTGTCCAGAAACTAAATGCGGTTCCCCAGACACAATACGCATTTAGTTTCTGGACACTAGCTGCTGTCCAGAAACTAAATGCGGTTCCCCAGACCCAATCCGCATTTAGTTTCTGGACACTAGCTGCTGTCCAGAAACTAAATGCGGTTCCCCAGACCCAATCCGCATTTAGTTTCTCTACACTAGGTGCTGTCCAGAAACTAAATGCGGTTCCCCAGACCAAATCCGCATTTAGTTTCTGGACAGCAGCTAGTGTCCAGAAACTAAATGCGGTTCCCCAGACCCAATCCGCATTTAGTTTCTGGACACTAGCTGCTGTCCAGAAACTAAATGCGGTTCCCAGACCCAATCCGCATTTAGTTTCTGGACACTAGCTGCTGTCCAGAAACTAAATGCGGTTCCCCAGACCCAATCCGCATTTAGTTTCTGGACACTAGCTGCTGTCCAGAAACTAAATGCGGTTCCCCAGACCCAATCCGCATTTAGTTTCTCTACACTAGGTGCTGTCCAGAAACTAAATGCGGTTCCCCAGACCAAATCCGCATTTAGTTTCTGGACAGCAGCTAGTGTCCAGAAACTAAATGCGGTTCCCCAGACCCAATCCGCATTTAGTTTCTGGACACTAGCTGCTGTCCAGAAACTAAATGCGGTTCCCAGACCCAATCCGCATTTAGTTTCTGGACACTAGCTGCTGTCCAGAAACTAAATGCGGTTCCCCAGACCCAATCCGCATTTAGTTTCTGGACACTAGCTGTTGTCCAGAAACTAAATGCGGTTCCCCAGACACAATCCGCATTTAGTTTCTGGACACTAGTTGCTGTCCAGAAACTAAATGCGGTTCCCCAGACACAATCCGCATTTAGTTTCTGGACACTAGCTGCTGTCCAGAAACTAAATGCGGTTCCCCAGACCCAATCCGCATTTAGTTTCTGGACACTAGCTGCTGTCCAGAAACTAAATGCGGTTCCCCAGACACAATCCGCATTTAGTTTCTGGACACTAGTTGCTGTCCAGAAACTAAATGCGGTTCCCCAGACACAATCCGCATTTAGTTTCTGGACACTAGCTGCTGTCCAGAAACTAAATGCGGTTCCCCAGACCCAATCCGCATTTAGTTTCTGGACACTAGCTGCTGTCCAGAAACTAAATGCGGTTTCGCAGCACCAATCCGCATTCAGCTGCTGCCCAGAAACTAAATGCGGTTCCCCAGACCCAATCCGCATTTAGTTTCTGGACACTAGCTGCTGTCCAGAAACTAAATGCGGTTCCCCAGACCCAATCCGCATTTAGTTTCTGGACACTAGCTGCTGTCCAGAAACTAAATGCGGTTCCCCAGACCCAATCCGCATTTAGTTTCTGGACAGCAGCTAGTGTCCAGAAACTAAATGCGGTTCCCCAGACCCAATCCGCATTTAGTTTCTGGACACTAGCTGCTGTCCAGAAACTAAATGCGGTTCCCAGACCCAATCCGCATTTAGTTTCTGGACACTAGCTGCTGTCCAGAAACTAAATGCGGTTCCCCAGACCCAATCCGCATTTAGTTTCTGGACACTAGCTGTTGTCCAGAAACTAAATGCGGTTCCCCAGACATAATCCGCATTTAGTTTCTGGACACTAGCTGCTGTCCAGAAACTAAATGCGGTTCCCCAGACACAATCCGCATTTAGTTTCTGGACACTAGCTGCTGTCCAGAAACTAAATGCGGTTCCCCAGACCCAATCCGCATTTAATTTCTGGACACTAGCTGCTGTCCAGAAACTAAATGCGGTTCCCCAGACCCAATCCGCATTTAGTTTCTGGACACTAGCTGCTGTCCAGAAACTAAATGCGGTTTCGCAGCACCAATCCGCATTCAGCTGCTGTCCAGAAACTAAATGCGGTTCCCCAGACCCAATCCGCATTTAGTTTCTGGACACTAGCTGCTGTCCAGAAACTAAATGCGGTTTCGCAGCACCAATCCGCATTCAGCATCCGCATTCAGTCCAGAAACTAAATGCGGTTCCCCAGACCCAATCCGCATTTAGTTTCTGGACACTAGCTGCTGTCCAGAAACTAAATGCGGTTCCCCAGACCCAATCCGCATTTAGTTTCTGGACACTAGCTGCTGTCCAGAAACTAAATGCGGTTCACCAGACACAATCCGCATTTAGTTTCTGGACACTAGCTGCTGTCCAGAAACTAAATGCGGTTCCCCAGACCCAATCCGCATTTAGTTTCTGGACACTAGCTGCTGTCCAGAAACTAAATGCGGTTCCCCAGACCCAATCCGCATTTAGTTTCTGGACACTAGCTGCTGTCCAGAAACTAAATGCGGTTCCCCAGACCCAATCCGCATTTAATTTCTGGACACTAGCTGCTGTCCAGAAACTAAATGCGGTTCCCCAGACCCAATCCGCATTTAGTTTCTGGACACTAGCTGCTGTCCAGAAACTAAATGCGGTTTCGCAGCACCAATCCGCATTCAGCTGCTGTCCAGAAACTAAATGCGGTTCCCCAGACCCAATCCGCATTTAGTTTCTGGACACTAGCTGCTGTCCAGAAACTAAATGCGGTTCCCCAGACCCAATCCGCATTTAGTTTCTGGACACTAGCTGCTGTCCAGAAACTAAATGCGGTTTCGCAGCACCAATCCGCATTCAGCATCCGCATTCAGTCCAGAAACTAAATGCGGTTCCCCAGACCCAATCCGCATTTAGTTTCTGGACACTAGCTGCTGTCCAGAAACTAAATGCGGTTCCCCAGACCCAATCCGCATTTAGTTTCTGGACACTAGCTGCTGTCCAGAAACTAAATGCGGTTCACCAGACACAATCCGCATTTAGTTTCTGGACACTAGCTGCTGTCCAGAAACTAAATGCGGTTCCCCAGACCCAATCCGCATTTAGTTTCTGGACACTAGCCACTGTCCAGAAACTAAATGCGGTTCCCCAGACACAATCCGCATTTAGTTTCTGGACACTAGCTGCTGTCCAGAAACTAAATGCGGTTCCCCAGACCCAATCCGCATTTAGTTTCTGGACACTAGCTGCTGTCCAGAAACTAAATGCGGTTCCCCAGACCAAATCCGCATTTAGTTTCTGGACACTAGCTGCTGTCCAGAAACTAAATGCGGTTCCCCAGACCCAATCCGCATTTAGTTTCTGGACAGCAGCTAGTGTCCAGAAACTAAATGCGGATTGTGTCTGGGGAACCGCATTTAGTTTCTGGACAGCAGCTAGTGTCCAGAAACTAAATGCGGATTGGGTCTGGGGAACCGCATTTAGTTTCTGGACAGCAGCTAGTGTCCAGAAACTAAATGCGGATTTGGTCTGGGGAACCGCATTTAGTTTCTGGACAGCAGCTAGTGCCCCAGACCAAATCCGCATTTAGTTTCTGGACAGCAGCTAGTGTCCAGAAACTAAATGCGGTTCCCCAGACCCAATCCGCATTTAGTTTCTGGACACTAGCTGCTGTCCAGAAACTAAATGCGGTTCCCAGACCCAATCCGCATTTAGTTTCTGGACACTAGCTGCTGTCCAGAAACTAAATGCGGTTCCCCAGACCCAATCCGCATTTAATTTCTGGACACTAGCTGCTGTCCAGAAACTAAATGCGGTTCCCCAGACCCAATCCGCATTTAGTTTCTGGACACTAGCTGCTGTCCAGAAACTAAATGCGGTTTCGCAGCACCAATCCGCATTCAGCTGCTGTCCAGAAACTAAATGCGGTTCCCCAGACCCAATCCGCATTTAGTTTCTGGACACTAGCTGCTGTCCAGAATCTAAATGCGGTTTCGCAGCACCAATCCGCATTCAGCATCCGCATTCAGTCCAGAAACTAAATGCGGTTCCCCAGACCCAATCCGCATTTAGTTTCTGGACACTAGCTGCTGTCCAGAAACTAAATGCGGTTCCCCAGACCCAATCCGCATTTAGTTTCTGGACACTAGCTGCTGTCCAGAAACTAAATGCGGTTCACCAGACACAATCCGCATTTAGTTTCTGGACACTAGCTGCTGTCCAGAAACTAAATGCGGTTCCCCAGACCCAATCCGCATTTAGTTTCTGGACACTAGCTGCTGTCCAGAAACTAAATGCGGTTCCCCAGACCCAATCCGCATTTAGTTTCTGGACACTAGCTGCTGTCCAGAAACTAAATGCGGTTCCCCAGACCCAATCCGCATTTAATTTCTGGACACTAGCTGCTGTCCAGAAACTAAATGCGGTTCCCCAGACCCAATCCGCATTTAGTTTCTGGACACTAGCTGCTGTCCAGAAACTAAATGCGGTTTCGCAGCACCAATCCGCATTCAGCTGCTGTCCAGAAACTAAATGCGGTTCCCCAGACCCAATCCGCATTTAGTTTCTGGACACTAGCTGCTGTCCAGAAACTAAATGCGGTTCCCCAGACCCAATCCGCATTTAGTTTCTGGACACTAGCTGCTGTCCAGAAACTAAATGCGGTTTCGCAGCACCAATCCGCATTCAGCATCCGCATTCAGTCCAGAAACTAAATGCGGTTCCCCAGACCCAATCCGCATTTAGTTTCTGGACACTAGCTGCTGTCCAGAAACTAAATGCGGTTCCCCAGACCCAATCCGCATTTAGTTTCTGGACACTAGCTGCTGTCCAGAAACTAAATGCGGTTCACCAGACACAATCCGCATTTAGTTTCTGGACACTAGCTGCTGTCCAGAAACTAAATGCGGTTCCCCAGACCCAATCCGCATTTAGTTTCTGGACACTAGCCACTGTCCAGAAACTAAATGCGGTTCCCCAGACACAATCCGCATTTAGTTTCTGGACACTAGCTGCTGTCCAGAAACTAAATGCGGTTCCCCAGACCCAATCCGCATTTAGTTTCTGGACACTAGCTGCTGTCCAGAAACTAAATGCGGTTTCGCAGCACCAATCCGCATTCAGCTGCTGCCCAGAAACTAAATGCGGTTCCCCAGACCCAATCCGCATTTAGTTTCTGGACACTAGCTGCTGTCCAGAAACTAAATGCGGTTCCCCCGGTCTGCAGCTAGTGTCCAGAAACTAAATGCGGTTCCCCAGACCCAATCCGCATTTAGTTTCTGGACACTAGCTGCTGTCCAGAAACTAAATGCGGTTCCCCAGACCCAATCCGCATTTAATTTCTGGACACTAGCTGCTGTCCAGAAACTAAATGCGGTTCCCCAGACCCAATCCGCATTTAGTTTCTGGACACTAGCTGCTGTCCAGAAACTAAATGCGGTTCCCCAGACCCAATCCGCATTTAGTTTCTGGACACTAGCTGCTGTCCAGAAACTAAATGCGGTTCCCCAGACCAAATCCGCATTTAGTTTCTGGACACTAGCTGCTGTCCAGAAACTAAATGCGGTTCCCCAGACCCAATCCGCATTTAGTTTCTGGACACTAGCTGCTGTCCAGAAACTAAATGCGGTTCCCCAGACACAATCCGCATTTAGTTTCTGGACACTAGCTGCTGTCCAGAAACTAAATGCGGATTGGGTCTGGGGAACCGCATTTAGTTTCTGGACAACAGCTAGTGTCCAGAAACTCAATGCGGATTGGGTCTGGGGAACCGCATTTAGTTTCTGGACAGCAGCTAGTGTCCAGAAACTAAATGCGGATTGGGTCTGGGGAACCGCATTTAGTTTCAGGACACTAGCTGCTGTCCAGAAACTAAATGCGGATTTGGTCTGGGGAACCGCATTTAGTTTCTGGACAGCAGCTAGTGTCCAGAAACTAAATGCGGATTGGGTCTGGGGAACCGCATTTAGTTTCTGGACAGCAGCTAGTGTCCAGAAACTAAATGCGGATTGGGTCTGGGGAACCGCATTTAGTTTCTGGACAGCAGCTAGTGTCCAGAAACTAAATGCGGATCGGGTCTGGGGAACCGCATTTAGTTTCTGGACAGCAGCTAGTGTCCAGAAACTAAATGCGGATTGGGTCTGGGGAACCGCATTTAGTTTCTGGGCAGCAGCTGAATGCGGATTGGTGCTGCGAAACCGCATTTAGTTTCTGGACAGCAGCTAGTGTCCAGAAACTAAATGCGGATTGGGTCTGGGGAACCGCATTTAGTTTCTGGACAGCAGCTAGTGTCCAGAAACTAAATGCGGATTGTGTCTGCTGAACCGGATTTAGTTTCTGGACAGCAGCTAGTGTCCAGAAACTAAATGCGGATTGGGTCTGGGGAACCGCATTTAGTTTCTGGACAGCAGCTAGTGTCCAGAAACTAAATGCGGATTGTGTCTGGGGAACCGCATTTAGTTTCTGGACAGCAACTAGTGTCCAGAAACTAAATGCGGATTGTGTCTGGGGAACCGCATTTAGTTTCTGGACAGCAGCTAGTGTCCAGAAACTAAATGCGGATTGGGTCTGGGGAACCGCATTTAGTTTCTGGACAGCAGCTAGTGTCCAGAAACTAAATGCGGATTGGGTCTGGGGAACCGCATTTAGTTTCTGGACAGCAGCTAGTGTCCAGAAACTAAATGCGGATTGGGTCTGGGGAACCGCATTTAGTTTCTGGACAGCAGCTAGTGTCCAGAAACTAAATGCGGATTGTGTCTGGGGAACCGCATTTAGTTTCTGGACAGTGGCTAGTGTCCAGAAACTAAATGCGGATTGGGTCTGGGGAGCCGCATTTAGTTTCTGGACAGCAGCTAGTGTCCAGAAACTAAATGCGGATTGGGTCTGGGGAACTGCATTTAGTTTCTGGACAGCAGCTTGTGTCCAGAAACTAAATGCGGATTGGGTCTGGGGAACCGCATTTAGTTTCTGGACTGAATGCGGATGCTGAATGCGGATTGGTGCTGCGAAACCGCATTTAGTTTCTGGACAGCAGCTAGTGTCCAGAAACTAAATGCGGATTGGGTCTGGGGAACCGCATTTAGTTTCTGGACAGCAGCTAGTGTCCAGAAACTAAATGCGGATTGTGTCTGGGGAACCGCATTTAGTTTCTGGACAGCAGCTGAATGCGGATTGGTGCTGCGAAACCGCATTTAGTTTCTGGACAGCAGCTAGTGTCCAGAAACTAAATGCGGATTGGGTCTGGGGAACCGCATTTAGTTTCTGGACAGCAGCTAGTGTCCAGAAATTAAATGCGGATTGGGTCTGGGGAACCGCATTTAGTTTCTGGACAGCAGCTAGTGTCCAGAAACTAAATGCGGATTGTGTCTGGGGAACCGCATTTAGTTTCTGGACAGCAGCTAGTGTCCAGAAACTAAATGCGGATTATGTCTGGGGAACCGCATTTAGTTTCTGGACAACAGCTAGTGTCCAGAAACTAAATGCGGATTGTGTCTGGGGAACCGCATTTAGTTTCTGGACAGCAGCTAGTGTCCAGAAACTAAATGCGGATTGTGTCTGGGGAACCGCATTTAGTTTCTGGACAGCAGCTAGTGTCCAGAAACTAAATGCGGATTGGGTCTGGGGAACCGCATTTAGTTTCTGGACAGCAGCTAGTGTCCAGAAACTAAATGCGGATTGGGTCTGGGGAACTGCATTTAGTTTCTGGACAGCAGCTTGTGTCCAGAAACTAAATGCGGATTGGGTCTGGGGAACCGCATTTAGTTTCTGGACTGAATGCGGATGCTGAATGCGGATTGGTGCTGCGAAACCGCATTTAGTTTCTGGACAGCAGCTAGTGTCCAGAAACTAAATGCGGATTGGGTCTGGGGAACCGCATTTAGTTTCTGGACAGCAGCTAGTGTCCAGAAACTAAATGCGGATTGTGTCTGGGGAACCGCATTTAGTTTCTGGACAGCAGCTGAATGCGGATTGGTGCTGCGAAACCGCATTTAGTTTCTGGACAGCAGCTAGTGTCCAGAAACTAAATGCGGATTGGGTCTGGGGAACCGCATTTAGTTTCTGGACAGCAGCTAGTGTCCAGAAATTAAATGCGGATTGGGTCTGGGGAACCGCATTTAGTTTCTGGACAGCAGCTAGTGTCCAGAAACTAAATGCGGATTGGGTCTGGGGAACTGCATTTAGTTTCTGGACAGCAGCTTGTGTCCAGAAACTAAATGCGGATTGGGTCTGGGGAACCGCATTTAGTTTCTGGACTGAATGCGGATGCTGAATGCGGATTGGTGCTGCGAAACCGCATTTAGTTTCTGGACAGCAGCTAGTGTCCAGAAACTAAATGCGGATTGGGTCTGGGGAACCGCATTTAGTTTCTGGACAGCAGCTAGTGTCCAGAAACTAAATGCGGATTGTGTCTGGGGAACCGCATTTAGTTTCTGGACAGCAGCTGAATGCGGATTGGTGCTGCGAAACCGCATTTAGTTTCTGGACAGCAGCTAGTGTCCAGAAACTAAATGCGGATTGGGTCTGGGGAACCGCATTTAGTTTCTGGACAGCAGCTAGTGTCCAGAAACTAAATGCGGATTGGGTCTGGGGAACCGCATTTAGTTTCTGGACTGAATGCGGATGCTGAATGCGGATTGGTGCTGCGAAACCGCATTTAGTTTCTGGACAGCAGCTAGTGTCCAGAAACTAAATGCGGATTGGGTCTGGGAACCGCATTTAGTTTCTGGACAGCAGCTAGTGTCCAGAAACTAAATGCGGATTGGGTCTGGGAACCGCATTTAGTTTCTGGACAGCAGCTAGTGTCCAGAAACTAAATGCGGATTGGGTCTGGGGAACCGCATTTAGTTTCTGGACAGCAGCTAGTGTCCAGAAACTAAATGCGGATTGGGTCTGGGGAACCGCATTTAGTTTCTGGACAGCAGCTAGTGTCCAGAAACTAAATGCGGATTGGGTCTGGGGAACCGCATTTAGTTTCTGGACAGCAGCTAGTGTCCAGAAACTAAATGCGGATTGGGTCTGGGGAACCGCATTTAGTTTCTGGACAGCAGCTAGTGTCCAGAAACTAAATGCGGATCGGGTCTGGGGAACCGCATTTAGTTTCTGGACAGCAGCTAGTGTCCAGAAACTAAATGCGGATTGGGTCTGGGGAACCGCATTTAGTTTCTGGGCAGCAGCTGAATGCGGATTGGTGCTGCGAAACCGCATTTAGTTTCTGGACAGCAGCTAGTGTCCAGAAACTAAATGCGGATTGTGTCTGCTGAACCGCATTTAGTTTCTGGACAGCAGCTAGTGTCCAGAAACTAAATGCGGATTGGGTCTGGGGAACCGCATTTAGTTTCTGGACAGCAGCTAGTGTCCAGAAACTAAATGCGGATTGGGTCTGGGGAACCGCATTTAGTTTCTGGACAGCAGCTAGTGTCCAGAAACTAAATGCGGATTGTGTCTGGGGAACCGCATTTAGTTTCTGGACAGTAGCTAGTGTCCAGAAACTAAATGCGGATTGGGTCTGGGGAACCGCATTTAGTTTCTGGACAGCACCTAGTGTAGAGAAACTAAATGCGGATTGGGTCTGGGGAACCGCATTTAGTTTCTGGACAGCAGCTAGTGTCCAGAAACTAAATGCGGATTGGGTCTGGGGAACCGCATTTAGTTTCTGGACAGCAGCTAGTGTCCAGAAACTAAATGCGGATTGTGTCTGGAGAACCGCATTTAGTTTCTGGACAGTAGCTAGTGTCCAGAAACTAAATGCGGATTGGGTCTGGGGAACCGCATTTAGTTTCTGGACAGCAGCTAGTGTCCAGAAACTAAATGCGGTTCCCCAGACCCAATCCGCATTTAGTTTCTGGACACTAGCTGCTGTCCAGAAACTAAATGCGGTTCCCCAGACCAAATCCGCATTTAGTTTCTGGACACTAGCTGCTGTCCAGAAACTAAATGCGGTTCCCCAGACCCAATCCGCATTTAGTTTCTGGACACTAGCTGCTGTCCAGAAACTAAATGCGGTTCCCCAGACACAGTCCGCATTTAGTTTCTGGACACTAGTTGCTGTCCAGAAACTAAATGCGGTTCCCCAGACCCAATCCGCATTTAGTTTCTGGACACTAGCTGCTGTCCAGAAACTAAATGCGGTTCCCCAGACCCAATCCGCATTTAGTTTCTGGACACTAGCTGCTGTCCAGAAACTAAATGCGGTTCCCCAGACCCAATCCGCATTTAGTTTCTGGACACTGGCTGCTGTCCAGAAACTAAATGCGGTTCCCCAGACCCAATCCGCATTTAGTTTCTGGACACTAGCTGCTGTCCAGAAACTAAATGCGGTTCCCCAGACCCAATCCGCATTTAGTTCCTGGACACTAGCTCCTGTCCAGAAACTAAATGCGGTTCCCCAGACCCAATCCGCATTTAGTTTCTGGACACTAGCTCCTGTCCAGAAACTAAATGCGGTTCCCCAGACGACAATCCGCATTTAGTTTCTGGACACTAGCTGTTGTCCCCAGACCCAATCCGCATGTAGTTTCTGGACACTAGCTGCTGTCCAGAAACTAAATGCGGTTCCCCAAACCCAATCCGCATTTAGTTTCTGGACACTAGCTGCTGTCCAGAAACTAAATGCGGTTCCCCAGACCCAATCCGCATTTAGTTTCTGGACACTAGCTGTTGTCCCCAGACCCAATCCGCATTTAGTTTCTGGACACTGGCTGCTGTCCAGAAACTAAATGCGGTTCCCCAGACCCAATCCGCATTTAGTTTCTGGACACTAGCTGCTGTCCAGAAACTAAATGCGGTTCCCCAGACCCAATCCGCATTTAGTTTCTGGACACTAGCTCCTGTCCAGAAACTAAATGCGGTTCCCCAGACCCAATCCGCATTTAGTTTCTGGACACTAGCTCCTGTCCAGAAACTAAATGCGGTTCCCCAGACGACAATCCGCATTTAGTTTCTGGACACTAGCTGTTGTCCCCAGACCCAATCCGCATTTAGTTTCTGGACACTAGCTGCTGTCCAGAAACTAAATGCGGTTCCCCAAACCCAATCCGCATTTAGTTTCTGGACACTAGCTGCTGTCCAGAAACTAAATGCGGTTCCCCAGACCCAATCCGCATTTAGTTTCTGGACACTAGCTGTTGTCCCCAGACCCAATCCGCATTTAGTTTCTGGACACTAGCTGTTGTCCCCAGACCCAATCCGCATTTAGTTTCTGGACACTAGCTGCTGTCCAGAAACTAAATGCGGTTCCCCAAACCCAATCCGCATTTAGTTTCTGGACACTAGCTGCTGTCCAGAAACTATATGCGGTTCCCCAGACCCAATCCGCATTTAGTTTCTGGACACTAGCTGTTGTCCCCAGACCCAATCCGCATTTAGTTTCTCGACACTAGCTGCTGTCCAGAAACTAAATGCGGTTCCCCAGACCCAATCCGCATTTAGTTTCTGGACACTAGCTGCTGTCCAGAAACTAAATGCGGTTCCCCAGACCCAATCCGCATTTAGTTTCTGGACACTAGCTGTTGTCCCCAGATCCAATCCGCATTTAGTTTCTCGACACTAGCTGCTGTCCAGAAACTAAATGCGGTTCCCCAGACCCAATCCGCATTTAGTTTCTGGACACTAGCTGCTGTCCAGAAACTAAATGCGGTTCCTAAGACCCAATCCGCATTTAGTTTCTGAACACTAGCTGCTGTCCAGAAACTAAATGCGGTTCCCCAGACCCAATCCGCATTTAGTTTCTGGACACTAGCTGCTGTCCAGAAACTAAATGCGGTTCCTAAGACCCAATCCGCATTTAGTTTCTGAACACTAGCTGCTCTCCAGAAACTAAATGCGGTTCCCCAGACCCAATCCGCATTTAGTTTCTGGACACTAGCTGCTGTCCAGAAACTAAATGCGGTTCCTAAGACCCAATCCGCATTTAGTTTCTGAACACTAGCTGCTGTCCAGAAACTAAATGCGGTTCCCCAGACCCAATCCGCATTTAGTTTCTGAACACTAGCTGCTGTCCAGAAACTAAATGCGGTTCCCCAGACCCAATCCGAATTTAGTTTCTGGACACTAGCTGCTGTCCAGAAACTAAATGCGGTTCCCCAGACCCAATCCGCATTTAGTTTCTGGACACTAGCTGCTGTAAAGAAACTAAATGCGGTTCCCCAGACCCAATCCGCATTTAGTTTCTGGACACTGGCTGCTGTCCAGAAACTAAATGCGGTTCCCCAGACCCAATCCGCATTTAGTTTCTGGACACTAGCTGCCGTCCAGAAACTAAATGCGGTTCCCCAGACCCAATCCGCATTTAGTTTCTGGACACTAGCTGCTGTCCAGAAACTAAATGCGGTTCCTAAGACCCAATCCGCATTTAGTTTCTGAACACTAGCTGCTGTCCAGAAACTAAATGCGGTTCCCCAGACCCAATCCGCATTTAGTTTCTGAACACTAGCTGCTGTCCAGAAACTAAATGCGGTTCCCCAGACCCAATCCGCATTTAGTTTCTGGACACTAGCTGCTGTCCAGAAACTAAATGCGGTTCCCCAGACCCAATCCGCATTTAGTTTCTGGACACTAGCTGCTGTCCAGAAACTAAATGCGGTTCCCCAGACCCAATCCGCATTTAGTTTCTGGACACTAGCTGTTGTCCCCAGACCCAATCCGCATTTAGTTTCTGGACACTGGCTGCTGTCCAGAAACTAAATGCGGTTCCCCAGACCCAATCCGCATTTAGTTTCTGGACACTAGCTGCTGTCCAGAAACTAAATGCGGTTCCCCGGACCCAATCCGCATTTAGTTTCTGGACACTAGCTGTTGTCCCCAGACCCAATCCGCATTTAGTTTCTGGACACTGGCTGCTGTCAAGAAACTAAGTGCGGCTCCCCAGACCCAATCCGCATTTATTTTCTGGACACTAGCTGCTGTCCAGAAACTAAATGCGGTTCCCCAGACCCAATCCGCATTTAGTTTCTGGACACTAGCTGCTGTCCAGAAACTAAATGCGGTTCCCCAGACCCAATCCGCATTTAGTTTCTGGACACTAGCTGCTGTCCAGAAACTAAATGCGGTTCCCCAGACCCAATCCGCATTTAGTTTCTGGACACTAGCTGCTGTCCAGAAACTAAATGCGGTTCCCCAGACACAATCCGCATTTAGTTTCTGGACACTAGCTGTTGTCCAGAAACTAAATGCGGTTCCCCAGACCCAATCCGCATTTAGTTTCTGGACACTAGCTGCTGTCCAGAAACTAAATGCGGATTGGGTCTGGGGAACCGCATTTAGTTTCTGGACAACAGCTAGTGTCCAGAAACTCAATGCGGATTGGGTCTGGGGAACCGCATTTAGTTTCTGGACAGCAGCTAGTGTCCAGAAACTAAATGCGGATTGGGTCTGGGGAACCGCATATAGTTTCTGGACAGGAGCTAGTGTCCAGAAACTAAATGCGGATTGGGTCTGGGGAATCGCATTTAGTTTCTGGACAGCAGCTAGTGTTCAGAAACTAAATGCGGATTGGGTCTGGGGAACCGCATTTAGTTTCTGGACAGTAGCTGAATACGGATTGGTGCTGCGAAACCGCATTTAGTTTCTGGACAGCAGCTAGTGTCCAGAAACTAAATGCGGATTGTGTCTGGGGAACCGCATTTAGTTTCTGGACAGCAGCTAGTGTCCAGAAACTAAATGCGGATTGGGTCTGGGGAACCGCATTTAGTTTCTGGACTGAATGCGGATGCTGAATGCGGATTGGTGCTGCGAAACCGCATTTAGTTTCTGGACAGCAGCTAGTGTCCAGAAACTAAATGCGGATTGGGTCTGGGGAACCGCATTTAGTTTCTGGACAGCAGCTAGTGTCCAGAAACTAAATGCGGATTGGGTCTGGGGAACCGCATTTAGTTTCTGGACAGCAGCTAGTGTCCAGAAACTAAATGCGGATTGGGTCTGGGGAACCGCATTTAGTTTCTGGACAGCAGCTAGTGTCCAGAAATTAAATGCGGATTGGGTCTGGGGAACCGCATTTAGTTTCTGGACAGCAGCTAGTGTCCAGAAACTAAATGCGGATTGTGTCTGGGGAACCGCATTTAGTTTCTGGACAGCAGCTAGTGTCCAGAAACTAAATGCGGATAATGTCTGGGGAACCGCATTTAGTTTCTGGACAACAGCTAGTGTCCAGAA
Source organism: Eristalis pertinax (assembly GCA_907269125.1). Classification (NCBI taxonomy): domain Eukaryota; kingdom Metazoa; phylum Arthropoda; class Insecta; order Diptera; family Syrphidae; genus Eristalis; species Eristalis pertinax. The sequence continues at coordinate 56,175,197 of OU026147.1, read as the reverse complement.
ACTAAATGCGGATTGGGTCTGGGAACCGCATTTAGTTTCTGGACAGCAGCTAGTGTCCAGAAACTAAATGCGGATTGGGTCTGGGGAACCGCATTTAGTTTCTGAACACTAGCTGCTGTCCAGAAACTAAATGCGGATTTGGTCTGGGGAACCGCATTTAGTTTCTGGACAGCAGCTAGTGTCCAGAAACTAAATGCGGATTGGGTCTGGGGAACCGCATTTAGTTTCTGGACAGCAGCTAGTGTCCAGAAACTAAATGCGGATTGGGTCTGGGGAACCGCATTTAGTTTCTGGACAGCAGCTAGTGTCCAGAAACTAAATGCGGATCGGGTCTGGGGAACCGCATTTAGTTTCTGGACAGCAGCTAGTGTCCAGAAACTAAATGCGGATTGGGTCTGGGGAACCGCATTTAGTTTCTGGGCAGCAGCTGAATGCGGATTGGTGCTGCGAAACCGCATTTAGTTTCTGGACAGCAGCTAGTGTCCAGAAACTAAATGCGGATTGGGTCTGGGGAACCGCATTTAGTTTCTGGACAGCAGCTAGTGTCCAGAAACTAAATGCGGATTGTGTCTGCTGAACCGCATTTAGTTTCTGGACAGCAGCTAGTGTCCAGAAACTAAATGCGGATTGGGTCTGGGGAACCGCATTTAGTTTCTGGACAGCAGCTAGTGTCCAGAAACTAAATGCGGATTGGGTCTGGGGAACCGCATTTAGTTTCTGGACAGCAGCTAGTGTCCAGAAACTAAATGCGGATTGGGTCTGGGGAACCGCATTTAGTTTCTGGACAGCAGCTAGTGTCCAGAAACTAAATGCGGATTGGGTCTGGGGAACTGCATTTAGTTTCTGGACAGCAGCTTGTGTCCAGAAACTAAATGCGGATTGGGTCTGGGGAACCGCATTTAGTTTCTGGACTGAATGCGGATGCTGAATGCGGATTGGTGCTGCGAAACCGCATTTAGTTTCTGGACAGCAGCTAGTGTCCAGAAACTAAATGCGGATTGGGTCTGGGGAACCGCATTTAGTTTCTGGACAGCAGCTAGTGTCCAGAAACTAAATGCGGATTGGGTCTGGGGAACCGCATTTAGTTTCTGGACAGCAGCTGAATGCGGATTGGTGCTGCGAAACCGCATTTAGTTTCTGGACAGCAGCTAGTGTCCAGAAACTAAATGCGGATTGGGTCTGGGGAACCGCATTTAGTTTCTGGACAGCAGCTAGTGTCCAGAAATTAAATGCGGATTGGGTCTGGGGAACCGCATTTAGTTTCTGGACAGCAGCTAGTGTCCAGAAACTAAATGCGGATTGTGTCTGGGGAACCGCATTTAGTTTCTGGACAGCAGCTAGTGTCCAGAAACTAAATGCGGATTATGTCTGGGGAACCGCATTTAGTTTCTGGACAACAGCTAGTGTCCAGAAACTAAATGCGGATGGGGTCTGGGGAACCGCATTTAGTTTCTGGACAGCAGCTAGTGTCCAGAAACTAAATGCGGATTGGGTCTGGGAACCGCATTTAGTTTCTGGACAGCAGCTAGTGTCCAGAAACTAAATGCGGATTGGGTCTGGGGAACCGCATTTAGTTTCTGGACACTAGCTGCTGTCCAGAAACTAAATGCGGATTTGGTCTGGGGAACCGCATTTAGTTTCTGGACAGCAGCTAGTGTCCAGAAAACTAAATGCGGATTGGGTCTGGGGAACCGCATTTAGTTTCTGGACAGCAGCTAGTGTCCAGAAACTAAATGCGGATTGGGTCTGGGGAACCGCATTTAGTTTCTGGACAGCAGCTAGTGTCCAGAAACTAAATGCGGATCGGGTCTGGGGAACCGCATTTAGTTTCTGGACAGCAGCTAGTGTCCAGAAACTAAATGCGGATTGGGTCTGGGGAACCGCATTTAGTTTCTGGGCAGCAGCTGAATGCGGATTGCTGCTGCGAAACCGCATTTAGTTTCTGGACAGCAGCTAGTGTCCAGAAACTAAATGCGGATTGGGTCTGGGGAACCGCATTTAGTTTCTGGACAGCAGCTAGTGTCCAGAAACTAAATGCGGATTGTGTCTGCTGAACCGCATTTAGTTTCTGGACAGCAGCTAGTGTCCAGAAACTAAATGCGGATTGGGTCTGGGGAACCGCATTTAGTTTCTGGACAGCAGCTAGTGTCCAGAAACTAAATGCGGATTGGGTCTGGGGAACCGCATTTAGTTTCTGGACAGCAGCTAGTGTCCAGAAACTAAATGCGGATTGGGTCTGGAGAACCGCATTTAGTTTCTGGACAGCAGCTAGTGTCCAGAAACTAAATGCGGATTGTGTCTGGGGAACCGCATTTAGTTTCTGGACAGTAGCTAGTGTCCAGAAACTAAATGCGGATTGGGTCTGGGGAACCGCATTTAGTTTCTGGACAGCAGCTAGTGTCCAGAAATTAAATGCGGACACTAGCTGCTGTCCAGAAACTAAATGCGGTTCCCCAGACCCAATCCGCATTTAGTTTCTGGACACTAGCTGCTGTCCAGAAACTAAATGCGGTTCCCCAGACCAAATCCGCATTTAGTTTCTGGACACTAGCTGCTGTCCAGAAACTAAATGCGGTTCCCCAGACCCAATCCGCATTTAGTTTCTGGACACTAGCTGCTGTCCAGAAACTAAATGCGGTTCCCCAGACACAATCCGCATTTAGTTTCTGGACACTAGTTGCTGTCCAGAAACTAAATGCGGTTCCCCAGACCCAATCCGCATTTAGTTTCTGGACACTAGCCGCTGTCCAGAAACTAAATGCGGTTCCCCAGACCCAATCCGCATTTAGTTTCTGGACACTAGCTGCTGTCCAGAAACTAAATGCGGTTCCCCAGACCCAATCCGCATTTAGTTTCTGGACACTAGCTGCTGTCCAGAAACTAAATGCGGTTCCCCAGACCCAATCCGCATTTAGTTTCTGGACACTGGCTGCTGTCCAGAAACTAAATGCGGTTCCCCAGACCCAATCCGCATTTAGTTTCTGGACACTAGCTGCTGTCCAGAAACTAAATGCGGTTCCCCAGACCCAATCCGCATTTAGTTTCTGGACACTAGCTCCTGTCCAGAAACTAAATGCGGTTCCCCAGACCCAATCCGCATTTAGTTTCTGGACACTAGCTCCTGTCCAGAAACTAAATGCGGTTCCCCAGACGACAATCCGCATTTAGTTTCTGGACACTAGCTGTTGTCCCCAGACCCAATCCGCATGTAGTTTCTGGACACTAGCTGCTGTCCAGAAACTAAATGCGGTTCCCCAAACCCAATCCGCATTTAGTTTCTGGACACTAGCTGCTGTCCAGAAACTAAATGCGGTTCCCCAGACCCAATCCGCATTTAGTTTCTGGACACTAGCTGTTGTCCCCAGACCCAATCCGCATTTAGTTTCTGGACACTGGCTGCTGTCCAGAAACTAAATGCGGTTCTCCAGACCCAATCCGCATTTAGTTTCTGGAAACTAGCTGCTGTCCAGAAACTAAATGCGGTTCCCCAGACCCAATCCGCATTTAGTTTCTGGACACTAGCTCCTGTCCAGAAACTAAATGCGGTTCCCCAGACCCAATCCGCATTTAGTTTCTGGACACTAGCTGTTGTCCCCAGACCCAATCCGCATTTAGTTTCTGGACACTAGCTGCTGTCCAGAAACTAAATGCGGTTCCCCAAACCCAATCCGCATTTAGTTTCTGGACACTAGCTGCTGTCCAGAAACTAAATGCGGTTCCCCAGACCCAATCCGCATTTAGTTTCTGGACACTAGCTGTTGTCCCCAGACCCAATCCGCATTTAGTTTCTGGACACTAGCTGCTGTCCAGAAACTAAATGCGGTTCCCCAGACCCAATCCGCATTTAGTTTCTGGACACTAGCTGCTGTCCAGAAACTAAATGCGGTTCCCCAGACCCAATCCGCATTTAGTTTCTGGACACTAGCTGTTGTCCCCAGACCCAATCCGCATTTAGTTTCTGGACACTAGCTGCTGTCCAGAAACTAAATGCGGTTCCCCAGACCCAATCCGCATTTAGTTTCTGGACACTAGCTGCTGTCCAGAAACTAAATGCGGTTCCCCAGACCCAATCCGCATTTAGTTTCTGGACACTAGCTGTTGTCCCCAGATCCAATCCGCATTTAGTTTCTCGACACTAGCTGCTGTCCAGAAACTAAATGCGGTTCCCCAGACCCAATCCGCATTTAGTTTCTGGACACTAGCTGTTGTCCCCAGACCCAATCCGCATTTAGTTTCTGGACACTGGCTGCTGTCCAGAAACTAAATGCGGTTCTCCAGACCCAATCCGCATTTAGTTTCTGGAAACTAGCTCCTGTCCAGAAACTAAATGCGGTTCCCCAGACCCAATCCGCATTTAGTTTCTGGACACTGGCTGCTGTCCAGAAACTAAATGCGGTTCCCCAGACCCAATCCGCATTTAGTTTCTGGACACTGGCTGCTGTCCAGAAACTAAATGCGGTTCCCCAGACCCAATCCGCATTTAGTTTCTGGACACTAGCTGCTGTCCAGAAACTAAATGCGGTTCCCCAGACCCAATCCGCATTTAGTTTCTGGACACTAGCTCCTGTCCAGAAACTAAATGCGGTTCCCCAGACCCAATCCGCATTTAGTTTCTGGACACTAGCTCCTGTCCAGAAACTAAATGCGGTTCCCCAGACGACAATCCGCATTTAGTTTCTGGACACTAGCTGTTGTCCCCAGACCCAATCCGCATGTAGTTTCTGGACACTAGCTGCTGTCCAGAAACTAAATGCGGTTCCCCAAACCCAATCCGCATTTAGTTTCTGGACACTAGCTGCTGTCCAGAAACTAAATGCGGTTCCCCAGACCCAATCCGCATTTAGTTTCTGGACACTAGCTGTTGTCCCCAGACCCAATCCGCATTTAGTTTCTGGACACTGGCTGCTGTCCAGAAACTAAATGCGGTTCTCCAGACCCAATCCGCATTTAGTTTCTGGAAACTAGCTGCTGTCCAGAAACTAAATGCGGTTCCCCAGACCCAATCCGCATTTAGTTTCTGGACACTAGCTCCTGTCCAGAAACTAAATGCGGTTCCCCAGACCCAATCCGCATTTAGTTTCTGGACACTAGCTGTTGTCCCCAGACCCAATCCGCATTTAGTTTCTGGACACTAGCTGCTGTCCAGAAACTAAATGCGGTTCCCCAAACCCAATCCGCATTTAGTTTCTGGACACTAGCTGCTGTCCAGAAACTAAATGCGGTTCCCCAGACCCAATCCGCATTTAGTTTCTGGACACTAGCTGTTGTCCCCAGACCCAATCCGCATTTAGTTTCTGGACACTAGCTGCTGTCCAGAAACTAAATGCGGTTCCCCAGACCCAATCCGCATTTAGTTTCTGGACACTAGCTGCTGTCCAGAAACTAAATGCGGTTCCCCAGACCCAATCCGCATTTAGTTTCTGGACACTAGCTGTTGTCCCCAGACCCAATCCGCATTTAGTTTCTGGACACTAGCTGCTGTCCAGAAACTAAATGCGGTTCCCCAGACCCAATCCGCATTTAGTTTCTGGACACTAGCTGCTGTCCAGAAACTAAATGCGGTTCCCCAGACCCAATCCGCATTTAGTTTCTGGACACTAGCTGTTGTCCCCAGATCCAATCCGCATTTAGTTTCTCGACACTAGCTGCTGTCCAGAAACTAAATGCGGTTCCCCAGACCCAATCCGCATTTAGTTTCTGGACACTAGCTGCTGTCCAGAAACTAAATGCGGTTCCCCAGACCCAATCCGCATTTAGTTTCTGGACACTAGCTGTTGTCCCCAGATCCAATCCGCATTTAGTTTCTCGACACTAGCTGCTGTCCAGAAACTAAATGCGGTTCCCCAGACCCAATCCGCATTTAGTTTCTGGACACTAGCTGCTGTCCAGAAACTAAATGCGGTTCCCCAGACCCAATCCGCATTTAGTTTCTGGACACTAGCTGTTGTCCCCAGACCCAATCCGCATTTAGTTTCTGGACACTGGCTGCTGTCCAGAAACTAAATGCGGCTCCCCAGACCCAATCCGCATTTAGTTTCTGGACACTAGCTGCTGTCCAGAAACTAAATGCGGTTCCCCAGACCCAATCCGCATTTAGTTTCTGGACACTAGCTGCTGTCCAGAAACTAAATGCGGTTCCCCAGACCCAATCCGCATTTAGTTTCTGGACACTAGCTGTTGTCCCCAGACCCAATCCGCATTTAGTTTCTGGACACTAGCTGCTGTCCAGAAACTAAATGCGGTTCCCCAGACCCAATCCGCATTTAGTTTCTGGACACTAGCTGCTGTCCAGAAACTAAATGCGGTTCCCCAGACCCAATCCGCATTTAGTTTCTGGACACTAGCTGTTGTCCCCAGATCCAATCCGCATTTAGTTTCTCGACACTAGCTGCTGTCCAGAAACTAAATGCGGTTCCCCAGACCCAATCCGCATTTAGTTTCTGGACACTAGCTGCTGTCCAGAAACTAAATGCGGTTCCTAAGACCCAATCCGCATTTAGTTTCTGAACACTAGCTGCTGTCCAGAAACTAAATGCGGTTCCCCAGACCCAATCCGCATTTAGTTTCTGGACACTAGCTGCTGTCCAGAAACTAAATGCGGTTCCTAAGACCCAATCCGCATTTAGTTTCTGAACACTAGCTGCTCTCCAGAAACTAAATGCGGTTCCCCAGACCCAATCCGCATTTAGTTTCTGGACACTAGCTGCTGTCCAGAAACTAAATGCGGTTCCTAAGACCCAATCCGCATTTAGTTTCTGAACACTAGCTGCTGTCCAGAAACTAAATGCGGTTCCCCAGACCCAATCCGCATTTAGTTTCTGAACACTAGCTGCTGTCCAGAAACTAAATGCGGTTCCCCAGACCCAATCCGAATTTAGTTTCTGGACACTAGCTGCTGTCCAGAAACTAAATGCGGTTCCCCAGACCCAATCCGCATTTAGTTTCTGGACACTAGCTGCTGTCCAGAAACTAAATGCGGTTCCCCAGACCCAATCCGCATTTAGTTTCTGGACACTAGCTGTTGTCCCCAGACCCAATCCGCATTTAGTTTCTGGACACTAGCTGCTGTCCAGAAACTAAATGCGGTTCCCCAGACCCAATCCGCATTTAGTTTCTGGACACTAGCTGCTGTCCAGAAACTAAATGCGGTTCCCCAGACCCAATCCGCATTTAGTTTCCGGACACTAGCTGTTGTCCCCAGACCCAATCCGCATTTAGTTTCTGGACACTGGCTGCTGTCCAGAAACTAAATGCGGTTCCCCAGACCCAATCCGCATTTAGTTTCTGGACACTAGCTGCTGTCCAGAAACTAAATGCGGTTCCCCAGACCCAATCCGCATTTAGTTTCTGGACACTAGCTGTTGTCCCCAGACCCAATCCGCATTTAGTTTCTGGACACTAGCTGCTGTCCAGAAACTAAATGCGGTTCCCCAGACTCAATCCGCATTTAGTTTCTGGACACTAGCTGTTGTCCCCAGACCCAATCCGCATTTAGTTTCTGGACACTGGCTGCTGTCAAGAAACTAAGTGCGGCTCCCCAGACCCAATCCGCATTTATTTTCTGGACACTAGCTGCTGTCCAGAAACTAAATGCGGTTCCCCAGACCCAATCCGCATTTAGTTTCCCAGACCCAATCCGCATTTAGTTTCTGAACACTAGCTGCTGTCCAGAAACTAAATGCGGTTCCCCAGACCCAATCCGAATTTAGTTTCTGGACACTAGCTGCTGTCCAGAAACTAAATGCGGTTCCCCAGACCCAATCCGCATTTAGTTTCTGGACACTAGCTGCTGTAAAGAAACTAAATGCGGTTCCCCAGACCCAATCCGCATTTAGTTTCTGGACACTGGCTGCTGTCCAGAAACTAAATGCGGTTCCCCAGACCCAATCCGCATTTAGTTTCTGGACACTAGCTGCTGTCCAGAAACTAAATGCGGTTCCCCAGACCCAATCCGCATTTAGTTTCTGAACACTAGCTGCTGTCCAGAAACTAAATGCGGTTCCCCAGACCCAATCCGAATTTAGTTTCTGGACACTAGCTGCTGTCCAGAAACTAAATGCGGTTCCCCAGACCCAATCCGCATTTAGTTTCTGGACACTAGCTGCTGTCCAGAAACTAAATGCGGTTCCCCAGACCCAATCCGCATTTAGTTTCTGGACACTAGCTCCAGTCCGGAAACTAAATGCGGTTCCCCAGACCCAATCCGCATTTAGTTTCTGGACACTAGCTGCTGTCCAGAAACTAAATGCGGTTCCCCAGACCCAATCCGCATTTAGTTTCTGGACACTAGCTGCTGTCCAGAAACTAAATGCGGTTCCCCAGACAAAATCCGCATTTAGTTTCTGGACACTAGCTGCTGTCCAGAAACTAAATGCGGTTCCCCAGACCCAATCCGCATTTAGTTTCTGGACACTAGCTCCTGTCCAGAAACTAAATGCGGTTCCCCAGACCCAATCCGCATTTAGTTTCTGGACACTGGCTGCTGTCCAGAAACTAAATGCGGTTCCCCAGACCCAATCCGCATTTAGTTTCTGGACACTAGCTCCAGTCCGGAAACTAAATGCGGTTCCCCAGACCCAATCCGCATTTAGTTTCTGGACACTAGCTGCTGTCCAGAAACTAAATGCGGTTCCCCAGACCCAATCCGCATTTAGTTTCTGGACACTGGCTGCTGTCCAGAAACTAAATGCGGTTCCCCAGACCCAATCCGCATTTAGTTTCTGGACACTAGCTCCAGTCCGGAAACTAAATGCGGTTCCCCAGACCCAATCCGCATTTAGTTTCTGGACACTAGCTGCTGTCCAGAAACTAAATGCGGTTCCCCAGACCCAATCCGCATTTAGTTTCTGGACACTAGCTCCTGTCCAGAAACTAAATGCGGTTCCCCAGACCCAATCCGCATTTAGTTTCTGGACACTGGCTGCTGTCCAGAAACTAAATGCGATTCCCCAGACCCAATCCGCATTTAGTTTCTGGACACTAGCTGCTGTCCAGAAACTAAATGCGGTTCCCCAGACCCAATCCGCATTTAGTTTCTGGACACTAGCTGCTGTCCAGAAACTAAATGCGGTTCCCCAGACCCAATCCGCATTTAGTTTCTGGACACTAGCTGTTGTCCCCAGACCCAATCCGCATTTAGTTTCTGGACACTAGCTGCTGTCCAGAAACTAAATGCGGTTCCCCAGACCCAATCCGCATTTAGTTTTCTGGACACTAGCTGCTGTCCAGAAACTAAATGCGGTTCCCCAGACCCAATCCGCATTTAGTTTCTGGACACTAGCTGTTGTCCAGAAACTAAATGCGGTTCCTAAGACCCAATCCGCATTTAGTTTCTGAACACTAGCTGCTGTCCAGAAACTAAATGCGGTTCCCCAGACCCAATCCGCATTTAGTTTCTGGACACTAGCTGCTGTCCAGAAACTAAATGCGGTTCCCCAGACCCAATCCGCATTTAGTTTCTGGACACAAGCTGCTGTCCAGAAACTAAATGCGGTTCCCCAGACCCAATCCGCATTTAGTTTCTGGACACTAGCTGCTGTCCAGAAACTAAATGCGGTTCCCCAGACCCAATCCGCATTTAGTTTCTGGACACTAGCTGCTGTCCAGAAACTAAATGCGGTTCCCCAGACCCAATCCGCATTTAGTTTCTGGACACTAGCTGCTGTCCAGAAACTAAATGCGGTTCCCCAGACCCAATCCGCATTTAGTTTCTGGACACTAGCTGTTGTCACCAGACCCAATCCGCATTTAGTTTCTGGACACTAGCTGCTGTCCAGAAACTAAATGCGGTTCCCCAGAACCAATCCGCATTTAGTTTCTGGACACTGGCTGCTGTCCAGAAACTAAATGCGGTTCCCCAGACCCAATCCGCATTTAGTTTCTGGACACTAGCTGCTGTCCAGAAACTAAATGCGGTTCCCCAGACCCAATCCGCATTTAGTTTCTGGACACTAGCTGTTGTCCCCAGACCCAATCCGCATTTAGTTTCTGGACACTAGCTGTTGTCCCCAGACCCAATCCGCATTTAGTTTCTGGACACTAGCTGCTGTCCAGAAACTAAATGCGGTTCCCCAGACCCAATCCGCATTTAGTTTTCTGGACACTAGCTGCTGTCCAGAAACTAAATGCGGTTCCCCAGACCCAATCCGCATTTAGTTTCTGGACACTAGCTGCTGTCCAGAAACTAAATGCGGTTCCCCAGACCCAATCCGCATTTAGTTTCTGGACACTAGCTGCTGTCCAGAAACTAAATGCGGTTCCCCAGACCCAATCCGCATTTAGTTTCTGGACACTAGCTGCTGTCCAGAAACTAAATGCGGTTCCCCAGACCCAATCCGCATTTAGTTTCTGGACACTAGCTCCTGTCCAGAAACTAAATGCGGTTCCCCAGACCCAATCCGCATTTAGTTTCTGGACACTGGCTGCTGTCCAGAAACTAAATGCGGTTCCCCAGACCCAATCAGCATTTAGTTTCTGGACACTAGCTGCTGTCCAGAAACTAAATGCGGTTCCCCAGACCCAATCCGCATTTAGTTTCTGGACACTAGCTGCTGTCCAGAAACTAAATGCGGTTCCCCAGACCCAATCCGCATTTAGTTTCTGGACACTAGCTGTTGTCCCCAGACCCAATCCGCATTTAGTTTCTGGACACTAGCTGCTGTCCAGAAACTAAATGCGGTTCCCCAGACCCAATCCGCATTTAGTTTCTGGACACTAGCTGCTGTCCAGAAACTAAATGCGGTTCCCCAGACCCAATCCGCATTTAGTTTCTGGACACTAGCTGCTGTCCAGAAACTAAATGCGGTTCCCCAGACAAAATCCGCATTTAGTTTCTGGACACTAGCTGTTGTCCCCAGACCCAATCCGCATTTAGTTTCTGGACACTAGCTGCTGTCCAGAAACTAAATGCGGTTCCCCAGACCCAATCCGCATTTAGTTTTCTGGACACTAGCTGCTGTCCAGAAACTAAATGCGGTTCCCCAGACCCAATCCGCATTTAGTTTCTGGACACTAGCTGTTGTCCCCAGACCCAATCCGCATTTAGTTTCTGGACACTAGCTGCTGTCCAGAAACTAAATGCGGTTCCCCAGACCCAATCCGCATTTAGTTTTCTGGACACTAGCTGCTGTCCAGAAACTAAATGCGGTTCCCCAGACCCAATCCGCATTTAGTTTCTGGACACTAGCTGTTGTCCAGAAACTAAATGCGGTTCCCCAGACCCAATCCGCATTTAGTTTCTGGGCACTAGCTGCTGTCCAGAAACTAAATGCGGTTCCTAAGACCCAATCCGCATTTAGTTTCTGAACACTAGCTGCTGTCCAGAAACTAAATGCGGTTCCCCAGACCCAATCCGCATTTAGTTTCTGGACACTAGCTCCTGTCCAGAAACTAAATGCGGATTGGGTCTGGGGAACCGAATTTAGTTTCTGGACAGGAGCTAGTGTCCAGAAACTAAATGCGGATTGGGTCTGGGGAACCGCATTTAGTTTCTGGACAGCAGCTAGTGTCCAGAAACTAAATGCGGATTGGGTCTGGGGAACCGCATTTAGTTTCTGGACAGGAGCTAGTGTCCAGAAACTAAATGCGGATTGGGTCTGGGGAACCGTATTTAGTTTCTGGACAGGAGCTAGTGTCCAGAAACTAAATGCGGATTGGGTCTGGGGAACCGCATTTAGTTTCTGGACAGCAGCTAGTGTTCAGAAACTAAATGCGGATTGGGTCTTAGGAACCGCATTTAGTTTCTGGACAGCAGCTAGTGCCCAGAAACTAAATGCGGATTGGGTCTGGGGAACCGCATTTAGTTTCTGGACAGCAGCTAGTGTCCAGAAACTAAATGCGGATTGGGTCTGGGGACAACAGCTAGTGCCCAGAAACTAAATGCGGATTGGGTCTGGGGAACCGCATTTAGTTTCTGGACAACAGCTAGTGTCCAGAAACTAAATGCGGATTGGGTCTGGGGAACCGCATTTAGTTTCTGGACAGCAGCTAGTGTCCAGAAAACTAAATGCGGATTGGGTCTGGGGAACCGCATTTAGTTTCTGGACAGCAGCTAGTGTCCAGAAACTAAATGCGGATTGGGTCTGGGGAACCGCATTTAGTTTCTGGACAGGAGCTAGTGTCCAGAAACTAAATGCGGATTGGGTCTGGGGAACCGCATTTAGTTTCTGGACAGGAGCTAGTGTCCAGAAAGTAAATGCGGATTGGGTCTGGGGAACCGCATTTAGTTTCTGGACAGCAGCTAGTGTTCAGAAACTAAATGCGGATTGGGTGTTAGGAACCGCATTTAGTTTCTGGACAGCAGCTAGTGCCCAGAAACTAAATGCGGATTGGGTCTGGGGAACCGCATTTAGTTGCGGATTTAATGCGGATTGGGTCTGGGGAACCGCATTTAGTTTCTGGACAACAGCTAGTGTCCAGAAACTAAATGCGGATTGGGTCTGGGGAACCGCATTTAGTTTCTGGACAACAGCTAGTGTCCAGAAACTAAATGCGGATTGGGTCTGGGGAACCGCATTTAGTTTCTGGACAGCAGCTAGTGTCCAGAAAACTAAATGCGGATTGGGTCTGGGGAACCGCATTTAGTTTCTGGACAGCAGCTAGTGTCCAGAAACTAAATGCGGATTGGGTCTGGGGACAACAGCTAGTGTCCAGAAACTAAATGCGGATTGGGTCTGGGGAACCGCATTTAGTTTCTGGACAACAGCTAGTGTCCAGAAACTAAATGCGGATTGGGTCTGGGGAACCGCATTTAGTTTCTGGACAGCAGCTAGTGTCCAGAAACTAAATGCGGATTGGGTCTGGGGAACCGCATTTAGTTTCTGGACAGCAGCTAGTGTCCAGAAACTAAATGCGGATTGGGTCTGGGGAACCGCATTTAGTTTCTGGACAGCAGCTAGTGTCCAGAAACTAAATGCGGATTGGGTCTATGGAACCGCATTTAGTTTCTGGACAGCAGCTAGTGTCCAGAAACTAAATGCGGATTGGGTCTGGGGACAACAGCTAGTGTCCAGAAACTAAATGCGGATTGGGTCTGGGGAACCGCATTTAGTTTCTGGACAGCAGCTAGTGTCCAGAAACTAAATGCGGATTGGGTCTGGGGAACCGCATTTAGTTTCTGGACAGCAGCTTGTGTCCAGAAACTAAATGCGGATTGGGTCTGGGGAACCGCATTTAGTTTCTGGACAGGAGCTAGTGTCCAGAAACTAAATGCGGATTGGGTCTGGGGAACCGCATTTAGTTTCTGGACAGCAGCTAGTGTCCAGAAACTAAATGCGGATTGGGTCTGGGGAACCGCATTTAGTTTCTGGACAGCAGCTAGTGTCCAGAAACTAAATGCGGATTGGGTCTATGGAACCGCATTTAGTTTCTGGACAGCAGCTAGTGTCCAGAAACTAAATGCGGATTGGGTCTGGGGACAACAGCTAGTGTCCAGAAACTAAATGCGGATTGGGTCTGGGGAACCGCATTTAGTTTCTGGACAGCAGCTAGTGTCCAGAAACTAAATGCGGATTGGGTCTGGGGAACCGCATTTAGTTTCTGGACAGCAGCTAGTGTCCAGAAACTAAATGCGGATTGGGTCTGGGGACAACAGCTAGTGTCCAGAAACTAAATGCGGATTGGGTCTGGGGAACCGCATTTAGTTTCTGGACAGCAGCTAGTGTCCAGAAACTAAATGCGGATTGGGTCTGGGGAACCGCATTTAGTTTCTGGACAGCAGCTAGTGTCCAGAAACTAAATGCGGATTGGGTCTGGGGAACCGCATTTAGTTTCTGGACAGCAGCTAGTGTCCAGAAACTAAATGCGGATTGGGTCTGGGGAACCGCATTTAGTTTCTGGACAGGAGCTAGTGTCCAGAAACTAAATGCGGATTGGGTCTGGGGAACCGCATTTAGTTTCTGGACAGCAGCTAGTGTTCAGAAACTAAATGCGGATTGGGTCTTAGGAACCGCATTTAGTTTCTGGACAGCAGCTAGTGCCCAGAAACTAAATGCGGTTCCCCAGACCCAATCCGCATTTAGTTTCTGGACACTAGCTGCTGTCCAGAAACTAAATGCGGTTCCCTAGACCCAATCCGCATTTAGTTTCTGGACACTAGCTGTTGTCCCCAGACCCAATCCGCATTTAGTTTTCTGAACACTAGCTGCTGTCCAGAAACTAAATGCGGTTCCCCAGACCCAATCCGCATTTAGTTTCTGGACACTAGCTCCTGTCCAGAAACTAAATGCGGTTCCCCAGACCCAATCCGCATTTAGTTTCTGGACACAAGCTGCTGTCCAGAAACTAAATGCGGTTCCCCAGACCCAATCCGCATTTAGTTTCTGGACACTAGCTGCTGTCCAGAAACTAAATGTGGTTCCCCAGACCCAATCCGCATTTAGTTTCTGGACACTAGCTGCTGTCCAGAAACTAAATGCGGTTCCCCAGACCCAATCCGACACTAGCTGTTGTCCAGAAACTAAATGCGGTTCCCCAGACCCAATCCGCATTTAGTTTCTGGACACTAGCTGCTGTCCAGAAACTAAATGCGGTTCCCCAGACCCAATCCGCATTTAGTTTCTGGACACTAGCTGCTGTCCAGAAACTAAATGCGGTTCCCCAGACCCAATCCGCATTTAGTTTCTGGACACTAGGTGCTGTCCAGAAACTAAATGCGGTTCCCCAGACCCAATCCGCATTTAGTTTCTGGACAATAGCTGCTGTCCAGAAACTAAATGCGGTTCCTAAGACCCAATCCGCATTTAGTTTCTGGACACTGGCTGCTGTCCAGAAACTAAATGCGGTTCCCCAGACCCAATCCGCATTTAGTTTCTGGACACTAGCTGCTGTTTAGAAACTATATGCGGTTCCCCAGACCCAAACCGCATTTAGTTTCTGGACACTAGCTCCAGTCCAGAAACTAAATGCGGTTCCCCAGCCCCAATCCGCATTTAGTTTCTGGACACTAGCTGCTGTCCAGAAACTAAATGCGGTTCCCCAGACCCAATCCGCATTTAGTTTCTGGACACTAGCTGCTGTCCAGAAACTAAATGCGGTTCCCCAGACCCAATCCGCATTTAGTTTCTGGACACTAGCTGCTGTCTAGAAACTATATGCGGTTCCCCAGACCCAAACCGCATTTAGTTTCTGGACACTAGTTGCTGTCCAGAAACTAAATTCGGTTCCCTAGACCCAATCCGCATTTAGTTTCTGGACACTAGCTGCTGTCCAGAAACTAAATGCGGTTCCCCAGACCCAATCCGCATTTAGTTTCTGGACACTAGCTCCTACCCAGAAACTACATGCGGTTTCGCAGCACCAATCCGCATTCAGCTGCTGTGCAGAAACTAAATGCGGTTCCCCAGACCCAATCCGCATTTAGTTTCTGGACACTAGCTGCTGTCCAGAAACTAAATGCGGTTCCCCAGACCCAATCCGCATTTAGTTTCTGGACACTAGCTGTTGTCCAGAAACTACATGCGGTTTCGCAGCACCAATCCGCATTCAGCTGCTGTCCAGAAACTAAATGCGGTTCCCCAGACCCAATCCGCTTTTAGTTTCTGGACACTAGCTGTTGTCCCCAGACCCAATCCGCATTTAGTTTCTGGACACTAGCTGCTGTCCAGAAACTAAATGCGGTTCCCCAGACCCAATCCGCATTTAGTTTCTGGACACTAGCTGCTGTCCAGAAACTAAATGCGGTTCCTAAGACCCAATCCGCGTTTAGTTTCTGAACACTAGCTGCTGTCCAGAAACTAAATGCGGTTCCCCAGACCCAATCCGCATTTAGTTTCTGGACACTAGCTGTTGTCCAGAAACTAAATGCGGTTCCCCAGACCCAATCCGCATTTAGTTTCTGGACACTAGCTGCTGTCCAGAAACTAAATGCGGTTCCCCAGACCCTATCCGCATTTAGTTTCTGGACACTAGCTGCTGTCCAGAAACTAAATGCGGTTCCCCAGACCCAATCCGCATTTAGTTTCTGGACACTAGCTGCTGTCCAGAAACTAAATGCGGTTCCCCAGACCCAATCCGCATATAGTTTCTGGACACTGGCTGCTGTCCAGAAACTAAATGCGGTTCCCCAGACCCAATCCGCATTTAGTTTCTGGACACTAGCTGCTGTCCAGAAACTAAATGCGGTTCCCCAGACCCAATCCGCATTTAGTTTCTGGACACTAGCTGCTGTCCAGAAACTAAATGCGGTTCCCCAGACTTAATCCGCATTTAGTTTCTGGACACTAGCTGTTGTCCATTTAGTTTCTGGACACTAGCTGCTGTCCAGAAACTAAATGCGGTTCCCCAGACCCAATCCGCATTCAGTTTCTGGACACTAGCTGCTGTCCAGAAACTAAATGCGGTTCCCCAGGCGCAGCACCAATCCGCATTCAGCTGCTGTGCAGAAACTAAATGCGGTTCCCCAGACCCAATCCGCATTTAGTTTCTGGACACTAGCTTCTGTCCAAAAACTAAATGCGGTTCCCCAGACCCAATCCACATTTAGTTTCTGGACACCAGCTGCTATCCAGAAACTAAATGCGGATGGGGTCTGCGATTGGGATTGGGTCTTTTTCGGTTTTCTTTAAATTTCTCTGAAGAACGTCGTTCAATTTCGTCACTCTCACTTGTGATGAAGAAGATTGCAAACACTACGAGCCGACGACGGTAGAAAATCCTTCAAGCAAATTCGGAGAGCCCTTAAACACAAAAGCATTCTTGGCCTTCTATCAACACTCCAGAAGATTCCATAACGTTTATGGAGTCACTGCACTCTTGCACAAGAGAATTCATTAAAAAATAATCCATTTACCCCCCTCTCCCACGTCAGCTCTCCCGAAGAACGATGTCCTTTGTTCGCTGCGTCCTACGTAAACAACAAAAGTGAAAGAGTAAAAAGGAAACGGAAGGAAAAACTACCCAGCGCACCACAGCCTTTCCCCGGCAAGGCTCATGGGGGGCGGCGGCGGCTTACGGAATTCCTAAAATAATTTCATAACACTCATGCTCAGCAGTTTTCCTTCGGTGAAAACTGAAAACGATACACACAAACGAATCAGTTACGCAAAAAATAAGAAAAAACATCGAACGAAACAATTTTAGTCCCGTTCCCATCCTGTGCACACACTCGCCGTGGGCGGGCAGTAAAAACTTTCTTATCGTCTAGTGAAAAACACATAAAACCGCCATCTCATCACGGAGGAAAACAAATTTTCATTCAATCAATTTGCTGTGTTCGTCGAAAGAGCGCTGTTTTTTGCCACGTTCAATGCCCCGAGGATATTAGCGGAGCGAGGGAGTATGTATCTAATAAGCGTCGATACATATAGGTCAGGTAACAAGTTTAAGAGCCGCTTTTAGAGGTGCCAATGGGTGCGTGTGCATCCCGTAACTGAGTCATAAAGTGGGTCTTAGGGCCGCCCGGGGCAGGCAGCCAATTGGTTATGACCGGGGAGCGTGTGTCCTTGTCGGAAGATCAACTAAAAATTTACAACACACGGCGGTGGACGTGGCAATGGTGGTTGGGTGATGTATTCTGAAATCTCAATTTGCTTCACACGGCGGGTTTACTGCTTTAATATAAACAGAGATTGAGTTTGGTCGTTAACTGCGAACGCGCGAAGGTAGGTAGTTTCACGAGACGTTTTTTAAGATCACTCTGAGGGTCTTAAAGTTTGTAATTAGAACTAAACAGTGGCGTAAATACAGGGTAAACTTGGTATCAACATTCAATTTAAGGACTCTTTCGCACTTAATAGAGCCGTCACTGGGGTGGGGTAGGAATTAATATGACGAATTGTGCTGAATTCCGTCAGCCTCAGGCCACTGCCTCTGGGACATATCAATGAGCAACGTTCTTCGTGCCATACAGGCATAAATTGCACGCTTCCAAATATTTTAGCACATCCATAACCCGGCAAATATGCTGCGAGTTGTGTGCAAGTATTCGCACAGCATTACTCGGCTATTTGTCGTTAAATTTTACACACCAGAGAATTCAGGGAAACGCTATTTGCAATTGGATTGAGCATCTGAAATGTACGGCGCGGTGTGTCATCCAGCCGACGGTGGGGCTTTCAAACAGGTCTGGCATTGAATTGAATTCCAACTGAATGCAGTTGTCACTGCAATGCATTAACTCATATAACTTCATTTCGAAATAGATGTCATTGTATACTTTCAGGAGTGACGCTAATCCGAAAATTTAATGAATTTAGGGTGCTGCTTTTATGTTCCATTGGTCGAAATGTTGGTTTGGCTCCTATTTGACAGAGAATCGTAAATTACAAACAGATTTGATGGGGTAGCTTGAGTTTGACAATTTTTAAATCATATATTTTTTAATCAATTTTTAAAGTCACTTTTTTGGTGTGTGATTCATATTTTTACTAGGCTGGTTTTGTGAATAAATTGAATTAACATAAGGACGGTTAGATTTTAAGGGCCGATGTTGAATGTGAACCACACCTAAACGTCAAGCTTTTTTCTGCATTTCATTTCACATTTCCCAATTTCAGACCAACTCAATTTGAACCATGGAAAGATACAATGGTCAGAATGGTGGCAACAAATGGCAACAGTGGATGATCAATTTTCGAAGAAAATCATCTTCAGTGATGAGGCACATTTTCACCTCAGTGGATTCGTCAATAAGCAGAATTGCCGCATTTGGGCGAATGATAATCCAAGGGTGATTGTCGAAAAACCAATGCACCCACAAAGAGTGACTGTTTGGTGCGGTTTATGGGATGGCGGCATCATCGGCCGGTCAGGCAGTTACTGTGAATTGTGTTCGCTATCGTGAAATGATAACAAACTTTTTATGGCCCGAATTGGAAGATATTATGGTTTCAACAGGACGGTGCCACTTGCCACACAGCTAACGAGACAATGGCTCTTTTGCGCGACAAATTCAATGGCCGTGTTATCTCACGTGGTGGCGATGTCAATTGGCCGCCACGATCATGTGATTTGACACCGTTGGATTTTTTTCTTTTTGGTTATTTGAAAGAAAAGGTGTACGTCGATAAGCCAGCAACAATTCAAGAGCTAAAGGATGAGATAATTCGGCACATGAACGGCGTAGAACCTCAATTATGCTTAAGCGTCATCGAAAATTTGGACCATCGGATGGCGGCGTGCCGCCGATGTCGCGGCGGCCATTTGGCCGATATTTTGTTCCATAAATAATTGAACCATACCAATATTATCATAATAAAAAGAAATGACAATAATTTCCTAAATAATTTGTGTTTTATTCAAAATCAACATCGGCCCTTAAAATTTAACCACCATTTATAAGCAAGACGAGTCGGCCAGAAATCCCATGAAAGCCATGTAAATGATGTTATATTTCATACAAAATGGCATGAAGAAGCCAAGGTATTGCAATTAAAATGTTTCTCTGCAGACCCTGAACGAGGTGGTTGGAGCAAGTCCAAGAACTCGCCTAGTTCTGCTTGGGCATACACCTGATGACTTAAAGTCAATGGCGGAGGATGGAGTCACCTGCAGATGTCTCATGTGTGTTAAACCCCCACGAACGCCAAAGTGGATGAGCTTGTAGAATAGTATCAAAATTTGCATTTTTTATGTTGGTGGCGTAAACGTAGTATTTGACTACCTCACACTCATTAAGAGTCTTAGTGAGTACGGGCATTGTATATAAAAACTAAAAATCTGACTTTGATGGAACGATCCAGTTTAATTCCGCCTTGAATATAACATTCTTGCCCGATCAGGTTGTTCTCAGGAGCTCTGTGCACCTTTCAGAAGCAATCCTAAAGTGAGCATTGCAATTTATACTGAATTCTCGTCTCGTAGGGTATACTCATCACGCCTGCTTCCTCATTAACTACACTCTCTCCTATTTCTATCGGTGTGGCGGCGTTATAACATCATTTCTGGATGCTGGGTCAATGTTGTAAAAGTTGCTGGTGACCGCTTTTGAGGCATGTTGGTGAACTTTCCTGTAGTCGAACTGGATCAATTAGAGAAGGGCGATCCAGCAAGGTGGAGCCTCATTAGACACAATTGTAACTTTGTACGGGGTGTGCTAACGTATATATTCAAACTGTTTTAAGTGGTCCAGAATTTTTTACAGATCATCTGCACCAGACGTCATCTTCAACGAAACAAATCCAGCGGACGAAAGTAGCTAAAATTGTCGGAATACCAAAAAAGTTGAAGCTGTTTCAGGGTACCGGCGTATATAGTTCTTCAGCAATATAAGCAAGATCCTGGAGTACTAGCGCAGAAACTAAAGCAATGGTCCACCGACCTAAATATCATCCCGGGAAAAAAACATTCGACTTCTTCCTTCACGTGGAAATGGTCTTCGACACGGTCTGGATAGAGGAACTCATCTACAAGCTGAATCATATGGGATTCCCCTCAAACATCACCAAAATAGTGCATAATTTTCAAAATTCCAGAAGATTCTACGTTCAAGTGTCAATCAAGCAGTTAATCAGGAGTTACACAAGCTGGGACCGATGCTCTTCAACATATACACCTCAGATCAACCACCTCCAACCAATATAGTTAACTGTGGTCACCACTGATCGCCACGCGAAGGGTCGAAATTCAGACAGTAAACAAATTTGGCTACTGCACCAATTAAGATACTCGTCTCAATGCTAAAAAATTGGTATTTATGTGTTTAAGGAGACCACCCCGAGGTGGTTACAGATCAGCAGCTAAATGTTGGAGCATGAAGATGGTGCTCGACAACCACTCGAAACGAAGCCTGAAGAAGGCCCACATAGGCTTCCATTACATCTATCCTTTGATGCGTAAACACAATGGTTAAGTCAGGGGCTTCTCTACAAGCAGCTAATATGGATGATTTTAACGTACATACGAACGGTATACCATTATTAAGACCAGCATGAAGCTCACAATTTTCGAAAGTAAAATACTGCGAATATGTAAAGGGTGGTTAAATTTTAAGGGTCGATGTTGATTTTGAATAAAACTCAAATTATTTAGGAAATTATTGTCATTTATTTTTATTATGATAATATTGGTATTGTTCAATTATGTGTGGATCAAAATATCGGCCAAATGGCCGCCGCGACCTCGGCGGCACACCTCCATCCGATGGTCCAAATTTTCGATGACGCTGAAGCATAATTGAGGTTCTATGCCGTTAATGTGCCGAACTATCTCATCCTTTAGCACTTGAATTGTTGCTGGCTTATCAACGTACACCTTTTCTTTCAAATAATCCCAAAGAAAAAAAATCCAACGGTGTCAAATTACATGATCTTGGCGCCCAATTGACATCGCCTCCACGTGAGATAACACGGCCTTTGATTTTGTCGCGCAAAAGAGCCATTGTTTCGTTAGCTTTGTGACCAGCGGCACTGTCCTGTTGAAAATTGATCATCCACTGTTGTCATTTCTGTTTACATTTCTGATTGTGTATCTTTCCATGGTTCAAATTGAATTAGTCTGAAATTGAGAAATGTCAAATGAAATACAGAAAAAGACTTGACGTTTAGGTGTGGTTCACATTCAACATCGGCCCTTAAAATTTAATCACCCTTTACAGGTCTCACTTTCGACAGGGACCGTCGACAGCACCACAACAACAGGAAGCTTTACGACGAAGCACGTATCATCCCCTTACATCAGTATATGGTGACACTGTTCAGAAAGCAGCTTCTATCTTCTCTATATGCATATGTACATCAGTTGGGCCCCTATTCTTGAGCCAACAGCCTAACCCTCAGTATTGAACATTTAATATAAAAATGTAAGAAATATTTTTTTTGCTCACAATAATTTTTTTTAAATTATTTTAAATCAGATGCTTGTGGCTATTTTTCCTTCGAACACACGCTTAAACTTACTTTAGTTAACTTAAGTCTTTCCGTTTATTTCACAAGTTAACTGATTGTGGCATGCTTGACGCGGTCGAGAATACGGTTGCATTTATCAGCTGACTGATGATCTGGGGAAGACGTACAAGTAATAGACTGCGAAAGACGTGATTAAGTCTGCACAACTGGTGAAAATTACTTGTCCATGCGATCGCATACAGCGGGAAAGATTCGATTTTTTCATGTAACATAAACCGTACCCCGCGACACTAATCTTAACCTGGATGATTAAGGATAACATTGGAAGCGAAGCATTTGCAATGATACCGGCAGTTAAGTTGATGAAAAAAGAAGTAACTCGTTTATTTGGCAGTTTGATGTCATATTCTTGTCCTGACTCAAGAACAGTATAACATGCATTGTCCAATTCAAACACATCTCTTTATATCAGGCTGTCCCTTAACGAGATGGCTGAGCATATCAATATACACCACAATCGCAATACCGATGAACTCGCAAGGTGTGGTACAACTTCTT
The DNA here is from genome assembly GCA_907269125.1 of Eristalis pertinax. Lineage (NCBI taxonomy): Eukaryota > Metazoa > Arthropoda > Insecta > Diptera > Syrphidae > Eristalis > Eristalis pertinax. The sequence continues at coordinate 56,152,860 of OU026147.1, read as the reverse complement.
CTCTAACACCAAGAGTTGGTCCACCTTCTGTGCCGATCGCTACAGCCTACCGTCGCCTTAAGATAAACACAATTAAAACAATCAATCACAAGTGGCTAGAAGGTACAACCAGCCTTAAAACAAATTCAATATGGCTGGCACTAATTCTGCCCGCTCAGACTAAGTAGACCTACACTCCTGACGCTCTTCGGCGTCATGACTGAATAGGGTGTCCCACACAACCATTTCTGCAGAAGGTGCATGGGGGAAGAGGAGATTGTGTGCATCCATAAACGACGGTAGGTTTCCAATCGGTGAGAGAGAAAGAGGATGTACGACGCCTAGAGGGTTCGCAACCACCCGGCATGTAACAATATCCTGGCATCCACACAACAAGGACGTTAAAATGTTCGGGCATCTCCCCATGAGACAGTGGACATGAGACATGAGCCGTCAAAAATGGAAGGGAGCATCAACTCAAGCTCAGGCCTTCAAGCAGGCTAGGTAGTAAATTGGGTGCCCTGCCAGGCTTATGGCTGTAGCTCACCTAGATCAATGCCTTGGGTCCACTGTACCATTGTTTGGGAATGGTGTACTTCCGTGAGACCTGCTTTAGTCGTAAAACAAGATCCACATATTACTAAGGCGAGTTTCAATCACCAACAAATCAACGACCGTAGCCTATCTCTGTCCACAAGTGATTGCCGTGGCAAGTCCTCTCAGATTCACTCGATCGTTGGTAGTTTCTGTTGCTCTTTGAGTCGACTGAGAAAAGGGACAATTTGTATTACCCGTGTTATATAGCTCAGAACAACTATGATTTCTTTCTAATATTTTCGTGATCTATTGACAAGCCATGACCAGTCAATTGGGTCTAGAACGTTCCTGTCTGACTTCGCCTTATACTGAATAATTTTTCCCATCAAATTCTTGATGAACAGCAGACCTTGTTATGTAAATACTCACTATTTTCCAATTTTCATCCACTTCAGAATTCATTCCCTGCCTTCAGAACAATTCACCACGACTTAACCAGGGAATCGTTTCGATACACCTCCAACCATCGGCCAACGATCTCCTCTCTCTCATTCAAAAAAGAAACTTGTATCGCACAAGCCTCCCACTCCCCTTACTGTGCACCACAAAAATAAATTTCAATATAAAAGAATTTACCAACTAATATATGCACACATCATGATAAACCCCCAATGGAATGCATTAAAGGAAACCCTTATCCATACACATCAGCCCCCGCACAACAGGAGTCGACGGCAGTCGGAAACAAAGACGTTCCCAGCAGTAGCTACAAACTACACCCTGCACCCACGAGTCACCACCCACCATCCACCACCCACCATCTACCACCCAGTCAATGATTGCCGAGGCTTTCACGTTTCGCAAACGGCACAATGAATTGCCTGGTAAATATCTTGGCATAAATCAGCCCTAAAAGGGTTAAAGGGACCGAACTTCCTCGTTTGCCGGGGAAAGGTTGCCTCCCATAATTTGGTTGTTCGGCGTTTAAATGAAATAAATTTAAATTTTTATAAATTGTCCAATTTAATAAAAATGTGTTTCGGGATATTAAAAAAAAGGAGAAAGAAAATATAAGACGAAATTCGGGATTACAAAAGGGAGGCGCTCTGCTGGTCCTGCTTGGAGATGTTGACGCTGAGATAAGAGAGCAACTGCCATCATTCATCGTCAAAGAGATGAGTTTTAATTTGGCTTCTTTGGGTATTCGTGTAACAATAAAATCCATTAGGGGGGAGGAGATAAGAGGCAGAAGACGCAACGCTGCTGGGTGTACACGTCTTAAGTTTTATGTGTGTGCCAAGGTTGTCCTTTTGGACAGGGGAACGCCTTCTGGCTAGATACTGAAGTGTTTGATGAACGATGTTTTTTGTTCCTATTTTTGGTGAACAAGTCTATGCAAGTTCCCGCTGAAGGGGGGACATGAATGCGCGCAATGAGGCACTGCAAGGTTTACTACTTACTGCGTCCAATGTGTGTGAGTGTGTGAGTGGAAGGTATGAAGTAGTTGTAGTGACGCTTAAAATGAGTACAAGGTTAAAAGGTAAGTAGTGTCATTCCGCATTTGTCCGCTCATACTAAGTTTTTGGGAATGTTGTGTGGGTAAGAACACGCATTGGAAGTAGTAAATGGATTTGAATTTGGGTGCACTGAGTGACAAATTGCTCCTACGGGTAGAAGACAATCCACTAAGAGGCAGAAAAGGAAACAAACATCTTCTGCGGCCCACGACAGACGGGTTCTTGTCATGAAATGGTAACCACGCATGTTGTTTCTCTTGGTGATGGTAAAATTCTTATAAACCTTGGGCCTATCAATAGCTCTGCTCCTCATGAACCTATAGCAGTCCTGTGCAGATTCCTATCGGAGAATCAAGGAAACTTTCGCGTCTGTCCACGGCGACTACTATATGCTGCGAAGTTGATAATTCATCGGTAATTACTTGGTATTCGAGTAGAAACATGAATGCAAGTGAAATCGGATTTATTCTAGATCCAGATGATGTTTTCAAAACAGTCATAAAAACAAAGTCAACGGTGGTGGTTCAGAAAATGTTTCTTAATGAACTTCGAATGTCTTCGAATGAATGTTATCTAGCTTTGCCATGTTGAGTGGAATTTCATTTCTTACTGGTGATACTCTTCAAGACTTCAAGCAGCCATTGTCCTGAACGCTCCAGTATACTTGTGCGAATGAAGTCAAATCTTTTGTTAAGATGCTTATAGTTTTCATGCGTATCCTAATAGGATGTGGAAGGCATGTGGTTTCATCAAGACGATGCCACACGACTCATTTATTGCGTTAGTGCAACAGAAATATCCTGAACCAAGATCCTGTGGTCTGTCGCAGTAGGAGTTCTTTTTCTGAAACTATGCATACTCCTGCCGATTTGAAAACGATTATTCGTCAGGTTATAGCCGAGTTATTGCTCGATTTGTGTGGAAGTCATAGAAATGAACCAAGGCATAAGATTATGCTGCCGAGAGAATTGAAGTGAGGCGACTATATTCAAAGTCGAGAGGTGCTGGGAATAGTGGCCAGAGATCCGGATTTTGGTCAAAAAATTATCTGGAATGAGACCCATTTTCGCTCAGTGGCTATCATCAAGCATCAATGCCGTTATTGAAGTCAATGCTGTGGATTCATTCTTGTAGTGCGGTTTATGGTAAGGCGGCATCAGCGGAACTTATTTCTTTCGCCTTGAAATGACTTTATAGCGATAAAATGACAGAGCTCGAGAACATCAATATATCCTAGCAATACAAGCGCCGCAACACTCAATGTTATAGCCATTTGCCGATTGCGTCATCTCACGGCGAGCGTTCATAAATTGACCCTCGCTAGTGCTAGTCCGTCCTTATTCTACGCTAACAAGCAAGCCACTGTAAACGAGTCATCAGCACTTGTACTGACCGGATCACTTGAAGAACTGCGAGCGAAGCCGGTGGGGTGACATTAGAATGTTTTTGTTGTTGATGCATGTACGTTACACTATTTGCGTCCAAATTTCTCTTTTACATCAAACAAGACATAGTTCAGAGTTTTGATATAAATCAATTTGGGTTTTTCAACACTGCGCTGGAACACTCGAGTCGAAAAACTAGACCTACTTTGTTGGTTGACGTACTTACGCAAAGAACACTTAATTGTATGACGCAACTGGCCCGTTAATAGGCCTCTTTTCTGTCAAGAGATCACGCGGATTTCAGACAGACTTTAGGGGCCATGATCTTGGTTTGTCCACATCCTGCAGAGTCAGGAGTCTGTGCAGTCTGTGTTCCCCAGAGGTCCAACCATCGACGGAAGCTCAAACCAAGGACAGAGGCAGTCCCAGCGCAGGTTCAGGTCATACCTCCTCTGATCCTTGCCTAGCAAGTTCATTGGCGATATCATTTCCCGTCATCCCGTTGTGGACCGGGATGCAGACAAGTCTTTGCAAATTTATGCTGTCTACTGATTAAATTCAGAGAAGATTTGGATTCGTGAATTATGCTGGAAGTGGTTAAAGGCTAGAGCAAGGCACAGCTGTCGCTACAGACACAGGTACTTCGCCTCTTCCACTTGTCCTTCACATTGATCCCTGTTGGGATCAAATTAACATCACTGTAGTTGTCGATCAGTGACGAAGGGTATCGCAATGGACCAACATGGTCTAAGTGCGCTGTCAAGTTCTCTGGCAGCCCATCTACCTAAACTAACGTAACCTAATAATAATGATATGGGTGGCGCTACAGCCCGTAGAGGGCCAGGGCGTAGCTTCTCAGCAACCACTCGTGTTGTGCGTGATATTGTTCTATCACGAGTGGAAGGGACCTACAGTTTTATGCCGACTCCGAACGGCCAAGTTTACTCTTTGAGCATTGTCAGTGACTCGAAAGAGGTGAGGCCGTGAAAAGTATTTCTTGTCGAACCTAGACAGATAGGTTCAAGTGCGTAGGAGTCGACGCACATATCCACAACGCCACGGGCCACCTAACCTAAACCAATAACCGTACCCTTACGCGATCCAAAGACGATTGCAGTGGCATGTCCTCTCTAATTCACCTGATCGTTGACCGCTCTCTCCTCTGCTCAGGAAGGTAGTTTCTATTGTCATTTGAGTCGATTGAGGAAAGTGATAAGATTTAATCCTCGTGCAATATCGCTCTTTAATTGAGAAAATGTATATGTGTCAACTTTAGAGACATGACATCATCAGGTTTTGCGATTGTTTTCCTCTGTTCAATCGAAACCCTTTTGTTTTATTCAAAAGATCGACTTCTGTATCTGTACAAAGTTATTCCCCATTTCCTTCACCAAAATCGAAATGTTTTCACAAATCGAAGCTCCTATGGTCAATATCATTGATCTCCATATGAAGTCCAGGCGAATTTCATGCAAAATCTCTTCACAAATGCCATCCTTCCAGATACACGCACCCTCCGTCTCATGGAATAAAGAACAAATATTTCCTTTACTCCTCAAAACATCTCTTTGATTCAATTTAACACATGAGAGCATAAATGGGCCACCCTGTATGCTTACAACCTGGAAAACATTCAGTCTCAAGGATCTTACAAAAACTTCATCCTTGGAAGTAAAAAAGAAAACATTCACAATAACCGGAGAAAATAAATTGTAAAATAACAAAAGCGCATGGGAATGGGAAGGGGGGTAGTTCGAGGTGAACATTTCAAGACCGAAGGGGTTGTCAGGTGTGCCATGAATAGCTGCATACGCTGCACAATCGCATTAAACGTGTGGGCTTTAAGCAATTACAGAAATTCTGAATATTCATAAACATCAACCGCCCGCAGTATCTCATGAATTAAAATGTAAATTGTTGTTTTGACCTAATTGCGGAACAAAGGCACACCGCAAGGATGCGGTCATTGTTGTTTTGTTTTTAAAAGTTATTGCCTGCAATAAAGCAACTTAAATGAGACGCAAATGCGAATAAAAATCCAAGCAAGGGAACAATTAACAAGCGGGTATTGCATGGGAGATTACTTACGACAAATCCTTGTTCGCTTGACCTTTGTTCTTTTGGGGATTACGAGCGAACCATGGTTTTATGGCTTGGCAAATGGGAGAGTGGACATCTAGTCGATTGAAAGGTCAAAGGAGACAAATGTGTGGCGAATTTTCTATGATTTGGTATTACTTTCTAACTGCGGTCGTCGTGGCGTGGTGGGACATTGAGAGTTGACTGGCAACGGAGAAGGACAAGGGTTTGTTTCCTAGGCAACTTTCCCTTCTGCCACGAATTACGGGCAGTTCACGAGGACTGTTATTGTCACCTAAAGCCACGATGAGCTAAGATGCTGCTTAGGAAAGGCCCTCCCTCGTGAGAGAAAAATAAGCACGTACAGCTCAAATGTTTGATAAATAAAGTGGTGAGTGCCCACGTTATGAAGATATACTTTTTCCTGTTATAATTTGAGATCGCGAAAATGGTTAGGTTGGGTTAAGTTAAAGAAGGGGGGTGTGGCGGTCCATCACTTCCACTCAAAGGCCAAAGGGCCCATTGCAAATCCCTTAATTTGTGGAGTACACAATTCTTTCTAATCATTCGTGACACGTGGTGGTTGAAACCACCCCGTGCTCTTTATGAATTTGAAAATATCCGATATATCTGCATTCGATACGTCCGCAGTCTTTGTGAAGAATCTATGGCCCACCGAAACTAGGCGCCGATTCTGGAGAGCTGGGTAGTGGCAAAGCAGATGTTGGATCATCTCGGTTTCTTCCTCGTAGCCACAGCTCTGGCAGAGATCGCTGGACTCCTGGTTCCATTTTCGGAGCATTGTTTCAATTGGAGAGTGTCCTGTGATCACACCGACGAGCGTATGGATCGAGTTTCGATCCAGCGCCAGAAGCTTCTTGCCGATATTAAGCTCTGGCCACGCTGATCTTGTCGTGTATCAGTCGTTCCTTGCAAGCCAAGATGAGTTGGCTTCTTTTATTATTGTGTCGTATTTGATCGGGTATCTGTAGTGATCGTTGGTTGAAGTGATGTGTGCGCTTCGCCAATGTTGCTTAAATGGTAACTAATCCCTTTAAGACAGCAGAGGCGGAGAAAATTAGAACCGATACCTGTGTCCCTTTAATGCATTTGGATTGCAATGAGTGAAACAAAATGTGGCCCGGAACGATTATCCGAGTGGTGAAGCTATAAACGAGTTCCTAATCAAAAAAAAAATTTGGGAAAACGAAAGCAAACTTATTTGATGAACATTCCTATCACGACGAGTATTGCAGATTGTCCATGGTTCATGGAGAGGAGGAATTCTATTGCCTTCCTCATTTGAGAAACCTTTGGTAAAACAGTGATAAGACATTGGCAAAGGAAACATCATTGTTCAAGTGAATTAATTGACTTCACAAAACTATTGTCCCTCCATACGTTTAATGATTTATTTTGGATTCTATATAAAGGGTGATTTTTTAAAAGCCATAGGAAGGTTTTTCAAAAAAAAACACGTAAAATTTAGAGAAATGCATGAAATCTTTATTTGAATCGATAGTACGATCTATATAATTTAATGTTTGAAGATTATTTCGTGCAAATGTTGACCTTGACTGCGCCTCAAATGGCCCATCCGCTTAGTCCAATTTTGGCATACTCTTTCCAACATTTCGGCCGGTATCTCACGAATAAATGCTTCATTGTTGTCTTCCAATGCGTCAATTGAAGTGGGCTTGGCTGTATAGACATGAGCTTTAACATTGCTCCACAAAAAATAGTCTAAGGACGTTAAATCGCACGATCTAGGCGGCCAATTGACCGGTCCCGAACGTGAAATAAAATGTTCATCGAACTCGCCCCTCAATAAGTCCATTGATGCGCGTGCTGTGTGGCATGTGGCACCGTCTTGTTGAAACCACATGTCATGCAAGTCAAGCTCTTGCATTTTGGGCAAAAAAAAGTTGGATATCATCTCACGGTAGCGCTCACCATTCACAGTTACGTTACGATTCGCATCATCTTTGAAGATGTACGGTCCAATGATGCCAGCCCATAAACCGCACCAAACTGTGACTTTTCTGGATGCATTGGTAGCTCTTGCTGATATTCACTCCAAAACCACAATTCTGCTTATTTACGTATCCATTGAGCCAAAAATGAGCTTCGTCGCTGAACACAGTCAAGGTCAACATTTGCATGAAATAATCTTCAAACATTAAATTATATGGACCGTGCTATCGATTCAAATAAAGATTTCATGCATTTCTCTGAATTTTATGTGTTTTTTTTTTGAAAAACTTTCCTATAGCTTTTAAAAAATCACCCTTTATAAAGGAAATTTCTCCAGAGAAAGACAGGAGCACCGAGATTTCATTTAAAACTTATTGAAAAAAGCAAGCAAAAGAGGTCAAATTGGTTTTGTTCTCATTAATGAAGCGGGATCGTTTTCGTTGTCTCATAATTTATGAAAGGCGAAATAAATTAAAGTGCAATGTAGTTGGAAACACACGAAAAGTAACATGTAACAAGTCGCTAAGCCTGCATAATAGGGCATAATGAAAATGATTTTTTGCGCGTAAAATTTTTGGATGGGCTTACCAAATAACACCAGATTCTGCCGAATCCATGGTCGTTAGAACCAATTTTAATTGTTACGTAACAACAAATAGACCACACAACTCTTTTTGGCGCTTCGGCGGATTTGACCCTTTTTTTGCTGGTATCCTTATACATATCCAATTAAAAATCCCTTCTATGCATCTATATTTCAATCAAAATATTTTCAAACATATCTTTATGGACAATAAAAGGGTGAACATGACCTGTAGTCTGCAGCAGAACCCCGAATGCACGGACGTGGGTCAGACTTTTTATATCGATTCTATGTTTATTTTTTTCCCTGATATCTTTTTATCCCTGTCCGATGCCATAAAAATTATAAACCAAAAACAACATGTGCCTGTGCCTAGACCAAAGACCACCCACTTGCCAGTCAACAAAAAAGGGAGGCTTGCATTTTTAACGAGAGCCTTGCCTTCATATGCATTGAGTGGGCTGCATTTTTCGGGATCCAGGTTTTAAGCATTTTTTTGCAAAGTGCAAGGACAACATCTAGTTGATTTTTATTTTCTTTCGCTTCAGGGTTTTTCGTCACGGGTTGTGTGGTGTTAAATATTAAGGTGACCATTTGGAGACAATGAAGTGTGCAACTCTGTGTTCTACAGGGCTTAAACACACATCGTGCTAGCTGGCAGAAAGGCCATAAACTGCATGCATGAGGAAATTGACTTCAAGACAACTCAGAGTTCAGCACTCGACGGGTGTAGAGTCTTAAGATTGGAATCGTTTGTCACCGTCATCGCCATTGCGTCGACGCATCTGTTGTGAATGCCATTGTTTATGTGCGAGCTCTAAAAGAAATCAAGTCACAAGCTAATTAAGCCAAGATGCTGCTCACAGGCATAACTCAAAATAGTCCGAGCTTGTGGGACAACTGACGAAAAGACAGAGAGGCTGTTGTTACAGCCCACATGTTACGGAGGGAGTGCGTCAAAGCTACTAGAGGTGTTTTCATCTCTCAGCTACCAGATGAACAATGTTGTGTCCTTACTGCATCTAATGATTTTAAATAAATTTTAATCAGCTGTTTTCAGTTCTCAACTGTCTTAATTACTTACTTAGCAGGCCAATCCATGGAGGATCCGAGCCTGAGATACCGCTGCCTTCCATTGTTGATGGCCATGGGTATGCTGCTTCCAATCATCAAGACCAAGCTGTTTTGCGTCCCCGATGACAGGAGTCTTTGTACAGGAGGTTCGGTCTTCCTCTCCCACTCGAACCAGGAGGCTCAGATTCGACGACTCTCTATGCTGGAGCGTTGTGGTCCATGCGCTCGATGTGGACGAGCCGGTGCAGTCGTTGGATTTTTGCCTTCCGGACTACATTCACATCCTGGTACGGTTCGCAGAGTTCGCGGTTGTGTCTTCTCCTCCAGTCGCATTCCTCGCAGATGGGACTATATAGCCGATGTAGAATTTTTCTTACGAAGGCACCAAGAATCGGCGTGGCTGTTTTGCATCCAGCTTTAGGCTCCATAAAATAAGAGTTTCGTAGAGCATGACTTTGGCCCTTCGAGTCAGGAGTTTCGAGCCCAGTTGTTTTGACAAACCGAAGTACCATCGGTTGCCAAGAGGGGGTCTGCGTCAGATCTCCACTAAGATGTCATTCGTGGAGTTCACGTTTGCCGCGAGATAGGAAACCTTCACTACCTCGAAATTGTAGCTGTTGGTTGTGTTCTTTTGCCGTAGGTGGTGTCCGGTGGATCGTTTCTTGTTCGACAGACGACCAGCTCGTTTCGCCTCTTTTTCCATCGCTTCCACTACGACACGTTGGGAACGCGCAACGATGTCGATGTCATCTGCGTACCTCAACAGTTGGACTGACTTGTAGAAAATAGTGCCCTCCGTGTTTAGCACGAAGTGCACGCGAAGTGCACGGTGCACAACCGGATCAGTTTGCCCGGGATCTCGAATTCTGACATCGCATCAAATAACTCCTTGCTATGAATGCTGTAGTAAGCGGCTTTAAAACCGATAAAATGGTGGTGCGCATAGATTTGAAACTCGCTGGTCTTCTTCAGGATTTGTCTTATTGTGAATTTTGGTCCATGGTCGATGTGCCGGGCCGGAAGCCGCCTGGTACGTACCGATTAGTGCGGTGCAAATCGGCTTTTTTAGACGTTCGCTGGACAGGATCTTGGAACCGACGTTGAGCATATACCTCTATAGTTTGCTGCAAGAGGTAGGGTGGCCTTTTTTTGTGGATGGCACATATGGAGCTGATATTCCAGTCGTCGGGCATGCTTTCGTCTTTCCAAATTCAGCAGATGATCTGGTGCATGCTTGTCTCAACTGTCAGTTGACACAAAAAAGTCTCAATCAATTGTAAATTAAAATAATAAACGCAGCTCCCTCTCTCCAAAATATAAAACGTGATGGAAATAAAGTGCGTCTTTCGTTTGACGTTTTTTGAAAGACGACGACAGCAACGCAGTATTGTGCTTCAGCCAATAAGGTGGCGCACACAAGTGAAGAATAACCTCAACCAGCTTGGTGTACACAACCAGAGAGGCAGCTAGCCAAAGATCGCTGTAGAGGTTTTCATGTGCAGCCTGGCCTAGTGACTAAGGAGCGGGGGTTGCCGCTATGTGACTTTAGTCGCAATTAGACCTTTTTTGGAAGCCGAGAGACCGTGAAACTAAACTTTAAAACAAACATCGTTTTTGACATATTTTGTACATTCTTGCGACAATTTCTTTCGAATTTAGAAGCCCGTCACTCATTTTCTTCTTCAGTGTCCCCTTCCCTCACATGATTTAGTTGATCAGTTGATGAAGCAGACACAAACTCATCTCCGAACGACTTAAAGCTTACGATCAACGTGACTTCATTTTCAGAGTTATCCCCCATGAACTTCAGCCATTTATGGTTAATTTTCAACCCCTTTCGCCGCGGTTGGTCGTGCCGGCGAGTATTTATATCCAACGAATCCTTATAGCTAATTTATTCATCCACACACTTCTCGGGTAGAGAGACCTGAGGGCCTTAAAGAAGCGACCGAGCGAGCAGTAGATTAACAGGTGAGCGTCGTGGCGCTCCTGTTGAGTTGTAAAAAAAAGTACGACCGGTGAGATATTATCTTCTTTTTTCCCGTTCAGTTCTTGTTTAGCCTTTATCTTCATGAGAATGAGTACACTGGAGTAATGCCACTTGGTAGGGGTGAGAGAGCAATTCAGATGTACGCTTGCTGCCGGTGATGTACGCCACCGCGGAGGTGTGGGATCCGCGTGGCAGCACGGTACGTGTCATACGTTTGAATGTGACATTACGTCAGTAATAAGGCGCAAGTAGTGATAAATAAATTTTGCATTAAAATGTTGTTTATGTCTTCTAAGGTTAAGTCGGCGCTTAATGGTGGTGAACTGGAATTTATTCGCAACTCGGGGAAAGGATGCCGCTTTATGCGGATGCATGTGAGTTTGATTTAATGCCACGGAAATTGTAATATACGAAAGGGCGGGTGATTATGCAAGAGAGGCGTGGCATATGTTCGAAAATGGCTCCTGCAGAATGAAGGAAGGCTTTTCAAAATGAGAATACCAACGAATAAAATTTTAATTGAAACGTATATAAGTCGCCGTGGCATGTGATTGTAGTTTTAAAACAGCACGAGAAGGAGCTTGGTCAGTGCGGCTTGAGAAGTGCAATCTTTTCAAATGAAAACGTTGTGGTGCCATTCTTGTAGCAGTTCTATATGCATTTTTACGACATTTTGGGGTGCCTTAATTTTATTTAAAAATATCAGCGGATCGGCGAATCAAATAAAACTCTCTGTTCAAAATCCACTATGCGTTTATTTTAAAACAACAAATCAAACCGGCAATTGCAACTACACGTGTACTACACGCTTCGTGGATAGAACGACTAATCCCTTCAACTCGGTGTCGCGTCGCGTTCAGTTGTTGCAGCGAATGGTGCATCGTACGATCGTCTGTGAATGTTGCGTAATGTTAGACAAAATCGTACAATGCAGATTGCAGATGCAATATCCCTAGTCGCTCCACTTAATGTCGCGTCATTTATTTTGTAATGAGTGAATTGTTGTTACACAAATCAGCGCTTTCTGCGTCTCTTTAAAGATTCTTTAAGATTACGAGATTCTATGTATCATCCTTTTATTCGCAGCTTAATTTTACACGGGAAAGGATGGCTTGTACCTTCAAGACTGTAATAATCAAGTTTTTGGTTGTCTATCGTTCAACACCGGAACAGAGAGGTTGCAATCCCATCTTAAATTACGATGCTCTGTGATGCCTAATCCTTCTCAGGCGACCAGCAAATGAACTCCAAGGCAAAAATTAAAATTGCCCCAACCTGTTTTCCGAACCAGATTTGAACACAGAACCTGCAAAGAGCGTTAGCAACTCACCAACCCACGGACCCGATAGATTTCGATCTATTTTATTCAAAATGACTTGTTTTTAGGAAAAAAAACTGACATCCCTGTAGAGCAGTATGAAAACTTACTTTCGGTGGCGTATGTGTAACATTTTCCGTAATTTTTCTGCTGTCGGTGGGGTATACGTAACATTCTGTTCGTCAGAAGTTCTCTTGTATATCACATTTATGCATTTATGCAACATTTTCTTTCTTTTGGGCATTTTCATTTACATGACTCTGTATTTAACCTTATTCGGGGCTCGATTTTGACGCTGGACAGATGTATTTCTTAAGTCCTCATCACAATTCAATTTCGTATATAAAAAAGTAACGAATTAAAAATATGAATTGAATTGGAAATTGATTCAAAATAAAAGGACTTCATTTATTTATTGTGAATATCAGTGAAACAAAATAGTTTTTGTTTTTAATTGTGTTAAAAATGTGTTTCCACCCTTAATTTTTTTCTTAAATTCCCCCGATGACATGACACATCGTTCCGGCAAAGCAGTCCAGAAAACCATATTATCTTTAAACTACGCTGATCACTGTCCCGTCACATTGTGCCTCACCTTAAACATCGAATATGATGATTATTCAAAACAATAGATGGTAAGTTTGACTCATTGACTTTCATAAGGAAAATGTTACGTACTCGTCAGATGTAGACTCAACTTCCGGGCCTTGCGCCCATCATTGTACCAAGATGTTTATCTGCTGCGATATATGTTAATTTTATAAGCCCATTAGACGCCACAGTATCCGTCTAGAAATTCCATTTATACACCTCCAATCATCAGTTAAAACTAGTGTACTCCTGACATAGCTGTTCCTTACTTATCTTCCGTCGTAGCTGTGGGGCAAATATGCCATCTGCCACCGACCGAGCCATCTTTTCCCATCATCCTTATTATGTGTCGGTCTGGCGCTTGCCACAATTTTCGACTCTCCAACAGTCCAGAAGACGACAGTAGAAGATTTTCCCCAAATCGTCGACAGCGTCCAAAAATCAATCGACTGCACTTTTTGATTTGGCTAGCAAAACAAATTGAATAACCCCCAGCTATTCGCAATGATCAATAGTAAAACAGAAACTCAAGGGATGTTCGGGAGTTTCATATGGCAGTCCCTGTTCACACTTCCCCACTCCACACACACACAGCAAGCTCTGCAAACGATTGCATAAGAGACGGAGTACCGTGTTGAAATAATATTTTGCATCCGTTGGTTATTATTCCAATTGGTCAAGTGGAACTCGCATAAAATGTACACAGGATCAGCCTTCACCACATTTTATGGTCCACCAAACTTATATTGATTTCGGTAGTTTCATCGCTTGCCTGTGGGACCTTAAAGGTGAGTTATGAATACGCTGCGGAGCGGGTCTTCGTTTGCAGTTGCACCCTTGTGGAGTGGGGTCGTTGTTTGTGCGAAACGGTTGGAGCTCGGTGCGCAGAGATACCGGGAAACGAAACTTTCATGAAATCAAAGCAAATATTTATTATTTTTTTGCTCGCAAACTTTTATGCACGCTCGGTGTTGGTTCCTGGAAGTAATAACGAACGATTCGGGGGAGCATGGGGGAGAGCTCTCGGTTTCCAAGGAAATGTTTTCTCAAGAAGTCAATGAACTTTACCTTAATTTGTAGGATCCGCCACGGCACGGTGGCGGTGGGGTGTTCCATTTGCTTTGAGGTTGGACATTCCTTTCACGAGTCTGGCTCGCAGTCTGCAAAAAATTTTCCGGGAAAGGACTGCAAATGAGTTTTGTGGATTCCACTTTACCCGCAACTTATGCTAATTAGAAATGTTTAGGCAAATGCACTCGAGGTTGATTAAATCTTCTGAACGAGATGATGGCTGCGATTCTCTTCAGATCGCTGGACTGTGTGGAGAGGGTGGTGTGATTAATTCTTGTGGTCTTGATATGCATGTACGCATAGAACGAGAATCATATTTAATCGATCTTCATGATGCTGGGGTTCTGGTAATTGAAGTTCATAGTTGACAGATTGCTGAGAGCTCTTTAATAGGCGGTCTGGTTTGAACGCAAGACGAATGAGACGTTAAGATGTCAGGTGTTCAGTTTCAATCTAAAATTGGGGGGTGACTGGGAATATTTCACTCAAATCTTAACAGAACACTGATTTTACTCTTTAAAGAATAGTCAGAACTTTGTGAACACTTCCGGGAAGTTTGCATATTGTTGTGTCTGAACTTTAAGTCAGCATAAGAAAAAAATAAGCTTAAAATAGGACAGCAGGTAACCTGATATGGAGCGCGGAAATCAGGCGAAAAATTTCGAAGAAACCCCGGAAATGAATAAAGGATGATAACATGAAGATATTTTGTATCAAAAACAAAGTAAAACAAGTGTAACCAGACTCTCTCTCTACCGGAGAATCCATTAAAATATCGCTTATCGTACATCCCTTCTAAATTTAGTGGAAAATCAACCGTCACCATGCCAACTGACCACAGCCTCGTGGTGTAAGTTTGTTAACTTTTCAATATTGTACGCACTGAAGTGAAAGAAAGGTAGCATAATTTGATGAAAAATATTTTGAAAACAGTTCTGATGACATGTGTGGAAGAGCGACGGTGTGGAAACCTTTTGAATGCCTGTCTACAAAGACGTTAGACAATAAGTAAGGAGCCTGGCGTTTATCAGGCTATAGAAGGCATTCGACTATGTCAAGTGTAGAAGTACTCCCCGACAATACCGATGCAATGAAGGCAGGCGATCATAAGGAGTCGACTAGGGCAGTCGATATTATTAGAATCATCATCATCTTCTGACCAGCATGCTCCACTACAGGAGTCGCCGGTTTAATGCACGCACGAGAGATCTCCAGCCCACTCGATCCTCCGCCACAGACCCTAACTCATTAGGCGTTATGCCCAAGCGCAACCACTCGAGTTTTTGGACTTGGTTCAACCATCTCGTCCTGGGTCTGCCAAGCGGTCGCCTTCCTGATGGAATCGCATTCAAGGCATGCCTCAGAAGTCGTGATAATGAGGACATTCGTGCTACATGACCAAACGAGAGGTGTTTTAAGTAAAGTATATTAATTGAATTGCGTTGATGACGTCTGGAGGAACGAACTGTACAGCGCATGCACCTAGTTAAGGCTTCGGATCCAAGGCTAAGATGGCTAGGTCATGTAGGGCGTATGGACACCAAGAGCCAAAAACAAAAGAGCCTTCGAATCCGAGCCAGTGAAACAAGACAACAGAGGAAGTCCATGATCGAGATGGAGCACACATGTAGAGAAGGATCATGCAACCAACATGGTGTGCGCAACTGGAGGCAGCTGACGAAAGATCGTGCTAGTTGTAGATGATTGTTGATTAATGTCCAGGTCCACTCAGGACTGTAGCCCCAAACAAAGAAGAAGATGAATTGAGAAATTATTTACTGACAATGCTTGAAGACAATGCTCGAGTCTCACTGACAATGCTCGAAGAGTAGCTTGATCATTTGGCGTTGCCATAAAACTGCAGGTCTGATTCCCTTGTGGAAGCCATGGTTTCGCGCGACCTATATTATATATTATGCAGTATTAAGCCTACTTAGGGGCAAACGTAACCTCAATGAATGACATTTTAGTGGAGATCCGACGTAGGATCGTCTTTTGCGTTACGTTGCTTCTTCCTTTTTTAAAAACAACTTCAATCAAAATTTCAGACTGGAATGATCAAAATCATACTCTACAAGATTCTTAATTGTAGAGAGTTGTATCAAGATATGGATATAATGGGAGAAGGAGAGGAAGACCGAACCTCCGGTATTAGGACCAAATCATTGCCGGCGTAAGAGAACTTGCTCTTGATGACTGGATGGAGCGGGTCCAGAACCACCATCGATGCAGGGCAGTTATAGCTTAGGCTTAGGTCCTCCATGTGCAGCTGGCCAGATAAGTAAGTATAGTTGGCCGAGTAAATAGATTATTGAAAATTAAAATTGCGATCAAAATGGGTTTTAAGAATATCAAGTTTTGAACAAATTCTTCTTTACATTTTCTTACAGGGGTATCTAAGCAAGGTCTTGATATCGGTCCCTTTAGAACACTCTTACTCCACTTAAATGTTCAGACCAACATACTGAACCAAATGCCAATGTACCCGCAATCACATTTCGGACACTTGTCCATTACTGTGTCATGCTTACAAGCTCAAAGAATACCAATGTTGTGCTTTTTTACAGACTCAACCAGAAATCATTGTTATGCGCCTATACTCGAAGACGACGTCAGAGTATCAACGATCTCTAAAACAAGATCGAAGGAATTAACGATCTCATCAGTTGTAGGCCTGGAGATGTACTCCTGAATGATCTTGATAACAAGTCCTACATAAGCTTTGCATTTGAAGTCGTTTTTTCTGTTAACAAGGAAATCTAAGATGGCTCACGTCGATTAAGCGCTTATTTTGAACTGAAATCAACTTTTGACAGCAAACCAATTCACAGCCGCTCACCGTTATGCATTTTTATCATCTTGCTATTATACTGACTAATTATGGGGAATGCCTTAATTCACGTATTTTAACGATCTGGCTCGAGTGAGCTGAAGCTAGGGAGCCTTGACTCACAATTCACTTTAGTTGTTTACTATCTCTCCGATCGCAGCAATTTCAATTAATGTTTTCTTCTGGGCATTTATGGCGGTCTCAGGAAAAGATATGATAAAACGCTCTCATATGAGATGACGTTACTTTTGCAGTGACCCCTCACTTGTCCCAACTAATCACCCACAATTCCAAAAAGCAATAAGCTGTATTCCCATCAAAACTTCCTCTAATGGCATGCTCAGCATCAAATGAATCGGACGATTCTCCGTAAATTGCAATCCAATCCGCTTTCAATTTGATACGTTCGTCGTTGGACGAAAAACTGTTTATTCAAATGACATTTCAGTCAAAGTCATCAAAAGAAGAAGAAAAAAAAAACCACACTTTCCGCCTGAGTCGGCGAAATATTAATTTAAAACGTTATAACTTCGTCATTCGGAACGGGAAAGCGACGGAAAATCACATAATAAATATCCAATTTTGGAAGGAAATGAAAGGCAACGCCACAGCATGCGCTCGCTCCGAGAATGTGAGCAAGACGTACATAAATGTGTGAAATATTTGTCAAGCGATGAAAATGTATACGTACGTCCCGAAGTTGTGAAATTAAATTCGTGGATACCAGTTCGCATACAGGCAGCAATCATGGTGAAATCATATTCACTTTTAAGTGACAATCTCCACGAGACGCGACGGAGTGTAAAAGTGTAAAATTGGGAAATAAAAATGCTGGTTTTATGGTCTGGTAAGCATGCAAATGGGGACTGCACGAGTTTACTTCAATTTGATCGCTTTTTTTGCTAAATTTCTAATATAAGGCTTAAGTTAATTATAGGTATGCCCAAATTATATTTAAAGGGCATGCTGTGTTTAAATTTAAATATCATCATATATCATCAGAATTTTCATTTAATTTTGGGGCCTATCATCGTTCAAATATCCACCGTAGCTTCTCTGGGTGGCGTGCATCGAAAATGTCCAATTTACCATGACTCTGACTTATAATTCGGGTGGAATTTCATCGATGACATGGACATGGATTATGAGGGCGGCTGTGGGTTGTGCCGTATTCCCACAGATCTGCGACTTCAGAAAATCCCACAAGAAAATGTCTAACCGGATCAAATGATGTCGTTAGTGTCAATATCTGTTCTGTTCTGGGTTCTGGGCAAAAAAAAGCTGGTAACCATCGATCTATAGCGCTCGCCATTGACGGTGATGCCTTGGTCGATGACGCAGTCAGATCAAAATCCACATCAAGAGTGACTTTTTCGGGATGCCTTGAACGCTCATGGATCTCAAGTGGATTGGTAACACTATTTTATCATTTGCACGTGGTGTTGAACGCTTCGTCCATCCAGACTTACAAGACAATCTGATTAAATGGCACCCAGTTGGCTTCAAAAATATAGCCGCTGTCAACTGTCAATGTTCAAAAGTCCCTATTCGAGGATCGTTGAGTTGGAGAACTATAGATCTAACGAAAATTCCTCTAACCTCTATTATCAAGTTTATTTTAGGATTTCAGACACACTGATCTTAAGAGCAAAAATTCCACATATGGGAATCACAACGGGTCCATTAACCACACCCATTTTACTTTGTGTACTTGAACTATTGAAGCTATTGTTTTCCTCACTCAACTCTATGGAAATGATCGTGTTCGATAGCACAGAGATTAACGAAATAAAACCCAAAACTCGCAAAGATAATTGTTATTTTATTGCACTCTCAAATACATCAGCGCCTTACAGTGGACTGTAAAAGACTACTCTAACAAGAAATGTGCTCATCGCCCCGAATCTCCGTCGCAGCCACCGCTATTTCGTGCACTATGAAAAAGGGCTGCAGGCACGATCATATCTCTAGGTTGGGCGTTGCAACCATCGCTACCCAGCGCACTATGGAATGGGGTGTGGCCTGCGCTAGTGTGCTCTATTGATTCTTATTTTTCCGTCGCAACCACCGCTATCCTTCCGGGAATTGCTCCGCGTTGGTTGCTTTACACCTCGGTCTCGTTGACGCTGCTCTGGGTCATGGTTATTCATGATTGCAATTCCTAACAGATCGCTGGCATGACTTCATCGATTATTTGGCAGCTGCGTGAGGTATTAAAATTATTCAGTGAGTCCACCTAGATTTCAAGCCCAATTGCCCAAGTTGCCCAAACATTGCCTGTTACAGTGTTGGCGTAACTTCCAGGACGTGTCTAGAATGTCTGTCTGTCATTTTTTCGAGACCATTTCAAGATATGTGTGCTAGCGCAACTGCAGCGGCGACGGAGGTTTTTTTGGGCGATCGGATAGTGTACTTTCGTGTTCAGATTTTGTTCCGAGCTGAAGTCTAACTCCATGTATCGATTAGCCTATCTCCTTATCCCGAACGTACACAAGCTATCTACCAAATTTCATAAAAATCTGAACAGCTCTTTAGGATCTATAGCCCGACAAACAATCAAACTTCAAAACTGCTATATAAACTAGAACTAAGGTGGGTGCCATGTCCAAATATTGCTTTATCGGATCAAATGCCTGAAAGCTAGACCACTTGCGTAATGACATCTCTAGATCAGATGCACGGAGTATCTCATTACACTATCTCCTTATTTTCTCCTTCGTTGGGTGCTCATAAGTGGATAAGCGGATAAAGTCCTCACAGATCCACAAGGCACGCTGGTAGAACCGAACTTTCTTAGTCAGTTGCCAGAGGCGGACACGGCCCTGTGTGAAAGATGAGTGCTGCGAATTGATTTGAACAAGCAAAGAGACCTGCCACCATCTTCTTAAAAACCTATAGAATTTGCGCATCGTTAAAAAGGCTACTATTTATTATAGATGTTAATTTTTATTCTCCCAGCTTAAGTGCAATTAACGTACTTCCGGTTTCGGTTTTGACTCGAAATAGAGGGTGGTTTTTTTAGAGGTATAAAACTTTGAAACGGAATGATTTTTCTAAATTGACATGAGATTTACTTTATTCGACAGATAGGATAGGATCAAAATGTGGGTAGACGTGCGGAAGCACGTTTCACTTAGGTCCGTGTGGACCCATTGTGTTCCTCCTTGTACCCTTATCGCACTCATCGAGACGTTGTATTCGTTGTTGACCTCTCGTCGTCAAGCCAGCCCGACATCCTAATGAACCTGAAAAAGTTAGATAGTCGGATATTACGGATTTCTTGCAGGTCATGGAAGAAGAATTCTCTCATGGTCCTGTATCGCAGTTGACTGAGGCTTGGGCAGTAGCAGAGATAGTGGGGAGTGTCCTCTCTTTCTTCCACATCGCCGCATCCTCTGCATATGTTGTCATGGGATAGTCCCATTTTTGTTTCATGGTATTTCAGGTGGTTATGTCCCGTTAGAGCTCCGACCACCATCCTCAGTAGGCTTTTGCCACACTGGAGGAGTTTTGTCGGTTTTAGTTCTATTAATATCGGGCCATAGCATCTTAGTAGTCTTACAGGTGGTAAGGTTGAACCATCTTTTTCTTGCTAGTTCTAGAATTTTGTCATCCACCTTCTTCCTGACATCTGCCAGTGGTGGTTGAATCAATTCGATTGCCTGGGATGGGTCTATTACGGCCCATTTTCTGGCAAGCTATCAGCTGCCTCGTTGCCGGATATGTCCCTGTGTCCTGGGACTCAGCATAGAGTTATCATGCGTTGCACGCTTAGAGTTTTGAGCTCCTCGCGGCAGCTTGCGACCAACCTGGACTTGATTTCTTTAATGGCCGCTTGACTGTCAATTAGAATGGTAATATCAGCCGGTGGTATTTCCAACATTGTTATCATTCTGGCCGCTTCTTTGAATGCCAGGACCTCCGCTTGAAAGACGCTGCCATAATCAGGGATCCTGATAGAGCAGTGCATGTTTAACAATTCGGAGAAAATGCCCGCAAATGTGCCTGTTTGCATCTTCGATCCATCAGTGTATACTTGGATGCTCGAATTATTGATGGGTTCTTTTGTGGTCCACTCTTCCCTCGTCGGAAAATAGCATCTGAAGGGTATTTCAAAGTCGAGGAAAGGGAGTGTATAGTCACACAGATAATCTCTTGGCATTATAAATTGAATATGATTTCTGGCATATGACCACCACGGCTGACTCGGACATAGTCTAATCTGGAGCTACAACTTTCGATGACTTTTTCCAACGGCAACACCGTGGCGAATGTTGTCCTCCAAGTAGACTAGCGACTTCACATATCCCCACAGAAAATAGTCAAGCGGCATTGAATTGAACGATCTTGGTGGCCAATTCACGGATTTATAACGTGAAAACTTTTCTTCAATGAATCAATTGTGGCACGAGCTGTGTGACATGTTGCGCCGTCTTGTTGAAACCAAAGCTGCACAGCACATCATGGTTGTTCAATTGATGAACAAAAAAGTCGGTAATCATGGCTCTATAGCGGTTGCCATTGACTATAACGTTCTGCCCAACATCGGTCTTAAACAAGTATGGACCAATTATTCCACCAACCCATCAAGCACACCACACAGTCAGTTTTTGTGGATGTAACGGTGTCTTAACATGCACTTGAGGATTATCATCACTCCAAATACTGCAGTTTTGTTTATTGCCGTGTCCATTGAACCAAAAGTGAGCTTCATCGCTGCACGATACATATTTCGAACAAAACCATGATTTTCAAAATAAATTTACACAATTTGTGAGCGCTGTTCAGGCTTCAGTCGGAATTCATGCTGAAATGCCAAACCAAACAAAAAATAAATCACTTGACAGCTGACAAAATGGCCGCCAGCTAAAATAGTGATGCCAACTTGAAGTTCCTTACCTCTAAAAAAACACCCTTTACAAACTAAATAATCGGTGGGAACTCTTCAACCATTTCAAATCTCTGCCACAATGAAACCTTAATTTCTAAGTGCTGCCAGAGGATGGTGAGTTAATTCATTCACAAACATTTTCCACTTCCGACTGAAACCACAAACTAATGCAAGACTCTGCACTCAAGGTCAAAGCAAACTACGTCATGGGTCCTTCCCCTGCTCGGTCCTAACAAAATTATGACCGTGAAATTGACCAAACTTTCCCAATTCGACCATACCCATCAACGCACGGTCGTCTCACTGCTCCACATCCAGTAATGTGTTGCAGCACACATCGCCCCCCCCGCCCGATGACTGCCTCACACGACAAACTGCAGGCGGTGCTGCAGAAAGTTTTATGTGACATTCACAACAAGTGACAGCGAGTGGTGTCTGCAATCAAGCCCCATGAGCACATACAACGTTTGCAAATCTGAATATATGAATTTAATTGTTCGCTAGCAGTGAGGACGGGACGCCCCGGTCTTCACCGAAACCGTGTCCTTGATGCATATGAAAATTGTGTACACAGTCTGGTGCCAGAATGAGAAGGGATCCATGTTTCCCTTTGATTAGGAACAAATGAAAAAAAAAACACTGAAACAACATGATGAATTGTGGACCAAATGTGGTTGATGCATGCACAAGCGGATGACGTTAATCTGAGCTGATGCCGGGTGGCGAAGAAAGGACAAGAGTGTTTGGTTTTTTAAGAAGACAGAGTAAAGATGGCTTCTTGGAGAGGACATGGCATGATTTGCACTCTTGCAATAGGCTGGAGCGACGATGGGTATTTATTGCAGCTCTGCATGGGCTGGACAAGAGATCCCGACTGGACCACCTCGTATTCCACAGAAACATCCTGGACATCCTCGTCTACGTCAAGTAAAACTCAACTCAAAACAAAGTCAAACAGATTCACCCATAATCATGTTCCGGCACGCGGTCCCACGTGTAACAAGCCTGAATCGATGAGACACCGAATAATTGAATTAATATGCATTTTAATGGTGTTGTCCTTAAAACGCGATTGTTCTCCAGTCGGCTGCATAGTTGTGTTCGCATTTCAAGTCAGCATCGATTTCATTTTAAGTGCTCTCACCGAACGTTCAAATTCACACAGCCACGCTCAAGGGAAAGAGCAGCCTTTTTGTGTGTCAATGCAATCCGTATTCATGTATTCAAATATGCTCAATCGATGGATGGAACGATAGCCGTCTCGCAACTGTTGCTGACTTCTGTTTGAATTTCCCACGGAGTGTACGTCCCTTTAAATGTGGATTTTACATTCGATTTCGTCTGCGTCTGTGAGTGCTCGGAAAATCGTTAACATTGTAAATAGAGTGAAACCGAAAAGGAAAACATTTGAAGCTCTCCGAATCGAAAATACACAAAAGACGCCCACGCACGGCATTGCACAACGCTCACATGTCATTCCTGTGGAAATATGTAAATTTCCCAAAACAGTATTGGGAGTGGTGGAATGTTCAGCAGGATAAGACCTTGCGCCACGTGCCGACGCTTCAAATGATTCCGTACGAGGAGAGGTGGGGAGCATCAGCCGATGCTCTAATATGAGTTGTTCAATCAACTATCACGAGATGATCGGAATAAATTCACAATTGCCCTCACAGGGACCGGTGGAAAGTGGTACTCGTTTGTTGAAATAAGCAATACTGACACATTGGTGTGAACACGATATTCTGACGTCAAAGACTTGGTAACGATGCTCGCTGTCTAATTATAATTAAACACCTCGTGAGTATGTGACGGCTTAAATGTTGTCTTTCCGTGGGATACTGTGTTTTTTTTTAAGCATTGTTAATGTTCCTATGATGGCCGTTTATTGATCAACAGCCCAGTATTTGAAGACAAAAAACGTTTTCGGTTGGAGCAGCTATTCCAATTGTCATCATTTAAAATCTCGTCCGTTGGCTGCTGCGCGTAGGGATTTAGTCCCGGCACGAGCAACTTACTGACTGACAATGCTCAGACATGTTCTCGAAAACGTCGCCATTAAACTAGTTCCCTCCATTCGTGAGAGATCAGTAACTACAACACGCAGTGATTACTTACACTTCCATATGTGTTCCACCAAGGCTCTGCGATTTGTGCTTCTTCCGAACTGAAGTGAATTATCCCTGGGATCTTAAGAACTACGGAAATTATGAATTTCATTCAAATCAGAATGGCGTTCAAACCGAAGCCATGTAAAGAGTGACCAGAGTGATAGTTTTCCAAATAACTATGTTTTAGTAGCTCTCAAAATTACTAAAGACATCCAATCGTCAGAATATGCGCTATTCTATTGTGCGTCATTTCGGAGCGCTACATGCTATGCAATGCTTGAAATTGTGAAGAGCAAATTTGGTGACTGGGTCACCTCACGGTGAGGGTTCCGCGATTGCGACTTGACACCACTCGTAGTTTCGTAGTTTCCACCTTGTAGTTTCGCAAGCAATACTATATGAAATGTGTTTTTAAACGAAATGCATCAAGCTTAGGAGTCAACTTATGAATCTGTCGTTGGTCGATTCGTACAAAAAAAAAAAGTATTTGGCTACACAAGTTAGTCCATGCAACCAGGATTTCACAATGGACACAATGAATCTGATAACAGTCGACTTAGATACATATACTTTTATACTGAAGCATGCTTAGATACACATAAACATGCTTACACTTTAACATAAGTTCATATTTCTAAGGCATTTGTCAGAGTTTGACATCAAGCTCTTTTGTCGAAAATACGTGCCTATGATTAGAAATTACCTTTCGAACCGTTCAATTCAAGTTGTTTTGGATGGGTTCAAGTCTGATATCCACCAAATAAATGCTGGTGCACCCCAAGGCTCTGTTCTGTCTTCGACACTCTTTCTTATTTTTATAAATGATCTGTTGTCTGCTACTTCTAATCCAATCCATTACTTCGCTAATTAGAGCACCCTCAGCTTTTCAGATTTGTTCCAAGAACGCCCTTCGGCCGTAGAATTGGAACGGTAGCACATTGAATTCCGATGTTGACAGCATAATTTACTGGGGAAAGAACAATAGAGAGGAATTCAATGCTTCAAAAATTCAATGCTGTCTCCTCGCGAACCCTTGATAAACAGCCATTATCCCTGAATGGCGCCTGTGTTGATGAAACCAGAAAGCTCCCCATCCTTGGTATGTGTATGAACACAACACTTAGTTGGAACGATCGCATATTTAAGGTCGCCAAAAGTGTTGCGAAACGTTTAGGTTTACTTAATCGATGCAAGAAATATTTCAACACCTTTGATTTGGCTTTCATATATACCAAGCTTGAGTACAACGCTCATATCTGGTCTGGTGCCCCAAAGACCACCCTGCACCTACTAGGTAGAATCCAAAAGCGAGCGATAAAACTTATAGGAGACAACAATACCGCAGTCATTAGACTTGTTCGAACATCGACGTTCCGTCTCTTCTTTGTCCGTATTTTATCGCTATTTTAACAAACGATGCTCAAGTGAGGTAGCCAACTGCATTCCTCCTAAATTTAGAAACTGGTTTTGCAGCCGCACTTAGCGAATATGGAATGGTTTTCGCAGCCCAATATTTCCCATAGAATACAACAGCAGATATTTAAGATCAATGTGCATAGGTAATTTCTCTTTGTTTATCCCTTTATACCTTCGGCCCGTGCTGTCTTCAGACCGGACACTTAAGGTTATTAGCAATACCTTAGCGCGCGCGAGTTTAAAAAGGAATATTACATAATAAACGAATTCGTGCTAAGAATGTGATATTCGCAATGGTGTGCCCCACGGTTCTATTCTCAGTTCATTATATTTCCAAAATTGTCTTCCCTTTGCAAATGTCATATATGCATAAGGTTAAAGTGCTTAATTAAACAAAGATTTGTGCTCGATTACTAAGTGGGCTACGAAGAACTTCAGTCCATTCATATCTACACAACGAGACTCATTTGTCATACGTAACGCACTGGCTGCGTAATGTATGAGCGTCAAATAAAAACGTATCAAATGATGAGTGCATCACCTATTTACAACTGACTGTGAGTCGCAGACTATGATCACTTCCCTTTGCATCAATTCTTAAAAGCAATCAACGCGGCTGAACGGTGGGTTCTTTACCTTCGATGATTTGATGATCATGTATCGAAGCAATGCCCAATTCTACTTGAATGTCAATTGGAATCATTTTTAAGCTACATACGAATCATGCGCATTACTCGTCAAAGTCACTCACAAGAAACAGTCTAATAATACTCCATAAAAGTATAACTTTAATTCAATCGGGTCATAATTTAGCGTTGAAAGCTTATACTAATACCTGTTCACCTAGCATCGTGTCGAATACCGACAATTTCAATGCAGAGCGATATGAAGCGACTAATGAATGAAATGAACACCACTTTGTGCGTCGGATTTGAAAACATCACCCACCTCGTCTCCATTTTGCATTTAAAGCAAACTCAAAATATGACATAATTTAATGTTTGACAGCAATCAACATGTCGACTCGAATAAGAAGATCTTCTCAATTTATTTAATTTTCTTTCCCTCTTCACGTTGGCTTTGTCAAACGTATGAGTATATCCCTTTGGCAGACATAAGTGAATATTTTAATGAGGCAAAACCCGGCACCGAAGTGGGATGACGGTTAAGTTGTGTAAATCATTCGGGTTATCCTTTTGTGAAGGCTCTCTCCCCTTCTCAGAGACGGGCTTGCTTAAATCCTTTATATTTCCATCAATCCCTACTTCCACCCTTAATGCATGAGAGACTCAGTTTTGTCTGATAACAAGGAATTTTCGGACCATGCGAGTAAATGTGATTCCAAAGTAATTGCGAACATAGTATTGAGAGAGTGAGAGTGTCTCGAAGGATGTTTTTGTTTTAATGGAAAGGAATGATTGAAATTGCTTCATGCTTCATGGCATATATCAGCGTCTACATTGTGGTTACATTTAAGTTAACCATTAAATCTGTTTAAGAGATATGTACGTCTCAACATTCCTAATTTTGGTCCGGCGCTACTGTCTATGATTGAACTAGACCTATGTTCTGCAGCTACCACTCTTGCAGCGCGTGTTATTGAAGCCTTTAGATTTATGGCAAACGGCTAGTGGCACAACAGTAATAAGAAAATGAGACCTGCATCAACGTAAGCAAATGCAATTATACACGATGACTACAGTGCTGAGTTGTTCAGTTTCGTTAAGTTTCGTCCATTTTTGTTTGAACTTAAGCACAAATGGTGACATCTGCTACATCGACAACAAAGATCTGTACTAAATCTACCCTGATTCTGAACTTTTCAGCGATCTTCAAGGTCAACCATAATGGGGGTAAGTAAGAGTTAGACAGCTGCAGCAATCGAACGAAAACACAGAAGTGATTTTTCTTCTTTATATGGCGCTACAGTCCAGGGTGGACCTGGACCTCAACCAACTAGCACTCTCTCTCGATCTGCCTCCAGTGTCGCAGGCCAAGTTAATTGAGGTCTTTCTCCATCTTGTTGCGTATCCTTATACGCGGGCGTACTCTGTTGCGTTGTCCACAGAAGTGGAAGATAATCGATTCACTGTCACAAAATATCCATTTCGCCCAGTTTCGTTAAGTTTCGTTCACTTTTTTTATAGAAGCTTCAGTGGGAGGGAAATCAATCTCTCCCTGTAAATGTAAATGACAGTTGATGTTGAAATTTTGTGTAGGTTCCTAGAAGCAATCATGGAGACATCGAGACTTGATGGCTTTACTTATTCCACGTACAAAATGTTGCCGCCACTACTGCTCCCGAACAGGAAGGAAAGCACTCACCCTTGTGCAGTTGCATTCGATACAAAGGAACAGCCCACATCCCAAGCACACACGAGTGTCTACTCCCATCATCGGCAGGCAGAATTAGCACAGCACCATCGGTCTGTGCAGAGGAAAACAAAACTAATTTAACTTCAAAAACGAGAACAGCTTCACACACGCCGCGCATATGAGTTTGAGAATTGAGATATTGTTTAAGAAAACAGTAAAATCGAATTTGCCTCAATTTTCTTCTCGATTTTCATTCAATTTGTTCTGCCGTAGCGTCGAGGATGCCGGAAATGTCTCAGACGAACAGAACGAAAATAAGTGATTCGGAAGCAATAACAATTCAGAAACAAAAGCCATTTGAATTTTGCACAACATTCGCTAATTTTCATACAAAAACAAATATGTTTTCCAACGGAGGCGCTTTGTGGAGCTTTTCTTATTTTTTCCTGTTTTTCTTCAACAAAGCGTGTGAAGGCATGTGCCAACAACACACTGTGACAGTTCAAATTCGAAGCAATCTGCTGGAAAAACGATCAAATAAAAATTAATAACCTTGGCAGCAATAGCAACAATATGGGTTGTGAAACTGGACGAGGAAGTCGTCTGCAGTTTGAAATCACTGGAGGTGGACTGTGGTGGTGTCATCATTGATTTGGTTATGGATCCGAACTCGAATTTGTAAGGAAAATGT
The DNA here is from genome assembly GCA_907269125.1 of Eristalis pertinax. NCBI lineage: Eukaryota > Metazoa > Arthropoda > Insecta > Diptera > Syrphidae > Eristalis > Eristalis pertinax. The sequence goes on along the minus strand of OU026147.1, from coordinate 56,124,507 downwards.
TAGTAGTCTCACCTTGCCCATCCAGAAAATCGGAGCCCGTTCGCCTGCGCCCTCTATGGAGGCATATTCTAAGTAGAACAACATCTTCTCTGCTCCAAATAGGGACTTCCGAACTTTGACAGTTGACAGCGGCCATATAGTTGAAGCTACATCTGTCAAATTTGATGTCATTTATCCAGTCTGTTTTGTCAAATCACCACAACAACACGTCTAGATGATAAAATTGTTTTATGAGTGCTCTGTTCGAGCAAAGTGCCACGCCCATTTTACGGTCTCCAGAAGATGAGACCCATTTCTGGATGAATGAGTACGCCAACAAGCAAAATTGTCAATCGATCCGATACCAATCCATATGCGATCCAAGAGCGTCCAAAGCATCCCGAAAAAGTCTCTTGGACTTGGTATGGATTTTGGACTGGCGGTGTTATCGGTCTATATATCTTTGAGAACGACGTTGGCCAGGCCAGCACCGTCAACGCCGAGTACTGTAGGTCGATGATTACCAACTTCCTTTGACTTGAATTGTATGATATGGATAGCAACGACATCTGGTTTCAACAGGCAGCGCCACGCACTAGTGATTGGAGGGCGTGGTCATCTCTCGTGGAGGTGATGTGAACTGGCCACCGAGATAGTACGATTTTATCGCGTTAGGCTTTTTCTTTTGGGGTTTCCTTAAGTCACAGATCTATGCAAAGCCAACATAACCCATGCCATCGGTAAAATTCAGCCTGATTTATCCGCCACAGGAATGAATTGGACATTTTAGATGCGAGGCACCCAGGGAAAACGGGGCGGACATTTAGATGAAGTTGTATTCCATTTATAATGGCATCGATAGGCCTCTCAAACGAATAAAAAAAATGTCGATAAAGATAGGAAGCGCGTTAGACCCTTTACCATCTACCATCGTTAGCAACTTTTTGTCGCACTAAAGGAGTTTGTCCATTTTTTATTAGCTTCCTCTATGATTGCGTCATCCACTTTCTTCTTAGCATCCACAAGAGGTGGTAGGATACATATGATTGCCTGGGATGGGTCGGTATAGACCCCGTTCCTGCCAAGTTCCTCCGCTCGCTTATTACCGCCTATGTCCCTGTGACCCGAGACCCAGCATAGACTAAATGAGTGCTGCGTGCTGAGAACCTTAAGCTCTTTGCGGCATATGCTCACATACGTTCCAAATGGAGGTCAAATCTATTTAGAGACGAGTGAGATGGGTCTAGTTGAGATGGGCCTAGTTGAAGTAAAACTTCATAGTCTCTGTCCTAAAACAGATGATAATGAATCTACTTACCAAAGTTCGTTCATTTCCGAAGAGCATTTCAGTAGCTGGAGCTACACAAACACGGAAATCAAAGAATTAATCTTCCACAAGTGTAAGGTTCGGTGATAATTCTTCTTGATAGTTAGACAGAGCGTAACTCTGAATAATGGTGGCTTATCGAAAAGGTGGATGTCATGGAATATTAAAAACATATTTGTGACGGAATTTTATCAACCTATCTTTTGTGTAGATGTCCACGCACTTACCCACTACACCAAGAAGAGCTATAATTTACTAATAGGAAAATGCATAGCCACGTTCCTTTGTTGTACCAAGTCTGAAATGTTCGTCATTTTTAAGTTCAAAAGTTCTTCTTGGGGAGCACTACTAGCAGGAAATAGGTGTATTTAGGTGTGGATCTAAATACGTCAAGGATGGCATAGTCTTTAGAACAGAGGTCCTTCCACATTTGCAGTAACTTCAGCATAACCACTCTCTTGGCCGCTATCTGTCTGCTGATTATATCTATCTACTGAAGATTGTGGAGATTGAGAAGCGGGTGTTGTCATTGACGCTCTTTTAGTGTATACCTCGCTCATCAGTTGCACACGATTGAGGACGGTACACTATAGATACAAAAGGGTGTAGTGCCCTTGAACGCTATTGTATTCTTGGAGCAAGCATATGCCACGGAGGCCACGGAGACCGTGATTGCCTACGAATCCGTGAATGCCACCATCAATATTTGTGGCTTTGAAAAAATAAAAAAAACTTATCCGATTTACCTAAATTCTGCATCTTTCTCATGAAGGAATGTTGAAGGACTACAAACCTATTAAGTGATAATTTGTTTTATTAAACTGCGATACAGCGTACACAGCGACCTGAATGCCTCGCCCCCCAATTAATGGCACTTCAAACGCTTAGGAATAAGCGATTTCCGCTTTGCACAGCAATTTGATGTAATTTAGGAACTCCTTCAAATCCATTCGATCACACCTCCGTCTAGCTTCCCCCGACAGCAAGCACACAAAAATACTCAGTCTCCCTCCACCTAGGTGCCTCTTATAATTTAAATGAACCTGAACACAGAACACCGAACACCGAACACATAGCATCCGTTGGAGCAGCACGTGGATACAATTAAATTGGGTGTGTCGAACAAGTTCAAACGACAAAGTCAGATACCAGTACTTATCTCCGCACAGATACAAAAAGGTCGTGTCTTCAAATGGATTGCAAAGCGTCGTCGCCGTCGCCGTCGGTACACACTGTCTCTCCAGCGTTCATCTGCGAGAGAGGAAGTCATTTGACTGTGTTTAACTTAAAGTCATTTCGCAAATTGTGGCCCACGTGTGTGGGGGTGGTGCGAGTAAACTCTAACTTTGTTCACGATAAAAGATAGGAAATCATACCGTCCTCGCCTCAGACCGGAGCGCACCCACACAATACCCATTAATGTTCGGAGTGTATTCGGAGTAATTTTGTCTTTCATGTCGGTTCGTATTCCTTTCCGTTGCGGAGCCGCATTCTCCGTCGGCGGGTCTGCATGTGTGCAGAGTCCTTGTGGTGCGGGACGCGCCCTAACGCAACATTGTAAATGATAACACTTGAGCGATGCGCGCTCCGCCCCTACTTTTTGGTGATGGTAATGTAATTGAAATGTACGAACGGCTGGAGGTTTCCTGCGATATTTGTCATGGATTGTGTTGCTGGTGGTGGTGGGGGAGCGAAGGAATGCAGTTCACTGGAAATATTTGATTAAAAATTGATGAGAAACGAAAGGGAAATCAGATGGGGCCAGGCCAGGCAGGCCTTGAATGCGATGACACGCAATAGTTATCGATAATGAAAGTCATTACACCGTGACGAATTTGAAAGATTGGGGCGAAATGGTTGTCGATTGGGAGCCAACAAATCAACGAGTGTTCGTCGGGTTAATGCAAATCAGCACGGGTGACTGATTTCGTGGCATTTTTTGATTAAATCTCGTGATTTTTGGTCGGGTTTCGGTTCATTTGGCTTGCGTTTTACATTCGCAGATTCTTGTTAGGTTTTTCAAACAAGGCCTTGGATCGAAGCGTCCAAAGTGGGTGTCGATTGATTATGCAAATAGTCGGTCATTCAAGTTGTGGTCGGGATTTGACGATGAGTAATTTTTCAATCGGTGGATACCGTAACAAGCTAAAATGTCGCAAATTGGAAGTGAAAATCCACATGTGACTGCCGAAAGACCATGGTTTCACAGAAAAATCACTGTTCGGTGTGCGTTTTGGTCTGGTGGTTTCATTGGCAATACTTCTTTGACAACGAGGACTCTGTAATTGTCATCATCAGTTCTGATTTTTATAGCCAAATGCTTGCCGTTCTGCTTGGCCCTTAATGGATGATGTGCCACATCTCAAACAACGCTACCTTTTAATGCAAGAGAGATTGTCGGGACGATTAATGTCACATGTTGCTTATGTGAACTGGCCACAAAGATCGTGTGATTTGTCGCCGTTCAATTTTATCGGACTATGATCGTGTTTATGCATATAATCCGACCTTAACCAACTCCTCTCCAACTAGCGCGATCTCTGGATAGCTGACTCCATGTTGGTTGGAAGGATTCTTCTCCACCTGGGAGCGCCATTGCAGACGCGGGCGTCCTCTGCTTGCGTTGTTCCGGAGTCGAAGACTCTTCGGACCAGAGTGGTCCTTACGGCTCTGTATGGGCCAGGCGACTTAGGCGTTGGATCAATAGACGCCCACCTAGGCTCATGTCGCTGTATATCCCCTTTTGAGATTGTGCATGCTTTTGCGTTGTACAGCAGGACTGGGCTGATCAGTGTTTTGTCAGGTACTTCGAGGTACGGCTCTATTATTCAACTGCCCCTTGAGCCCAAAGAAACAGCGGTTGGCAGAGGTTACTCTGCGTTTAATCTCGGAACAGGTGTTGTTTGTACTGTTTACTGCGGAGTCGAGGCAGACGAAGACGCCGATGTTGTAAGTCTTTTCTTGTGGACAGCATACGTCGTTTTGCCCTCATTCACACCTCCAATGCCTCCTCCGTCACAATGCTATCAAACGCCGCATTGACGGCTCGCACAATCTGACGAGTTTCGCAGGAACGTCAAAACTAGACATGGCCTTGTATTGTTCGTCCCTATGCACGCTGTCATATGCGACCTTAAGTTCGACGAGTGGATGGTGGGTGTCGAGTTTAACTTTTTGGGTATTTTCCAGGATCTCCCTTAATGTGAAGAAATAGGCTTTTTTAGGAGCGAAACCAGTCATTGTAAGCACCAACTGGTTCCAAGCTTAAGAGTAGTCAATCCGCATGGTATCACAATGAGCCTACAATGAGCCTACTTGGCAGTCGGCCACGCCAACCTAATCTATCCTAACCTAGCTCAGTATAATTAGTCCCTCGTTTTTCACAATTTATTCTATCCAAATAATAGGCTTCCTCAAGGACCTCCAAATAGGAGTTTGTTTCAGTGATGATATCGCCATTCGATCCAATCTCTTACTACTCTTACTTCGGAACCAGAAATCGGATGTGGTAGCAATTCGTAGTTCAACTTATGGATTTTAGTCATTCAATTGAAGGGAACACACGGTTGCGTTTGTGGTAGATTGTTAGCTTGAAGCTGATGATTTTAGCAGCTCAGATAAGATTCCTCTAACATCAGCTTCCCCACCTCATTTAATTTTCCGATTGTCCAATACCCGTGGAAATTCCACAAATTTAATCGATCTGAACGTTTGGCGTCATTTGTGGAGGTACAACCAGAACGGAAGTCAGTAAACCACTTCTTAAATATTGAAATTGATGGGACCGAGCCTCATAGTGTTTTTCAAGTTTTTCCTTCGTGTCGGTAATTGTCTGCTAAATGACTCAGCTTCCTCATAAGTTGACAGCTGTCTAGTGTCGGGACCAGTGTTGCATTTAAAGTTACAAGGTTGGAAATTCAAAAAGTCGCTGACTAATCAAACGATCTTAGTAGCAAAGGGTGGTTAAATTTTAAGGGCCGATGTTGATTTTGAATAAAACACAAATTATTTAGAAAATTATTGTCATTTATTTTTATTATGATAATATTGGTATGGTTCAATTATGTATGGAACAAAATATCGGCCAAATGGCCGCCGCGACCTCGGCGGCACACCTCCATCCGATGGTCCAAATATTCGATGACGCTGAAGCATAATTGAGGTTCTATGCCGTTAATGTGCCAAATTATCTCATCCTTTAGCTCTTGAATTATTGCTGGCTTATCGACGTACACCTTTTCTTTCAAATAAACCCAAAGAAAAAAATCCAACGGTGTCAAATCGCATGATCTTGGCGGCCAATTGACATCGCCACCACGTGAGATAACACGGCCATTGAATGTGTCGCACAAAAGAGCCATTGTTTCGTTAGCTGTGTGGCAAGTGGCACCGTCCTGTTGAAACAACATATCGTCCACATTCATATCTTCCAATTCGGGCCATAAAAAGTTAGTTATCATATCACGATAGCGAACACCATTCACAGTACCTGCCTGACCGGCCTCATTTTGGAAAAAAATACGGCCCGATGATGCCGCCAGCCCATAAACCGCACCAAACAGTCACTCTTTGTGGGTGCATTGGTTTTTCGACAATCACTTGGATTATCATTCTGAGGTGAAAATGTGCCTCATCACTGAAGATGATTTTCTTCGAAAATTGATCATCCACTGTTGCCATTTCTTGCCACCATTCTGACCATTGACGACGCTTGAAATGGTCAAGAGGCTTTAGTTCTTGAGTCAATTGCACCTTGTAATCGTGTAAATGCAAGTCTTTATGCATAATGTTCATCAACGACGAGCGTGAGAGGTGCAATTGTTGGGCACGACGACGAGTTGAGGCGGACGGCTCTTCAGCCACACTATCGCGAACAGCAGCAATATTTTCTGCAGTACGAGCTGTACGAGCATGCACTTGTGTCCTACAGACCCGGTTTGCTCAAATTTTTGCACAATTTTTCCGATTGTTCGCTCATTGGGACGATAAAATTGACCGAAAAAATTACGAAGTATAATAAGCCTGAATACCTTTAATGCGTTGCTCGATTGTGTATCTTTCCTTGGTTCAAATTGAGTTAGTCTGAAATTGAGAAATGTCAAATGAAATGCAGAAAAAAACTTGACGTTTAGGTGTGGTTCACAACATCGACCCTTAAAATTTAACCACCCTTTATAACAGCCTATCGGTGGCGTATGTGTAACATTTTCAGTGCTTCTTTTTTTTGTTGTCAGAGGCGTATACGTAACATTTGCACAGAAATTCTTTTTACTTGTTATTCGGTGACACATACGTAATATTTTGTTGCCTAAGATTCCCTTCCACATCCCGCTCATTAAGAATTTTGCTGACAGACTCTCTTTGAGATATATAGGACATTTTGATCCACTTCACCTTCTTTAACTTAGCTTCGTTTAAGCAAATATCAGAATTTTAATCATCTCTCTTGCGAACCTGAGATTATAAATTTATATGAATTTACTTTCGGAACCACGAAATGGATACCCGTCTACTGTGTTGTTAAGTTCCATGACTCCTACTGATGATGATTTCCAATCAACCACACACACAAGTAACTTAAGACGTCCACAAGAACTCTTCCCTCAGAAAGTGAACTCATCTTACGAACTCTTCACTCAGTCCGATGACCCACCTTGCCCCTCGGCCGGAGAAGAAAACCCTAATATATCCTTTTTACAGCAGCACACACATCTCTCTATGTCCCCTGGGACAGTGTTCTTCCACTCGTACGTGAAGTGCTAATTTCCTCAGCGCCGCATGGTGATACCACCCACCTCCCGTCGCGCCATCCAACAAGTCTCTCAATTCGACGTTCCATCCCCGGAATCACGTTATCATGCAAACTTGCCTTGTGAAGTGTCAAAAGTCTATATTGCCCTAAGTCCTCGAGGCCCTATTGTCTAATGAAGAATAATGGGCGGCATGTGGCCCCGATTGGCAGTGCTACAACAAAAGAAATAATCTCTCAATAAATGAGCACAGATTTCCGTCATGTACTGCCGCCGACTGCGTGAGCCGGCCGGAAAGGACTGTGCCTCGCATGTGCGCTGCGGTATGTGAGGCGCATTTATTAGACTTTCGCCGAGCAGCACGTACGCACAGTAATCTAATGACCTTTAGCAGGGTGATTTCTGGCAGTCAGTCACATCGCAGTAGGCGGCGCAGATGTTGTGAGAGTTATTCTGTGGCCTGGCTACACTACTTAATGAAACACAAATATTCTCGGCATTACGGCGAGATGAAGTATGGAAATCTGTCACACAAGACAGCAGGCACGTTGAGTTGTCTTCATCTTATTCATCATCGTGTGGCTTGTGCGGGTCGTTGAGTTTCGGTTGGTCAGATGGAAGGGGTTGAGAGGAGCAGGCGTGTATTGCCTCTGACCATCAACTTCTGACGGGCTCAGATGCTCTACACACATACTGTGGGCTACACATTTCGAAGAACTGAGTGGAGTCCGTTTTACAACACTAACGTGGAGCGTATGTGACCTCAATGGGATCAACTTTAATTCCCTTTAATGAAGGACAAGGTGCATCCGCTTCACTGCGTCAAGCGACAATTCGGTCATTCCTTGAAAAGAATCAACAAGTCTCCCACCTCGAGAGGGAGAGAGCTGTTGAGTGTAATCCACAGAAGAAAAATACAAACCAACAACATTCCACTTCATATGGCAACGAAGTGGATTCTCCACACCCCCCACAAGTCATCGCTTTTCATCACCACGCGTCGCACAAATCAATAACCAAGCACCGGAGACCTTGCTTCGCGTCCTTGCGTCTCCCTTCAAGGTTACCGCTCGCCTCAAGGTGTTCCATTATAACGCTCTCGACTAACTGAAATAACCTCTTGAGAATGGAAAAAAAGCTGCTGCTGCCACCAAACCACCGCCCACCCAATAATAAACCGCAAAGATTCGGATTCGTTCGTCTATTCACTGCAACACTGATTAAGGTCACCGGGATACAGAAGCGAAATTCGAGGCAGAATCGATTTTCTTTTCACTTGTGAATTTTCCCACGCCCACTTGCCGACGCAATATTGGAGGCCGCTGCCGCTTCTCCGTCGAGAGGAAGATTTACTCAAAGTCTTTGACGCCACACCCGTAAGGAACCCCAACTCATTTTGCTGACAATTAGATTGATTGATGGAGGCTGGGCCACCGCAGAGGATCACACACGTCTTCGGAGTGGCGGTGCTCCATGTATCCTTGGGGAAGGACTTGAATTGATAGTGTACCTCTCATTAATATGCAGACAGTGTAGATGATGAAGGATAAGAGTTAGTTGCCGATTATGGCGAAATGTGGATGTGGAAAGATCCTTTGATGCGTGCCGACAGAACACAATTAGCTTGAGGCAGAATGAAATGTTTCGCATTGTCACAATTCTTCATGGACTTAAAGAATGTTCGAGTTGAAAGTGAATCCTTATGGGGATCGGCATAGTTGATCTGTACTATTATACTGAGGATATTAGAATTAAGTAAAGCGAGGTGTGGTTTAGGTGTTAAGAATTTTTTTGAAATGCTCAAATGGCAATGGCCTGCTCTGGATGGCATGCGACAAGGTGACCTTGCGCTACTTACATCAAACGAAACGAAAAAGCGATCCGAGCTGGGAGACTCTAGCAAACCCTGTTTAAGCATACGCCGCTCAACTCTGTAAGCCCTGTATAGACCCAGAACTCAGAATTCGATGGCTTGTTCTGGTCTGAGTATTGGAGCAACAGCAGGGGCAATTGATCGCCCTCAGTGATCTTTTTTTGTCGCAAGGAATTATTCATGCTTATAGTAGGCAACCGTCAACCAATGAAATATCCAATGTCTGCTTTGCGAATGCCAAGATGTGGTAAAGAAAATGAGACAGTTCCTAGGAAGCACTTATTCGGAGAGCTGGGTGCCTTAAGCATGAAGAAACCTTTAAAAGCCCAATCGGCACTTCAATAGTATGCAATTTGGGACAAGAGGAATGTATTATCATTGATCGTAGCACTTCGACCCGCTCCATACTGTCTTCGGATGCATTGCCACTTGGTGAGCTTCGTGTAAATCGGCATTATTCCAAATTTCATTATCGCCGTAATCGACGATCGTTTCCGGGTCGGTGTTACCAGCATCTTCCGAATCCATTGAGGAAACATGCGGTGTCGTATATGGATTTTCTCTTTAAACTCCTGAATAAGTTGCGATCGTACCGAAGTCTCCAGGTGATCTCTGCAATGCGTGGTATGGAATAGAATGCTTTGGATTCTCTAACGAGTGTACAGCCTCTATGTCTTCGCCAGATCCTGCGTTTTGATAATTTAAGTGTGTTACTCACCGATCGGCACGAATTTGGCCACCATACGTTGAATAGTCAACACGGAATGGTCTTCATTGTCTCCAGAGAACGTGTTACAGCTTGATGCTGTAACACGTGCAAATTTATTGGCTGATGAATACCAGCAATGTTAACAACAGGTAAAACAACATGTCCACGGTGAACTGTCATAATCAAGCCTTTACCTACTGGGCACGCTTTAGAACATGGTGCCACATTACCAACAATCCTAGAGCAAATTTCCTTTGCCTCTTCATTAGCTCTTCTCTTTCATCCTCTTCTTCGTCACCCGAACCGTTCAACGTTAAAGCGATCGCCCTCCGCTGACTCGTACTGGAGGTCATCGCTTTTCCATGTTATTTCAGTGCGTGTTCTGCTTGTTGTTGGGTTCTTGCAGCTGTTTGTTCACATTTATTTTTTTTCGCACTTTTTCACAAGGACTTAGGAGTACTGTGAGCGAATGTGACGCTCGCTACATGACTCATTTGCTGTTTGTGTTATTTTCCGTTCAGCTGATTCAGAATTGGCTGCTTCATAGGAAGATTGTCTTAAGTAGTTTTTGAAGTCCAAAGCATATGACCAATAATCCAGGCGGTCGTGGGAAATATCGACAAAAACAATCAGATGTGCCACCAAACCCGAAGAGGTTACTTACCCGATACGGCATTCCATACAAGACCCTAAACTCTGTATTGTATGAAAGAACCCACACTCTCTTCATGAAGAACTATGTTTCTTTCATCAACATTGCCTCTGCAGTCAATCCTGAAACCCCACATGCGCCTAAATGAGTCTTGTGGTCTGGTTGCCGAAGTCTACTTAGCAGCCACACATTTCAAGCACTCTCCCCCGTCGCTTGGTTATTACTCGTACCCGTGCTGAATGCATCTGTTATGGTAATGAATATTTGAATGAAACGGAATCCATCAAGAGGACTGCCCCAATCCATCCTCACATCCACTATGCAATTCTTGGGAGAAGTGTATCATTCAGTTGGAGCAGTAGAGCAGAATGAATACTCCGACCGCAAATCTCCGACTCAAATAAATTTCCTCATCTCCGTGTCGCACCAGTTCACGTCACGTCCTCTCCACGTCCAACTCCTTATCGTTCAAAGTCAATGGAAATTAAGTCGGTGACTTAATTTTGAAGCAATTTTCGAGGCAACTAGTTTCCCACTCACGTTTGCTCAGTTGATTGAACCGACTTGACGTGGTTCAAATTCCCAAACCGGACTCGAAGAGCACCCCGTGGAGTGTGAGCGCTCCGTTGGGGAGGGGGCGGCGAATGCAAAAAGAAAACACAGAAAAAAGAAAACAAAAGCTCCAACCTTCACCTGGAAACATTTCGGTTTGGTTAAACCATCTCGCTCTCATGCTGATCTCCAGTCTTCCGTTCTCATATTGAAATTAATTTAAGAAAATTCCAGAACCCCTGAGTTGGATGGATGTGCTGGCTCCGATGGTGGATTGCTGTGCTGTGGTATTTGCAGTTGCAATTGCATAACGAATCAGTTGAAATGTGAGGAGGGCGAGGGATACCTTTGTGGACCGAACGTGCACTGGAGGTGGGAATTCGAATGGAAAATGTTGGCAACCGCTTCCTTTTGCTCTTTTCATTTCAAGACCCAACCCAGGCGCTGCGCCGTCTCGAGGAGACGCGTAACTGATGGAATCCTCATCCACATATCTCGCCTGGAGGGAATGTTCATTAAAATGAATGTCCATGCACTCACTCCGCATCCTGCTGACCTGCTCCCTAATCCTAATGAATACAGACGGCTTGCGGTGGCCGTGGCGAGGGAAAATGGAGTTCAGAATTGTTGAGAGTTCTTACTCGTTCGTGCTCGCAACGGGTTGAGAGATGTCATGGGAAATTGTTAAGTTTTTTTTTTCTTACTAAAAACTGCAGATATCTTGTGACTTTTTCACTCAAGCCTAGGGGCAGCCGTGATGGCGTGGAGAGGAGGAAAAAAAGTATTCTTAATCAAAATTGGATGCCAGAGTGAAATAGATTTGCGGCCAAAAAAATATTTCCATTCTCGTAAAATGGTCACTGCTCGAACTAGACTGCATGTCAGTGGCATAAGTTATGCTGCTTTTTTTTTTTTGGTAAATGGAAGGATTATGTTTTGTGGTGTGTCTCTTCAATGAAGCCAAGTGGAAATATGGAGGGACGCGTATAGCTTTAGCATGAGAATCTAGGGGCCAATGTGGCAAGTTCTGTGTGCGATCTGTAGTCCTGTTTGCGTTGATGTCATCTGAAGAATAAGATTCAACCAGGAGAATAGTTAGAGGCAACAGATCCGACGCCTAATATCCAACAGGGACATATAGAGCTCTTTGACTCAACTGGAGAGGACATCAGCAAATTTGGGGTGCGCAAGAGTAAGCTGCGTAAGTTCTCTCCAGACTGTAGGGAAGAAGTCTATCAAACCCTTGAACACATGGAATACACTTCTGCAGCATTCTTTGAAACTGGAAGGCCCTTTAACAACATCAAACCTTAGGCAATCACGGCTTCGCTTATTGAATTGAATTGAAGACAAAGGGGAGCGACTATAGCAATCGCATAGAACTACCACCACGATATATCAATTGTGCCCATTACTTGATCTAGGACCTTAAAGCGAACTTGAAGTTTGATAATAATCGCTTTGGATGGAATATCCTGAAAGTCTTGTTCTGTTAAGGTAATTCTGTTCCCTTATTTAATATCAGCTTGATGTCAGATTTGGACACTCGGCGAGTAGGTCTGCCAAGGTTTTCTTTGATTGTCTACAGTTTTCGGAGCAGCTGTGCCTCATTTTGTGAAAGTGATAGTTGCATGATGTGCTCCACATAGGTTCTTCTGGGCTCGATTTTCATGAATTTTTGGAGTGTGTAAGTCCCTCCTGACTTTTCCAGAATTGCGCGGTATTTATTGGACCAATTATTTAAGTGTTTTTGTGTGTCAATTTTGCTAAATCCATGACGACGGAAAGGGACAATAAGGAACGGTTCTTGCCCCCTTTTATTTCTTGGATGTCTGACTTTTCCCATAACAGCTTTTTTTTCTTTGCCAGCGTTTTGAGTGTTTTGTGGCATTCCCAGACAGCCATGTAGTTGAGTGCGAAGCTGCTTAGGGTTATAAGATTGCCTGGCTATCGAAGGATAACGATATTTTTGAATTGACTAGACTTCTTTTATTGATGCAATGTTCCGCTTCATTTAGAGCGAAGAGTTGAAGCGGAAGTATAGCACTCATATCCAAAAGTTAGCGATTAAGCTCCTACGAGGCAACAATATCGCAATATTGTTTAACACCGAAGCACTCTAACAAACGATGTTCAAGTGAGGTAGCCAATTGGAATCAGCTGAATACCCGTCTAGCTCCTGGCTAGCCCACCAGTTCACCCATAAGCCTGCTTTAGGACGCACACTTAAATTGAGGGACCCCTCCATAAGACGCCCAGCCAATTCTTTCCCACTGTCTGCAATCCACAGAGATGATTTATGACCAATATGCACATGTACCTCCTCGCCCTTGATCCCTCATTCATTCATTTGTTTATTTATGTAGCAAGACAAATAGTGTTTACATTTGTAAGAATATTTATAATTAGAGGTTTAGGACAACTGTCCTCTACAACTATGATTTAATAAAGAGTGGAGTGAGCGAGGTACAACAAAAATATTTAGATTTTAATTCAAGGGAAAGCTTCAAGAAAAAACCCTTATTCAACTCTTAAAATCTAATATTGCAAATATCCCCTAGTAAAATATTTTTATTTAACTATTTTACATATTTCTTGTTAAGCGTTTAATTTGACAATGATATGCATTTGATAAGTTCATTATTTGAAATATAACAATTATCATAGAATCCTTGTGTTAAATTGTCTATAAGAAAGTGTAAAAAGTTGATATTGCTTTGGCTGTGAGGTCTGCGGGTTGAATAATAACGTGGTAAATTGAGCATAATTTTAATGATTTTATTTTGGCATATTTGAAGTTTAAGTTTGTGAGTTATAGCACTACAGTTCTAGCGTACAGTAGAATAGATTGAAAAAAAGAATTATACAAAATAAGTTTATTGTCAGGACTAAGTTTCGATTTTCTATTTATAACGGGGTAAAGAATTTGGATGTATTTCTTAATTTTATCTACAGTGACAGAAATGTGTTTCTGAAAAGGTAGTTTCTTATCAATCATAATTCCGAGATATCTGCAGTGCTCAGACCAGTCAATATCGATAGAACCCATTTGAAGTTTTACGTTGTTTGGAATAAAACATTCTTTTCGTCTACGTGTAAACCAAACTGCTTTCGTTTGTAAAGGAATTTGTCTAATTTGGTGCCGTTGCCGTTTGCAGCACATTATAGACGTATGTACCAGACGCAAATATTGCTGCAAACATAGCAATATTCACATCATTGCCAAGATCTGGAATGTCAGAGAGAAATATATTAAAAAGTGTTGGAGCGAGTACAGTACCTTGAGGCAATCCATATTGTAGCAGCCCTTATAACGAATTCAGGCACTCTTCTAAGAAAAAGAGATAAACATGTAAAAGGGACTACCGGTGTGAGAGCAGTGTACATGAATAAAGGGTCACTCTTGTGTAGTTTGCGAAGCGATACGGACGTACCTTCAATAAAGTGGAAAGAATATATTAAAGTGTTTTATTATTGCTATTTCTATCGGTTACAATTTCAGAAGTGGGATTAACTCGTAATAGTGGATCTTGAACAATATAAAAAACTATACGGCGGTTCAGCTAAAACAGTGGCTCGCGAAATTAAAGAAAAAAACCACGGGCAATAAGAGTGAGTTGATTTTGCGTCTGTTGTCGATTCCGGAAAGCGAACGAATTTCTGCCGAAATGTGTAGGGACGGCGTCATCGATGTGCTGACAGCAGACGGAGAATCCCAGTAAGAATACGATTACGTTCAAGAAGAAGACGAGTGTGAAGAAGAGAGCAGCAGTATTGAAGAAGATCAGGAACAGCAGATCGAAAATGAGCAAAGCAGTGCAACGAACGAAGAGAGTAGATCAATGACGAGTGACAAGATGAGTGCCGGGGATAAAGAGAAAAATCTCCTAAGAAGAGAGAACGAGTTGCTGCTGAAACAAAGTCAAGACACCAGCGCCATCGTGTTGAGATGATCGACAGTACCTCCGCTAAAGGGGTCCCGAGGTCATGATCAGGAATCTCGATACAAGCCTTGGGTCACGAAAGAATATTGCTGCTGGAATGATGAGTGAACAGATGATGAGTGAACAGATGATGAGTGAACAGTTGATGAGTGAACAGATGATGAGTGAACAGATGATGCGTGAATTTGAAATAAAAAGAGCAAAGAAAAAACTTAAAAAAAAATAGAAAAACCATGTATAATCATATAAAAAAGAAACTGTTGGAAGAAATGCGGGAAATGTTCGGAGACCGTTCAAGTCGGTTGACTATGAAGCGAGCGGTAGAAGCAAGGGTGTGGTCACCGGATGAAATATTCCAGCAATATTTTAACGAAAAATGTAATCTTTTTGGCATAAATAAAAGCCAATTGTTTGTTTTTGGAAAAGTCGAATGTTTTGTAATCTTTGAAGGAAAGGAAATTAACGTAACTTTATTGGCTGTATCAGATGGTACCATGAAATATACAGTTGTCTTAGGAAAAGACTTTAAAATTAGCGAAATTAAAAGTTCAATGTGTTGACCAGGATAAGATGATAGAAGATGAAGAGTGTAAAGAAGAGTGTTTCAATTTGATGAAGATAGAATTAGACGCAGAAAAGGAATATATTGAAAATGAAGACATATATTTTGTAAATAAAGAAAAGTTCGATAGAATATTAAGTGAGTGCTACCTGAACTGCAGGCGTGCCGATATCCCTGGGTTATTGATAAAACAATGTAATTTACAAAGGAATCGGGACGATTTGGAGTCAGGAAAGCCGAGTTGTAGCAGCCCTTATAACGAATTCAGGCACTCTTCTAAGAAAAAGAGATAAACATGTAAAAGGGACTACCGGTGTGAGAGCAGTGAACATGAATAAAGGGTCACTCTTGTGTAGTTTGCGAAGCGATACGGACGTACCTTCAATAAAGTGGAAAGAATATATTAAAGTGTTTCATTATTGCTATTTCTATCGGTTACAATATGTAATATTTTGTACTGTGGATTTAACATTTTGTACTTTTACTATACATTTTCTTTTATCTAAAAAACTATGGATGATTTTAACAGTTTCCATAGGAAAGTTTAATTTAATATGTTTGTATATTAAAGCATCATGCCAAACCGTATCAAAGGCTTTTTCAATATCTAATAATACTAATCCAGTGGACTCTTTGGATTGAAATTTACGTTTGACATGTTTCTTAATCCTAATGATTTGATGGTACGATTGTGAGAACGCCGAAACCCAAATTGATAGTCGGGGAGTGTATTATTAACAGTTAAGTGATTGTCAATCTTTTCTTTTACTATCTTTTCTAATAGCTTACTTGAACTGCTTAGTAAGCTTATTGGCCTATAACTGTTGACGTCGTCTTTTGGTTTACCAGGCTTGCCAATCGGAATTACCAAAGCTGTTTTCCAACAATCAGGGAACTAGCTGAGTTTAAGGCATGCATTAAGAATTGCAGTTAAGTACCGTAAGCCTGTGAGAGGAAGGGCCTTTAAAAGCTTATTGTTAATACCATCTAAGCCAGGACTTTTTTTAGCTTTAAGGTTTTTGATCAATGATCTTACTTTATTAGTACTAAGTATACTTAAATCCGACCCTTGATCCCTCTATACCTTCGATCCGTGCTATTTCTTGACTCCGGATGGTTAAGGGTATTCGTAATCCCTTTTGCCCGCAATTTATAAACAAAAACAAAGGACGAATGTTCGGTCTTCTTTGCCTTCCCGGAAGTCTTCGAGTTCGAAGTCATATATCACACGTTCGTAGCCGAAACCCAAAGTGTTCACACAGTACGCTGGATAGGATCTTAAGCGACGACGGTGATTCCTCTATTCTCCATAATTTCAATATCTTCCTTAATGACACACACAAACGAAGTCACACTCAGTATTCCTTCTAGATTAGAATGGAAGTCCAACAATCAGACCGAAGATGGTCCGCCGGTCCCAGCAAAACCTATGTAGGTAGGGAGGTAAATGCGTGGCCTTATTGCAGCGGTGCACTTAGACCAAATTGTTGGATCCATTGTGCCCTTGATGGATGTTGTAATTACTACCATAACACCTTCTCTTGCTACTAAAGCCATCCGGATTCATGTAGAAACTTTAGAATGTTTTCTTCCAGCGCTGCTAAGAAGTTCTTTTCCTGGAACTGTCTTCGATAGTATAAACCTACAGCTCCCCACAGATTGTAGTCCCTTTCAGACAGAGACCATGACGAATAACAGATCCGCCGTCCTGGTAAGAAGCAGTCGGGCATCGGAAATTGATCTGATTATTTATTCGAAAGTTCGAAACAGGAAGTGATAACGTTCCTACCTGTGGCCACATTCCATTCCATTGTCCCTTAATTATCGAACGAGTCTTGATGAGATGTTTGAGCATTTCAATATTTATATGGCACAAGTTGCTGATGAGATATGGAATTATGCAATTGCGATTAAATCACAAATTCTCCAAAAGCGATCAGGCGATTGGATTCGTAAATGATCTAAAGACACAACGTGCCTCATTTCAAAGCCAATTTGGCCGACATTCAGGCTCGGTTCGGTTAGGTTAGGTAGGTGGGCTGCCAGCGAAATCACAAGCAGACTAAGACCATGTTGGTCCATTGTGACAACCGTAGTCAGACTACTACCAATGATCGACAACTCAAGTGATAGTCCCATTAATTTGATCCCAGAGGCAAATGGTGACTGGAACAGATTTGAAAACCGGATAAAGACTATCAACTTTGCTTTCACTGGGATTCGAAGCGGGGAACTCCCTAACCAAGGGCAGGTACTCACCAAACTGCGCCATCCAGTTTATTCAGGCTCATGTCACCCATGCATTCAAATGGACGCCCCACCATAGAATAACGTTCGATAAAACTTGTTCGCGACTCTATCTATCTATCGCTATCTTTTGTTCACGCTTGCTCGTGTCTTGAGTCATAGCTCCAATCGATTGTCTTCTTTCTCATGACTCGTGAATAAATGCAAGCATGAGAAAAGACGCTAGTGTGTCACAACTCATAAACCTTAGACTAAAAGGTTCATTTAGTCTCCGACTGAGCATATCGACACACATGACACTCGTCAATGTCCTATCGGGCAATGTATGACCTTCGGATGATTCCTGCACACCCTGACTTTTATCGTGCTGCATGGACGGGGAAGAGGAGGCGATCATTAATCATCTTCCCTGTTTGTGCAGTGCCCTCGCTACACGGAGAATTTGTCTGAGGTCTCACTCGTACATACGAAAGTTGAAGTGAGCTGAAAAACGTCATCTTAATCGTTTCGTAGCAAGCACCGACTAACATTAGGAGGAAATGCCACCCAATCTCTGTGGTATCAAAACAGGCCTAAATTAGCCTGAGTCCGGTTGCTGTTCGCAAACTGTCACTAAGGATACCATTGACACGACGCTTAATATCAGGGCATCTCCGAGGAATTTGATAATGAATTTAAAACAAATAGTAACCGACGTCCAAATTGTAAAACTCACCTTTCCCACCTTTCAAAGGACTGCTATGTTCCAAGAAGCACACTGCCCCAAAAAAAAGCGTGCTTCTCCTGTCAAAATCATTTCCAGATTGTTTGATAAGCCCCTGCTTAAGTGGGCTTTCAACGAGTTGAATCGTCGCCGAAACATAATCGTCTCCCTGCGAACGTACACACTTTTCGGTCCAAGCAAAGTTTACTCAAGATATAAAAGCGTGGACGTTGACAAATACGAACAAGGAAATCAGAACTGGCACAGAAAACGGCTCGAAATCCTCTCATCCGGGCCTGTGTCAGAAATTTGTTTACTCCTCCACGAGCCTGTGTACACCAAATAAATACTCATCCTTTGTGCCCCGGCCTCGCTTCCGGCGAAACGACGAACAAACAACAAAACAAAACACAATTCAGAAAAAAAGGACACACAAATCTCAAAATCTAAACAAGATGCCGCGCTTTGATTGAGATGTGATTAATTATGCGTGAATGCCAATCGAATGGCGCCCCACCCATGATTGCCCCAATCAATCACACATCAGTCCAGTCAAGCTGGCAAGGCCGAATGTGAAATTAAATCAAACTGAAGCCGTCCCTTTAAAACCGGCCAACAAAAAAACAGACAGACAAATTGACATGTTTGCCTTGACACTGTTGAGCCGTGACAGTGATGTCACGTTTTGTCTCGTTTGATAAATGGCTTTTAACGACATAACAATTTGCCAGCTAGGGAGTCTGACCCGAAGGCGAAATTACTGTCAAATGGACAAACATCAAGAGTAACCTTCGTCAGGACTCAGAAGAGCGGACATCGGGGGCGGGTGTGCCCCTTTCTTGGAATCCGACGTCACCCTTCGAGTGGCCGTGGAGTGTGGGTGCGTGTGTTGTAAAGTGTGAAGACGGGCGACGTCTGAATTCGCCTTCGTCTGGATGAGGCAATTTCGACTGGATCTCTGGTAGGAGAGACATTTGTCAAGCAATTGCCATCGACCCCGTACTTTGCATGCATGATTAATGTAACGTTCGAGTGAGTGCATGATTGATGGATACCGCGATGTCGCATGTTTACTTTGCGATTGCTTGGATTTTGAATGCGGTGGAGGGCGACTATTTCCACTCAAAGCGAACTAAATATCACATCAATGCATGAGTGGCGCTGTCTAACGCCCGATTCATTGATGCGTCTTGCGTTTGGGATGATTTTTTTTCTCTTACGCTTCCACTCTTTGAGAGGTTCTGTCCAAAGCACACCCTTTCTCTCGTCTGTTTGATAGGCCGCGCCGCGCCGGTCTTGTCGGCAAACGCGAATAATGCCCGTCTTTTGTTCTCGTCCGCTAATTGGAATCTGCGGGGCTGCCTGTACACTGTGCCGACGAACGATCTCAAATTGGTTGCCCATCCTCGCGGAGGCTAGGTCATTCGTGTGTGAAAAGATTTCGCCCAACTCCCGCGGCAGATAGTCCGCGTTAAAGGTGTGCAAACCTTTTTCACGGAGTCAGCGGTGCTCTTTGGTGAGTAAAATAAATTGACGGGTCAAGTCAAAGGAGTGCCTTCAGTTCGTGCTGGTTGTTATTCAGGGCATCACGTTTCGCAGCCATTTTCAAAGGAGCCAATGTTGAGGCTTTAATTAAAGTTACATCCCCTTTTGAAAACGAAAATTCATAGTCAGAGCACATATACGCGGAGGTCAATTAGTTGATGATACATGGGCGCCGGACTGTGGCCGTACGCAAAGGAGAGGAATCCTAACTGCAGAGGAGCGGTAGGGGAAGCACTATAAAAATTGTTGAATGTCCAAAGTACACTTTTTGTATTAAACTCGCGACATGTTATGAACTTAATTTTGACACTGAGGGAAAATATTCACCAGAAATTTGACAACATTAACAGTAAACTCATACAAGCTCTTCCCGACACAACCTTATGTCCACGACTAAAATATTTTCCAATCACCTGGAAGTCCACTAATCCCTTTTTCCTAAAAGCAATAAACCTAAAAATAGCCCTTCCATTTGCCTCATTCAGTTAAATGCTAAAAATTAACTTTTCGGTGTCATACCAAGCCCCATCAAGTTGTACGAATCGAAAGGCACGTGTTCCAAAAAGTTATTGGGAGAGTGTCAACTGGTCTTGTACGGGTTGTTGATACTTTCTGACCATTCAATTTTCGAATTGCACGCATAATCGAGACTTGATTTGGAGGTAGCATTCAGCAAAATCTCTTTAATGGAGCAAGTAGTAAGGTTTGGCGTTCCACAAAGATCCATCTTAGTTCCGGCAATACTCAATCATTTTCGCCAGAATTTTAGACTTGCCATGATTGCACAGCCTATATTTACCTCTGGCACCTACTTTCGGGGATCGGGGATACGGGAATAGATATAGGATCTAGCACCCCTCAAAAAGTGATGCAAAATATATTATCATCTTAAGTAAATAATTAAGTAAAGTGAAATTCACTCGCTAAAAAAAAAATAAGCCAGCATTCAGAGGAATGGACACATAATACTCAGTACTCAGATAGACATACCAATGTGACAATCCTTTTGTATGCGATGTGGCTTGATGGATAGATCGGTCCCGACAGAAGTACAACCGATCAGGATTTCAATCCAAGGATATAGCACTCTTAATATACAGCGATACTACCTAAACAATAAATGAAATGGAATGAAATGAAATGATACTTGTGTAGGCTTGGGACTACGGCCGAGTGCATATACGTCAATCTGCGGCAGGCCTGCAAAATTTGCATTCATAAATGTAAGTAAAATTCATTGACTATGCATGACAGCAGTCAGCAACTTCGCTGATAAAAGCAAAGCGACAATCAAACGATCAATTTGGCAGTGGTTTTTGTTCTGTTACAGGATTGCAGAGAAACCGAAAGGCGGATTTCTTCATGCGAAAATGATTCCTAAAATCATCGTCCGGTAGTTCTCTGATTACTTTAAGGAAACTTCTGTTTCTTGGACCAAGTCTTGACTTTCAATTCTTTTTATTCAAAAGCATCGCCCTTTCCTTCGTATTTTTTGACCAATGTTTTCTAAAATCTGGAGTGTTCTGCAGGAGTATGAAGTCATTCAGTCTCTATACACAGACTGGAAGCTGTGTCCGAGTTAACGGTGCAACATCTTTCAACACGGGCGTTGGACATCGCCAAGGGTGCGTCTTGTCACCTATCCTTTTCGTTATATATATATGTACTGGATGTTGCAGCGCAGCCGAGGAGAGGCAGTTTTTGCAGACGACTGCTTCATCGAACAGAATGGGCTATCCTTCGATTGCTTGGATTGGCACGAATGTCTCCATCATCACGACTCACGTGCGTTCAAAGCGATTCCAGCAGGTTGGCGACTGCTTGGTAGACAAAGGACGAAGTGGTTGGCGCAAGTCCAAAAACTCGCTTGATTCCGTTGAGGCATAGCTTCTAATGAGTTAGTGTCGATGGCGGAGGATCAAGACGCCTGGAAATCTCTCGTCCATACTTTGTTGAAGCGACCCGTTTAGTGGATCGTGCTGGCCACGTAAGATGAGATGTGTAGTTGATCTGCGCTGTTCAACTTCGTGAATCGTGCATTTCTGTATCCGATGTCAGAAGCAGAATTTATTTCTCTGTTTCGAAGGTCACTTCAGCCTCCTAATGAAACTGGAATATGATCAACTATTTTTACAGAGATGTGCTTCATTTCAGTACCCTTGCTAAAGCGATTGTATCCACTTGGAGGAAGTTTGACCAGTTGCGGCCTCAACAAAAAGAGGGTGGTTCTTCGTAGTATCAGGAATTATGGACACATTTTCGATGGAAAACATTCAGTGGTTTGAATTTTGAAATCAGAAGATTAACGAGCCTTGCAGGTTAACTAAATTGAGGAAAGTACAATCGCATTAAAGTGAATGTTCGCCAGGAGCAAGGATTCGTCGTTGCACCCCTTCCAGTCCTCAATAATCGATAAAAACAAGATTTGGTGTTCCACTTACGACTTATTCAAGTATCTTTTGAATAGAATTCGATCCTTAAGACAATCCTTAGACTTCTGTTGCTAGGGTCTTGTGCCCAAACTTCCCTATGTCCCCATTTTCGACATTAACCAGAATTTACACCTCAATCGCTCTTAAGTGCAGCAAACCTTTGAAAATGCCTTGGATACACTCATCGCTGTTCATTTGGAGACGCTTCCTCATTCAGTGCCCCTGAAAATGACAGATAATTAACCAAATCCACTTATTTGTGAATTTTATTGGGGTTGCACCCATTAGCGACTTTTATGGACACCGAAACGTCGGAGTTTATTAGGGTTAGATGTTTACGTGTTTCCACTCGTTGCTCGAGACATATCCGCTGACAAATGATGATTAACTTCTTTATGCCATCGCAGTCAGTCTTCCGCGGAGTACTGAATGCTGGGAGTACAGGGTGCTAGGATTGCGGAAAGAATTATCTTAAAATAGACATTTTGAGCAAACAAGAAAATTGTGTTTTTAGAGGGGTTGCTCAGTTTTTGGTCAATTCATCAGCTACGTCGTCGTACATACATACATAGTCAAGTACAGAAGCATACCTTATACCTTGTACCTTATAAGCCGCAGGTGTTCGAAAAAAAGCCTTAAATGCAACAGTTAGCAGTAGACACCTGAGGATGAATGTGGACTATTGTGGACTACTGCGGACTACTGTGGACGACTGTGTACGACTGTGGACTACTGTGGACGACTATGGACGACTGTGGACAACTGTGGACGACTGTGGACGACTGTGGACAACTGTGGACGACTGTGGACGACTGTGGACAACTGTGGACGACTACGGACGACTGTGGACGACTGTAGACGACTGTGGACGACTGTGGACGACTGTGGACGACTGCGAACGACTGTGGACGATTGTGGACAACTGTGGACGGCTGTGGACGACTGTGGACGACTGTGGATGACTGTGGACGACTTTGGACGACTGTGGACAACTGTGGACGACTGTGGACGACTGTGGACAACTGTGGACGACTGTGGACGACTGTGGACAACTGTGGACGACTGCGGACGACTGTGGACGACTGTGGACGACTGTGGACGACTGCGAACGACTGTGGACGATTGTGGACAACTGTGGACGGCTGTGGACGACTGTGGATGACTGTGGATGACTTTGGACGACTGTGGACGACTGTGGACGACTGTGGACGACTGCGAACGACTGTGGACCGCTGTGGACGACTGTGGACAACTGTGGACGACTGTGGACAACTGTGGACGTCTGTGGACGACTGTGGACGACTGTGGATGACTGTGGACGACTGTAAACGACTTCGAAGAACAGGTGATGATCGGTGATCAATGAAAACCTTAAACGGCTGCAGATAACGTCTGAAATGAAAACATCTTGTAGATAAAAGCATCACGTCTTTCCAAATAGGAAGCACTTAAGAATGTAAATATTATCCTTGCGACAATCAGTCGATATAGAGAGTCCTCAAGAAATACTTCCCCCCGAAATTACATTAAGTATCGTCTTCATATCCGCAAAAGTAAACGTGCCAGTTCATTAATATGAAGCCGCCGAGAGTTGACACGTAGGAGAGCGCTTTCTATTGACATCTAGAGAACGCGGCAAACAATGAAATCATAACCACGTGAGCACTTCAGTGAAGGCGGCCATAACCCGAAATCGAGTACTTTCGAGTGTCATTCACAGAAGCGGCTCAACTGCGAATGAAGCGACGTTAAAATGTCCCATTAGACAACCAAATTCAATATTTCCAGCAATGGCAGTCGTTTATAGTTGCTTAAGGACTACAGCTCGGTAGTTAAGGACTCGAAATAACCCGTTTAAGATTCAATTTGGCCACCAACCACGTGCTGTGCCACTTCAGTTTTGTGAAGCTTTACGCGCATGGGGATCTTTTATTGCACTCATAAACGGTTCGAATGGAAAGCCGATATGGAAAGATGGGCTGTGGAATTCTGTTTATTAACCAGCCGGGTGTGTTGGGGGAACAACATGCCGCGTCCTTTGTGCGAAGGTGGCTGTGGTGTGAGCTGAAACAAGAGTGTACATGGAATCGTGGAACGTGCTTAATCGAATTGTAGTCAAACATATTTAATATAGTGAATGGCTCCCCTCTGTGTGTGCCTGAAATTGGAACACTTTCATAATCTTCAATGATGCAAATGAGAGCAAGGATGGAGTGGTGGTTCGGTGAGAACTTAATTAGCACTGTGTGCTGTTGCAGTGCCACAGCTCTCTTATCTTACTTGTAAAGTGTATTTTTGGGATGTCTCTCCGTTCAACCTGAGGGAATTAAGACAGACATTTGCTCCTTAATATCCTTCGCAGAGATCTTGTCAATTGAGTTGAAAGAGGGTCTACCAAGCTCTCGCTATCCGTTTTTAGCAAGTTCCCGGTAGGCACCAATGAAATGTGTTAAGGTGTCCCTCAACTGTGACAATGTGTGCTGTGACCGATACCTATTTTGACGGTATGATCTCCTATCGGCCAGTGCACTATACTGGCGATATCCTGACGAGTTTGTCGAAGATCAGATCAGTTGTACTCCGGCTATATTTTCCTTGATGTTGTACAGCTTGTCCATCTGGCTCATCTAAGGTTTGCTATATCAAGGAAGTGCATTGAGGTCTTAGCCCTGATTGCTTCTAGTGTGATGTGCAACTCTTCTGTTCTTCTGTCAGCGATTATTGAAGAAGAGAGCCAGTTCATCGGCTCATTTCCTGGAATGTCACTGTGGCATGGAACTCAGATTAGGGATATTTTGAGCCGGACATTTAGCAACTAAAGTTCAGCCCGGCATTTATGCATTAGTTTTGAATAAGAAGTAGCAGAGGCAATAATTCCGATGGCTGCTTGGCTATGAACGCAGATAGGAACCTTCTGCCTTGCCAGAATATTCGGGTGTATTTTGACTAGACGACAACCTGGAAATGTTCGGCTGTCTGTAGACTGAGGAGAAAGGAAGAATACTATGAATAGTGCCCTGAGACACGATAGCATCAGCCGCTGAGATGGCCAGTACTTTTCAGCGAGTCAAAATTTCAAAATTTTATCCTGAAAACATACGCGATGTTTTGGATGTTTTGCAAAAGGCAGGTATCCGACTTTGTTGAAAAGGACTGGCATATGCCAAAGGACTTATTTTTTGAGGCGAAGAACATTGAATTGGAACAAAGCTCAGAGGAGTTATTATAATATCCATGAAATTGAATTAAATTAAATCCAAGACATTTATGTTTGAGTATTATTTCGGGCATGTGCACCACCGAAGCTAGAGCATATATTGATGTAGAGGTCCTACACCACGTCCAAGACAAAATGTTACACGAGAAAATTAAGAATCGTGTCACTGTACCTCCCAGCATTGACTGCAACGCAATTTGAAAGTTCAATGATTCCAATGGCCTATAAAGCTGGTGTGCAGTGGTGTTTCAAGAATAGCTTTAGTCGAGTTTCTCGAGCTATGTTGCCAAACCAACAAACTCCAAAACAACCGAAAACTATCAAATCAGCTGTCACAGAAATCAATGTTGCCAATTTATTTAAAGACAGTCTAAAAAAAAACACCCTTACAGAGGAGTTGCGGAACCCAGCTATTTTTGGTGATGAATAGTGACGGACGTATTTCAAGTCGAACTTACCATGAAGACTGTATGTATGGAGAGACATGTCGGGTAAATAGCCTGATTTGCTGATACAAGTGGAATCAGTTCATGAATTTATCCAAGGCACTGGTGGCCGCGACCCTCCAGGTTGTTGGTTGTGCCGTCGGGGTAACTGCCCGGCCGCACAAAAAATTGCTAGTTACGAAGCAACAACAAGCCTCGGAAATGGATGATTTTACTGATGACGACCCCTGCAAACGATATACGGACAACGATCTTCGGATTTGTACGTGGAATGTAAGGTCCCTTTATAGGCCACGTGCAGCCGAACAACTAGCGGAAGCCCTAGACTGCTGCAAAGCAGATATAACCGCCATCCAAGAAGTGCGATGGGATGGACCGGGCAAAAGAAGGATGAAAAACTGTGATATATATTACGGTGATTGCTACAAACAACAAAAACAGCGCCTATTTGGATGTGGATTTGTCGTTAGAGGCAGACTTAGGCAAGAAGTCCTATCGTTCAGGTCCGTGAACGAGCGCCTCACGACAATTCGCATCCAGGCTAAATTTGCCAACATAAGCATTATATGCGCACATGCCCCCACAGAGGAGAAAGATGACATCAAAGACAGGTTCTATGAGCTCCTGAACGAAACGTATGCTACGACTTTAAAATTGTCCTTGGCGATTTTAACGCAAAGCTAGGAAGAGAGAACATCTTTGGTAGTACGGTCGGGAAGCACAGCCTACACGACACCACATCCGATAACGGATTTAGGCTGATCGATTTTGCTGCGGGGCGAAATGTTGTAGTAGCCAGTACAAGATTCCCACATCTCGATATTCACAAAGGAACATGGCGATCTCCTGATCAATCAACCGTCAATCAGATTGACCATATTGCGATAGACGCAAGGCACTCCTCCAGTATCATAGATGTCCGAACGTTCCGCGGCGCCAACATTGATTCGGAGCACCACCTTGTTGTAGCCAAGGTAAGGCTGCGGATATGCCGAACACCGCCAAGACAAAGAAATGCTGTGAGGAAGTTCAACGTCAGCCGGCTACAATCGCAAGAGATTGCCAAATCCTTTTCCGATCGTGTCTCCCTTAACCTCTTAAGAAATCCTACGCCGCCAACATCAAGTATTGAAGACCAGTGGCAGCATTGCCAAAAAGGCATCAGAGATGCCGCCTCTGATGTGTTGGGTTTCAATCCGCCACCACAACGAAACCCCTGGTTTGACAACGAGTGTCGGCAGGCGAATGCAGCCAAGCAAGAAACATTCAAAGCGGCACTGCAAAGAAGGACAAGAGCTGCTCGGGAGCTCTACGAGCAGAAGAGGAGAGACGAACACCGGCTTCTCAGGAGAAAAAAGAAGGAGCATGAGAAGCGCGCGATCGGCAGAATAGAGGGATGTTACTGCAGGAATGAGGTGAGGAAGTTTTACCAAAGGGTAAAGTTAACCAGTCAAGGTTATAAAGTCCGAACCGAAGCCTGTAAGGATGATCAAGGGAACATCGTAGTAGAGTCACAGTCGATGCTGAGGATATGGAAAAACCATTTCTGCAGACTGTATAACGGCGACGTAGAACCAAATCCCGCTGTCAGGCAGAACGAACCATTCAACCCCAATGAAAGGGACGACGAAGATCAACAATTCCGTCCACCCGACGGAGATGACGCGCTGTCATGCGACTTTTTCAACATCGTTCTTGAACGAATTGTTCAAAACTCGAACGCCAACACCAGAGGAACAATCTTTCAGAAGTCTGTCCAACACTCGCATATGCCGACGATATTGACATTATTGGAAGAACGCAGCGTGATGTCAATGGCGCTTTTGTGGGTATTGCAACGGAGGCCGCGAAGATGGGTTTAGCGGTAAACGAGGGTAAGACCAAGTATATGCTGTCAACGAGAAAGGGCACCCAACACCGACGTCTCGGTCAGAACGTCACAGCAGACAGATATAACTTTGAGGTAGTAAAAAACTTTGTCTACCTAGGCACCGCTATCAATTCAGACAATGACACCAGCGCTAAAATCAAACGAAGAATAACCCTTGCCAATCGCGGCTTCTTTGGGCTATGAAAGCAACTGGTAAACAAAGCCCTCTCTCGAACAACCAAGATAACGCTCTACAAGACCTTAATCGTCCCAGTCCTGCTATATGGCGCGGAGGCATGGACTTTGTCAAAAGCGGATGAAGCTGCCTTTGGTTGCTTCGAGAGGAAAATTCTTCGTGTGATTTTCGGTCCCGTCTGCATAGACGGTGAGTGGAGGAGGAGATATAATGACGAACTATACGGGCTGTTCAGCGACATCGACTTAGCCAGAAGAGTGAAGATCCAAAGACTGAGATGGCTAGGTCATGTAGAGCGGATGGAAACCAATACTCCGGCCCGAGGGAGTCTTCGAATCCACCCCCGAGGGACGTCGCAGTAAAGGAAGACCGCGACTCAGGTGGCGCACGCAAGTGGAAAGGGACCTCAACCAACTATGCGTGCGAAACTGGAGACAGCTAGCTAAAGATCGAGCTGGCTGGAGACGCTTGTTGGTTGAGGCCCGGGTCCACCCCGGACTGTAGCGCCACCTTAAACATACACAAAAACTGGTGGCCGTGAACGTTTTGGCATACGCCTTCGATATTAAAAATACAGGCAAAATAATTCAAACGACGATACGGAACTATAAGAAGCCAACTCTAAGTACCATAAAGGCATTGAGCAATGAAATTATTCGTTGAACTGTATTTCATGTGACACATGCTGTAATGGGTTTCCCTATAAGGACGTCTAGCCAACACATGAAAGACAATGAAGCACACGATGTGACGAGACCGTCAAAGCTGTCCGTGAGATTGTGCAGGAGACAATGGCTTTGCAACTCAACAACGGACAGCGCAAACGATCTATGAAAACTAATCTCTCTTCATTTTTGGATGGAGACTCCCATTGGATGATACTGATGCGAAACTGGTGGTTCCAACCAAACTCCATCAAGCTGATGCCACAGTGGACATTCTGAACAAGCGTTATAACGACATGTCTATCCCACGCGGAGGTGTTATGAGCTAGCCGTCAAGATTTTGCTGTCTTGTGTAGCTTCGTTAAGTCTCAGCAAAATAGTCTGGTGTCTTTCAAGTCAACGTATGTAATGCGTGACATCGAGTTCAATTCAGCACGTTCCACGAGACAGATTCATCAAACATTTTACTTCTCTGATGCATTTGAACGATGTCATTTTAAACATTATAAAATGTTGTTCCTGTGCCCTTAGGAACACTCTCACGACTGCTTAAATTTGTTGTATTTATGGATTAGAACGTCCAGTGTTGTGTGTCTACTATCACAGACGGATGCAGTCTTTCTGAATTTTCGAATTCATCTCCTCACAGTTGATGGATTAAATCAAGGATCTGAGCATATTTTGATGTTCATCAGTTTCAACATTTTGCTCCTCAACAATGAAAGTGCATGTTTGATTGGCCTTTAATATCCTTGGCTCTCATGTTGTCTTCATTTTGTAACACTTTGCTTCATCAATGGCACAACTTATAGAAGTTCTCTTGATTTTTGGGATTTTTGGGTGATATGATGAGAGCCTCAAATTATGTGCTTACATATGAAAGAATGACCATTTACCGTGTTGCATGTACGTACGGGCCCATATGGCGTATCAGGCTAATTTTAGGTGTATTACATCACGGCTGCGTTTTAGTCTGTAGGTGCTGAGTGTCTAGGTTGTATCGGGTTACGGGCAACTTTCATAATTGACGTGCTGCACAGCTCAAGACTGTAGATAAATAGAGGACAACAAAAACACTCACAGCACGAACAATTGCTGCAGATGCTAGGTCAACCGTGAAATGAACACGAGTAAACAGTGTCGTGTAAATCAGATTCACGTATACGTACACATAAATTCACGTGAAATCCCTGTCCCCTCTATGTGTGATCTTGTTAATTACTCGTCAATGTCAAAAGCACCACTTGTCGTCACATCTCATCATCATCCGTAATCAAATACAACCACTAATGAGTTGGTAACATTCCACACAGAGCTCTGACCAGTCGCCCGGAGCTGTTACAATTGATGACATGCAAGGCTCCAGCATCGCCCATTCGCAGTGTTTTATTACACCGAACATGGCAAACAAATTGAGCCGGAACCGCCTTTCATGGCCAATGAAAAATAAAAATGATTGCGAAACAACGTCAACTTAACGAACGTGTATTCGTTGTATCTGCATACATCATCATCAAATTCATACCGCCGCGCTACTACCGCCGCCTGTTCCATGTATTCCATTGAAACAGAATAGAAATGTGTCGTTGATTGTCAAACTCACAATGGTCACGCCAACAATGAGACGAAAATGTGTACACAATTTTACGACAAGCAAATTGCTCCTGATGAATGGAAATGAAATCAGGATCCACATTCCACACCCCCTTTGGCTATTTTTATTCGCGAACATTTGTCAGCCTGTGCAGTATTTTTTGTGCTCGTAAAACGACATGAGCTGATCAATCGCCGTGCCCTTGGCGACCTGTGGCAGATGCCAGGAAAAATGGGGCACAGCCAGCACCAAAGTGGTAGCATGTTACTTCAGTACAAATCGATGGAGCTGTGAGTGGACAAAGGGAACCAGTGGCGAACAATAGTCAACAGTGAGGTCGAGGGTTGACAACACACTGGTGAAGCTCACGCAAGCGACGAAGACAAACATGAGACCAACATCGGCTTTAGGCCACGTCAACTGGAGCTTACGTCCACACCACCATCCCGTGCATGTTCAAGATTCAGTTGAAAGTGGGCACATAGTATAATCGGCTTATGGATCACCTAAGCCCCTCCTGCGGCAACCCGAAAGCCCATAAACCAATGCACAAGTAACGGCGGCAGCCGAAGCAATTACAACAACCGAGTTCATTTGCCATGAGGGTCTTCGATAAATCTCCCCAGAGCGTCTTGTGTCCCCGGCATCGAACTTGACCACAGCATGAGCAGGAGGAGGACGTGGAGGAGCGTATAATTCGATAGTAAATCAACCCTCTGGAATAACTGACAAAAATGGTTCGCTCATTAGGTTGTCGCCCGCTCTGCCCTCTCCACCTACAACGTCCTGACCAAATGCGATTTAATTTTCCCAGAACTATACATCATTGCACTCGGCGACTGGTGCACTCTCATTGCCCGACATGGCAGGAAGAAATATGAAACGATGGTCGGAGCGGATGAAGACGAAGAGAACGTGAACGAGAACGAGAAGAATTGTGTGCTTTTTTTTTCCTGCCGGTCCGGTCATGACTTATTCATGGCAAGGCAGCCAAGTGGGACAAAGTGATTGTGGGGCTTCGCTAAGAGTTGTTTCGGGTCGAATGACCGTCGGGAAGTGCTTCATCAATTCTCGTGCACTTGGTGGTGCATAAGAGCAGTGCTTCTAATTAACTGCGGCGAGATGGGACTTATCGATTGGTCACTTCGGGGCAATTGGTGTCACGGCAGGTGGAGGAGCGCTTGTTTCGCTCAATCATCGGCCATGTCATGTCCCAGTTTATACACAGTTTTGAGTTCAAGGGTCATTGTCGACCAGAGCTCTGGGCAGCTTTAAAAAGAAATTCTCTCTATCTCCAGTATGCTTACTTTCAGTGGAATGCAGTCGAGCGCACCGGACAATCCACCCAATCATGTGCACATGGAAACATGGGCAATCCTGTGCCAGTACAGATTGCAATTGAATGTAAACACATCAGAAACTCTTCGTGATTGGAGTGGACGGGCTGCCGTATTACAGCGTACAACAACGACAGACATTCCCCTTCTTCGGCAATCGGTCGATCTAGACGTTGTTTGCTGAGGCCGTGTTCAAATATTAAGACTTCTTCCAATCCCCCGAAATCAATCGATTGGCAGAGGATTTTCATGCTCCAGCCAAGCTTGCGTTCGATTAACAGAACGATGACGGTGGGCTCTTAAAGAAGATGAATTCATTCAATGGGCCGTCCAACAAGGGATGTGATTTGAAATCTGTAGAAAATTGCAGTCCACAAGGTATGTCTCACAAACAACCTTGAAGTCCAGATCCAAAACATCACACCGGGGCCCGGGGTCACATACGACATGACAAAGGAGAACTCTGGCTGCTCAAGGTCGAACGAACTCATTAAGATAAGTGAAGCGATGACCTGTGGCTGCTTAAGCATCATTCTCGTGGTGCAAGGCTGTCTATGACATTCATCATAGATGAACGATTTTGCAATTGTTACCATACGTGGATGACATTGATAGCCGACGCGTCTGTCAATAAGGCGTTTGATGCGATTGTAATGGAATGGTCGACTAAAATGGGTCTGGCTGTAAAAGAAGGTTTAACGAAGTACATAGCGTCCTCCAGGAAGGATGCATGCAATCGACGATTTGGGACTCGTGGTAGCCGGGGATTGCATCCGCCTCGGCTACGCAGTAAGCATCAGGTCCAATCAACGTCGGTACTGATTTTGCACTAAGGAATGTAACAGACTAGTTGTTTAACAGTCTTTTGTGTATATGTATGTACAACTCCAGAGTGGATCATAGTACTGAGTCTTCCCACTG
Organism: Eristalis pertinax; assembly: GCA_907269125.1. NCBI lineage: Eukaryota > Metazoa > Arthropoda > Insecta > Diptera > Syrphidae > Eristalis > Eristalis pertinax. Next base: position 56,091,986 of record OU026147.1, on the reverse strand, counting down.
CAACTTCTTTTGCAAAAATGGGTGATTTATTAAGAACTGTTTTTTTTAAGTTTAAAATAAAGTACATAAAAATAACTTGGATTATGGAAAATTTGTTATGACCTTAATGAACATTGCCTGACATTTACATTTTGAAAATTATTTTAAAATTTTGTTCATTCTGAAGGTCCAATGGATCACTACTTTCAGTGTTGCGATCACAGCTTACCTAAAAGTCATCAGACATACCCCTTCTACAGCCGCAATACTCGCCTCACTATGGACTGGATGCGGTCAATACGGATGCGTGACATCTAGAATTTACAACTAGAATTTGCGAATGCTAAAGGCGATGAGGGAGTAGGCAGGACAATGATGCACACCATAGGTTGCTCGAAGTGCACGAAAGACATTTTCACTTGACGTTGACCTGAGTTTTACATACGAATGATTTGGAGACATTGTAGAGGTGTGAATCTCTCCATGATAATTCATCAAACAATTCAAAGTTGCACAACACCAAAAACCCATTGAAGAACCCATTGACACGTTAGATAGGGAGTTAGTTGGTTCCATCATTGGCTTCGTAATAACTTGCCCTGTCCTCGCCATTTAACAGGATTGCTGTAGACTTATCTCCTTTCGAAGATTGTAAGAGTTCACCAGGACTGTGGTGTCCAACGCGGGATTCGGCCTACTAACTAGACACGCTGTGCAGCGGCATGAGATCAGCCATGACCAGAAATCGCGCCAGCTGGGAAGAGTTTTCGCTAAAACCGCCGGACTGTATAGAGCCATGCCAAGCAAAACCAAAATATAACGAGAACATTAAAAATGTAACAACAAGTGTTACTCATTATCATATAGTTACCAATTTAATAATGTATTTTTAATTTATGCCAAAGTAGGCACTCTGAGTTTAGTTATGGTATACAATGTCTGCATCGATTTAGGAACCAACAAAATAGGTCATCCTTTGAATTTGTTTGATCAAGTATTCACATAATTACGCCTTTTTATCCCGAATTACCACTCTGATATTAGCAATCAATTGATTAATTATTTGCAAAACGTTGTCATCTTCAACATGCCCACAAAAGGAGTAAAAAGAAGTTGTAGTTGAAAAGTGGTCTAAAGTTGTCAAATTGTAAAATAACCAACTTTCCAGGAGATTTGTCATGCAACAGAGCCACTAGAAGCATAGAGCATCATGCCATCACTCAGCTTCTTAATTCCACTCTTATTCCTTAGTAAGTGCACCCGGTGCATGTGCCTGGCAAAGACGTCAGTAAATTCCCTTGGGTATCAACCGAGGAACCCAACTCTTACTCTGCATGAAACGGTGTTGCAACAGACCGCAGAATAGGGATCTGGATGTCTCGATTCCTTTTTAAGGTTCCATCCGGCCGTGTCTGCCACACTTTCTCCGTTCACATTTCAGAGAGTAGGATATATTGGGGCGGCTGCCGTACGCGTAAAATTTGTAAGAAAAAATTTTTTGAAATTTTGCCACACCCCGGCGATAGATCTTTTCGATTCAGAGCTCAATTTCCGATAAGACTCATGAAAAATCTTCTTCAATGAGAACTTGGATTAAATAACTTTTTTCGAGCATCGTCATCATCATCTTCTGACCTGCATGATCCGCTAAAGGGGTAGCGGGGGCAATGTACGCACAAGAAATCTCCCAACCAGTCGATCCTCCGACATTGACTCTAACTCGTCAGGAGTTATGCCCATGCGGTATAAGGCAAGTATTTGGACTTGGTTCAACCATCTCGTCCTGCGTCTACCAAACTGTTGCCAATCCGATGGAGTCACATTCAAGACACGTTACGTGACGACACCATTGAAGCATAACCCTTTCCGTTCGAAGAAGCAGCTGTTCAACGTTGAGGTCCTCGCGTATCGTCGTGTTTTTCGCCCTATCACTGCGAGTAACTCCCACAACATACGAATTTAGGAAGTCTAAGAATGACGTTTTGTCGATCTCGATGAGGGCATTTAATTTCCGCAAAAAAATTTACCAGTCAAAGCACACAAGTAGCCGTGGCGTCACGGACCCTCATTTCATCCTGAAAACACGCAAGACCAACTCATGCACAGTGGCCATGAGTAGTGATCACGCAGAGGGTATGAATCGAGAAATAGATCTATGGGTTGGGCTGAGGTTCGTAATAAGTTTATAACCCGAACTAAAATTGATGGAAGTTGTTGCTTGATATTCAGAATTACTTCATTCACAATATGTGTACGGTACGGAACCTTCGAAATGCGAGTACAGCTCGCAGTTGACCAGCTTTATTTTTTTAATTTTTTGAGTTGAAGTCAAACTTTGGGAAAAAAGTAGCCTATGTACTAAAAGAAATCACAAACAGTCTAACATTCCAATTCCATTAAATTCTGGAGACGCGGTTAGGAGCTGGAATTCCACAAACATTCAAACCTTCTAAGTGCTACCGTAGATCCGCTTCAAGCAATCATGCACTATGTGGCGAGGGATTGCTTCACTATTTGCCTCTAAGTTATCTCAGCCCCAAATACATCTTGTTTGTTTACGTGCTCAGGCCAATGCAAATACAGTCCACAAGGACAATCAGAAGTATTGCACAATAGCTTGCATTCGAGTCCACAGCACATCCGTTGACATATTCAGATGAAGGTGGATCCAGCCGTAAAGAACGAACGATGAAATTTCAATTCGTATTGATTTTTCCACCAAATGATGCCTTCTACTGTGCACATGCGATGTGAAAAATGCACAGCGAGTAAAACGGAATTAAATGGTCAAGAGAAGTGGATTACTTTCGAAGGCTCGGACATAATTCCGTAGCAAGAGCTTCAAGAAAATGTCATGGAATGGAATCCACTCACCCAAATGAATGTGTCTCGGCGGAGGACAACTGTGAAGGCAGCATGATCTCTGGGTGAGAGTTGAGACATGCTGCAGCGAACCACACATGACAGCGTGTCGACAAACGAATTACCGCGAAGAATTGTGGGCGTTAATCAACCATTGAAACCTGGGAAAACATACCGCCTGACAGCTGCACAGCGTATCATTCAAATTGAAAACCTGCCAACATCTCGCACAGATATGTGACAAGAATGGATTCTAGAAACAATCTGACGCGCATTATCTGCGGAACGACGCGTAGGAAGAGACAGCCAGAAGAAGAAGTGCTGCTACACAACAGATGACAATGAAGTTTGAGCGAAGTGAACAACTGACTGAATATTCCCCCACTCCGTGTTCCATCCACTCATATTCTGTAAGCACACTTCCTCGAACGATGACAAAGAATTATCGCATAATACCTCCAAATGAGCCTCGAAGAACTGGAGTAAGTGTACAATGCCGATTGTCTCATGAGAGCTCCTCTCGTGGCATTCATCGAAACCGTTCCAACTAATTCCCGACTCAGATGGGGGAGCCAAGATTAGATGGGGCAAGACAAAGGGAGCCCAAGACAATGGATGTAAGACATGTACGACATCTGTGTCAGCAGACCGTCCAAATCGATTCCAGTGAACGTGGTCTTGGGGGATTCGTCAAACTTCAGGAGCTGTCAAGTGAACTCCTGTCAAAAAGTGTTGTTCCTCAACGTGCTCGCCTTCCCCTCGAAAGCTCCCACATCGCCGTTTCCCCAAACTCCTTGGGGACATGCGTGGAAAATCATCTGACAAAGAGAGTGAGAGAGCGAGAGAGAGAGACAGTGGAAGAGAGATTAACTTGGGGGTGGCGATGGAATGTTCCGAAGGGGTTACGCGCTCCGAAGCTCGCACGTCGGGGAACTACACAGCCTGTCGAGTAACCAGCCGAGGAGAGCGAGGAATGCAGCTGTGTGGAGTAGGCGAGATTTGAGGTCACTGGGTGAATGACTACTGACCATTCCCAATATCCCGCTTTCATGGACAGGAAGGACGGCTGATTTATTGCAGTTCTAGCCTCGGGCCGAACATTTAAATGTATCATGCCACATGTACAAATGTAAATTTGGGCGCTTTGAGCTGAATGCTCCGCAGACTGGTGTGATTCGTGTGTATGCAAATTTTGGGAAAATTTATGTGTACTTGTGATTTACTTGTTCCAGCCGTGGCGCCGCGAGGGGGGGGGGGAGGGTTTCGTTAAAATTGGGACAATATTTGTCACGAAGTATGGCTTTGTGGGCTGGTCGGTTGGTTCGTTGGTCGGCGGGATTAAAATTAATCTGAAACTTTGATGAGATTGTTAGTGCGGGCATTAGTGAGTTGCGCTTGTGGCGTGATCGTTAAGCTTTGACACTGCCGCAATTTGGGTTTCAAAATGACGTCGAGGGAGTATTGAATTAAAAATGTGGTGGCGTTTTCATTTTTTGGATGGTGCAAGTTATTTTCTCATTAATGACTGGGAGAGAAACGATTTTATCTGCTGCCTTAGTTGGTGGTGACTGACTGGTATACCTGACCTGACAGGTTGGGAAATGACGACAAAATCACTTACACTGCATATGGACAAGGAAGCAAGCAAGATACATCAAAAATGAAGTCTGCTACACCAATTGGAAGAACATCAGGTAATGGAGAAGCGCGGGTGGATATCTATGAGCTCATTGATTTGATCTATGAGAGGTTCCGATGCCAGAGGAGACGTGCTTCTGGCATTTAACTAAAAAATGATAAAAACCGGAGTTTGAATAGGGATTTGGAGGGATTCTTTTATATTCGCTGTCTTAAAATTGTCGCTTAATACTGCTTGATTTGTTGTATGCTTCTATCGCACAAGTATTACAAAGTAGTCATTTTTATTGCACTCATGTTTGTGGAGGTCTAGCTCCGAAATGGATGCTCAGATTTGGATGAAAGTGGACAAGGACGTATGATAATTCTAAGTTTGGCTTAAACATCTGATCTACTGAATATTTGGACAAAGGATCTTTTCCGCGATGATCCAATCGCGAATTAGATTCTGAACGTCCATACATCACGTGGCATGTACGTACGTGTTGTATTACGCGTCCGTGAAATGCGTGAAATTAATTTAACTGGGCAACTGAAAGTTTTAAGTCCACGTGAACAGGTAAGTTATGCCCTGCATTTTGATGGTTTGAATGATATTGGCTTTAAGTGCTTAAATCATTGCCAGAGTGTTGCCATAACAAGGGCAATTAACGGTTCCCCACAAAAAAAAAAAAAACAGTTCAAGGTGGTCAAATCGCAGCTACGAGGCGGCCAATACGGCTGATAACACGATTTGGAAAATTGGTGTGCCAAAGATCGATTGTGGCATGGGCTGCGTGGCATGGCGCGCCATCCTTCATGAACCAGAGGCCGTTCAAATCCTTGTCTTCAATTTCAGTAAAAAGTCGGTTAACATGGCTCTGTAACGCCCACCGTTGACCGAAATGTTGTTCCCAGCCTTATTTCCGAAGAAGGACACAGCAGCGGGGACCATAAATGTTATCTGCTACTGGATAACATTCATGGTCCCCGCTGCTGTGTCCTTCTATGTACGACTCTCACGAACTTTTTGAACAAACTTGGGTACGTACAGCAGCGAAACAGCTGTTAATGTCAAAATATCTTCTGATTTAGAAAAAAATCGACTAGATGGCCCATCCTGTACATAAATTATTACAGGTTTTTCCTCCAAAAGTGTCTTCTTTACTGCATTCAGTGATAGAATTAAAAGAGTATTTTGCGGATTTCATTTACATATTGAATGATTTTTTTCCGTAAGATTAAGTGTGCAGTAGATTTTATTTAAAGGCAGTAGATTGATTTCGAAAAAGGGCAAAAACCTTCTTGTGATCAGGCGTGCTTTGATTGTTCATTATTGTTTTTAAATTGGGGATGAGAGACTCCATTTTTGGCTCTTTTCTTCTTTGAAAAAGTTGTCAAAGCGAGAGAGTTTCAACGTTAGACTAGCAGCGCGAATGGGGACTCAGCTACTCAGCTAGTTGATTAACACGCTTTCATTCAGGAAATATAGATCTTGGTCATAAATAGAAGAATGTTGCAACTGATAGGAATGAAGCGTGCAGCAAAGAATGTAAAGGTTCCACAGGAATGATCGACTTACGCGTAAATAAATCACGAAGTACGTGTCACACATTATATCCTGTATTATCTAAACACGATTTGGAAAATTGGTGTGCCAAAGATCGATTGTGGCATGGGCTGCGTGGCATGGCGCGCCATCCTTCATGAACCAGAGGCCGTTCAAATCCTTGTCTTCAATTTCAGTAAAAAGTCGGTTAACATGGCTCTGTAACGCCCACCGTTGACCGAAATGTTGTTCCCAGCCTTATTTCCGAAGAAGGACACAGCAGCGGGGACCATAAATGTTATCTGCTACTGGATAACATTCATGGTCCCCGCTTCTGTGTCCTTCTATGTACTCACGAACTTTTTGAACAAACTTGGGTACGTACAGCAGCGAAACAGCTGTTAATGTCAAAATATCTTCTGATTTAGAAAAAAATCGACTAGATGGCCCATCCTGTACATAAATTATTACAGGTTTTTCCTCCAAAAGTGTCTTCTTTACTGCATTCAGTGATAGAATTAAAAGAGTATTTTGCGGATTTCATTTACATATTGAAAGATTTTTTGTCTGTAAGATTAAAAGTGCAGTCGATTTTATTTAAAGGCAGTAGATTGATTTCGAAAAAGGGCACAAACCTTCTTGTGATCAGGCGTGCTTTGATTGTTCATTATTGTTTTTAAATTGGGGATGAGAGACTCCATTTTTGGCTCTTTTCTTCTTTGAAAAAGTTGTCAAAGCGAGAGAGTTTCAACGTTAGACTAGCAGCGCGAATGGGGACTCAGCTACTCAGCTAGTTGATTAACACGCTTTCATTCAGGAAATATAGATCTTGGTCATAAATAGAAGAATGTTGCAACTGAAGCGTGCAGCAAAGAATGTAAAGGTTCCACAGGAATGATCGACTTACGCGTAAATAAATCACGAAGTACGTGTCACACATTATATCCTGTATTAACTAATTTCGCGTAAGGTCTCGTGTTCTCGTGAATCGCTCTTACTTCCAGGGATCATTTTCCAGTGCTGACACTAAAAAGTAAGAACACACAACTTCAATTGAACGTGTAGTGTAAAGTGGATGTCGTACAATGTACACTCCAATTAGTCTCAATTTACATAAATTTATATGAAATAAGTGTCCAGCTATTTAAAGAACATCAGTAAGTTGAGTTAGACTTCAGAAGATGAGAAGCTTGTAGTGAAGAATCGTTAATATGGGTATATGGGGCACTTTAGTTGTGTGCAATAACGACTGGTCGGCTTTGTAAAAACAATTCTTTCAGATTTATGCAAATTATCCGAAACACTTACTTACCTAATTATCAGGCCGGCGACCCATGGCGGGTCCGAGCGTTGACGGTCCTGGGCACGCTGCTTCCAGTCATCAAGGCCAAGTTGTCTTGCATCCGCGATTACTTGGCCTTTATACCGGAGATTCGGTCTTCCATTTTTTCTTGAACCAGTAGGCTCGGATTCAAATACCCTCTGGAGCATTGTTGTCCATATCCGTAAACACTAATAGCATTAAGACATTAAGAAATTCTTGAAAATCATATCAAATGTCACCTTAAATGGGTCTTTGATGAGACGGAACGTTTGTCGCTGTTTTTGTGCGTGGGCTTTTAATTTTTAAATTTGAACTGTCATTTATCACGGTGATTAGGCTTTTTTTTTGGGTATACCTGACATTAGCACCGGGCGGAGTGAGTGGGTGTGAGACTCCTAAGTTGTGTTCTGTCTCCAGTAATCAGCAGGATTTTAATTCAAGGCTTCACCTCTTTTGAGTCACTGTCCTCAAGGGGGGTATACAAATTCAGAAACATTGACGTTCACAATGCGTTATGTCCTCTTCACTAGTGAGAGACACGTGTGTCATTACGCACAACATGAGTATTTGCTGTAGAAGCTAGGCCCATGTCCACCTCGGACTGCAGCAACTGCAGTACCACCCACAATACCATATCTCACAAATGTAATATAATTCACATCATGCATAGATCTTGAAGGATCTTCAAGGAATGTACGTACTTATCATTAATTTCGATTCACTTCATATATTGGATCAACATTTTGTCAGAATTTGTTCAGACGAGATTTATGAAAAGACCTCTGAGAGAAACCGACAGCAGCAGAACACATAATATTCCCAGTAAATCCCTAATCGCATTTAAAGTGAAATATAATCTTCCAGCTCCAGGTGCCACTGGGGGTTGCATTCCTCTTGCAGTTAATCTGCTGCAGTTATGAGGAAGTTACACTCAACATGAATTTCGGTGAATCTGAGTAAAGCCACGTGTTAATTTGGTCAGAAGTGAAGTTTTTTGGGGCACATAATTGAACACATTGTTGGTAGTTGAATAGTTTTAATCCAGTTTATTCATTCATCAAAGACTCAATGCAACAGGCGAACACCGGTTTTGACATGAACACTCTGTTATTGGGCGTCAGTTGGGCATTACTTCGTTATTGACTGGGGAGAGTTTTTGAAAGCTGCGGACATCTTAAGCTCATGACTTAATGCTGGTGAATATGATAAGAGAATTGTGCGTAGGTTTATTTTCAAGAGATATGAATCCAGCTGCTGTACCATTTCATCTGTAAACAAGTCTTTGGCGGTACAGTTCTGAATATTAGAACAATCTGCAACTGCCGTCCCTTCTCTCTAATTTTGGCCGGATTGTAGTTTGATCTGTTATAATCCATCGAACTTAGATCATTATGATGTCGCAGTTGGGTTTTTTTTTACAACGCTGGTCGAGGATAATCTTCCAGAGATCGAAGATTATGTCAATAAGCCTGTCTTTCTTATGAAATGTAAGAGAGAGTGTTGAAGTTTTTATTTATTAAAATATTGCTCCACAAACGAATGCTTTGGGTTAATCTACAGAAACCCTCGGAGACAAAGTTCGAAATACGGCAATAATTAATAGAAATGGAAGCATGGAGAATGGAAATTTAATATATTTGGACACGAATGAATTATACGAGATGAAAGTGTTGGGCGCCATTTTATTTAAAAAACTCAAAAATTGTGTAACAACACTGTTTTCGGGTGTACGGCCTGATCTTACTTGGAAAAGTTGTTGTTTGCCTTCAGTCTGTAAAGACGCCAGCAACGATCAGTGTGTATACCTAGTTCAAGTTGACATACCCGCTCCTCGCGGAACTTACAACAACTGCAGGGATGATCTTAAGCCGCGATCGCCCTTGGCAAAGGGATGGAACGCTACTCTGACCAGGCTGGAGGCTGTGCTGATTGCTAACAATTCACCCACATTCAAAAAAAACCGTTATGAAAGCAGTGATGGTCTCGAATATAAGGACGGGCCCGGTCTTTACTTAAGAATGTCGGTTTTCCTCTCCCGTTTTCAGGCAGGCAGTTTTGATCCGAAGGACCTCCTGGCTAGAGAGTAATGGTCATACTCTCGATGTGGCCAAGCCATAACAGTTAGTGGCTTTCGAGACTACATCCACATAATTGTGCAAGTGAGCAAGTCAGAGGATGTGTCCTGCTACCTCCATCACAGGCAGCACCAAATATCCGACGTTGATTCTTAAGTTGCAGGGCACCCAGAATCAACTCCATCTTCACCTTATCGTCCAGTTTTTAACGAGACAGAAGCGTGCTTCTCAAGCTATAAAATGGGCCACATCTTCCTCGAGTGATCCTTTCACAGCGCATTCCTTTGTAATTACCTTGATTTTCTCTCTCGATGACTTTCGGTCCACTTAATCTATACACAAGGGAGCTTAATGCTTGGGTGTGGTTCGTGACACATCACAGCTTTCATTTCGACGGCAATACTCCTCTAAATCACAATTCAAAGCAGTGGGCGGCCACCAACATCAACTGAGGAACAAGACGTGAACACAGAGATCTCACTGATACTTTTAGAATTGCCATCATATATCCGTGATTTTCACTCCTGAGAGACCAATAGTATGCACAAAACAGAGAGGATACTGTGGAAGCTAGACCTAAGACCGAGGTTCCGAGGTTGTACTGTGCACTCTGGGTTCCACATTTGCTTAAAAAACAACGTGGTACGGAGGTAGTTAGTTAATTGGGTGCCCTGACGGCCTTATGGCCGATGCTTACTTAGAACAACGTGTTGGGTCCGTGGTGCCCTTGCTAGGGAGTGGTCAACTACCATGATATATGCCTCATAAGAATCTTAGGAGCGTTTTCAAGTCAACGTGGGTTAAGTTCTTCAACTCTATTAAAAAGTCCACTCCTAGGAACTACCTTCTTTTCTTAGCCAAGGCTGGGCAACCGCAGAGCCGATGTTGGATAGATTCAGTTACTTCCTCATCTCTGCAACCTTTGCAAAAGTCGTTATGCGGTACGTGCACAGTGCCCGGTAAGGACGCTTATTAGCACGCGTACATCCTTGCAACTGAAACCGATCAATGATGTTGATGTCTGTAGACTCTCTGCTGTTGCTTTAATACTCAGATCAAGCCTGGCTCTATCCGGAGCTTTTTTTTTTCGTAGTGGCGTATATGCATAAGGGATTGCTAGATATTCTTCTAGCTCTGATACCCTTTTCGCGAAACTATCCACTTATCCGTGTTCTTGGATTCCAGTATGCCGCGGTACCTAGTCGGGGGTCACCGAGTCCACCAAAGTTATTTCACTGATACTCTGTCGGTAGAACCTAACCAGCGTCGATGTCCGATTCCTCGATGCTCTCACTTTTATTGCCGATTGGCTATCAGACAAATTTGTGATCGATTTGGCCGTTACGTTGTGGTCTCTTAACGCGAGGGCCGCTTCATGTATCGCAGCCAATTCGGCTTGAAAGACGCTGCAGTCGTCCCTTAGTGTCAGCGAAGAGGTAACAGAAGACACCCCCGCTGTATTCGCGCTCGTCTTTAAGCCTACAGCGATTCCCGTTCTGCTATTTCCATTTGTTCCTTCCATTGTTTCCGGTCCGTCTGTCGTCTGTAATCTGTCTGTCTTATTTTCTACGCTGCAGGCCAACTTTATGGGTCTGCCACGTTTGTACGTACAACTAGATGTGTTAAATAAGTGCTTAATACGTTAGCCACCAGGGCCTCAATGTCTATTCACGTGAGGGTTGCACCCTCACTTCCTTAATGCACATCCTCCACCCTATGAACGAGGCTTAGCAACAGTGTAGGCATATAAAATCGCACATCAGCCGGTTACTCGTTAATGACTTAACGACGTTGGCAACGACTTGTTTGACGTCGTTTAAATGTCTCTAAGAGTGGGATGGAACGACTACAGTATTGAGTATCGACATCGTGAAGTTTTAAGTTTACATCTCATACAGAGACTAAAGATACAAAACAGCTCTCGACTGACTAGGCAGTAAAAGAAGTTTAACGCTACTTAAGGCGCACAGGAAATGAGAGAAGTGGTGCTGAGTGCATGCATAAAGGAGCCTTAACTACATACTTTGATGTTGTGAAGTGCCATTAAGCATGAATGCGATGAGTGAGAGTTAATTGAAATTGAAACTCAGGCAGTTTTTTGTTTTTAGTTTTAAGTGAGTCGGAAGTTAAAGGACTCTCATAAGCAATAGGTGGCCTTGTCTAAACTGAACTACAAAAGGGGAATTATATGATTTGTACAAAGATGGGGATGTAGTCCGGGAGGCAAAAATCAGTCGACAATTCTTATCACCAATGCTTCAGGGTTCGAATCCGATCCACTTCATTGGAGAAGCAATGAAGACGCTGGAAAGACTAAGTGGTAGCGTAAGAAAATCAGCTCAGACTTGATCACAGAAAGCACTGTTGTTCGGAATGTTTCGTGGAAAAAAAATGTTCCATATAAAATTGTCTCCAACAGTTGCAATAGTTATATAAAGAGTGTTAAGACCGAAGTATTTTTAAACGGTCGTGTCAAAGTGTCTTTCCTTTAAAAAGGGTCAAATTGATACTAAAGTCGCATAGCGGCAGCCCTGGCTGAAGGTGATTCAAAGACCCGACGTTTTCGTATCAGCTGAAGTGAGCAAAATTGATACTACGAGGATTGGCAACTTCTATTTTTAGCTCGGAGACTATATGACAGACAACTGATTTTTGGAAATACACACCTCAACTGATCGCCTAGATCGATTTCTATTCCATTCCATTCGACTATTCTTCGTTAAAACTATCAGCACGTCAAATAAAAAATGCAACACTTCTCTATTGATTCAAAATAACACCTCACGTTGGATGACTCAATCATACGCAAACAATCGATGCATCAAGGAAACCTAAGACCTTTATATAATGTCAACCAACAATTGCATCCTGATGACTATGCTAACAGGTCTAAGTTACCACCCAAGCAAGCTAATCTGTTAAACGCACAAGCTGCCTCTGAAGGTCTTCTCGTTTCGTAGCCACTTGTAAGACTTCTCGCCTGACGCCTTCCACGCACTCCACTCAAGTCGATGTCAAATTCCGGCAAGTGCCGCTTGTACAAATGTAATTGCATCCAGTCTGCAATGCGGTGTTTGCCAACCTCAGCATCCACCCATATCCACTTTCGTCCCTATTTACTGTATCCAACCGAGAGTTAGACAAGACTCCATCAAGTCAATTACTCCGAAACTTAACAGGATCCTGCAAGAGAATCATCCCAGTACGATGAGCACCGAGCACACCAACACCTGCAAATCAATCAACTGATTGAAAATGCGTCCTCTTCTCTAGCCAGAATTCAGAACTAATGGAATCCATTTACATATCCAATTTCTCCTCCGAAGAGAAGTGCATCAGACTCACTTGGTAATTGACAATCCCGGGGAATTGCAGTCCAAAGGTGCATGCAACACCCACTCCCCTGCAGCTGAAGTGCGTAACTCAATTAAAATTCTATTCAATCCGAGGAAGTTTAATGCCACTGGGAAATTACATTGATCAAAGTGTGATTAATTGAGAAAAAGACGAGCAGAGCCCTGCGCAAGGACGAAGTTGACTGCAGCCAGGGATTGAGTGTATTTAGTTCGTCCAAGCATCCCGTCAGTTATGTAAGCCGATGCCATTTGGATATTAAATTGGGCCCTAACTTGGATTTAAATCCGTTCAGTGCGAGGTCTGGCTTAAGGATCGGGTAAAAAGTGAATGCGGAACCATGTCCTGGCACGAGAATCCAAGGGCGAACATTTTCGCCTTGACGCTTGACCGTAGACAACCATTAATCTCTGTCGCGCCATAGCGAACGCACTCGTGTAACTTGGTGTTTTTGTTTTTTTTCCAACGAACCCTCGCAGCTGAACACCACTCCATCGGATACAGATTTCCATAACTTCATCTAACCGCACAATGAGAGGGCAAAACTTTTCGCAGTAAAGAGCTTGATTTACGATGCAACAAAGTAGTTTCGATTTCCACTGTGGCCACCGCTTGGCGTGAAAAATTATTCGCTCAACTTTGAAGCGGCACGCAATTTATGCACAGAAGAGTATCTTAAAACAATTCACCTCGCTCATGGAGCGCTCCTGCTCTTCGGTTTATGAATTCATGAATATTGCGGAGCAAAAAATGTTTCATTGTCTGCGAAAGGGAATGAGAAATAATATTTCCCGTGTGGTCGGTGCAGAGATAATGCTGACTTCTAAAAAAGAGACGCAAAAAGTTCTTCTTAGTCCGCGGATGATTTTCAACTAGCAGCAGGAGATATGTCCGTCGAGGAGGAAGCAGTTCTTTGACGCACAATCTGGGGCAGTTTTTTTATGGTTGCTCATTTATGATTTCGCATAGCTCCTTATCTGGACGATTACACTAATTTCAACAATGAGCTGAGAAGATAACATTTTTGCGAATTAAGAAATGAGTTTGGTCTTGCGCTTGGACTTGTTGGTAAAGTGAATACGGGCAGCATTGGATGGCACGTTCACCCGGTGTCAAACTGCAGTCGGTGGAAGGTCAATGCCGTCTTTCGCAACTGTAAAGAACAACATGAAAGAGAATCAGTTAATAAGTCAGTGACTTTGGGAATTAAAAACATTTTTTTTTTCTAAGTCAGTCCAACTTTTGGGTTACGCAGATGACATCGACATAGTCGCGCGTTCCCAACGTGCCGTAGTGAAGGCTTTTACGGCAATTGAAGAAGAGGCGAAACGAGCCGTCTTCGAATCCCAGCCTCATGGTTTAAGAAGGAGAGGAAGATCGAACCTCAGGTATAAGGACCAAGTTATCGCGGACGTAAGACAACTTGGTCTTGGCGACTGGAAGCAGCGTGCCCAGGACCGTCATCGACGGTAAACAGACATCGTCGGGTCGTCGGTTTTATTTTGGTTTATTTATTTTACGAACTAAATTAATCAGCTTTCTCAAAACAGTAGCCTATTGATAGATGGCAGTTGAGGGGAGCACTGTTCCATATAAAGTTACTGCGCGGGAAATTCAAAAGGTTGCTTCCTAATAGAAGTAAGCCCACACCTCATGAGTCCGGATGTGAACCTTTTATTGTAAATGTCAGCAAAGAACCGATGGAATATTAGAAACAGATATTGCATTTCATTTAGTGCTTGTTTTGAATAATACGATCGTTACTTTGTGGATCGCGTTCATTTTTACAAGTCGCCAATAAAACTATTGAATCCCAGTACAAATAGTTACTTAGCGTAATAGGTGTACTAATAAGAAATCCATTACTTTTGCACGAAATTTAAGGCTGTACCACAAAATCGTTCGCCATGGACAGGAACATGTGGTAATCACCTCTCACTTGTTGCGCGGTCTGGAATATAAGGTTCACGCATTAGGACCTCCCAACCAAGCTCTCGAAGCTACTGGCGAGTAGATATCGATGTGTGTGGCCTCGCGTTGTCACGATGGAACACAATTTCGCTTTTGATCCAATGTTTCCTTCAGGCTGTCCAACTGTTGACTATACAGGTCCAAATTAAGAGTTTGGATGGGAAGTATACGATGTGAGATATATGTAGATTACTATAGCCATCTGTTGGAAAAATAATGGATATATTTTGTTGAATGATGTTGAATGTGAACCATTTGACATTTCTCAATTTCAGACTAACTCAATTTGAACCATGGAAAGATACACAATCGGGTAACGAGTAAAAGCTATTCAGGCTTATTATGAAAATGGGCGTTCAAATCAAAATGCATATCGTGCAGGAAATGTAAAAGGAAATGTGAAAACACCTGTGCATGCTCACCCAGTTCGTCCTGCGGCTTATGGGCATCGGGCTGTACTTCTTCGAAAATGAGGTCGGCCAGGCAGTTACCGTGAACGGTGTTCGCTATAGCGAGATGATAATGGACTTCTCGTGGCCAGAAATTGAGGATATGGATCTGGACGATATGTGCTTCCGACAGGATGGTGCCACTTGACACACAGCTAACGAAACAATGGCTCTTTTGCGCGACAAATTCAATGGCCGTGTTAGCTCACTTCGTGGCGATGTTAATTGGCCGATTTGACATCGTGGGATTTTTTCTTTGGGGTTATTTGCAAGAAAAGGTGTACGTCGATAAGCCAGCAACAATTCAAGAGCTAAAGGATGAGATAATTCGGCACATTAACGGCATAGGACCTCAATTATGCTTCAGCGTCATCGAAAATTTGGACCATCGGATGGAGGTGCAACGCCGAGGTCGCGGCCACCATTTGGCCGATATTTTGTTCCATACATAATTGAACCATACCAATATTATCATAATAAAAAGAAATGACAATAATTTCTTAAATAATTTGTGTTTTATTCAAAATCAATATCGGCCCTTAAAATTTATCCATTTAAAAAAATGAGAAAATGTTGCCCTCTTCATCACGTTGCCTAGCCAACCAGATTTGTGGGGCAACGATGACCTTACTGCATGCTGGCAGTCGCCCACCTAAAAGTAACTTAAGGTAGACCACATCAGGCACAGACTCTGTACGTCAAACACTATGCAATGTCAAACCCCTAAAATGGTTACGAACACTTAATTGATAGTCGAGAGCAGAAGACTCTTTGAATCCAGCCATCTAGCAAAACAAGACATCTGATCAAGTACATAGTACTCGCAAGGAGACTTGAGACAACCAAATCGACGGCTATGTCGTTTCTTTTACTGACTGTTGAACGCCGATTGAAAGCAAAGCTTTCCGAAGATGGGATCAAATCGTACCTAGAAACCTTGAAATTATGCATCTTCCAAAACGTTGGCAGAAGTTAACAGACCATGATGGATGGAGACCATAAAAGATGGATTAAATATATGTGGGATTTAAATCCATAATCAAATTGTATGTAAGGTCAGACTTGTGTTGCCGACATTCGCTCGTATATATATAGTAGCAACAAGGCGAATGGCGGCCACACATCGAGTCCAGACCACTTCGAAACAAGACGTATAATTTTGTAGCTCCTGTTTTATTTTATGTATTTCCCAATAAATACACAAATATCCTACATATGTATATGTATGTTTTTATACCGAAAATGGGTGATTAACTTTAATCCCAAAAAACCGCATAACTTATAGAACAACACAATAAATAATGAGTGTAATTGTCAATATTTCGATGGCGCGAAATTTTGTTTCCCGCCATGGGTAACATTTTTAGTTCAAAACCAAACAAATGGATAAAACATTTGCATTTCGCGGGCGTATAAACAGTTCACAAATTTGTGGGCTCTGTGGCGTATGTGGAAAATTTTTTGTTCAAAATTCAACCAAATAAGGATTTCATGCAAATCCCACCACTCATTAGAAGGTAGGGCGTTTGAGGAATGATGTTTACATGATCAAGGGTTATGATGAACATCATCTTATGTGAACGATCGGCGCTGCAAGATTTCGTGTTCAAAGAGTGCATACATACATATGTACTCTCATCTTCCTCAGCACACATATTCTCCCACAAATTACTTGTTTTTATGGCCACTCCCATGTGAACCAGCTTAAAACTTTAAAATGAAACACTTTCAGGTCATAAACAGCGGCAGCACCTCTTCACCTTTAACCCTCAACAGCTTACTGCTGCTTACCACTAAAGGTAAGGAGTCACAACGTCAGTCATTCTACAGATCCAGTGACGTCATGTCATAGGCACTAAAATATCCCGTCGTAAAGTAAGTAAATCATCACAAAAGCAACAGAAAATCGCACTTGCCTACAAGCAAATTTACTTAAAAGCAAATACATTTATCATTTCGAATATACCTTGGGGCAGCTGTGGCATCCAACGGCCTGGATGGCGTCGTAAATATGCCCTAGAGTATCCTCTACCATCTATGACAGTGTAAACTTGCACAAGACCACCGGAAAATACTCGGTCACCATGTGTCAATGGATGCCGTGCACAACATGGGATCTTAATAATCCCTGTTGCCACACATGGACACTCTGATCCCTGCTTAGGTCAGGCGAGAGACTTATCTGTAAACGATTGTGTATTTCGTAAGCGGCTTCATGGAATGAATTAACTCACTAAGATAGATAATCGGAAATTGAGTTCGTTGGAGGGGTGGACTTGAACTGATGTTGCAGTGGATCAGTAATCGCTCGAAGGCAGTCGAAAGGGTTAGGTAACTAGGAAACTTTACTTCGAACCCAAGCGGAGAGGATTGGATGTCATCGAGCAACAGAGGGACAGGACGAATCCCGAATTATGCCGGCGTGCGGTTCACCTTCGACATGATATCGGCGTCAATGTATGCACATGAGGATGATGTGTAAACACTTAACCCTACAATTTCAGGTGGCAAAAAATACGTATATGGCCGTGCAACTTGTAGCAAACTCCTTGCTTACACTCCATGAACTCGAACAAGTTTTCAACCGTATTAGGCATCAAATACTGGTCACGGCTGCATGACAAGTGCTTTCCCATGTTACGGCTTGTCGAAATATCCAGCAACTCATGCGGCAACCTTCACATACTGGGAATTTCATTCGAAACCTCGCATTGTTCGCTTATCCTTAGTTCTAATTAAATTTTTGCGGAATACCACGTCACACTCATGCAGACGTTGCCCCCTTTGAGCAGCGCCTCGGCACGGCTCTGCTAAGTTACGACCGTGAAATTGAGAAAATTCTAAAACGAATATTGTACACACATTGTGCTGCCCTGCAACACCCTGCAAGAAGTATCCTTCGACGTGTATCACCGGGCAAATTAACTGCCGCTACAGTCGCTCTCGAGGGTCCTTGGTGAAAGTTTCACCTGTGACTGTGGCAGGCATGCCACCAGAACCGTGTGTGACAATATTCTACCTTGAATAAATGAATTTAATTACTCGCTTTAAGTCAGGCAGGGCGGCGGTGGGTGTGGGACGCTCCATCGACACTATGTCGCGACGACGACGACGAACAACGACGTCGACGACGACATCATATGCTGCAACAGCAATTGTAAATATGCTGCCGAATAGTCCTTTTTGTAACTGTGATACTATTTTCTATGTAATGTGGACGGGGGAGTGTGGCTCAAGGTGCGTCGCTGCGGAGGGGGGAGGGGGTTTATTAAAAAGTGAACAAGCTTAAGGCTCACTGTGTTTCCGAAAAACGGCAGCGCGGGCAAGGACGAAACTTTTTAATTAGGCCTTACGGCGTTGGATTGTATTTAACTTGAGCCGGAATGAGTTTGGAAACTCTTTCGAGGATATTGCTTACATTTGTGCGGGGCGGGCGGCTGAGACGGGCGGTGCTGGGCCCTTTGCCGATTGTGTGTCCTTTGCGCCGACAAAAGATTGAATAAAACTAGATTCGGATGGGGTCGTGTGATTATCTGAGCAGCATCATGAAGCATAATTAAAGGCGAACTCGCGACTGAAGGGGTCTCCTATTTCTGAAATCAACACTTAGGGGGTGGAGGAGGGGGAGGTGAGGGTTTTAGTGTTTCGTACTAGAATGTTTCACTTGTGGCGTCACTGGTTTCTTCTCCACAACTAGGGCCGCGGAAGTCTGTTGGACTGACTTTATTTGGAAAACGGAGTAAATTAGAGACAAGTTGGGACTAGAATTGTCACTTCAGGATTTGTAATGTCACATTGAATGGTAAATGGGTGATGTCTGTTTAAAGGTTTCCATCCGTTTTGATGACGACATACATGCTGTACAGTATACGCATTTATGTACACATCAGGTAAGGCAGCTTACGCTGCAATTCGCAGAAGGTACTACGTGCCTCATTGCAAAACAAAACTAGCCGTCCTTGAACCATAAGCGCCCACTTTGCTCGCTGCTTCCTACCGACAACTATAGCCCCAGCTGTGGAGATACGGAAGAGGAAAAAGCAGTGCTCCACTTTACTTCTTCGCTCGTGTAGATCCACCTGGCACATCTGTCCACAAGTCCGAACGAACCAATCATCATTAGCTGCAATCGGGTCTCATCTGAGAATTGATCCTCTGGGTATCGTCCACATCAGTGTGGGTGGTCGACTAGAACCTAACCCAGCGCTTGTGACGTTTCGAAGCTTTCATTTCATTCCGACATCCTTTCAAAAAAATTGTCAATATCTCGCAACGCCCTGTGCGACTGATACTGTCTCAATTATAGCGAGAGCTACCGCTGTAAAGTTCCACGGAATCTCCAGCACCAATCGCAATCACTTGGAGATTTAATTCCCATTGACCATGCATACCGCGGTTCACAGTGCAGTGGAATTACATTTTCCATGGCGACCACAACCACCGACTTAAAGGAGTCCTCTTACGTTGCAGCTCCTCCATTCACTGACCCAAAAGGACCAAGCCTCACTCACCGTCAATTGCATCTGTTTGAATAGAACTGGCCGTCCCGCAATTCTGCAACTTTCCAACTTTGCAACGGTGCACCTCTTCAACCAGGACGCAGGCAGGCAAAGCAGGCAAGCCACCCCATTCGCATAACCCTTGACAAGCCCTAGAATGTAGAAGTTTTATTCAACACTCACACAAAAGGTAATACAATTCCAATTGTCCGTAGAATTTTGTATGATTTACGCAAATACACAGGACCTTCAGTCATTCAATACAAAAGTGCACTTAACGACATGGCATTGAATAAAAATGAATGGAAATGGAAAACTGTGGTCGAAGCGGCCATAATACCACCAAGCCCGGGTGGAGTGCGGGATGTTTGCTTTCCCCTTTTTGTGAACTGCATTGATTGTAAGTCCATCCACACGTCTGGATGGCCCCGAAGAAGATGAAGGGAAGATGGACTCTTTCCGTTTTGCGAGAGGGACCCTTCGGAGGTTTGCCCTGAAATCGAATGGGATTCGAAATGCTTCAGTTGAGACCGGGACGGGGAATTGTGACGACTGCTTATTGTGCTTGGCGAAGCCTAATTGCTTGCTAATTTTTGGCATGAACACATCGCGTGTCAGGGAGCGACACGTGTAGTCACACGTCGTTTCGATTTTCGAGTATTTCCTCGAACACAGAGGCAATTTGAGTTGGCGAAGGGCTCGTAATGAATCCCAGTGTGAATTCGTACATTTGCGTGGAGACCGCGTTATTAACGCAACACTCGTAAGTGGAAGAAACCGGCGAGAAGTGAGGAGCTACAGCATACAATCCGCTCAGGGGTTTCCCTTTCAGGCGGAAGGACGTGGAAGAGTGCTGTTCAAAGGCGCGCTTGGCTTGGGGTGGAGAATCAATTAAGAGCCAGTACATCGTAGGTTGTTCGTGGAAGTCTAGGCCAACGCAAGCTTATGAGCTTTTCCTCTTCCTGTTGATCTCAGATTACTTTTAACTAGGTTACGTACCGTGTGTAGCTCTGGTTATGTGTGGCGGATGCTGCAACGTTAATCCTTTCCTTCATTTGGTTACAAGGAAGGATCTAATTAATTTATCCTGGAAATGTTGCATCCTTCATTTCATCTGAAGTGTGGTGCGCTTAGTGCTGCGTTATGGAATCCGATGAAACACAAAAACTGTTGCTTGAGACTGCTGCTGATGGCAAGCCGAAGCGTTCCATGGAACACAGCTTGTCGGCAGAGCCTGATTGAAATCTAATTCCGAAAATGGACTCCATTCTGCTTGTCGTGCGAATCACTCGATCCACAAACAAAACCATCTTGAGTTCTGAGAAAATCTCTTGTGCGCCTCGAATAAGCACTTTCCTAGTTTTGTGTGCATCAACCCCTTGGATCACTTGACAACTGACAACTTAACAACTTGGATGTCCCTCAAGGATAATTCATTTTCCCCTTAGCACGCAAGTCTTTGTTGTTACATGCTCAATGGGCGGACTCTCCTTGCCGCATCGATGTCAAGAAATTAGCAGAAACAAAGAAAATACTGTCTCCAAGGACTGCACGAGTGTGGGACAACATTACGTCACAACACATCCTCTTGAAGCTCCCCTTCGCATTTCTAAACGATTTTCCAAGAGGTCCTCTGTTCGTATAGACGAATTTAATGCATTCCAAAGACACGAACGGGGGAGGTGCGATGTGTGGTGTCCACCGCAGGTTTAGGTCTCATAACACAAGGAGGTGTGCATGATATGAGGGCTTATGCACGAGATACATTGTGCGGATGATTCGTGCAGGATTCGCATTGGAAAAGATGAACTCAAGGATGTGCTACAAGAGACCTCTCAAGTTCCCTTCCTCCTCCCCCTCATCACCCCCTCATGCAGGCAGAAACAATAAAAGTTTGAACAGAATTTCGGTGAAGCATTTATGAGCGTATGGTGGCTGCCGAACAAGGGGAAGGTCTGCGGTTGCGGACTGGTTATTTGGGGCTGCCGCTGTTGACCCAGAAAGGGGATCAATAGTGCTTCAAGTATATGGTTTGCGGAGTCAGTTTGCAGATAATTGATGTGAAATGTTTTCGTCTTCGTCGAGCTTCATTGTTGTCGAGTGCTGCAAGCGCGCAAACGCCTGCCATGAATGTGGGCAGATGTGTGAGTTTTAAAAGACTCTTAAGGGTCCTAGATTGTTCTGTGTGCCCGTTATGGGGTCTTAACTCAAGCACTGAACGTTCTGAAACACGAACAAAGAAGGCACTGATTTTGCAGGTGTCTTGGACATGAGTGTCGAGTCGAATCTAGCTTCTGCAAAATTCTTGAGAATACGATCGGGACTGCGACTTTCTGGTGAAGAAACGAGAAATTCTTCCTCTTCCCGCTAGAGGCTACAGTCCAGAATGGACTAGGGCCTCAACCAATAATACCATTCGGCTGCCCACAACATTTACAAACACATCGGGGTGGTTGCAGTCTTTCTCCACTTATGTTCGTCGCCTGTTGCACTGTCCTGCAATCGTTAATGCTTGAGCTTTAGACGCTGATTATGGATGATTGCCTACTCCAGCGCCTGCCTCGGAATGATAAAAACCCCGTAGAAAGCAAGGCCCAATCGTCTCATTGATTGTGGTCACATTTTATCTTAGTGGTAGCCAACTGGTTCCGAAGGACCACGAGAAGTTGTGAGACCCTGAATATCACAGCCGGCTTCAGCCTGACCAAGCG
The DNA here is from genome assembly GCA_907269125.1 of Eristalis pertinax. NCBI lineage: Eukaryota > Metazoa > Arthropoda > Insecta > Diptera > Syrphidae > Eristalis > Eristalis pertinax. The sequence continues at coordinate 56,069,596 of OU026147.1, read as the reverse complement.
GTTGGCCTCCACCTGGAAGCGCCCTTGTGGCTATAATTTAGACTCTAATCGAATTGATGTCAAAATCCAACTCGGTTTGGAGTTGCATTTCAATCGGGTGCAGCGACCAAAAGAACAACATGAGGTGTTATGATGGACGCCCTAAGCCATTGAATCTTGTGATACAAGCTCGATTGGTGTCTGAGGCAAACTCATGGCGCTGCTTTAGAGTCTCTCGACCACTAAGCGTAATCCATCCTGCAGGAGAGAGGCCATACACTTATCTGTCCCACAGGCAAATGCTTCCGGCAAGGTCTTCCATATGAGTTGAGAGTTGAATTCATAGACAACTGGCTAGACTCAAGTCGCTGTGCAGTCTGCGATGTGTCGTGGGTAGCTGAGGCCTTCATCGAATGAAGTCATCTAGAAGAGAAAACTGGTCGCCATCAAGAAGAATTCATGTCAATGGAACAAACGATTGCTGCCCTTTCTTCTTACAAAACTGAAACTCGAAAGTCGAGAGAGGATGGGGTCGGGAAAAGAAAGAGAGAAAGTCAAGTTTCTCGATAAAGGATCTGAATGGTCGTATTCCCATTGCATCGCTGGAATCTGATTTCAATCGTTACCATTGGCCGCACGAACGAACTTTTTAGAGGAAGGTGGTCCAGTAATGAGTGTGTTTATATCGCCGTCCACAGTGAGCCACTCCCGATCTCTTGAGGTCCTATTGTTATATCGCGAAACCAAGAATTCGTTTCACTAAGCCCCTAAAAACCCTTTCATAATTGATAGCGTCTGTTAGGCATGTCAGTTAGGGTGGTTGTTGGGTGGTATTTAGACCTAAATGATTCATTGTGCTGCCACTTGAATTGTCTCGGTGTGATCCTGATTAAGCACATTTGGGGATCTATTCGGAAATGAGGTTGGTTAATGATGCGTGTTCTTCTGAGATCGAAAGAATCATTGTTTAAGTGAGCACACAGTAACCTGTATCTCTGTGGCATCAGAGGTGAGCAGGAGCAGATGAGCTGTTGAACACCTTCTGTTTCATTTTCGCTCATGCTTGTGCAAGAGTCTTTGACCATGGCACTTAGTCTGGTGCCATGTTCTCCCAAGTTCCATTCATTGCTTGCAGGCTTAATACATGCTGCTTGCCAGTCATCTCTTGTTCATTAATTCGGTCGCTTTTTTTTGGTAGCCCGAGATTACAGGTAGCAAAGGGTATCGCTATTGGATCATGAGTGGGCAGGGTTTTGCGTGCTGAGTTAACTCGTCCATTTCATAAAGTTTAGGGAGACTTATTACCTTCATCGCTGCAGCCACTATCAACCAAGACGCTAAAAACGAGTGCGTTCCATTTAAACAGTATGTGAAGTCCTTTGTGTGATTCCACAATCACCGTCAAAAAATACGCAATATTTTCGGTAGACGAAGATTGAGTTCTTCAGAGAAAACACAACAGCAAGCGCTTGTATTCGTTTTTGAACCGTCCGTGTAATGACGCCTGGAATTCTTGAACGTGATGTGGTTGGTGTCACAGAGATCTCTTAGCGTTGCCAAATAATTGAGGAATTTTTGTGTGTCCCTTGATGGCATATGGTATTTGGAAGCCTATGATTTGAAGCGTGTCTCTTGATTCAGTGATAATGACATTCCCGATCCCAGGAACACATTTACGCCCAACTACCCAGCATAGTGTGTGATTGCGTCCAAGCAACAGTTCCTGTAGAGATAGTGCTACCAGGGCCTTTTTGGCCGGCCTGGTGGTCAGTGCAGACATCCAGAGACGCCGTGTTTGTGACGCCCAATCATCTCAAACTGAGGTTGAAGTGCTGAAGCTAGTTTAAAAGTAATCGATTGCTACTGTGAAGCTTCCAGATTTTGGCTTCCAGATTCTAGTGTGTCATCTTTTGGTTTCTCTGTGACTAATTTCCGCATTGGTTGCTATTAGTTTACCCAGGATGTCAACTGGAAACAAATGTAGAATTGACCCCGGAGCGGGTGAATGTGTTCCTGTCTACTCTCTCGTCCTCCCGTGATGCAAGTACAAAAATCTTCTTGAAATTTTATTTCATTTTTATTCCTGGCCGATCTCAGAGGCTGTCATGACGAGGAAGAAACTGAAAACGTTCACCACCAGAGCCGGGCACTCAGACAAAGCGCGGACCACGACACCTCACATGTATGCAACACGATGGATATGCTCATAAATTCTCGTCGTCGGTGCAGTGATACCTCGAGTTGGATTCATTACTTTAATTAGATGGATTGTGTCCCAGCACAATGGACCTTATCTGGTCTAAGTGCACCCATCACATGATGTATCGACCACGGGAAGTCTGTTTCAGCGTAACAATGGCCATGTCTACCTGGTGTACCTCCCTTCGCTGGACACCCCACATGGGTCCGAGCACTTTGCGATAGGTGGACAATGCAACCGTTTCCTTCTTGATACCATATTCGACTTCGTCCGTCGTGTTTACTAGTCTATTCAGAGATGTATCCATTCTTGACCATTCATTGGTGTGTTTCCGGCAATGGATTGTACTGCATAACCGCAACGTCCATTTGCATTGGAGAGACGACAATGCAAACAAACGGCAAGCATCGACGAGGCAAACAACAGGAAGATCAAATGCACCTTCCGAGAAAATTCCAGAAGTAGCATCAGTAAAGCAGATGTCGTGCGAGCAGCTTGATCGCGTTTTTATATAAGACAAGATAAATCTGTGAAAATAAGAGCAACGTGTCCTAATCATCAAAGGATAAGCAAATCCAATATGCCATGGTTCTACAATATGTCAGCACGTAAAGATAGTTGATCTCCATGCAATGTAGCTTGACTGAATCATCCTCCACAAGTACCCACAGTACAGCTTCTTTGGCGTCCCAGCTCAGAGTGGACCATTCTATTGGACAGGCCGTCCCTTATCCATTCTGGACTGGTTTTCACTCCGAGTCTAGCCTCCTTTTATGTCACGAAATGCGAGCTTATGCCTTCTTCCACTTGCACTGACTAGAAGCGAACGAAGCGAAGTTTCAAGGATCAAAGATCAGGGGGTGGTGGATCCTGTGCGTACCCCTCCCAGACTTTGATTGAAATCCACTTTAGGTTTCCCCCGGCTTGTGGGAGTCTCCATTTGCAGCCACTCCATGTCTCGATTGAATCTCATCGTAACGCAACATCTTCTATTGAATACCCCTGAGATGACATAGTCTCTTCCCAACTGAATGCAGGATGTACCAATCACCGCTCTAAGTTGGGTTCAAATACGAATTGTCGCTTTCAACACTTGCAAGCGTAATGCAACCAAACAAAGTCCCACCATTTCATGTCACCTCACCTCGTTCAATGCCAACGCCCGTCGGATGCAGAAACGCCTCGCCCCATCCCAGACGCACACACGTGTCCTTCGCCTTCGCGGATAGCACGTCATTGCCACCCTTAGATGAAAACACATGCCCTGGCGTGTGTAAACTATAGCCCCATTCATTGCTTTCATCTCGCACTAAGGCAGCCTGACACCTTGCTTTTATTTACACCCCCACGCTGCAGATGCAGATAGACAATGTGCTGCTGGCACTCGCACATCGTCTTTTCTGATTTCGAGAAAATGTATGCATTTGGCAGGTGAGTGTGGCATCCAGCTCTGCTCGTCTCGCCGCTAGCTTCTTGCCATTTCGGGGACGGGGCTTGCTGGGTCAGGTGTCATCTAGGACCTGTGTGTGTGTGTGTTTGTGTGTGCGAGCGCCGGGGAGTTCATTAGGGGAGCATCCCTTACAGTGACACTTTGCTGTCGTGCTGTGGATTTTATGAAGTGAACATGGGGTGGTAAATACAAAGCGGATGCTGCAAAGTTATGCCACAGCTTGCCTGGATGGGACGACACGCTAGCACTTTCAGCGTGAATAATTTTTTGGACGACCCCCCTCTGTGTGGGGGGAGGGGATGGCACGTAAGTACTCCGATAAATCAATCCCCGGTTTCATAGCACGGACGAGTGGCATCAGCAGTTCACCCGAAACTGAGCAAGGTCCTGCTCCTGCCCACTTCCCTAGTCGGTATCAATCACTTTAACGGTCGAATGAAATTTAGCATAATAGGGTCATTAGACGCATACGTGATGTGTTCGAGGAGCGAGCTCATATGTCGGAGATATTCTGATGGACGACGATGCGTGCGAGTGTGGGGCGGGGGGCAATGGTAAGTGAATTTCGGGATTAGTTGCTGATAGTACATCTATCTCAATGGAGACTCCATTTGTGCAGCATCAACTGCTGCTGCAGCGAGGAGGAGTGGTGTCTCACTTACCTACGGATTCCCTTTCACATCGGATTTGAGTTTGCGCAGGAAACGCACTCATGTCGCGCCAAAAAGTGAGACTTCTGCTCTCCGATGGTAATCCGCTTTGCAGCAATCACTTAAGTCATTTATTCACTTAAATTTGATTCACTCCATTAAGGCATCACCGGCCGCTACCGCTGGCACTGGCCGATAGGCGTTCCCACAAGCCCATGATCCCCCACAGAAACGAAATAATATGCGGTAGTTTTTCTGCAGATTTTGCCACAAAGTGATGAATCCCCCGCAAAGCCACAAAGCTGTCAGATCTGTCCCCATCGTTTCGCTTTGTTCATATCCCATCAGGCGGCCACATGAAAAGGACACCACGGAAACTAACGAGGCTTTGCGTGTCAACCACTCCGTCCATGTGGACGTTGTTCGTTCCCTCCCCACCAGGCCACACACTAATTGCGCTAAAGACCATCATTAAAGTTTCGTATTTGCAGTTTGTTCTACGGCCACCCGGCCACCCGGCCACCCGAGCACTTCCGCTTGGGCGTTGTCAAACTTTTTTGGATTTTGTTTCGAGCGAAATTCAAATGCGTAGTTCCTTTTGAAAAGTAAACTGTTTTAATTCAGTGAATGGAATGAAATTAAAAATGAAAACGAATTCAGAAAAGTTATTCATTACAAACAGTTGCTGGCTTTCAACTCAAATCGAGACTCGAGCACTCTCCTCGTTTGTTTTGCGGTTTACGTCGCCATTGGTGGATCTGCGAACGGGGAGGGGGAGGGGGGGGGGGGGGGGGGGGGGGGGGGGGGGGGAGGGGGAGGGGGGGATCGTCGCTGTCGTCTCGTTGCTCAATTCTCCCCCTCCTTCAGCAGAGGGTCCGCGCCAAGCCAGCCATTACCATTGGTTCTTGAACATCACTCTGACCAGAAATTATTAAGCTTTGGAGAGGAGAAGAAAGTTTCTCGTTTTTAGTTTTTAGTTGGGAATAATAAAATAAAACAAAAATTTACAAAATAAGTGGCCACTTTTGAATTTTGTTAGCTTTTACTGCGTTAATTTTACGGATTAAAAGGACCCACAATTCTGAGTACGTGCAAATGCTTGTGCAAATGGCGAGCGCCTTTCTGTGTGCTCCGTTAATTGTGCTTTGAGAATTCCACTTATGCGAGTTCGAAATGTTAAATATTTATGACCGAACTGACTGAACTGACAGCCGCACGACTTGGCCCAAGGAGGTTGGTGCAAAAGTTCGGAGGAAGTATGGCGTGAGTGAGTTAAATTGTTCTGAGGGCAACTTGAATGTGGACTTCTCCCGAATAGCCGGCGGGTGTGGTTAGCATTTCTGTACTTCACACCTTTTGCGTCGAAAGTGTGTTATGCTCAATTCGAATAATTCCTTCACAGTTACCCTTTGAAGGCGAATCATTATCTGCCCATGGGCGAGAAATGAGACGAAAGTAATTGAGAGTTCCCGGCTCAAGGTTTACTTCAAAATGGATTAAGTTTAGGTTAACGTTTGATCTTGATGAATGGAGTGCCTGCGAAGAACTGTGGGCACTTGCTTTTCTAATTCTCGTGCTTATTCCTCAATCCAAGACCCATGTAGCCCCTGAGACCGAGCTCCGAGATAGGCGGCAACGTGTCTGCGCCCAGTCATCGAGTGAAAATTGTCTCGCGTCCGCGATCACTCATTCATTATAACGCAGGTTCTGACGTTCTCTGAATATCTACTCAGGAGTCTTGCATTCGAAGCTGGAGCATTGGTGGTCGTGCCACAACTTTCCACAAATCTCAATTTTTCCAGTTGCGCCCTCTTTTTTTTCGGAGGTTTTTAACACTGCCTGGGTTGCCTGCCAAACGAGTCCGTTGTACTACCAGGCAGCAACCTGGTCGGTTTGTCCTTTTTTAAAAACTTTGACTAGTCTCTTGGTTCCACCGAGTTTTCAATCAATCTTACAACAGAAATCTGTTTTGATTAAGAAGTGTTCAGGTTTCCTTGCGAACTCTCTGCGAACTCTTACAACAGAAATCTGTTTTGATTAAGAAGTGTTCAGGTTTCCTTGCGAACTCTCTGCAGTGTAGCGTTCCAGGTGACAGATGAGTAATATTTCTGACTGGACATGTCATTTCGAAACATTTGGTGAGAGTATTGCTCAGACCTTGTACTGCCTTCTCAACTTTTCGTCTCATTCTGGCCCTAGGGAGAGGTTCGATACGATTAATTATCTAGCTCATTCCTAAACCGTGTCCAGTTGGTTTTTCTGGGATTCCTCCTCTTCAGCAAGGTTATGGCTTTGCATTCGATTCGGAATTCAATGTACACATGGTCTCACAGGGAGACTTCTGACAAAAGCCTCCTTCCTGTAATCTTCTTAACGTACTGCCTGTCTGCTTGTCGTAACGAAAGTTTAAAAGCCTTAGGGATCAGCTGTCTGCAACATTTTGGGTGTCTTCAATAACCACTCACGTCACCTTTCACGGACTCGGAGTGTTGTCAATCTTCAGACAGAGTTGTCGAGGGATTGCAATGATGCACTCAATAACTTGACAAGAGTAACATAGAATTATACTGCTCGCGTTGACTTTGGGGGTGGGAGCGTCTACCTCTACTCTACGTCTGGGTGGAATCTCTGACATCAGCAACTTCCATAATTCACGGATCCACCCCTTCTCAAAGCAGAGAGCTATTCAATTGACTTCTCACTTTAGTAATTAAAAGTTAGCACAACTGAACGGAGCTTAACGAAACTTGACGAAACTTAACGAAACTTAACGAAACTTAACGAAACTTATCGAAATTCAGCGAAATGACTGTTATGGTCACAGTGTATCAATGCTAGCTTTGCTTAAGATGACATCCATTTTAGTTGCGCCTTTGGCCGCTGTAAACTCAGAATTGGCACAAAAACGTTGTGGTCCTATACTCGCCACGGGACAAAAACTGAGCGAAACTGAATCAGTGAATTTAAATAATGTTGATCGTACAGTTTGCTACATAGTCGCGATCCCTGACTACCTCGATTTTACAGTTCCCCATTACGTCGTTGATCTCGTGCAATCATACTTTCTTGCGAACTCGTTTACCGCCAGATCTGTCTTAGAGATGTTAGGCTAACCACTTTGTTGCAACCATCAATGAGGGTAGCCTCAGTGTCGAGGCAAGGCATGACGTTACTCTTGTGGTTGCCCGGTTTAAATTGTCGAAGCGAGTCTTTCTTGGAACGTCCAAAGGATACCGCCTGGCTCCACTCGTCACGCATGACTTGTTCACTTTGGTGTCTGGCAGCTCGCAGTCGTTGTCCAACCAAAGGGTTTTCCTCAGTGTCAGGGAACATGTGTGCCACACATTTCTTTGATCGATTTTTGAAAACATTTACAATTTTCTTCGATCGAATTTCGATCAACAGAGCCTGACGTGGTCTATGGCGATTGCAATTTTACCGACAACAGTCCTCGGTGTCTTTAGTCGACTTCGTTATTATCTCGATGTGCGTGATCTTGAACCAGTAAATGAGGCAAATGTGGAACCTAGGATGATATAAATGTAAGCCTCGAATAGCGTCATTTTACGTTCAGAACGCCGCAGCATGGTCACTTCTCCATAAATCACTGAACACGGTTGGTATAACCATGCTCCGTTCACCCGCCCTGTGCCAGAGAATCTACGACATTTCTTCAAACACGTGACGGCTTCCAAGAATCCCTGCATTGAAGTCTAGCTGATGTCTATCGTCAAAAAGCAGGAAGCAGTGGCAATTGGTGCAGCAACGCTGCGAACTCAACTCGAACTTGGTTGCGGTATCCGAATTTCTGCACAACGAACTCAGCCGGATTATCAACCATTTACCCGTCTATCAAAGGAATTTGCATACGCACTTGACATCACTCTCCCTACGGCAGCCTGGCTCGTTTGGCACTGTTGGCTCCTTTGACGCCAACAGTGGTGGCGTCTTTCTCTCTCCGAGTTGGCTTGGAAACTTTTCTGATTAAGATTAGTTGCATGTCACCGACGTGCAGATTGCTTTGGCAGTCATCCGCCACCCAGACACGAATCCTCCTCCCCATCATCAGCTCAGCACCACCAGGACCCGCAGGGATGAATTCCGAATTTTGCACAGTCCCATCCGCAATTCCAGGATCATTGACAAAAGCGATGAAGTGAGCTTCAGCAAGCAAAAGCCAGTCGTTCCGGCGGGCATACATCAATTATGTTTCTGACAAAACTTTTCACCGTTTAAGTGTCACCACTTACAAGGACGACGCGACGCAACGAAAACGAAGACGAAGAGCGAACATTTCTGATAGAATTATTCCCAGTTTGTTTGTGCGTGTGCCTTCGGAAGGAATTAGCGCTGTCGAATGACTCGGTGGAGAGGTTGGTGGGATGTGACTTTTTTTCTCCTTTCCTCTCTCGCCCCTCGAATCCTGCAGACTTTGCTGTGTTTGATTATAAAGTTTAAAGTCATGTTTTCGGGGAAGTTTCGACAAGTCGTTAATTTCTCGTGCGCGTGTGTGTGTCTATGTGTGGCAGCACAAAGAGGTTGATTTCCAGTAGGGATCCACTGTGGCAGCGGTTTCCCATTTGTTTTTAGGAGGAAACTTACTTCGGGATAATTTGTATCTTGCTTCTCTCTGTTCAGCTTTCCCTTATCCACAACTGGGTTCCTTGTGGCGACGGCACACTCGCTCGTGACAAGCGTGGTTAATGGTGGTGCAGTTTCCAGCTCGACATGGCGGTTAGATGCTGTGGCTCATGGACATGATTAGAAGAATACATGTGACGGTGATACAATAAATAAACATGAAGTTGGGGGTGGCTTACTTACCCCAATGCACGTGGACTGGCTTTGGGGGCCTGGTGGGCTCTTCTCCGGTAATGTTGTCATGCTTGTACCTAGATAACCGACTTTTAGTGGTATTCATTCGATGATTTGGATGCATGGGTGTTTAATAGAGGGATGCAATTGCAGGATTGCTAAATGTTAACATCCACCGCATGGACTAGACAAATTTCTAAATCGACCATGACTCTGAGTTCGTACTCGGTGATTTGACCACATAATGGAAGTAAAGATATTTAAGTCAATTGATTCACTCTGACCATAAGCGCCACTTAGTGCAGTTTCGTTAAGTTTCGCTAAATTTTATTTACCTAATTCGGAGCGAAGATAATCGTTGTTTTGCGAACTGTGATGACAGTTGAAGTTGAAACTTAACTTTCCAAGAAGCTTTTATGGTCACTTTGAAAATTAACGATAGTTCTGGCAACTTTTCGGCTGATTGTGGCATTGGCTTCAGTTATGGTAAGGCCATTACTTTTATTCATGTATCTTCTCGATTTCAAAAAAGGTAATTTTATACGATAATGCCTAAATGAACAGTGGCAGGTACTGTACAGAACAGAGATGAGAACGGGGAAATGTTGAATTCCATTTTTGTAAGATTTACTTAACAAATTAAATACGGTTTTTCTTAAGGATAATTCTTAAGGCTTTAATACAAATTTCAATATTAACACAGAACTTTAATTTCAAAGCTGTTATTTTGCTTGACTGCTTCGGCTGCACTTTGACGACCGGCTGTACTTGTGGCTGCCTGTTTATTGAGTGGTTGCGTTTCGTATGTGTTTTGCGGGAATGTTCTCTTGGTATTGTCGCCTGTTTGTTAACCGTTTGGTAGTCTGTTTGTATACCTCGTTAGTTAATTAACTCTTTCTTTGTTTGCTTTTGTTAATATCGTATTAAGTCACAGTCATTTTATGTGATATGATGTGATGTGATGTGATGTGATGTGATGTGATGTGATGTGATGTGATGTGATGTGATGTGATGTGATGTGATGTGATGTGATGTAATGTGATGTGATGTGATGTGATGTGATGTGATGTGATGTGATGTGATGTGATGTGATGTGATGTGATGTGATGTGATGTGATGTGATGTGATGTGATGTGATGTGATGTGATGTGATGTGATGTGATGTGATGTGATGTGATGTGATGTGATGTGATGTGATGTGATGTGATGTGATGTGATGTGATGTGATGTGATGTGATGTGATGTGATGTGATGTGATGTGATGTGATGTGATGTGATGTGATGTGATGTGATGTGATGTGATGTGATGTGATGTGATGTGATGTGATGTGATGTGATGTGATGTGATGTGATGTGATGTGATGTGATGTGATGTGATGTGATGTGATGTGATGTGATGTGATGTGATGTGATGTGATGTGATGTGATGTGATGTGATGTGATGTGATGTGATGTGATGTGATGTGATGTGATGTGATGTGATGTGATGTGATGTGATGTGATATGATGTGATGTGATGTGATGTGATGTGATGTGATGTGATGTGATGTGATGTGATGTGATGTGATGTGATGTGATGTGATGTGATGTGATGTGATGTGATGTGATGTGATGTGGAATACCCACCAACTATTTGTTGATTTCAAATTCAAAGATGACTATTGTAATCTAGCGTGTCTAGTTTTGAAATTCCTCTCTCACTCGTCAGGCTGTCCAGAGTGTAGACGGAGAACTATTAACTTTGCTCACGGATTCAATGATTCATTTAATGCTAAATGTGATCGGCAAAGGCAAAGAGACGTTTTGTGAGGTAACATCGACAACAATACTAGAAGTCCGCATATCTGTTGGATGACATTCCCGTGGTTGATCAAAGGGGAGTTCGCCAGGGCTGAGAATAAAGCGGATGGAATGAGTTCAGCCAGCAACGAGGGTGAAATGAAGAATCTGCTGTCTTCGAGAAATTTCAAACCACATCGTCCTGGTCAAAGTGTCACAATGAGCAGCAATAACTTCGAGGTTATCAAGCTATTCCTCTGCCTCGGCTGTTGGTTAAATGAAACTAATCACGGCAATCCGAATACCGGTCAATTCTTACAATTCGCTCTTATCGTCTCAAAGGGCAATTGATTGGCAGCGCCCTGGAAAAACCAAGTAAAATCTTGATGACCCACCTTCCGCTTTGTAATGCACCACAACGAGAGAGAAGGAAGACGCTCCTTTATCTTGTATTTCTGATCTCCTGCTTATGTTTATATTTTGGTGGTGACTGGATGTTAAGCGAACAGAATCTTGATAGGCGTATGCGCATGAAGTCTTATCCATGTAGAGCAGTAGCTCGGCCCAAAGACTCCCCAACTGTAAGCATGTGGAATTTCGCAACAGATGGTGTCTTTAGTGAAGATGACTTACTGAAATATGGACGAACCTCAAGGAACATCACCACACGATGTCCAAATAAAGAGACAGCTAGCAAAGGATCGTGCTAACTGAAGAGGATTGTAGTTATAGTGCAGGTCCACTTCATATTAAAGAGAAGAAGACCTATTAAGCCCATGGCCAAAGTGGAAGGTTTCATGAAATGGCCAAGTCTAACCACAAAGCGGCATCGGAAGGTATTGGAAATTAAGTCAACCCCAAAATCATCCAATGAAGCACATCATTTTAAAAGTAACCAGAGATCTGTCATAATTCGAGTAACACAAATTGTCACAAGCGGCACTAGCTTCCATGTTGGCCCTAGTGAATACGAATGAAGTTTGGTCGAGAACAATTTGTTTTACTGTCGAGATGATTTCTTTCATCGGCTGCATGCTTGATGCCGTTTGAATTTGGAAAGGTTTGGTGTAAGAAAAGCATGTTTGTGCACACTTCATGTGCTGCTACGGTTGATGTCGAATAACCGTTCGCAAGTCATTTCGACTGGTGGTGAATGCAACAACTGGTGTCATGTTCAGTTTTCAAAGCGAAATACAGTGAATCACGGATGTTGAGTTGAGTATGAAATTCCTGAAAAGTTGTCGACAATCGTCTCTTCAAGCTTCGGCTAATTTCGGTCAGGTAAGGGTGGCTGGCTACTCAGACTGAGGCCAATATGGTTTCGTTGTGATACCACGCGGATTGACTTACTCCCAGAACCAGTTGGTGCTTGTGACAAAGCTGTGTAGCTGGCTAATATTGACGCCATTGGGTTGGCGCTGCGGCTGTTGCAAAAGTAGGCCCCTTGGTGGGAGTGCCTACAACTGGCCAGAGCTGAGGTGTATTTTCTAACTCGTCTTCATCCATGCCAGCGATTAATCGTGGGAATCAATAAGAAAAATCAGTTCTGCGCCGCATGATCGCTTTTGACGTCTGGTTTCTAAGTTTCGACTCACTCGACTGACTCAGAAAACACTAGCAGATCTGATGACAATCGACTTAGACTCAAACATACTTCCACTCTAACATCCATGCAGCTTCTAGAAAAGGCTTTATATGGGACGCCCATCCTACGGGCGTATATGCTAATTGTGCGATGTCCAGTTATGACATCAATAAGAGTCGTGAGTGGCGAGTGCAGGTATTTTTAATCTGAGCAGACAGAGTGATCGTTTGAGACTAAATGCTGGCCATATTTCCTTTGTTTTCAGGCAGGTAATGCCTTCTAGCCACTTGTGGACGGCTTATTGCGTACATCTTCAGAAGAGAGTAGGCTCTAGCTAGTGTGAGAGAGGAGGTTATGCCACATTTAGCGAGTTCATCGGCTTTACTATTAGCCTGTAAGTCACAGATTTCCGTCACCCACATGAGGTCTATACTAAAATTCTAAACTTAGTTTCAGCTAAGGAATGTAAATTATCAGGAGCTACAGCAACGGATCCAGAGATCTTGCATACTTAGGTGTCACAGAAGCAATTAGCACTAGTCCTACTTCGAGCTTGGAGGCAATACTAAACCTAGTACTTCTTTACCTCTCCATGCAGATGACTGTTCGTAAGGGCGCCATAATTCAAGTCCAGCGGCTGGCTCAAGTTCCACAGGAATTGCAAGTACGCTAGATTGACTACAAATTGACCAACAAACTGTACTCCTCCGTTCCATAATTTTGAAATTCCTTTTTCGGTGCCATAAGGGAGAAATGGACCACAACTGAGGCATGAACAAGTGGTAATAACAGAAGGGAAGATCGCCCTATACACTGACGGCTCCAGGACGAGTGCGAATCGAAGCTGGTTAGCCTATGCAGAGAGAGTATTAATGAGATACCCTTGGTAAATTCGGTGACTCTCTGCTGGGTGCCGGGGCATATTGGAATCCAAGGAAATGAAAAGGCGGACAGTCTCGAGCTGGGGGAATCTTTTGCATTCCCGTATGCGCACAAACCGCTGAGCTGCATAAGGAGACAACTGGAATACGAAGCCCTGAATAGAGGCATTACTCGATGGTTTGGTGCGGGTATTGCACGTACAACAAGGGTTCTATTGGCCGATGTTGAGCAATCATTGATCGGCTTCAGTCGATCGCACGCTAGTAGAAGCCTTTACCGGGCATTGTTGTGTCATAGGAACACATGCAATGAGCTTGAACATACCGCATAACGACTTTTGCAGGAACTACAGAGATGAGAGATATCCAACATATGCTCTGCGATTGCTCAGCTTAGCAAAGAAAAGGGGGCAGTTCCGAGGAAAGGGTACAGCCCTTTTTAAGTAGGAACTACGAGAAATACATTTATCATGTCTCGGCCAAATTCTAAGTAATTCCTCAGCAACCCAGTGCCATTATTCTGCGAATGACCCGAAACGCTGTCTTGCAGGTATTGTATAACGAAATGGGGTGTAGGTAGCAGCTTCTGCTCTGGAGTTAAGAGACTAGTTTAATTTGCCGATGCGAGCAATTCTTATAATATTCGGCTTAAGTCCCTCACAATGCTACCTAATTACCTGTCGAGAAACATGCCACGAGTCACGTCGTCGTTTAGAGGCGGCATACAAATTTGGGCCCCTCCACTCGTTAGGGAAAAATGGCAAGCACAATACGAGTGGTTTCTATAGGTGCCGGTCTGGTGACAACTTGGTCACCCATTTTACTGTGAACACTGGTCCGAGAAATTCACTTACACTTGCTTTATAAGTTTTGTACTCTTATAAGTTTGTTTCACAAGCTGTATGCCACCACGTTCCATTTCTCGTTTCGCCAGAAAGGTTCTACACTTCGGTCCAAGCAGGAACTTTGAGTTCGCCTTCAGCTAATTCGGTTGATAACTCAGCCAGTATCAATCAGTATCAACGAAGAAATGACTAGCCTCAAAGTAAACCAACACGAGACACGTGGGCACATTATTTGCATCCTTATTTGAGTTGAAAGACGTGCTTCTGAATGTGTTAAGAGAATTGATTTAATAACTCTACGCCAGATAAGGACGACTCGAAGTACAAGATTTAAATGCGACCAACTATGAAGAAGGAGGTGAGTCACATGAACAGACGGCCCGGTCCATTCATCTACTCAAACATATTGGCCAACAACTGCAGCCGTCATGAATAGACCAACCTCAAAGGATGTTCATTCTCCGACGGCACAGTTTTCGGGCAAACAAACCATTTCTCAATCTTTCTTGTCCCAGGAGTGCTGCTCAAGACTACTTGGCATTCCCGGCACAGCAGGCCTTCGAAAATAAATTACACTAGCAGCATCCCGAGTGGATGTGCACACACATGTCAAGGGGAATAAGTACTGCCTCTGCTAATTAGCCTTGCCACACACGCCAGCAACTATTCACACAACGCCCTGCACCCCCTCCCAACCCAGCCCAGCTTCCGGACAGTATTCGAGATGTCAGCTCATTTATTGAAAGATTATATCTCTATTATAACTTTGCCACATGCCCGACACGACGCCTATTATTCTTCATTACCTAATACTCGCATCAGGCGAGTGTGGACGAGGTGTACGTACGGGGCCCGAGCGGAGCCTGGCCAGGGGGCCCCTGCGCCACATCTCGTTGGGAATAATTTTGCATGATAACGTGATGTCAGCATGAGACAGTGTGGGCTGGGAGAGATTTATGGAGTGCCTGCTTACGTGCGTATGTACGACTGCGCCATTTAGGGGGGGTGCCAAGGAGATTAGCACTTCATCGTGGGAATACTGAGATTTCGAATTAAAAGCGAGTGTATCTTCGGATCACAGAAGGCCTGCACACACATGTCCGCCTAATGGAAAGTCAAGGGATATTCGAATGGGACCTCCCCGAATCCGAGACAACATGTGTGCCCGGTGACACTGTGTCAAACGTCGCTTGGCGCTGCAAGACGGAATGAGGACAGCAGCAGTTTAAGTTCACAGGAACATTCAATTACGGGAATTCATTCGCGTGAAATTGATAAAATTTAAGCACGTTGCTGGCTGCCATCACACCACCGTGCCTCGTGCCTTGGAATAAATTAGCCACACCAGGCACGGTGTGTTGTCAAGGATCTTTGGTGAGGTTCCAACTGCCACTGGGACATGTGACAATATTCGCCGCTGAATAAATGAATTTAATTACTTTACTTTCTCTTGGCAATGGGGACGCGGCGCGGCGTACTTAGGCTTACTTTGCAGCGGTGTGGGACAGGCAAGTGGTGGTGGTCCCTTTGAGGAGATTTCCTTCGCTTTGTTGCTCGTAGGAAAGTGAGGCAGTTCAAGCACATGTTAGTCACTGATGAGGTATTTTGAAGCACTTCTCCTTCTCAGCAGAGTTCCCTTAGTGAGTGCGGACGCATTGGTGGATGGCGACGCGTGCTAAGAAGCATCCCCTCGTTGACCCAAGGAAGTGCAGGACTTGTGCTGGAGTTTGAGAACAAAAGGCACATGAGCACATGGTTGAGAATATCCCGAGAAGGCATTGCTTGAGGATGTTTTGGTCGGCTGAGCGGGGCAAAAACTGAGGTCGACCCTCATTTGCGCTTCTTTTGATCTAACATGGGAAATGCTTCCTTTTCGACGTACCATCATGTGGTCCTGTGTACTCCTGTCGTCCTTTTAAACCTGCAGAAATTGGAAAGGCATTTATTCTAAACTTCACCGCTTATAAAGTGCCATCCCACTGTTTTCTGTCTGAAAGGAATCAAGATGACAGTGAAGAGTGTCCCCTTCTTTCTCCGTATCGGCACAGCCCCCTTTAATGCGTGGTCCGTCAAACAAAACTTACATCCTCAGTGTCCGAGCAGTGGTGCTATTGGCTAAGATGGTTCGTGAATTTTGTGACTTTAGTAATGAGAACGACTTTCCGAGAATGAATCAATGCCTGTTGAGTAAGATGTAATGTAAGAAGAGTCGTGATAGATTATATGTTTGCGGAGCTCTATCTACTATCCGACAGCAGGATCGGACTTGGTACATAAATTCCTTATATTCTGGATTCAGAGATAGCCTACTTTCGGCACCCTTTCAAGTCACTGGTATTGCTCCTTGAGTATTTATATTAAGAAGAAGAAAAACGTGCCATTTCCGACTAGGTCAGAAGAGGACCAATGACTGGCCAATCTTAGACGCCATTGATACGAATTAAAAGAGTAGTTACACAACTTGCTGCAAAAATATCAGAGGACTGACCTCAAGCTAACGCTGCTCCATCAAGGTTGGTGACGATCACACCTAAAAACCCAATGCCGCGGACAAGACTGGCGGGCAAGACTCACTGGTAGACACATGACTACCGTACTACCATTGGCATCATAGATCCAGCACAACGAGCCATCAAAGAGACGTTTGCTGGCATTGCAACGTAAGCAGCTAATACGCGTCTGGCTGATACCAATACGAAGTGCAAGTTGTCTTCAAGGAGAGGCAGTGGCACGTTGATACTGCACACAATGAGAAGTCGCTACGACATCAAAACTGCCAGGGACTTGGCCTAAGCGACATCGAGGCTGCCAGGGACTTGGTGTAGGTCTGTTACGAAGCGAAATCAATAGTAGTACGGAGATCAAACGCAATAGTCTCTTGGGACTTGATCAAAAGAGCTCTTTGTCAAAGAATCAATCCCACATTTTACGAGAGACCAATTATGCCAGTCGGACATTTTGGACGTGTCTAGAGTGGAATCAGTATCGTTTGCTAGATCCACAAGAAAGAAGAGCATTTTGACTGCGCCATCTGCTCATATGGACTCCGTGAACTGTTTGAATTTGGATGTAGTCCGGAATGCAGTATCGGCACGCCTTCAGCCAGCAGATGAACACCAAGACTTCAGTTAAAAATGTCTTCGAATCCGAGACACATGGCTCTAGTAGAAGAGCGTGAATGAATCTCTGGCGTAAGTATCATGGACTGGTAACAAATTTGTAAGCTTTATGTTGACATGATGGGAAGGCAGGATTTGAGGTAGCTCCAGCTTAGCCCGCATATGGCAATATTTATAGAAGCTACATGCTAAAACTAGAACATTTGAAGGACAACGATGGAGAATTCCTGATGCTCCGTCAAGGTTGGTAAGTATCTTCCGGACACCTTTGACGTCAAAAAAAGGTCTTAGACAAGGCGCTGCACTTCACGCATGTGACATAATTCTCGAGAAGATCGTGTGTAACTCCGACGTCAACACAACAGGGGCATATGACGATAACATTTACATCATCAGAAGAACTCAAGGGGTTGTCAGTTTAGCATTGGCCAGCATCGATAAGGAAGCGGATGAGAGGGGTCTTGTGGTGAATGAGGGTAAGTCGAAGTACATACTGTCTAAAAGACAAAATGTCACAATAGAAGCAATA
This sequence comes from Eristalis pertinax, assembly GCA_907269125.1. Classification (NCBI taxonomy): domain Eukaryota; kingdom Metazoa; phylum Arthropoda; class Insecta; order Diptera; family Syrphidae; genus Eristalis; species Eristalis pertinax. The sequence continues at coordinate 56,051,764 of OU026147.1, read as the reverse complement.
ATTTCAATGTATGGCGCAGAAGTATGGACAATATGACATACAGTCGAAGAGATTCTAGGTCGCTACAAGAGGAACACCCTTCGAATTGTGTTCGGTCCCGTTTGCGCAGAAGAAGTTTGGAGGAGCCATCTCCGACGACGAACTCTACGAGCTGTTCAACGACATCGACCCAGATGGCTAGGTCATGTACAGCGAATGGATACCAACGCTCCGGGTCGGAAAGTTAAGTCGAGTCTAATACCAGGGGCCAACGTGTTAGAGGAAATTCTCGCCTCCGGTGGGATGTCCAGCTGGATAGGGTATCAATCGGCTGGGTGTACGAAACTGGAGTCACCTAGCCCAGGACCGTGCTAGTTGGAGAGGCATGTTGACTGACGCACGCTAGTCACAAGTCCTTGGTAACTCCTTTACTTCTTTGATATCAAGAAAGGAATTTTTTACTCAAAATGAGGATGGATATACAAGGCCATCGAAGACAATGCAATGACGCATAGCCGCCAACTTCAGTATTTAACTTTAACCAGCGAGCTCGCCTTTGTTTTTATCTAACAAACGGCTCCCGATTTCAAAGGAGTCATCAGAACTTCGAAACAACAGTCTCATTCTTTCAGTGGAATGTTCTTTAAGAACTGCCATCCCATAGTTGTGTCGATGGCAAGCAGCAATCTGCTCAGACGGGAGCTGTTACGGTCCTCCAAACTTCACTGCCCCTAGTGCATTAGTCCCGTTTCACCTCGATCCGCTGCGCTGTTCTCTTTCAGAAAGCTAAGTACATACTTTGTTGCACAACTTCGTCGCTCCTATCAACAGCGACGACAACAGGAAGCGGATGTTGATGGCTGGCAGTAAATGCTGACGTAACATGTTTCCCTTCGAACTTTCGCTCTATTTCGATTCCCCACAGTCTACCCCGCAGTGGCCACTCGCAACGGGCTTTTGTCAAAAACTTTCTCCCGCGAAACTTCGCCCGACAAACCCGGCCGCTAATACACCTACCCCACTGGCCATTGTTGTCGTCGACAAGCACGCGGATAATCGCTTTGTGCAGGATATCTTGATGTTACCCGAACCGAAAGATTCACTGGATTCAAAGTGAAACTTTTTCGGTATCGATTCGTACGTTCACTCAGCGACGAGTACGCGCCTACACAACGAAACGCATCCCTCTTCAGAGAACTACTGCGCTCTCGAGATGGATGTAGTTTCTTGAGCCTCTTCCTTCCCAGCGGCGGTGTGCAAGGATGCAACGCTAACTTGGCTGCATGCAGATGTCCGTGTGTGCAGCAAACTTGACACAATTTCTTCGTTTTTTTTGTTGCGTTCGAGTCGTTGTCGTCGTCTCCTTTTGGGTTGCACAATTTCGACGCACATACCGGCGCTGTTATGCGACGCGAATGCAAATAACACACGTCGCGCACAATTTTGCACTTAATGACGCTCTGTGTGGGCGTAAGAAATGTGTACACTCTGACTACCAAGTGAGTTGCAACGAAATGCTGTTAAATGACGAGGGCATGTGAAATCTGGGGTACACCAGCAAGAGGTGTCATTTTAAATGGCGCGACATTGCTGAACGGCCAATATCGGGATGCTATTGCGATAACTTTAGACAAGTACAATTAAGGCGGTTAAAAAATACGTATTAATAAAGACTCGCACAAGGTCGGGAATGAATGAAAATTTGCTACAAATTCGGCGAAAGTCTCTTCTCATTTTCGGTGGGTCAACAGATGAAGTCTCTTCCGGCACAGCTCTAATGGACTCAAACTCCTAATTCGATCATCTCGGAGAGGTTTGCGCTGTGTAGTGCGGAGGCTTGATAGGCTGGCTGAGGCCCAGACTTTAGCGCATTTAGAAGAAGAAGTCCGATTTATTTGTCGACTTCTTAAGCGTACATGAAGCTTGCCCTAGCAACAACTCACGTGTGACATTGCCTTCCATCGCAACTGTATTCATTGCATGCGCGTCCCAGTTGCTCGAATTACCATTGGCATCCGTTTAAAGCACGAAAAGCACGACATTACCGGCTGACGATGGAGAAAATGAAAATAAGAAAAAAAAAAAGGGGAAAAAACCAAAACAAAATCACGAAGTATACGTTTCAAATGGAAACCAGAGCACGGCGCAATGCCATCCATCAACAACCCTTGACGGGGGAGACTTACTTCCGCATGTGCGCCCGTTGAACAATATGCAAGAAAACGGGTCAAAAGTAATCCGAAGACTTTTGTCTGCACTTTAAATTTGCCGCCACTTTAAGGGCCCTTACACGACCGACAAATTCCCCATTCATTGAGTGAAACTACAGCCCCATCAGTCGTGTGCCTGCGACCAATTTACTTTGCTATTGTCGACGACTCAGACGAAACAAGAGAATCGCATAAAAAAGGACACTCGTTGCAATTCACTTTACAAAATACAGCAGTACAACAAATCTGCAGCACATGGCAGATCCGTTTCTGTTTTTTTTCTTCTTGTGAATATTTTGTGCAAGTGCACAAGCGAGTGCTGCCGACGTCGACGGGGCCAGGGGGTGGAGGTCGCCCTCCGTCGAACGTCTTGAGATGGGGTTACGTGGAGCGGTTTATGTTATTTTCTCGCAGCAGCACATGGGGATAAGTGCCATAAAAGCAGATGTCCTTTTTGTGTACATCGCAGTGAGGAGAACATAAAAACGCTTCGAATGCATTTCTTTGGATTACCCGGCCACAGATATTCATTATATGGTCCTTTTGGATACACGTACGTGCATGGAATGCAATTGTTCTACAAACAGAATCCTTTTTCTTTTCGCTTCTTGCTTCTTTTTTTTCGATTGAAGGAAACGGATTTAAGGACTCTTAAGAGGAGCAGGCAAATGCGTTCTAATTTGCTTCCCTTTTCTTCTGTCAGCCTGAGATGTGGCACTAATAAAGGACAAGCAGCTTGTCGCATGGCAGCCTTACGCAATTGAGAAGGATGTTCGCAGAGCATTAAAGATGGTGAGTAATTTAGAAGGAAGTCGAATCGGCTTCAGTCTCTCTTCACAATGTGCAGCGAGCTTAGCGGGAGGATTGCTGGATTATGGGGCGTGTCAACCAGTGGCATGACAAGAGATAAGATATGTAAAGGATCTGTCAAGAAAATACAATTGATAGTGAACTTGTATCTTCGAGAAAAATCCACACGGTAGCCTGGATCTGCTTCTGGTTTATACGAGGGGCGTTCAATAAATTCTCGGTATCGGGGTGAAGCTGTGGTTGTATATATAAATTGACTTATTTATCAAGTAATACTATTATTTTAGAAGAAGTTCAAAGTCTGCCGGGAAGCTCATGGCCACAGTTTTTTTTGGGACTCAAAGGGAATCTTGCTCATTGAGTACAAAAAAAAGGTGAAACCATCAACGCCACATCCTACGCTTCCACTTTTCATTATTTTGCGGGAGGAAATTAAAAAGAAAAGACGTGGTAAACTCGGGTGTGTTGCTTCTTCATGACCAGACCTTGCCAATAGTGATTATTTCCTGTTTCCGGATTTGAAAAAAAATGTCTTCGTGGAAAAAGATTTTCGAATGATGAAAAAAGCTTATCTCAAGATGTAACAAATGTATTGGTGTTAGGGGAGATTATATTGAAAAATAAAAACAATTTAAATTGAATTCGAATTTTCCTTCATATCGATACCGAGAATATATTGAACGCCCCTCGTACTAGGTCAAAACCAGAGTGAATGCGCCTACGACGGTATTTGTGGTAGATTGTGGAGATCAGTCGTATGGTGGTTCAACTTATTCGCTTGGTGGAACGACCTGTTGTTGTGTGAAAATTGATCGAACGACCGCAGAGAATTGTTTTGATTGTCTTCAAAATCTGAAGCAAAGCCACACAGTAACTTGGCGATCTACTTATGGTCTGCCCAAGTGGGTATATGCTTTCAGCTCAGAAAAAGAAAACTACGAGGATACCATTCGTAAGTGGGCAGCTTACGGTACATCCACAACTCCGAAGAACGACTGGCCTTAGTCAGAAAACTGAAGTGCTTATTTATAAGCAACTCATCAAACTAAACAATAATCCGCCGGTCTCCACAGAGACTCTCCAACACTGTTATTTGATTTACGAATAAACGAAGATTTTTCGAATTGACCAATATCTTCTACAACTAGCCAGAACAAAATATTAACAGTCAGCTCAACTAGGACTGCCAGAGGAACGACTTCCACTCAAATGTGGCCACCGATACCTTCACATCACGACAGCCGACCTCTTTTTGATGATAAATTGCACGCCCCTAGGAATTCAAGCGAACCAATAAGTTCTTATACATTGAACGAGGTTTATTTTATAAGTCAGTGGCTTTTTGAAGTACAAATATTCTTCTTGGAAAATATATGTTTCACTTCTCAACGCCTCCTTTTAGTTCGATAAATTTAGTTGAACATTTTTCTAATTTTATTCCCTTAAGCCCTCGTTTGTTTCATCGATGACCTCCAGCCGAACTATGACTGAATGAATTTGATGAATGATTTCTGATGTGACGATCTGACTTGTGTAAACTGGATGTTCGGTGTCAATCGTGCTGGTAGGACCACAATGGCACTCAGTAAACCACTTCTTAACCATTAAAGTTGGTGGTGCAGACTACAGAGTCCCATAGTGTTTATGAAGCCCTTCTTTGGTTTCGGAATTTATTTACGCAACGAATTCATTGTCATTTTCGTTAAAAAACACATGGTTGCCTGCTTCCTACGGCTATTAAACACGATCTTAATGACGCAGCTTGCTCAGCTTCACACTAGTCTAGTTGACGCGAGCAGTTATGTATTTCAAGTTACTGTGCGGGAAACATAAAAATACACTGACTTCTCAAACAACCTTCCTTACTATGAGCTTGCATTATAATAAAATTTAATTAAAAGTTATGTTTTTTGTATACATACATGGACTGGATGTTGCAGCGCAGTCGTGCTGAGGAATGTTTAACATTGGGAAAGTTGAGGGTAAGGCATCTTCTTTTTGCAGATGACTTAGTTATTCTAACATCCTCCCAGACGGAACTCCAGCCCGCACTCGATTGGTTTGTGGCCGTCTGTGCTGATGCTGGAATGAGGGTTAACGTGGACAAATCGGAGGTTATGGTCATTTCTAGAACGCCTGTTCAATGCACTCTGCATGTTAGTGGAGCCCCATAGAAGCAGGTGGAGAAGTTTAAGTATCTCGGGGTCTTTTTCACGAGTGATGAAAGGAGTAATGCTGAGCTTTCCTGTATGATTGGTAAAGCTGGGTCAGTTTTGACACAGCTTGATAGTTCTGTAATCAGAAATTCCGAGCTTAGTGTCAAAGCCAAGTTAGGGGTTTTCAACTCAGTATTTGTTCCAACTCACACCTATGGTCATGAAATTTGGGTAATGACCGAAAGAATAAGATCGCGAGTGCAAGCAGCTGAGATCAGATTTCCTCGTGCTGTTGTGGGAATTACTCGCCGGGATAGGGTGCGAAACACGGCAGTGCACGAGGAACTCAATATTGAGCAGCTGCTTCTTCGAACGGAAAGGGCTATGCTTCGGTGGTTTGGTCACGTGGCACGAATGTCCCCATCATCACGACTGCCGAGGCGGACGTTGAATGCGATGCCATCAGGTAGGCGACCGCTTGGCAGACCTAGGAGGAGGTGGTTGGACCAAGTCCAAAAACTCGCCGGGTTACGCTTGGGCATTGCTCCTGATGAGTTAGAGTCGATGGCTGAGGATCGATTTGCCTGCAGATCTCTCGTGCGAGGTTTACCCCCGAGACCCCTTTAGTGGATCATGCGGGTCAGAAGATGATGATGATGATAAAAGTTATTTTTTCGATTCGATTTTCTGAGACGATTTTCACTGATTTCTTCCGTAGCGAATGGCAAACAGGATTGAACCCATGAGATAATGCAACAGAAGGCGCTCGGGTCTCAGGTGGCGCAACCAATTGGAGAAGGACCTCAACCAAATTGGTGCGCCTCACTGAAGGCAACTAGCTAGAGATCGGGAGAGATGGAGAGGCTTGTTGGTAGAGGCCCAGGTTCACCCCGAACTACAGCGCCACCTAAAGAAGAAGAAGCCTAACTGAAACCAACGAAAATTCCATGTGAATGGGATGTAAACATTTACGGGTCACGGCTCATGTGAAGACCACATCGAAGACTCCTATTTCCGGATTTGAAAAAATGTAGGGATAAATAAGTCAATTTATATATACAACCACAGCTTCACCGCGATACCGAGAATATATTGAACGCCCCTCGTCTGTATGAATATCAGCAGTCTTTTGCAGCTCTGTAAGAAAGTCTTTTCCCAGAAACAGAGTCATTTGTACGTTCGGGCTGCGCATTCATTGACCAGATATCGGCGAGATTGTATATCTTTTTCGTGCCGAAAGTTGCGGCAGAAGTTGCCAGGACCCAATGAACTCTCCTACAAAGAAGCAGACATTCTTGCGACTAAGACTGATAATTGACGACTTCCGATCAGAGTTCTCACTCTAATGATGTGCCAAATCGAAACTCTCTTCAACCGAGTTGGAATTGAAGCGAACCTAGTTACAACTTCAGACTTAGACTTAGGGCATCGTGATCCAAGTGAATATACCGAAGACTGTGAACTTCAAGCTTAGTTTCTTAAAAACATGTGCTGGCATGAAGATGCCCAGCCAATTGGCTCACGTTACGACGCACAGATCGCCATATTCGGGCAGGGGTACTTCATCATCGGCGCTAGTGCAATCGGTTGTAAGCTGCTAAAGAACTTTCCCATGGTCGGAGTACGGTCTGGCAAGGAAGAACTCGTCATCGCCGATCTGAATCTTATTGAAAAGTCAGCGTCGTAGGCCAGCCTTATCAAAACGGACAAGTACTTCTTGTACATTCATTTCATCTTAGTTTATGCAGTTCGATTTGACATAAATTTAACCCGGTTCAACACGCTTTGGATGTACCTCGGTTTGACCAGGTTTATAAACTCGAGTTAACCTATCCAATTCATCACTGTCTGTTTTATGTCCAGACTCAGCCAACGAATGGCTATATCCCGAGCTCATCTACCATAGAACCTACCAGCGTGTATACATTGCCCCCAGCTCAGAGGCCTCTCTCGAAAAGCTATTCCCTTTTTTATTTGTTGGGGTACCAGAATATATGGTAACCCTATTTGCTGCGATGATCGAAGCCACTTCGGGTACCTCAAAGGGTTACAGCAGCATCTCTTCAAAAATATACCCAAAAATAGGTATTTTTATTATTCTGTTGTTAAGTCTACATTTCAGGATATTGTGAGAGTGTATTTAACAACCCCTAGCCTTCCCTTGCCAACCATCATCCCAACGACAGTCGACAATGTTAACATTTCCCCAGCAGCGCGAAATTTAAAATTCCACCTCTTGTCGGATTCCCCTGCATCGACTGCCGCGATGATAAAACAAATGACAGAGCAATAAATTGTCAATACTTTCGCCATATGGTAACTTTCCAGATGAAAATGTCTTTAAATCGATTGAGAAAAATTCACTCCCCTCCCCGGAGTGGAGGACAGAGTAGAACAGAAGGCCAAAGTGCAAATGAAGTTGTTGCAGATGGGGCCCTCCCCATTCGATACCCCGTACAGTAATAAAATAAAGTGATTCGGATCATTGAATTCGAATACAAAACAAAATTTAGGAAATCGATTGGAAGCTGAAATAATTCCCCAATTGAAATTGAATTAAACCCGGTCACGTGCGGTGAAGCTCAAACTGCTCCATTCACCTTTCCCGGCTTCGTCTACGCTTTTTTGGGGGCGGATTCGACTGAATCAAGAATACACAAAATAAAGGAATAGAAAGGCAATTTCAAAACGAAACCGAAATCCCAAACAAGAAACGCTTTATGGGCCGACATACTTCTGATCTTGACCTTTTAGTGATTAGGTTCGGGTATCGTTAGCACCAGCAGATGTGCGTGATGGTTATCAATATTCATTCGCATACTTAATCGATTTGAAAATTATTTTGAATGGGTTACGTGAAGTGAAGGGCGGCACTATGCTTGTGCCCGAAGTCAATATTAAACAGCTCAGCATTGTGAGGATCTGAGGAGCGGGGGGCGGAGGCAAGGATTGGATTTTGCGGAACTTGGGTTGGTTTTTGTGACATACCGACAAAAGGGACCGTCCACTTGTCCATTCACAAGAGTGTCTGATGTTCCCAAGGACAGAGCGTCTGCTGCGTTCTCCTTCGATGGACGAGTGTCGGATTCACGCCAAGAAGTGAAATTAAGGGAATCAGCGTCAGAATCTTTGGGGAAGTCAAGTCAATAGTCTCGTTGCCTTCTGTGTATTTTGGCTACAGGCTGCAACCCCATTCTTTCATTTCGCTTACTGCGACAATACATAGAAGCTCAACGTCCTCAGACGTAGAATGAAGCTGCTCTAAGATTGTAGAGTAGAGTAGAGCTGCTCTAAGATTGTCCTACTTTCCACACTTTCTGTGAACATATGGTTGGCCAGGCGTGGCCTACTTACGTTCATCTCGCGTTCATCTCGTTACAGCCACTTCCCCAGAAGTGTACCGTCCATAGACACCCCCAAAAGTACACAGCACACACATGTACGCACAGCTGAGCATTCCGCTCAAAGCCCAGCCTAACCATCGCCAAAGACACTGTATTTAAATTTCACAACACGAGCCATGCTTCCGACTTTACTTGCAGTGCTCCCTTCAGAAGTGAATGGCAGTTGGGAGAAGTACGAGTACCTTTGAGGGCCTCTATTCACAGTCTGGCACCTCTGCCAAGTGGAGCCAGAGAACAGTTTACACTCCATTTCCATTTAATTGCTTCCATTTGTGAGGACTTTTTGATTACTCTGCTTAAGGCTTGAGTGACCTTTCTTGTTTGGATTCCTCTCAGCCCCGGGGGGGTTTATTAGTGCTCTTTTGTATGTTTTTGCTTTTTTTTCGCCCCGTCACCCTCCCACGTCTCCCGTGTCTGGCAGATAGGAAAAAGTTAATTTTGTTCTCGGGCTTATCGCAAATTGTAGGATCGACTTGAATTGGTCTCGATGGATTTTACGCGTCTCAAGAAAAGTGGCATTTTTCCCTACTCTCGACTGAAGTGATAGCTGAACTCATTGGGATGCGAATTTTAATGAGATCCGATGCGATCTATGTGCGAACAGCGTGCGCAATGGCAGCAGTGTGAGAAGCACACGGAGCGCCAAATGTTGGCTTGTGTCGATGGCCATTTCACTAGTGGGCATACTGTTGTGACCGTGAAAAGGAAGTTCAAAGATACCCTCTTTAATTTAAAAAATGATTAAAAACCAGATTTGTATATAAAAATGGTCCTGTGGTCTATGTTGAATAGAAAGAACATTTTACATTCGTGTGGCACTCCAAAATCGACTCTCTGAACCTCATCGTGAGAAAGCAGGTGTGATGAGTATACCCGACGAGACGAGAATTCAGTATAAGTTGCAATGCTCACTTTAGGATTGCTTCTGAAAGGTGCACAGAGGTCCTGAGAGCCACCTGATCGGGCAAGAATGTTATATTGAAGGCGGAATTAAACTGGATCGTTCCATCAAAGTCAGATTTTTAGTTTTTATATACAATGCCCGTACAAACTCAGTAAGATTCTTAATGAGTGTGATGTAGTCAAATATTACGTATACGCCACCAACATAAAAAAATCAAATTTCCATACTATTCTACAAGCTCATCCACTTTGGCGTTCGTGGGGGCTTAACACACATGAGAGATCTGCAGGTGACTCCATCCTCCGCCATTGACTTTAACTCATCTGGAGTTATGCCCAAGCAGAACAAGGCGAGTTCTTGGACTTGCTCCAACCACCTCGTTCAGGGTCTGCAGAGAAACATTTTAATTGCAATACCTTGGCTTCTTCATGCCATTTTGTATGAAATATAACATCATTTACATGGCTTTCATGGGATTTCTGGCCGACTCGTCTTGCTTATTAATGGTGGTTAAATTTTAAGGGCCGATGTTGATTTTGAATAAAACATCAATTATTTAGGAAATTATTGTCATTTCTTTTTATTATGATAATATTGGTATGGTTGAATTATGTATGGAACAAAATATTTGCCAAATGGCCGCCGCGACTCCGATGGTCCAAATTTTCGATGACGCTGAAGCATAATTGAGGTTCTATGCCGTTAATGTGCCGAATTATCTCATCCTTTAGCTCTTGAATTATTGCTGGCTTATCGACGTACAACTTTTCTTTCAAATAAACCCAAAGAAAAAAATCCAACGGTGTCAAATCGCATGATCTTGGCGGCCAATTGACATCGCCACCACGTGAGATAACACGGCCATTGAATTTGTCACGCAAAAGAGCCATTGTTTCGTTAGCTGTGTGGCAAGTGGCACCGTCCTGTTGAGACCTCATATCGTCCACCTTCATATCTTCCAATTCGGACCATAAAAAGTTCGTTATCATTTCACGATAGCGAACACCATTCACAGTAACTGCCTGACCGGCCTCATTTTGGAAAAAATACGGCCCGATGATGCCGCCATAATCCATAAACCGCACCAAACAGTCACTCTTTGTGGGTGCATTGGTTTTTCGACAATCACTCTTGGATTATCATTAGCCCAAATGCGAATCCGCTGAGGTGGAAATGTGCCTCATCACTGAAGATGATTTTCATCGAAAATTGATCATCCACTGTTGCCATTTCTTGCCACCATTCTGACCATTGACGACGCTGGATATGGTCAAGAGGCTTTAGTTCTTGAGTCAATTGCACCTTGTAATCGTGTAAATGCAAGTCTTTATGCATAATGTTCATCAACGACGAGCGTGAGAGGTGCAATTGTTGGGCACGACGACGAGTTGAGGTGGACGGCTCTTCAGCCACACTATCGCTAACAGCAGCAATATTTTCTGCAGTACGAGCTGTACGAGCACGCACTGGTGTTTTCACATCTCCTACAGACCCGGTTTGCTCAAATATTTGCACGATTTTTCCGATTCTACGCACATTTGGACGATTAAATTGACCGAAAAAATCACGAAGTGCACGATATGCATTTTGATTTGAACGCCCATTTTCATAATAAGCCTGAATAACTTTAACGCGTTGCACGATTGTGTATCTTTCCTTGGTTCAAATTGAGTTAGTCTGAAATTGAGAAGTGTCGAATGAAATGCAGAAAGAAGCTTGACGTTTAGGTGTGGTTCACATTCAACATCGGCCCTTAAAATTAAACTACCCTTTATAATCCATCCCAAGCTGTTCAATATTCATCCACCTTCGAGATGAGTTGAAATATGTCAACTCTACGGCAACTTCCAAATTCTTCCAGCAAACTGAAGAGACCTGCTTCTTCTTCTGAGGGCGGTACAGTCTCGAATGGCTGGTTAGATGTCGATGTACAGCCCATATTGCTTGTGGTGATCCAAATTCCAACGAGAACGCAAAATGGACCAAAGCTAATTGGTGGTCACCTCACATTGCCAAATAATTCGATGAGTCCAAACCTGGTCGTGACGACAACACATGCTTTACACATTCCTATTCAATTTAAGGTCAAACAAGTTCGTTTTACATATGGCTGCAACGATGAAAATTGGCGGTGACAGGTCCACCTTCCTCATGGTTGAAGAAGAATGAACCAATGACACCAGCAGACTTAGACGCCATACGGTGATGGAGATCATATGGTCAGAATGGGTTTCCAATAGTTCCATGTAGATCCGACGTGTGAAAAGGGGACATCATCGCTAAAAGAAAATGTTGTGTGAAAATTGGTCACAGACGCTGATGTTCAAGCACCAAATTGGGGCATATTCTACTGTGGATTTCAACCAACGACTGTAACTTTTCGCGATCCAAAGACGATACCCCCCGTGGCCTGTCTTCTCTGATACAGCGGATCTAGGCCACTCTCTCTTTCTCTCTCTCTCTCTCTCTCTTTCGATAAAAAGAGAAGTTTCTGTTGCCGTTTGCGTCGATTGAAGAAAGTGATAATCGGCCAGTGGCGCTCAATACAACCAATGTGGTGGACTTCTTCATCTTCTTTGTTTGGCGCTACAGTCCGGGGTGGACCTGGGTCTCAACCAACAAGCCTCTCCAGCCAGCACGATCTTTCGCCAGCTGCCTCCAGTTGTGCACACCAAGTTGGTTGAGGTCCTTCTCCACTTGCATGCCCCATCTCGTTCTAGGACGCCCTCTGTTGCGTTGTCCCAATGGCTCGGAATCGGAGACTCTTCGGGCCGGATCTGTGGTGTCAATCCGCTCTACGTGACCTAGCCATCTTAAGCGTTGGATCCGAAGACGCTGAACTAGGTGCATGCCGCTGTACAGCCCGTACAGTTCGTGGTTGAATCTCCTCCTCCAGACGCCATCAATACAAACAGCACCAAAGATCGCACGCAAAACTTTTCTCTCAAAACGACCAAGAGCTTCTTCATCCGCTTTCAATAGCGTCCATGTCTCTGCATCATATAGCAGAACAGGGATGATTATAGTGTTATATACAGTCAACTTGGTGTTTCGAGAGATGGCTCTGTTACTCAACTGCCTCTCGAGCCCAAAGAAACAGCGATTGGCAAGAGTAATTCTGCGATTGATCTCGGTACTGGTGTTATTGTCCCTGTTTACTGCAGAGTCGAGGTAGACGAAGTCCTTGACTACCTCAAAGTTTCTGCTGCCCATTATAACGCTCTGTCCGAAACGTCGATGTTGTGCATCCTTTCGTGATGATGGCATGTACTTGGTTTTGTCCTGATTCACTGCCAAACCCATTTTAGCCGTTTCCGCTTCAGTGCCAGTAAAAGCCTCATTGACAGCTCGCCGTATTCGTCCAATCACGTCAATGTCGTCCGCGTAGGCAAGCAGTTAAACGGACTTTTGAAAGATCGTGCCTCTGGTGTTGACATTTGAGTTTCGCACGATCTTCTCAAGTATGATGTTGAAGAAATCACATGACAGCGTGTCGCCTTGTCTAAAACCTTTTTTGACATTGAAGGTCTCGGTGAGTTCGTTACCGACCTTGGTGGAGCAGCGAGAGTTCTCCATCGTCATCCTGCACAGTCTGACGAGTTTGGCAGGAATGTCAAAACTAGACAATCTGGTGGACAGCGGGTTATATTTCCTGAGTGAGTTTAACTTTGTGAAAGTGTCGATGCAAGGTAAAGAAGCAAGATGGGGCAAGAATTATGTGGCAAGTGTGCACAAAGTGAGCAACTCAACCCTTGACTCTGATCTACTGAAGAGATCGCATTTGTTTCGCTTAATTGCCATCTGTCACACCCTCTGTTGGATAAGATTCCATAACCATTTGGGAACCCCTAATTGTATCGACCCACAGTCATCGATAGTCGTTTTATTTTACTCTTGGTCCTTCTCGCAAAATGAGGCCTTTCGTTCACTTTGTTTCCTTTAATTATCACAATATACAAAGTCAACCACGCTCCTCTATTTCCCTCTAATAACCGTCTGCCTGAGTTTCGCCAGTTTTAAGACCTTGTGGTCATCATATGCCTGAACCACAGGCACAACATTAACACTGGATGAGGTGAGTGTGCCTAATCCACCTGACAGCGTAGTACTCTATTGACAAGGAAACTCGGTATTTCCTTGAAATCAGCTCCTTGACGAAAGATTTATTTCAAGACATTTGCTGATTTCTGATATTTTTGACTTCTGGGAACCACAGAGTTCGCTTCCTCCTCCCCTCCCCCCCTAATTGGAAGGGACATCCTTTGAGGAACCAGTTTTCTTTGAATTGTACTTCAAGTCCAATTCCACGAAGGAAAATAAACCCAATCCTCTCGTTTTAGTTTGAAGGGGAATATTTCCCTATCCACAAAATGCCAGACATTCAGAATTTGAAAGGAGGCCAAATTTCGGGAAACGTATACGTCTGCACAACCTCCGTCAATAGCTTCTCTGCACCCTTGTCTAGACGTTTTCTTTCGACGTGCCCCTTGAAGGGGAAAACCATTCAAATTTCTCTGGCGAACGTACATCTAATATTAATTGAGTCGTTAAGCTTTCAACTCGATTGGCAATTGTTTGCGTTTTTTTTGTGTTCATCCCCTGTCCTGTGGCTGAGGGGGGAGGTGCCTCTTTCCAAAACTCACAAGCAGACGCTTTGACGGAGAGAATGCCACGTTCACGTCCACATTCAACCCCTTCCGAGTCCGTGCGATTGCCTTAAAGTGAATTCAGAATGAAATTGTGTTTCCATCGCTGACCTTCAACTTAAATTCTTCCATTTCACGCAAGTGCATGGTTGGTTTAAAGGAGGTGGGCGGACGGCCTAGTGTTCCGCCCAAATGCACTCTACAAGTGACCTACTTTTCTTCCATTTCAGCGGCGTACCGCACTTGTCCTTCCTCAATCTCGCACACATAATGGGTGGGTGTTGAAGTTTTAACGGTGTTCTCAAGTATTCAGTCTCTTCACGACAAGAGAGAGAGAGAGAGAGAGAAATAGAGGAAGAGCGAGGCAGAGATGTCATCCTCTTGAAGGGAACGAGTCGTGAAGTGTCATCACATCGGTTCACAGTGCCTGCATGCACGTGCATCCAGTCAGCAGTCACATTTCTCAACCCAAGTGTGGGCTTGATTTTAGCTTGATGACACACCTTGCCGGTGAGTCAGGAGGGGACGAATTGATGGCAGAGCATTTTCAACAATGCCTCGCTTATGCTGAGTATTTGGAGAATGCCTTGCATTCGTCAAAAGTTCATTAACTCGTGAACGAACCATAACTCTAAGGAGCAGCTGTACGTGATGAGGAGATCATAGAAATACATTGAGCCACATTAGGTGGTTGTGAATCCACTGGAGGAGTTCAAGGACTTCCTCCTTAGAAGCAGTTTATGTTGCTACTTGATTGACGCCATGACTGATGACTGAATCGTCTCGCAGATTTGACTGATGACTTGCCGGCAGACTAGGGGACGTCAAATGTGACGGCGGACTGAAGGAACAACTTGATTTTAAAGTCCTTAAAATCTTAAAGATGGCATGAGACATTAAAGTCCGTCTGTAAAATGACTGAAGCTTGACAGGCGGTTGATTGACCGTTTTAAGTGACGACTCCAGATTTAATTGATAACCGGCGGACTGACAAACGATTGACAACTTGATAGCTGCCTCATGTTGGGCGCCATTTTGTTGCGTTTGGCGGAAAATGATTTAACAGACACCTCCACTATAAGCATTCACTGGAACGTCACATCATCGCAATCCTCTCGAACGCCCCACTTCAACCTCAAACGCAATCCCATCATGAGATAATGAAATGTGACGGAAAAAAGGCCGTCGAACTGCCACCCCTGTCAATGCTCTAATCTACTCGTGTGACAGCAGTCTCCCATATCCGGAGCATCAACCCACCTCTGTGCACGGCTTGCTGCGACCCACACACAATACAGCAACCCGGTCCAATTATTTCCTGACCCTTTCATTTGAATAGTTCCCCTTGTTCGTGCCTCATTATAATTTCCAACTCATCGTGCATGTGCGCTCGTGTTGTGCCATAACGAATACGATGTGGGCAACGCAACAAAAAAGGGATGCCTTCTACCTTCGTTATGTCAACTCGCTTCAGCTTGACCTCACCTCGATTCCTCCACGGCAGCATAATGAAGCCTTAAAGCAGAACGGCCCAAGGCAGCGCCGCCGCAAACAACCACCCAAGACCGATGGCCAGTTCAGCAGCAGTACACTTTAAAGGGATGGAACACACGAGAGGAGAAAAATCCACTTAACCACACCCCCTCCACGAAGCACATTGCCACAATTCCGACGGCGCATAGACACATTTATTGTGGTCATTAAATTCGAGTTATAAGACGAATTTATGCGATTATCTAAGCAAGTACACTCAAGTGGTACACGGTCGCCTGGGAGGAGGGTGGGAGGGAGGGACGAATCTCTTGCGGGGGTTTCCTTGCGAATAGCCTTGCCGGCGGTCTTTCGAACACCGAAATCCGCTTTCGGGCCATAATTAATGGCTTGTTAAATGGAGCGTTAATTGAGGCAATGGCTCTCAGCGCCGCCGCCTGCGCCGGGGTGGGCGCTTCGATTGCTGTCTGGTGTCGACACCTTATACCTAATTTATTGCTGCACGTTTTTATTTGTTTTATGGATACGTTTTGATTTTATCATTTTAATGAGATTTTTAGGCCTCGCTGGGGTCCTAAATGACGGCTGGTCGATGGGTCGGGTGCGGGTGCGGGTGGGTTGGGTTTATTTGCGATTAGACTTAAGTTACGCACAAATTGTTCTTCAAAGATACCTTTGGGGTGGCGCTCTGCTCAGAATGGATGTGTATTGTGATTTCGGGGAGTCGTAATTTCGGGAAAGGAGCTTGGAAATATATTTGCGTAGTCTTAGAACCCTGGCAACCGGAGCGATTCGACAATTCTTAACTGCATCATTTCTTAAGTGTTATGGCTTGTGTAAACGAGATCACAATCTGTTGGGATGTGCTTTTGTTTTTTTTGTGAGATAAGGTTGTTGATTGGAGGTTCGATGTTATTTTGATTCTTTGCAGTCTTAAAGACTAGAGTGTCTTCCTTTGAAGTGGAAATACTCTATCTGGCAGGTGGATGCAGAGACTGTCTTCTTTCTTAACTCAAGCCCGCCTGGCTCTGGCCAGAATATGAGCCAGGAAAAGAATATAATCGAATCTTCACGGATGGCTTCAATATCAAGGAAGGATCTGGCGCTAGCGCTTTCGTGGAGATCGACAACATTAGACTGCACACCTCGTTAGGTAAACTTGCGTCGGTCTTACAAGCGGATACCTATGCGATCCTAATGGCCACGAACTATATTGTGAATAACAGGTGGAAGTGGCGAAGTATTTGTGTCTGTAGCGACAGCCAAGCTGTGCTTAAGGCCCTACTCAACCCTTTAACCACTTCTAGGATAGTCCAAGAATGCAAGTCTTCTCTAAATTGGATCGGCTGGTTTAATTCGCTAAGACTTGTCTGGGTCCCGGAACACCACGGGATCACGGGAAATGAGATCGCCGATGGACGAAGGTAGAGATCAGAGGAGATACTCTTAGGAACCGAACCTGCGTCGGGATTACCCGCGTCTTCGGCTAGGGCTTCCATCGATGGGCTTCTCGAGAGCACAACCGTAGGTGGCATGACTTTCCAAGATGTAGACAAACCAAACACATGCTCCCTAATGTTTGTAAGAAATCCGCGGCATTCTTGTTATCTCTTAACAGAAAAGATTGCAGACGACTTACCGGCGTACTAATGGGCCACTACACCTTCGGCAAACACCTAAGTGTGCTTGGCCCAAGCGATGAAACCCTCTGCGATGCCGGTGGAGAAGACTACGACACTGCAGAGCACTTCCTCTGCAACTGTCCCGCCTTTGCTCGGATCAGGTGGCATTTATTTGGTGCTGATGAGATGAGAGCCGATAATGTAAGCTCCTCATCACAGAAGCGAAATTTCATTAAATATACAATACGCATCCTTGATTTTTTGTTTACAAAATATTTATAAATTTACGATTGGCTGTTTGCGGAGCTCCATCTCCTAGCATGGGGAACGGATTCCGTTGTAACTTCAGATTGGGAGACAGACTATTAAGTTTAGGACTTGGGTATAGTCTATTGGGAAAGTTATGAAAAAGCCGGCTGTGCCCATAATTGCAGTAGAATTGTATGATATCGGGAGTGTAAAGGATAGGCGAGACCATTTTGATAGTGACTACACAATCACGACCAGACAACACCGATATCAGAAGTAAAGGGTGTTTTTTTTTAATATCGTAGATCTTTAAATTGGCAACATGTTTTTATGTAACAGCTGTTGTTGTTTTTTTTTTATCCTTTCCATGATGGAAGGAATATAAGCTGTGCTGGACAGTTCTATTGAGACCCTGCGTGACGTCATCGGCGGAATTTGTATGTCAACAGAAACTTAAAGGCGGAAACAAACAAACATTTTTCACACACTAATAAAACAGAAAACGGATTTCTTTTCAACGTTTCAACAGCTATAGTTTCTGCAAACTTTTACAGCACGTTTGTTGCATTTCCTATATAATACCAATTATAAGTGAATTCAGTCATTCCATCTTGTACATGAATTTGGATAAAATTCCTGTTTTCCATTCCAAATTTTTTTAATATACGAAATTTAATTTTGATGCGAGCTTAAGCAAATCTGTCCAATGTCAAAAACGGACCTTGAGTGACGTCACAAAACAAAAATATGGCGGCACACCTTATATTCCTTCCACCATGGTTTAATTCTAGGAATTCAAACTAATAAAACAAACTTTGACATGATTACGTAGATTACTGAGATCACAAAGTCAACAATCGATGTAGTACCACGAAGAGTTTGTTAAAATTTTTACTTAAACTTACGCCATGACTTCGGCCCGTCTCCGAAATCATCCTCGCTCATCTTCAGGGGCCCATATGATCCACCAAAGAGGTCGCGGGGCAAGGCACCGACGAACAATCCCCAGGCAACTTGAGTCTCCATCATCGGCTCTAACTCACCACGAGCAATGCCAAAGCACAACCATTCGAGTTTTTTGAATTGGTCCAACCACCTGGATACGCAAAGCTGTCGTCGATCGGTCGTTAACATTGAGTTTCTCGCGTACGGCCGTGTTTCTCATCCCATCATTTTCGAACACCAATGTCAAAAAATTGTCTGTGGAATCATGTCAGTTTCATGAACACCCGACTTGTTTTTCTGTGTTTAATTTCAGTTCTAAGTCTTTCATCTCTAAAAAAAATCGCCCTCTACATTTGTGTTAACCAACGGCAGACTAGCGATTTTTAATTGTATATGTGTCTCCTTTTGTATTATGTACACAAATGCAACTTCAGTCTAATTCATTTTGACTTATTTTTCGAACATACTCGAATCCTTCATCGCAATCGACTGCTCAACATTTGTGTATTGTCAATCGCATTTAAACCGTATTTGAGTGGGTTTTTGTTGTCAGATGTTCTAATCACGTTATCGAAATGTTATCTGCTTCAAAATTATATACTTCAAATGCATCATATGCGTCTGAATTGAATGGCACTCGTGTGTAAATATTTCGACTTTTGGAGTCCCAGAGGAAAAAATGAGTTGTATACGACCTAATACGGGTAGACATTCGACGCACCGAATGTGGATGAGTCTACACGTCGACATGTGATATGGGCGCAGACGAAAAGCACACATGAGGCAACTAGACGTTGAAGACAAATTAATTTGCCACGCTTCAAATCCGACTGAGAGACTGTCTGATAATTCACATTGAACGATTTGGTCACTCAGCCAAAGTCAACAAGTAAATCGTACAAATAACTCGTATTATAATATTGCGTCGACTTTTACTAAGTCCCAAACGATCAAAGAAATAACTTCGTTTGTATAAGATTGCCAGCGATCCGTTGGTGAATGATAAAAATACTGAGACTATGAGTATTATTACTGAATATAGAGAGAGAGAGACTGAGACTCTCTGCTCACTTCGATGAATTACAGCAATTGTATGAACATTTGCACGTCCTGCAGCTAAGCTAGTAAGTTGAGTAGTGAAAATGCCTTAAAGGCGGACGTACATATATCATTCTATTTTCAGTTCAAGTTGAGCTCAAAAAAGGATCACTTGACGAGCATTCGAATTCGACAAATCACTTACTCACGAGAATACTCAAATTGAGACAATATCGTGGGTGTGGGCCCACCTATACTCATAATTTACTCGACTTATCTTAAGTGTATGTTCGAACTGGAGGACGGATGGGCAGCAGTACTCGTAATTGATTCTGTTAAATTATGGAAAGTTGCACGAACAGCTATGATTTAGGTAAGTGGAGAGCGATTGAAATGACTCCCACTTAAGTAGGCGAAACTGACCGAAACTTAACGATTCTTAATGAAGCCTAACGAAACTTAACGAAACATAACTAAACTTAAATCAACTTAATGAAAATTAATGAAACTTAACGAAACCTAAAGCAACTTAGCGAAACCTAAAGAAACTTAACGAAACTTAGCGAAACCTAACGAAGAGGTCATTACCACTACTGCGTATAATTTCTGTATGTTCGATCGGTTGATTAGGTTGACTTAAGTGTCCTTGCGTCTATTATGCATTTCGACGCTTCAGAGGCCTTGACCAAAATTGTCCATCGAATTCACTTGTTCTCTGTCTCTTCATAAATCATATGAAAATTTAGCTACGCCCAACATACTGCGTGTCATATAATCGTCGGAGATTTCGAACTCTTCGGAATGCTTAGAAATTCGTTCTTCACCTCATCCAGAGCATTCACAAGTTAGCTTTAAATTCATTAATTCAAAGTCAAAGACAATTCTCCGAAAAGAGAGCAGGTCGTCACTGGTCGTTTGTCAAAAGGAAATGATATCGGATCAAAATAAGAGCCAACACGATCTGTGGTTCGTCCAATCAGACGTCCCCGCAGACGTACACCCTTAAAAGTGCTTCGCCCTCCGCAGTGATGTGACAACATCAATGCGGTGACAACAGTAACAAAATGCGAACAGCATACAATTCGGTACAATTTATCGACACAGTATCTATTTGTGTCGCAAGTAATGCGACGTAATGCCTCATCAAAGGAGCCAACAACATTGTTGTCGTAATTCATCAAATAATTGTGATTCCTTTCGGTGTCCTTTCGAATCCAGCCAAGCGTATCGACCCAAACATGAAATCCATTCGAGTCGCCCCAAATCGAAGTATCCATTGATTCCATTCTTCGAGTGTTGTTTGTTACCCGAATTCGGTTTGGTTTCCATTGAATTTCTCACTTGTCGGTATGTACATAACTCTGTCCCTCATTGGGGCATTGGAGGGTACGGGGGTGATATTGAAAAATCGTCTGATGTCTCACTGTTTTGGTTCTCACTTCACTGCGTGAATCTGGGCATATTCCTCACTTCTGCAACTGGAATGGGCAACGTTTCAGAGAATTCGATAGGAGATTCCGAGAATGGCTTGAAGGACTCACAGCGATACATGTGAGCAGGCGGAGATAGTTAAAGCTGTCTTGGGAGAAATTTGCTAGTGCTTGTCTTTCTGACGACTGGGGATGTGTAGATGGCAAGTGGCTGGTGGTGAGGCGGAATTGAATACATTTCGCTTGCATTTGCAGTGAGTGCATGGAAGTGAACAATGGAATTGTCGTGTCTTGCTCAAGGGCACTCTCCGCAGTGACACTGGGACATGACTGGGGGGAGGTAGTCCAGTTGTTGTTCTGGCTTCATTTTGAGCTGTTAAGTCAGTGAAGACGTTGGAGGGGATGACTTTGCCGCACCACCTGGAATTGAGTCGTGTAATTGTGATTGTGGAGCACGAGTAAGGCGGGCACTACACGGAATGAGAATGGTTAACTGGCGAATAATTAAGAATTTGACAGTTTCTGGCGCTGCCAAGGAAGTCTCAACAAGTTTTTCTAGAGGCACATGGTGCGGCTATTGCATTACAGGCTTTTTTAAATAACATCTAGAGCAGATCAACGACTCCTATTGCACTCAAATCACATTGATCCAACGGCAACGCACCGTAATCCATTGGCAGTGGTCCATTGCTGTCCAGACTATGTTTCCTGTCAATTCAGAGGAGGTCGAGAGGATTTGAAAATTCCCTCCCCCCCCCCCCACAAATCAGGTTACTCCTGGAAGACTCTTGAACGCAGACTATTTAAATAAAGTGCGGTCTTGTGAAATGCTGCTCTCCCCCCATTTATGGCACTTCGCACTTGCAATCCCAATCCTATTAAACAGTTTACGATGAGTCCTTTCCGCAAGTAAGCACCCAGCAGAACTGCATTGTGCCTGAGTCAGCAAAGTGCCAGCTCCTGGGTACGTACTTGAGTTTATGGTCATTTTCAAAATACTATCTCAAACGTAAGCAATCGAATGATGTGTTCATAACCATCTGATGGCAGTTCATTTCAAGCGTTACGTGTAGATGCAGAATATTTGATGTCCTTTGAAAGATACTCCTCATCTTTAAGAGGGGTCGGTAACTTTTAAAATTATTTATCTTATGCGTGGGCAGGATATCTCGGGAGTGTGTTGCTGATGAGTGGAGTGGACGATCAAGATGATATTATTTTTTGCCGATTTCGGAAGGGAAGTAAATCCAAAACGTCCATTGCGTCAAGGAGCAGGAATAATTGCTCAAGGATGATCGATTTCAAGAGCAGGAAACAGTGTACGGCAACTGGTTAAAAAGAGAAAACTGTCAAGTGAGGTGCCACAGAAGACAATGATGATTGAATTTTAAGTTCTCCGTCTCTGAAAAAAATACCGTTTATAATGACTCGGCGAGAGTTAACTAAAGTACGCCACAGGATGGTGTCCTCTCTTCCATTTCTTGTGGAACCTAGCAGTGAATGAACATCTACTGGCACTAGAAAGGACAGGCTGAAAAGGTCATTGCCAACGCACACATTGCGGGATCTGGGATATATCCATGATCAGAAATATTACGCCATCTTTAAACTCGAAAAATGGACTGGAGATTGCCGCCTAGGTGTCAATTCACAGAAATCCGATCTGGTCCTCTTTACCAGGAATTACTTTTACTCTCATTCAATGTATGGGGCTTCTCTAAAGCGGAATGGCGGCACAAAATGTCTAGGTCTTTTACTAGATGCGAAGTTAATCTGGAGGCGTCATATGATGCAAATTTGGACTATAGCCCGGCATGGTCCACTGGCTATTCGGATCAATAATCAAACTCAAACCGTATGTATGGAGTCCCTTGCCCAACTGCCGCCATGGAGGTGCTACTGGAGCCGACTCCATTGCATCTGGTGGTCGCAGAATGTGCAATTAAACCAATCATGAGAATGGTAAAAGAAGTGATACGAAAAGACAGGTGCATTACATCGACACAATTCCATGCACTAGTCAAAAAGCTATCACTCCTGGCTATTCCGAAGGCTGACGCGATTAGGAAATTCAATTTCCAAAAGGAGTTTACCTTTAAGCTGAGCACCAAAAAAGACTGGAGCAATGAATCCATAGCCCATAGACTGAGCAGCAATACGGTACAATGGTATACGGATGGATCAAGAACTGATGAACAGGAACAGGGGTAGGAGTATTTGGACCACGGACGAAGTACTACGAACCCATGGGCAAATGCACCAGTATCAATCAAGCAGAAGTCTATGCCATAGACAGATGCGATTAGACCAATCTTGACAGGACCTATTCCAACCGTGACATAGCAATAATGTCGGACAGTCGTGCCGCTATCTTTGCACTAGGCTCCTATATCATCAAACCCAGGCTCGTGTGGGAATGTCTACAGAAGCTTAAGAAGGTGAGTTGGACTAACGGAGCAAAGCTCTGTGGGATACCTGGCCATACGGGGACAGAAGGCAATTAAATGGCCGACTCCCTGGCTAGAAAAGGAGCATCGGAACATTTTATATGCCCCGAACCATTCCGCCCTGTAGGAGATCACGTCCTAAGGGAAGAGTTTATGGAACTAGAAAGAAAGAAACGGGCTCATGGTATGAAGCAATCCTAGAAACTCTTGGGTCAACATAGCCGCAAGAGGTTTGACGCATGTATCAGAATGAACAAAACCAACTTTTGTATCCTAACAAGCTTCCTAACAGGGCACTGTAAACTCAGGGGGCACGTAAGGAAACTAGAAGTATCAGAAGAAGGTCTCTGCTGATTCTGCGGAAATTCCACAACATATACTGGGATTTAGTGCGGCGCTAGCCCACAAAAGACAACGTTTTTTGGGCAAACACCTAATATCAGAGGATTGAAGTCACTAGAACCAGCTCTCATTCTCAGAGGAAACTGGCTTAGAGAGAATACTCTAGGAAAAACGTCGTCCACCTTCGCCCAATAGAAGCAAATAACCCTCACTACAACTCTGAAAATAGCTACATGGGGGGGTAGGTTAAGAGCTCTTAAGAAAGCAAGGGTTCAATTTACTCCCAACAATAATAATAAATGGAGTCGCGCTGTGGTGGACTGTGCTCGACAAGAAAATCAACTGCGCTGTGCCATTGGAACTCACGCTTCTAGATTAGATCTTCCATAGAATCACCTCTGCAGAATCTGCAGAATCGAGGAGGAGAAAGAAACAATTGCATATCTACTCTGTAATTGCAGCGCTCTTTCCTCCCAAACAGCGCGTCATCTAGAAGCCTACTACTTGAAGAACCGGCCGAACTAAGTGGCATCAGTGTCAATCATTTCCAACTATGCGGAATATTCTCAAATGAAACTGTGTGGTAATACAAAGTGTGATCTACCACCATTTCAACCTAGCCTAACCAAAGGCCCCAGTGGACGCTAAGGAGAAGGATACAAAGGTTCTTTGCTGTTGGACAATATGAGCAGTCACTAAGGACTGTATATAGGAAATATACGTCTTAAGGACATCGCCCTTCAAAAAGAATTTCTCCATTTTATAAAGAAAGGTCTGAAACAATGGCAAAAGTCTTTGCTGTTAGTTTGTCACATTGCCGATGCAGCTTTGGACGGACGACTCAACTAAATTGTGTTTTTTTTAGAGGTGTAGAACTTTGGAATGGAATAAAACAAAGACGATTTTTTTAAATCGACATGAAATTTACATTATTTGAAAGATAATCTTCTGGCATTATAGCTTGCATATGATTTCCGGTATATGACAGCCACGACTGGACGTAGTCTAACTTAGAGGAACAATTTTCGATAATTTTTTTCAACATTTTTGGTCGTGTATCGATAATAACGCGGCGAATGTTGCCCACCAATCGGTCAATCGTTTCGGGCTTATCGGTATTGACTACCGACATCACATTACCACTTGGAGGCCAATTCACGGGTCCGTAAAGTAAAACTATGCCGTTCCCAAACGTTTCTTTCAATAAATCAATTATGGCACGAGGTGTGTGACATGTTGCGCCGTCTTGTTGAAACCAAAGCTCCTACACATCATGGTTGTTCAATTGATGAACGACAAAGTCAGTAATCATGGCTCTATAGCGGTTACCATTGACCTTAACTCTCTGTGCATTGTTTTTAAAGACCAATTATTCCATCAACCCATAAAGCACATTAAACAGTCAGTTTTTGTGGATGTAACGCTGTCTTAACATTCACTTGAGGATTTTCATCACTCCAAATACGGCAGTTTGTTTTTGCCAACTTAAAGTTCTATACCTCTCAAAAGAACACACTTTACAACCACACAGTCGTCTTACCATGAACTGAGCATGCAGCATCAAAATGACTGAAGCATGAGAAGCGGGACAACTCCCGCCTCGAACCATTCGATCCATGTACTAATACAAATATAGGTGGCGCGACAGCTCGAGGTGGACCTGGAACTATTTAGCTTCTACAGCAACCACTCGGGTTGTACGTGCTGTTATTCTCTCACGAGTGGAGGTGACCTACAAGCTTATGCCGACTCCAAACGGCGACATTTGAGAATCTTTTTTTGGCCAATTACACTCCTTGAGCATTGTCAGTGACTCGGAAGAGATAAAAGCCTTGAATAGTGAAAGTTGCCCGAGCTGAGAAATTAACCCAGAACGCTCAATGTAGGAGTCGACGCATCTTCACACTTCGCCACGGTGACCGAGGAGTGCGGTTACCAAAATGATGAGCGGACCTTTTCCGACTTGCCTCTCAATAGGTGCAATCTGTCAGCTGTCATCAATTCCAGCAATTGATCATCCAGCGTGATCTTTGATGTAATTTGACTTTAAAAACGTTCACAGACTCATTCTTCGAACACATTTGCTTTGAGCTCACATTAATACACGCTCTAACCATCGTTGCCAGTGGATGCCCTCTGCCAACCAGGATAGTTGAGGTAGAACCCACATTTGCTCTCTCGAACAACATCAACTCTAGACGGATTTGTCGAAGTACCCTCAACAACCCCAGTCCTCGTCTCCGCAGCTCTCATGCCAGCTCACGATCACATCTCGCACAATCTCCCTGCTCACCTGCTGCGAGCTTAAGCCGACATCCGCATGACAGTCGCGCATCAGCATTCCGCATCAAATGAATAATTCCAAGGTTGAAATTCGGTCTCCTCTATTTGTCAATCTTTCATCGGATTACCCAGCCATCGGCAAGGAGCCGTTTGACACATGTTAAGCCCATTCACCCGCCCGCCCCCACCAGATATGTGCCATCAAAAATTGACACACTCGTAGATAACGCGCGCCAGCCCGGGCCCGGGAACAACAACGTTGATCTCTTCGAAAGTCGTCAAAGATACCGTCAAACGATTACATCCATCTCGTGCCGCATAAGCCCGGTGCCACCCACCCCATCCGTGACCTTCTCGCAACAGACAAACTAGCAATTCTGATAGATCATCAGAGTAACGCGCAGTATTTGTGTCATGTGAATCGTACTCGTCGTTGGGCCGCGCTCTGCTTCGCTCTGCCACTTTGTAGCACCGCCTGGCTCAAATAAAATTCCATATTCCATCTCCATTCCGGGCGTTCAAAACTTTTCCAATTACTTTTATTATTCACGTCCTCTTTTATCACTTCTCGTGCCGACTGCGAGGGCAGGAAATCGAGTCGAGCCATTCCTTGCTTTCCCATGCCGCGCCGTTGCCCCGTTCGCGTCCGACGACCCCCAATCGTCAGCTCCTCCGGTTTTGCGCTGTTCTTTTTTGCCGGCATTCACATCATCGGCGAAGTTTTATTTTCGCCGCGCCGCCATATTTCCCATAGTGGGACGTGTCATATCAGGTGGAAGGTTCTTCGGAGGAAATTTATCGCCGCTTCACGCCGAGCAGGGCACAAATCATGAGCAAAATGTCGGACTCCAAGCACGGACTGGGTTCGTGTCCCGCTTTGCATGATTTTTGGGGGAAGCCACACATTTGGTGGGGGGCGAGAATGTATCGAATACCACCCCGGGAACCGACAATCAAAATGATATTCTTCCGGGGTGGTTGCACCTTGAGTCGAGTCGGGTCGGTTCCGTGTTGGAATCGACACGTGGTGCAGGAGATTTGCATGTCATATTGCGTATTCCTGGAGCGGCGACGGCACCTAATTTGTGTAGTTTGCTGCAGAAAGCGCATCCAACGCTCACACCGTACACGCAGGCGACACCACATCGAGGACTGAGGCTGCAAATTTAAATTTAAATAAGTTTTCGACAGCCGGGTGGTGGTTTTGGCTGCGCCTTGAATACGGTTGCTCCCTGCACGATGATGTGCCAGCAAAATAAGAAACCGAATTTATTTCCGAAATTGGTAAATAGGATCTGCATCTGCATTGGCAATGTTTCAAAGTGTCCCGTCTTCGGTTGCCTGGGGGGCATGGAGCATGAATTCACGTTCACTCCGACGACGAGGTGCTGCTGGAAGATGGTGTGCTTATTTTTTTCATTAGCCTTCCCCCCACCGCCCCTTGATTGGATTTATGGTGAATTCGGAATGACAAAATCCCATGATGTGCGTTCTGCAGTTGTGCGATTACGTAAGGCGACTGGGACATACTTGGGTTCACAGCAGTGGCAAGGAGCTGTTTACCGAGGAGTCTCTGGGCGGAAGAATGAGCAGCAATTGAAATTCCTTGTGGGACGTGGGGAAAAATTATGTTAAGGGAATTTTCAGTTCCAAATCGGATTTGCAGTGCGGACCTCCTGTGGAAGCGTGGCCTGGTGGAAGGAAGTGCGTGTCTACAGGGTCATCAATTTTGTGGCTCAGAAAGTTATTCAAAGCAAAGCGCATTTCTGGTTTAGATTTCGACCAAATTTTTATTTCAATATATTGCCTTGATGTCGCCATTATGAATTGAATATAACAGCATTCAAATGCGCTACAATGGAGCTCTTGCAGGGCTCGATTTTGAGGTGGTTTTTTTCACACAAATTCGAGCAATAACTCGGCTGTTGGCGAATATTCGATTTCGAAGCCGGTCGTCTTCAGGGCATCAGTGTGCAGGCAATTCGTCGCATCGTGGGAAAGTTTGAACATTAAGGCACCAGGCATGAAATGATGACCTAGTGGCCAGTATCGAAGCAGAAATGTCGATTCGACGCCGATTATCTGAGTTAGGCACCGCCAGGGAGGCAGCAGGGAGGCAGCGGGGAGGCAGCAGGGAGCTTCGATTTGGGGCTACATTCGTATATGATTGTGACGACGTATGGATTGCCGGGTAACCAAAAAGAAAGCCGTAAGCTCTCTAATTGGGCGCTGGAAATGTTGACCGGAGATTCAGATTTTGTCAAAAAAATCGTCGTCTCGGACGAGGACCTTATTTGGCTCTGCGTCTATGTCAACAAGCAAAAGTGTCATTATTAGAGAGGACACAATTCACAAGAGTTCAACCAATCATCAAAGCATCCACAAAAATTTACTATGTGGTGGTGTTTATGGCAGGGTGGCATAATCGCACCTTATTTCTTTCGAAATAAGTAACCGTAAATGGTCTCAGGTATAGAGCGATGTTAACCTACGTTCTTTGGCCAGGAATCGAAAAACTCTGGTTCCAACGGCACTACAAGCCATACAACAAAATAAAGTTCAATGATGTGAAGGAGAACTTTGACCATTGCGTCTTCTCACAATGGGTGGATTTTATGGGCCGAAGTTGAATGTGAACCACACCTAAACGTCAAGTTTTTTTCTGCATTTCATTTGACATTTCTCAATTTCAGACTAATTCAATTTGAACCAAGGAAAGATACACAATCGAGCAACGCGTTAAAGTTATTCAGGCTTATTATGAAAATGGGCGTTCAAATCAAAATGCATATCGTGCTCTTCGTGATTTTTTCGGTCAATTTAATCGTCCAAATGTGCGTAGAATCGGAAATATCGTGCAAAAATTTGAGCAAATCAAGTCTGTAGGAGATGTGAAGACACCAGTGCATGCTCGTACAGCTCGTACTGCAGAAAATATTGCTGCTGTTAGCGATAGTGTGGCTGAAGAGCCGTCCACCTCAACTCGTCGTCGTGCCCAACAATTGCACCTCTCACGCTCGTCGTTGATGAACATTATGCATAAAGACTTGCATTTACACGCTTACAAGGTGCAATTGACTCAAGAACTAAAGCCTCTTGACCATGTCAAGCGTCGTCAATGGTCAGAATGGTGGCAAGAAATGGCAACAGTGGATGATCAATTTTCGAAGAAAATCATCTTCAGTGATGAGGCACATTTTCACCTCATTGGATTTGTCAATAAGCAGAATTGCCGCATTTGGGCGAATGATATATTTTGTTGCATACATAATTGAACCATATCAATATTATCATAATAAAAATAAATGACAATAATTTTCTAAATAATTTGTGTTTTATTCAAAATCAACACCGGCCCTTAAAATTTAACCTTTATAAAGTATGCTTGGACCTACGAGGGACGGCTGTATAACTCAATTTCCTCTTGAGCACAAAGAAGCAGAGTTTGGCAGGACATATTCTGCGTTTAGCGTCAGTACTGATGTTGCTTGTACTGTTTACTGCGGAGCCGAGGTTCGTCTACCTCGGCCGTAACTACCTCGAAGTTATAGCTGTACGTCCGTTCGTGAGAACAGCATATACATCGGGTTGCCCTCATTCATCACCAGACCATCATATCCGCTTCCGTCTCAATTTCAGCAAACGCCTCATTGACGGCTCGCTGTGTTCTGCGAGCCGTCAATGAGACGGCTCACGTCAGTGTCATCCGCGTATGCCAGCAGTTTTACGGACTTCTGGAAAATCATGCTTATAGTGTTTTCCGAAAGATCTTCTCCAGGATGATGTTAAAGAATTCTCCAAATCAACCACAGACTCATTTTATCAAAATGTAAGGCTGTTCAACTGCGCACCCTGCACACATCCGTTTTCGTTCCTAAATGGCGAGTTCTCTCCATCAAATACGTATCAGTCAACTGACTGAAAATCCCTCCGTTAAAGGGGAGCGTCAACCCCACACAGACGCACGGGCGTCAGAAAGTCATTTCAATAAAATCAAGTCCATGCTAATTGAGAAATATTTGTTTGACGGCTAAATTGGTTCAAGCTAATTAGTGCACGAATGGAATTCGAAAAAAGGACCCCCACAGTAATGTATGCACGCCCTGCGTTACACTGCCTCGGCACGATATCCATTGTGAAGCTAAAAAAACAGGTAACAACCGGCGAGGCTCCGACAGTCTGCTGCCCAAAAAACGTCTTAATTTTTATGAAGTCACCGTCTTAATGAAAAATACATAAGTTTGGCGATAATTAGCTCAGGTAGTGCGTTCGTCGGTTGGGGACAATCACTTTCGTAATTAATTGGAAAACATGTTCGGACAGGGGCATGGTGTTGACAAAACGTAATTGATTTCCGAGACGGAAACACCCTTGATTGGCTGGCAAGATAATCCGGACAAGCGGAGACGCATATGCAAATATGTGCCTCGCCCCAGTGCGTGTGAATGCGTACGAATTGTGCACATAAGTGCGGCTTATGCAACGGCTGTTCAGCTCAGAAGTTGGATGTCAGGACGCACTGATTGGACTGCCGGAGTGTTTATCAAGGCAATGGCAAATAGTGCCTGCTCTGGTGGAGGAGTGCTCGGCACTTGACGCTCGGTTTGTTTGGCGTATTAGTTGAAGAACTCACACGGGAGGAGACATTCAAGATAAGGAGAACCAGGGGAATTAGGACGACTTGTGAATTCACGTTCAGTTCGTTGGCGGCTACGTAGGGTGTCGCCTAATTTCTAAATGAATGCATTGAAACAAAGGAATTGAATAGAGAAGGACTAAGAAGCTAACTATGAAACGATAGACACAAGCTCACGCACCACTTGCATTGTCCATCCACTGCATTTGAAGACCGAAACTCAGCTCGTGTCCGTGCCGATAAGAGACTCTCACTTGATCATCGTCGTTTCCTCACTTCGAATGAAATTAGAAAGCAATTTCAAAGGCAATCTAGCCTCCATAAGCCATAAGCCAATTAAACGGTGATGCGCCTTAAGTCTATGTACTCTCCCGCATACCTTCGAATCAGAGGAGGATTTTCGGATTACAATCAATAATCGCCCATCCACCTCCTCCCCCTCCCCCCAAATCAATTTCCGGAGAAAGGGGCAACCATTATGTGCTCCGTTCAAATCCCAGTTTCCATTGCTTTACCGAGCACGTAACCAATATCTGTGTACACCATTTGTTGACAAAACAAAATCATTAACAATTACGCACGATATCCTGTTTATGGATTAATTTGGGTTCATTCACATGCACACTCGGCACCAACGTGCTCCGTATTCTAAAACCGTTTACGAAGGGACTCATTAACATTTATTCCAAAATCAATATAATATTGCTTTGGTCCTGTGTTGTGCTGATGCATGTGTGTGTGTGTGTTTATGCACTCAACTGTGTCCATGGGGTGAGGGCGGGGAGGCGGCATAGGTGTTTGTGTTTCTGGTTTCCTAAAATCGGTTGAAATCAATTTAAGGAGAGCAGTTTCGAAGGGTCTTCAAGTCACTGGGGAGCATGAAATTAGGTTACTGAATGTGGATCCGAGTGTTCTCTTCTAGTTCTGAGAGCGATGCTGAAGGACTCTTGGATTATGGAAACTGGCTGAAATTGGCATGGAGTGCTGCGCTGAAGTGACAAGTGGGGAAGTGAGTGGTCGATGGTAATGGAATATGACGCAAATTGTGACAAGAATGTAGGCAGCTTGGTGACGGAGGCTGGAAGACTCGAGGAGCTAGGATTTTTTAGAGGACCATTGCAGCACCTGGTGTCGCTGCAAATTCGGCTAAATTTCTTGTGACGTTCATTCAAAAAGTAGCCTCACCGATCCAAATGTTCCAGAACCCGGACAGTGAACACATGGCTTTATCTAGGCTTTCCTTCAACTCTTAAGCCAGCTTGATCTTGAATGGATCTTGGCACAAATACTGACGCAAAATTCGCCAAAATTCCGGCTGCTGTCTTCCCGTGCGCGGTGGGGATTTGCCTGCCTCACGATCTCTGTCACAAGCTCATCGACCGCACTAATTTTTGCAGCAGATCTTTCACTTCGTTGGCTAACCAAACGTTCGTCAGTCGACTGGAGCGATGGACGTCTTTGTGAACCTTACTGCTTGAAAAATGTTCCACATCGTTGAAAAGAAAGAACAAAGAACTGACATCTTTTTTTAGATGCCCAATCTTGTCTTGGTGAGTTGTCCCTTATTGTTATGTGTCCCTTATATTTGTTTGACAAAAAAAGTAACCTTCGAAGCCGTTTGGCTTATCTGCAGAAGATATTCATCTTCTAAGGGCTAGCTACACCCATTTCTTAAATGCTGCCGATGATTACTCAGCGTACTTGGTACTTGGTACATGAGTATTTTCTACCGTATCCATTGATGATGGTTGTCTTTCTCAACATCTGATTCTTTCAATCGGAAGAGCGATCTATTTTTAGTATTCTCGTAGAGCTGAAGAATTTGCTGAAGGAGTTTGAACACATATTTTTCTTAGCACATCTACCTCATCATCATCATCTTCTGATCAGCATGATCCATGAGATGGGTCTCTAAATGGAAATTTCCAAGCAACGAAACCAGCCGAGTTTTTGGAGTTTTGTGGTCCAACTAGCTAGGTCTACCTGATGGCATCGCATTTAAGGCACTGCTTGGCGGTCGTGATGATGGGGTACTGCCGTAAAACACTGAATGAATGGCCATCATATCTACCTTCGAAGAGTTTTTTTTTTTCCTTGACAAAAAGTGCACCGATCTGTCAGGGACTTGTTGAAGCTTGTGGATGACACAATTACGAAGCCCCGGGCTTATGAGTGCATAACAAGCCTGTCTTAATACAGCGATTCTCTCAGCTTGCTGCGCGATTAGTGGGATTATGTGGGTCCCACAAACAAGGGTTAAAATGTGTCACATGCTACACATTGTAAGTACTATGGATGTGGATAAGTTTGAAACACAGTAGCATTTCATTAATGTACAAAAATATAGCAGAGGACCAAGTTTTGATCTCTTTGGAACCTCGTGATTCAATTTGTATCTCTGACTATTGCATTTTTTCATTTTTACTTATAATTTTCTATCTCCGCGATAGCTTGCCATCCAATATAACAATTCACATCTTATAGCAATTGAATGGCTGTTATGATTTCGTTGTGGTCCTGTGAGATCTGGCCGCCATGAACTGCCAAAACCTATCAGAACGTATTCGAAATACTTTGGTTTAGACATGGAACTGCTCTTCTGAAAGGTTTAGAAATGTCATTTTAGTGGTTGTGTCCGGATATTGCCTATTCGGCACATACGCCAGAAGAATGGGAATCTCCCACAACGACTTCAGCAGAAGCCGCATAGACGAGGAGGAAGAAAAAACTGCGCTTTACTACTTCGGCAATTGTCCAGCAGCCAGCTTCCGCTGGTGCAACAGTCCGGGTCAACCTGGCCCTCAACCAACCAGCCTCTCCAGCTGCCATGACCCTTAACCAGGTGACTCCAATTATGCACGCTAAGGTCCTTCTCCACTTGGGTACGCGATCGGCTTCGTGGCCGTCCTCCACTGCGTTGTCCCACAGGTCCGGAGTCGACGGCTCTTCGGGCTGGAGCTGTGTTCTCCATGGCATAGCCACCCTATGCGTTGGATCCGAAAAAGCTAGGCTTGTCCCTTGCACCCCATTCAGTTCTTGGTTGAATCTTCATCTCCAAATACCATCAAGGAAAATCGGACAAAGGATTGATATTTGAGTCGGAACTCCCAAATCGAAGGCTCTACTAATCCTACAAGCTTCCAGAAGTCAGTCTTGGTATATGGAGCCTAGATCCATAAGGCAATAGGACTGAGAGGAGAGAGCCCATTGCTGTTGCTTTGGAAAGAATAAGTGTGCCATGGATATCTGGCCCCGTCTGCGATGAAGTCAAATAGAGGACAGGACATACCGCGATGTCTACGGGTGGTTCAAAGATGTGGACGTACACCAACCTATAACATTGCTTCGACTCAGCGACCACACAGTCCAAGTCCAAGATCAAGCCTTCAAAAGTGAAAACAAATGTCTTACAAAATATGCAAATGGTTCACATTCAACTGATGATCCCTGGCGCTCATTTATTCATTTATCAAATAGAAACCTTAAGACCACTTATAGCACCACTGAGGAAGTAGTTTGCAAGCACAGACGAAAGCACCATCCAATGAGTCGCATTACTCGTAAGTAACTGAAATCCACTTGTCCCATTCACCCGTCACAACTCACGTCAAACCAATTGCAAATCCCATCATTAACCTTTGACGGGATACATTCAATCGGTCCGGCCCCGGGGGCAGTGAAGAGGGCGCTAATGTTTCCCCCACCATGTCAATCCGACAGCACACTCAACGCCATTAATTGAGAAATCTATCCCCGGAAAGGCTGCCTGCGTCAGCCATGCATCCAGTAACTTAACATTTTAAACCTCAAAACTTGTTCGCATAAAGAAGTAATCCTATTTGTGAACGTGCCGTAGTCTAACGTAAGTAAGTGGATATGTGGGTGCCGATGCTGGGTGCACACGCACACGCCTCGCAAAATGCGGCACAAACTCAAATAACTGATTACTTTCATCCACTTTCGGGTGTCGGTGGCGGCTGGGGTTTTTGCAGCCGCCCACGGCATTTCCGCATGTCTCTGCTGCGGCAGTTGTGGATGCTGCCTTCGGGATGATTACTCCAAGGATATCAAGTTGTTGAAATTGATTGTAGGACTCTCAAGTAGAAATTCAATTAAATTAAACCGAAAGAAGTAAGCCATCGGGATAAACGCTGTTAGGTGATGGCTAACATGGTGTAAATCTGATTGCGCCTTTCGTGTCGGATAAGTGGGCATAGCTTCTGTGTGTGTGTTTTTTTTTTCTTGTTTAGGGTGTCCTCCCGTCGGGCATAAATGGCCAATAATAATACATTTTTCCCGGAAATGGGAGGCTCTCTTCATAAATCTCAACCAAGTGGTCGTGTTGGAGGCTACTCCCGCAAATTGAGAACTAATAGCGTTTCAGGTTGGTTCCTATTCGGCTTGTGTCCCACAGGAAGACAGGAGGAGTGCCTAATCTGTCTTTCGGAGAGGAGACCCTTCGTGTCTACTTATGTAATCATTTAGTGATTAGATTGCTTTATCGTCTCTTTAGAAATGATGGACTTAAAATGAGTTGCCAGAGATGCTTCTATTGGTTTGTCGTTCGAAACGGAAGAAATTTAAACTCCCCAGGTAGCTGATAATGACGATTGTGATCAGTCGAGATGTTCATACAACAAATACATCGATGTTTTATTCTGTACTAGGCGATTATCATGGTTATTATGAATGCCGGGGGAATTTTTCGTAAAGAAAATTGCTCGAAATATTTCGGAAAGACAATTGTCCGAAATATCTCGGAACGAAAATTGTTCGAAATATCTCGGAAAGAACGTATTTATATATAGATAATGCATAGAAGCGTCGATGTTTTCGATGTATTATGAGCAAGAGAGAGAAGCCACGTAAATACAGGTTGCGCATGTTTCTATGTAAACATTGAACAACTTCCCTATTTTTTAACTGATCTACTGAAGCAGACATGTTTTTGAAACGTCATTTTAGTACACTTTCAACCAGGATTCACTTGACAGTTGTCTGAATCTTTGTTCTCTGATCAACGTGTATATTGTCGAAAAGATAGTGAGAAAGCAGCGCCGTCTGACAACACAGTCCGTCGTTCAGGGTCGAATGTTGTTGAACACAGGACAGTGGAAGATCATCGTTATGACGTTCATCGACGCCTAAGACGTGGCAATGACTTGGTTGAAGCAGTAAGACAGATTGTTGCCTAGAACCCAGCGCTCAGCGATCAGGATTTAGGCGTCAGTACAAGCACCTACTGAAGAAGGATTCGCATTTGTTTCCGGGTAAAGTGCAATGAACTCAAATAATACCGCCGATGGACCATCCACGTCGCTTGAAATACGGCCAAACAGTCGCTCGGGTGGTTGGCAATGAACCTGGTTTTGATGATGGACGAGGCTCATTGATTTAATTCCAAGAAAGACCTCTTTCGGTTAGCCGGAGTTCTCTGCGTTGCTACTCCCATCGTCGAGTGCGTGCCTTCACAAGCAGCTCAATTCCACGAAGACTAATCAAGTGGCAAATAAGTCAGGCTCGCCGCAAATTGCCACATTTTCTTTCATTCTCAAACCAGGCCTTCCTTTCCGGTTACCCAGTGATCCGTGGAGCGGGCTCTCCAATCCACGTAATTTGTTTCAATAACCCACACGTGCGTCCAATTCAAAAGGACGAACGCAACAAGGCTCGTGGCACTTGCCATGGCAATTGTATCAATCACAGCTCCTTCAACGGCGCTCCAGCAACCACAGGAATATGAATAATGTTCGACGATATATACGAGTAAATGGGCAGCATTAGGAATGTCACCCCAAAAAGAATTGGGAATGAGTTTGGCACTCATACACGCTCCATACGGCTATGTGGCCCTGTCTGCCTCAGTGACTGTGACCTTGCTCAGTCTGATGGAAGCCAGGCGGAAGATGCTCATGATGACGAAAACCAGGCCATCGGGGAGATGAGATGGATCTTAACTGCGTCACAGTTCATTTCCCTTTTTTGCGATTATTGATTTTCAATTTGCTCGGCTTTTTGCACCTTCACACCGGGAGGAGGCGGAGACACTTGGCAGTGGAAGTGCGCCCTTCAAACAATTATCTGCAGGTGAGCTGAGAGGATGAAAGGCAAAGAGAAGAAAAACGGAAGCGGAAACGAAGAGAAAAAGTACGTACGTTGTGAACGGTTTCCAGTTGAAGAACTCAGTTGGGTTTTTTTTTTTGTTGGAGGAGCTGAGGATGTGTGATGTGATGTACCAAATTGAAACTTACTTAAACTGAGTTGGCATTGAAGCGAAATGAGTTGCAAATCGAGTTGGTTGACTCGCTTGTAAGCAAAAGAAACAAACAAAACAAATGTGTGCAAACAGAATCAGCGAGAGAGGAGCATGTAGACTAGGTGTGACCATGATCATCTCATGACCGTTGAGTTCCAATACCCAACAATCCTGGATACTGTCCATAAAGTTCTTCGCCATAATACCTTCTGGACATGGCCTACTGTCCTTAAAGTCCTTCACCGAAGAACTTGACACTTGCTGCAGACGATGTTGGGTAACTTATTTTTACCTTAATTTGGCACTTGGATGGATTATGGAAATATAACGCTACGCAGCTGCACGACAAATTTGCACGATGTGTGAGTGCTCTAAATAGGAACAGCTTTTGTGTGTCCTACAACTGTGTTGGTACATGTACAGCTGTGTTGAAAATAATAGTAGTGCACTTTTAATTTGCATATTCCAAGCAATTACATGCCAATTTTTTATATTCTCCTTTCATATCCCTAGCAATTGCAAGCAAATTTTGTTATATTTTCCCTGAATGCAGCCTGCAAAAGCGTATAACGGTAATTGTCAAAACAAATACTGATCATATTTTCCACTGCATGTCGGTTGTAGTATCAGTCAGTCGTTAAAGGTTTCGCGAAGTGTTTATATAGGTGTTCAAAAAAATAGTAGTGTTCTAATTAACTGACTTAAAATTTAATAAAAAATTAAATTTAAAGGTAGAAACATAAAAGTGAGAACAAATAAATATTTTTTATTTAGATTATAGTAAAATCTTGAACTTTTAAATAAACAGTGGGTCGCAATAAGCATTGCACAGAGCAGGAGAGAAAATTAATTCTAAAATTAAGAGCAGATGGAATAACGTACAAAAGAAATTCAAGAAATCATAGGGTGCACAGTTCCAATGATTGTGAACGCAATCAAGCACCATCCAAAGCTCGAATCCAGTGGACGAAAAAACAGGTGGATTGTAAGATATAGCAAGACGCACCCCTCTGCACCTTCAAATGTCATTCAAAAGGAGGTGAGGCTAAGTATTAGTGCTGTCACAGTCCGCAGGAGTCTGTTAAATGAAGGGCTATACGCTCGGAGTCTCCGCAAGGTATCATTACTCTCTAAAAAGCACATAGCAGCTCGGACAGCTTTTGCCAAAGAACACATCACCTGGCCTGTGGAAAAATGGCGCAATATATTATGGACTGATGAGAGCAAAATTGATCTTTTTGAGGCTTGTGGGTCCCGTCCTCCAAACACGGAATATCGCCCTCAATACACTTCAAAGACCATAAAACATGGCGGTTCAAAAATAATGGTTTGGGGCTATTTTTCCTACCAAGGTGTTGGGCCTATCCATCTTATTTCTGGGATCATGGACCAGACTGTATATGTTGATATTCTTGCAAGATAATATAATAATAATAATATGGGTGGCGCTACAGCCCGTAGAGAGCCAAGGCCTAGCTTCTCAGCAACCACCTGTCCGTGCTATTGTTCTATCACGAGTGGAAGGGACCTACAGTTTTATGCCAACTCCGAACGGCCAAGTTTGAGAAGCTTTTTCTGAACAGTTATACTCTTTGAGCATTGTCAGTGACTCGAAAGAGGTGGGGCCGTGAAAAGTATTTCTTGTCGTACCAGGAATCGAACCTAGACAGGTAGGTCCAAGTGCGTAGGAGTAGACGCACATACCCACAACGCCACGGGCCACCATTCTTGCACGAAATGCCTTTAATCTGGGTCTTTCGGCAAGATAATGACCCGAAACATACCAGCAAAAAAGCCAAGGAATGGTTTCGTGTCAATGGGGTTAATGTTATGGTGTGGCCCGCACAGTCACAAGACCTTAACCCCATAGAAAACTTGTGGTGTGACTTAAAGAAAGCCGTGGCGAACGCAAAGCCAACCAATAAGAGAGAACTTTGGCAAGTAGTGCAAAGCGCGTGGCAGAATATTACAACCAAGATATGCAAGGATTTTGTGGACTTCATGCCACATCGGTGCAAATCAGTTCTAGAGAATAAGGGGTTTACAACCAAGTATCTTTTGTTTAATACCCATTTTTTTGTTTGATGTCTAACAATTTTTTTTTTGTTTTTTAGTTTCAATCAACACTACTAAAAGGTGATTTTTTAAAAGCTATAGGAAAGTTTTTCACAAAAAAAAAAACACATAAAATTCAAAAAAATGCATGAAATCTTTATTTGAATCGATAGCACGGTCCATATAATTTAATGTTTGAGGATTATTTCATGCAAATGTTGACCTTGACTGCGCCTCAAATGGTCCATCCGCTTAGTCCAATTTTGGCATACTCCTTCCAACATTTCGGCCGGTATCTCACGAATAAATGCTTCAATGTTGTCTTCTAATGCGTCAATTGAAGCGGGCTTGTCTGTATAGACATGAACTTTAACATAGCCCCACAAAAAATAGTCTAAAGGCGTTAAATCGCACGATCTAGGCGGCCAATTGACCGGTCCCGAACGTGAAATAAAATGTTCACCGAACTCGCCCCTCAATAAGTCCATTGTTGCGCGTGATGTGTGGCATGTGGCACCGTCTTGTTGAAACCACATGTCATGCAAGTCAAGCTCTTGCATTTTGGGCAAAAAAAAGTTGGATATCATCTCACGGTAGCGCTCACGATTCACAGTTACGTTACGATTCGCATCATCTTTGAAGAAGTACGGTCCAATGATGCCACCAGCCCATAAACTGAACCAAACTGTGACGTTTTCTGGATGCATTGGTAGCTCTTGCAATGCTTCTGGCTGATATTCACTCCGACAATTCTGCTTATTTACGTACCCATTGAGCCAAAAATGAGGTTCGTCATAAAATGGAAGAAGCGCGCGATGAACTTTCTTAACAGAGCACGCATTTTGATAATAAAATTCAATAATTTGCAAGCGTTGTTCGTTTGTAAAACGATTCATGGTTAAATTATAGACCAAACTGAAGATGTTTGTGAAACAAAACACGAAACGTGCGTCAGCTGTTTAAACCAGTGTTGCCAAAAAAATAATAGTTAAAAAATCATCCTTTATTATTTTGAACAGGGAAATTCTGTATGTAGTGTTTTATTGCTTTATATTTTTAAATTCCAAGCTATAAATGTTGTCAATTAAGAATGAATTATTTTGTTAATGTACAATCTCGGTAACTTATGCCAACTGAAGTACTCATGGATCCTTAGAGAATGCAGGGGATGCAAGGGAAACATCCCAAAGCATCAGCTTCGTTGTTGGTCCCCTTATTTATGCTCTTTCAGTGAAACTCGTGCAGTAATGATTTTCTAGACAGAACAGCAGATAGGCCATGAAGCGGGTGGTGGTGCCAAAAGAATAATTTTTCACACAAATCCTTGACGCATACATCGGCACAGACAATGCCAGCCAGCAGCAGCTCATATGCAGACACATCGCTTCCTTCCACTAATTTCCACACGTACAGTCCCTTTCAGTAAATCATGCAAAACCCATTAATTTCCCTCGAAAAATAATCATTTTTTCGAGAATCAGAACGCACTAGCGTCTCATCGAGCGCCCTATCTCAGTCAAAGAAGTCAATAAATTACACTATCAAAGCAAAGCAATCTCATTGAGATATCAGGTGCTTGCAGATGAAACAAAACCGAGACCCATTCGCAGGCTAACGTGGAACCGCAGAACCGACGAGAGCGAACAGACCCCATCGCCGTCGCCTGAAAGCACTCGAGTTCATTGAAGAATCTGCGAGGGTATTCGAATGGAGTGCTAATCGGACGGTTCATTAATCAAGTCACGAGAAACTGACAGCATCGAATGGAGTAAGTGATTCCGTTGAACGCTGACTGAAGTGCTGCAAGTCATCATGCGTTTGGGGAATGTACAAACGATGTGACTGCCAAATGGGAAGGAGGAGGGCGAGTCAATTGAGTTCCGATGCAATTGATTCTCTCAATGCTTGGGCTGAGCCAGTTTGGGGGAGCTTGTCTGGAACTGTTGTGCAGCAGAAGTACAAGCCACGTCGGATCATTGACAATTATTGAGAATTGGGTACAAGCGTCGGAGCTTTTTGTGCGCCCCATGTGCCACACAGAGCAGTTCAACGACCTCCACGTCGTTCATCCACATTTTTCTGTTTCCCGCATCAGATCGACCCCCGTCCAAGCACCCTTAAAGATGCAATTCAATCAAAGTAATGTATCCTTACGAGCGAGTCAATAACTGCTGACTGACTCATATTTTCTTGGCGACAGGCCCTCGTTAATCGAAAAACAGTGGCGAAGCCCAGAGCAAGTCCATCCCTTATCCAAACACAATCAACTTGGCACTTGTTTGTTAGCAAATTGAATTGACTCCTTGGCACGATATGATGAACAACTCCCACACTACAGAGGCATGTGCGCATAAGTGTGCGGAGTGCGGACTGGTCGGCTGTTGGATGGCAATAATTTGCCAAATGAATGCGTTCTCAGACAAATTGCATGTTTGAGTTGTTGGAATGAATTGTTTGCCTTCGGCGTGTGAGGGCGATGAATGTGTGAAATTGACTTTGCACTGATTAAGTGTACTGCACTGACTCACTGCTGCTGCAATTGAATTTGACGACAATGAAAGTAATCTCCTCTCCAAATAACTGGGAGTGGTCTGCGAAATAATGCACAATTATGGTATTTCGGTTTGGGTGTCCTTTATGAATGGGCATTGGTGGAGAATTCCTAATGAGTTTGTGTTTTGAATTTCAGTGGTGAAGACTTACAAATGCCTGACCATAAAGGAGGGACCTGAATGGCAGGATGTATGACTGCTGGCCAGTGAAAGTGGAAGCTTGGATGAAAGCCGAACAGGAAAAGCAGCATTGAACAGGTTAAGGGAGGCACTGAGAATCTATCCAGCCGAGTAACGTTGAAACTTGAGTTCCGTGAGATATAAGTCTCATTAATGTTCAAAAAACTGATGTAGTACTGACGTATAAGTCTAGTTTAAGAGACCAAATAACAACCAAAGTCTTTCGAATTGTTATATTTCAGCAGCTGTTGAAATTCCGAATAAACTGCTGTCAAAATATTCACTAAGACTTGCCATTTCCTCATGCATAGTTTGTGGAACGTCCGCAAATTATTGTAAAATATCAAAATTTCGTCTCAGTTGTAAATATGAACGCAACTTGAATATCGTGGCTGCAGTTTACAGGCAATTCATCTCACCGTTTCAGACAGAGCTTGAATGAAAATCAAGAAAATATAACCGCCGTAGCGGCCAATATCAAGAACCAGAAATTCAGAAACTCGGCGCCGATCAGCTAAATAGGGCATCGCCAGATAGCCGGCACGGCATATCTTCCCTCCGTGTTGACGCAGTAATTGCAGGGGGTAGGCTTCAATTCGGAAATTGAGCACTATTAATGCTGGAGTAGCGTCCAGATTTCGGGCGGAGCCCAATTTTGGCTCAGCAGCTATATCAACAAGTTTACTTACTTTTGTTGTTGCAAACACAATCCACACGTTTTCGAAAAAGTATCAATGCATCAACAAAGGTTGACTGTTTGGTGCGGTTAAATGCATGGCGCCATCATTGGACCATGTTCCCTTCGAAATGTGACGATCAATGGTCTAGAATTGAGCGACAACTTTCTGTAACCGGCACGCGTTCACATCAATGTACCCGATATGTGGTTCCAACAAGACAACTCTACGTTCCATACAAGCAACGCAACGCTTGAAGTTGTGAAGGGCAAATTTGGCTACGGTGACTGACGGCGTGCGTTCATCAGCTGGCCACAGCGATCATGCGACTTGACACCACTCGATTATGTACTCTGAAGAAACGTCGAGGCGTTAGTTTATGCTAACAAGCCAACTACTTCGGACGATCTGGAGACCAAATTTCGGGACGCTATTGCCGGATTAACGCCTCTCATTTTGGACCAAGTATCACATTTTGGATCGACCGCTTGAAGCACTGCCAGCTAAACTTAGACTGTCATTTGAAAGATG
Source organism: Eristalis pertinax (assembly GCA_907269125.1). NCBI lineage: Eukaryota > Metazoa > Arthropoda > Insecta > Diptera > Syrphidae > Eristalis > Eristalis pertinax. The sequence continues at coordinate 56,008,921 of OU026147.1, read as the reverse complement.
TGCTATTTTAGACATAATGGCATGAATGTAGCTTCAAAATAATGACAGGATAAATATAATACCTCAATCCGTTGTGGTTTTATTTACATTCCTTTTCCTATTAGTCTTATCTGGTCACTCTCTATAAGGTTATTTACACTGAAGGTTAAGGGATATAATGAGGCTTTATCCCACTCACTTGCCTTGATTTCAATTAAATTTTAGTGGGGCGCAGAATACCATTGCAAAGTCGGCGAAACCTGCCTCTGTGTCAGTAGTACAAGGTGGCACAAAAACAATGTCCCTGTCGGAAGGTACTATCATTTTGCTAATGTACATCGCCATTTCAACGTAATCATACTTGACATTTGTGAACTAGCTAGACAGCTGCATTATACAAACAGACAAGCAATGCAGAGCTTTACTCCGCAAGAGCGTCGAATAATTTTGCGATTGACGTACGAACGATTACTTTTGAGCCACCTCATAGATGGATGCTGAGCCGCCTCAATTACCTTCTGAAAGCCATGCTTTTTTACTTCATGGTCCGAAATTTCCTTCCGATTCAAAAAGTTGGTTTGAACTTAGACGAATGGATGAAGAGCTTGGATTGCCATAACGCGGAGGTGTTAGACCTTTATCATTCCGTTTCTCCATGCTCCTTGCATTTGACTTTCAGCATAAAATGAAGAGGCAACAAAAGAAGATTAATTAATTTGTCTATCCTTCTACACGGCAATCTGTCCTCTCGTTGCCTCCAAATGCGACCAAGAATGTCACACAATGCTGACCATTTAGTATATTTAGTTATGCGTGGCGCTTTCAGACTGCCTTTGACTTTGTTATGTTGTTTTTTTCTTCGTAGCAATGAAAACCAAGTCCAAGCTGATCGCAAGCTGCCACGAAGAGCTCAAGGTGCGGTACTCGACAATTCTCTGCTGAGTCCCAGGTCACAGGGTGACGACGCAGCGGATGAACTTGCCTTGGGTTCGAAACCGACCAATCCCAGGCAATTCTGTGCATCAAACCACCTCTTGCGGATGCCCAGAAGAAGGTGGATGACACGATCATAGAAGAGGCTAATGAAAGGTACAACTTTCTAACCATCTGTGAGACGACCCGGTGTTCTGCTCCAAGTTGTACAGTGCAAAAACCGCCGAACTCTTTCAATGCGACAGAAATTTGCTAGTGATGGCCATAACATCAGAAAATGGGACTAGCCTACGACTGTCACTGCCCCGTTCTCTGTCAGTTGAAACTTACATGCTAGAGATTATTCGTCGGAATCAAACAAAATCAGGTCTGCCGCTCACACTGACGTTTGTGACGAACATCAGTACATCAAGGAAACCCCGCCGAAAACATAGCTGCCGTCCGTGGGAATGTACAGGAAAGCGTTTTTTCGGGTCCTGAGCCTGAGTCTGTATCGAAACGAGGTTAAATTTTGAACGAAAGGTTTCGTCAACAAGCAAAATTGCTGAATTAGGGACCACGCCAGTCCACAAAATGACACTGCAGCCACGGAAAGTCACGGTTTTGTGTGATTTGTGGGTCGGCCGTACCAGCGGATCGTATTTCTTGGGAAATAACTATCGCATTGCCATCACCTTCAACGGTCAGCGCTACCGATCGACGATTACCTATTTCTGCTTCGATGTGTCGGGCGAGGCTAATGAAATAAAAACGAGGAATAAAAACGATCCCTTTCCTCAATCTACTCAAATAGTAGCAGAAGCTACCCTTTTGAGCAAAGGAAAGAAAGGTCAACGATCGGGTGAATCAGAGAGGACGTACCACGCCGAATCGTGTTTGGATCGCGAATGGGTACGGTCGTTGATGTTATACCTCAATACAAGTGAACGACATGTGATTCCAACTGGACGACGCACAGCTTATGTCACAATGAACACGAACACGAGCGCGTTAAGAGCATGCTTATCTCACACAGAGGCGGGATTAACTCCCAGATCGCGCGGCTTTCATAAAACCTGACTAACTCTATGGAAATGCGGACAATCGACTTCCTCTAAGCTCGGCTTACACTAAATCCCCTTCGAATTAATCTAATTCAAAGGCAACCTCGAAATGGGGCTTCTCCAGTTCCATGAAATCTCGGGCGCTCGTTTCGCAGGCTGCATTCTCACGTCGTACCTCACACTCGCATGGAAATCGTTGTCCCATTTGTCTGCTTATCCTTCGAGGATATGAACTCCCCCAAACGCCCCCCCCCCCCCGTGGGGGCCCATCCCATTAACAATTTCTGTTTATTGTTCGTATTTGCGTCTTCGCTCATTCCTAATATGTGCCATCGTCGTCGTATTTCTTCGATTGTGCGACATTCTTCTCCGACTCCCCTCTCGGCGCAGCACACAGCACATACATCGCCTAATGCTTTCATTTGCTGGAGACATTATAAATGAGCACACTTGGGGGACACACGCTATGTGCGGAAATGTACACATGTAATTGATACATGCGAGAGGCGGCAGGCGGTGGGCGGCAGGCGGCAGAGGTTCAATCATTTATCTTTCGCTGCGTATTTTTGCGCAGATTATCACCGAGATTGTGACTACGCCGAATGTCTGTCATTTGACGTTCGAATGACAGGCGTACAGACGGGGAAGGCGGTCGTTTGGGGAATTGACAGTTATGTGCCCTATTTCCTTTTGCTTTCAATGAAAGGATGCTTTAATGAGATAATCTTATCCAAATCGAATCCGAGAGGGAATTGAACTCCAGTCTTAATTGAAGACAATCGCGATGGCGGCTGTGTACGGGCGCTGACAACGAGTTCACTGTGCCAGATTCACGGGGAATTACTTTTGTCAACATGTCCTCCTTCGAACACGATGACATGAAGTGAAGAACAACAAGGATACAGCTAATCTCGTTTGCTTCCTCTAATCTTCACGGAAGCGTACATTAACTCACGTGTCGGAGTGATGGCTTGACTGTACGGTTGACTGCCACCATTTGTTAGACAAGGCAGATGTACTGTCGATGATGGAATGTTCTGGAAGCTGAATCGAGGACACATCAGGTGTTTGGCACCATTAATCAGCAAAAAGTCATGAAATCCAAAATTTGTCACGCATCCCGAGTGACCACGACTTCGCTGTCTTGTCACGTAACTCCCAAAGAGCCCACGTCCTGACTCCTGTGACAACAGGCTCCAAGTCCATTAAAAGTGAGATGCTTCATGACGATTTTTGCAATAATTTCCCAGCAAACTTTTGACAAAACTTTTGTGAAACGTAAATCAAAAGCACTGCTTCTGTGGGGTGGAGGGGGGGGGGGGGGGAGGACACATGACTTCAGTCATTCTGTGGAACAAGTCTCGATTTCCCAAAATCCAATCCCCTGAAGAAATTAATTTGCCAGCATTCGTCTAGACACGTTGTGCTGTGTCCTCCGGGGTGAAACTTTCCCCGGCTCTGGCAATTAGGACGCTTCATTAATTTATTCAATTCAACGGAGAATTTGTGTAACAAACCGTAAAGCATCTACGTACCTCCACAGACACCCGCTCAGACCGAGTGCCCACCCTCCGGCATGGCATGCCTTATTAATGAGATAAGACTGTGGCCAGCTTTGTCGAGTTTGCAAACATTACTCGCAGTCTGACTAAACAGATTTCGAAATGATGATACATCGTCGGGGGCGGACGAGCGTGACCACAATCCAATGGGGCAACGAAGACCGTCCCGGGTTCATGGACCTCACGCATTCTGTATCGATTTTGTGTTTTGTGACTTCCTTGGAAGTGCTATAGGCGACCGACTGAACTAACTGACGACTGACTGACGACTGACTGACGACTGACTGACGACTGACTGACGACTGACTGACGACTGACTGACGACTGACTGACGACTGACTGACGACTGACTGACGACTGACTGACGACTGACTGACGACTGACTGACGACTGACTGACGACTGACTGACGACTGACTGACGACTGACTGACGACTGACTGACGACTGACTGACGACTGACTGACGACTGACTGACGACTGACTGACGACTGACTGACGACTGACTGACGACTGACTGACGACTGACTGACGTCTGACTGACGACTGACTGACGACTGACTGACGACTGACTGACGACTGACTGACGACTGACTGACGACTGACTGACGACTGACTGACGACTGACTGACGACTGACTGACGACTGACTGACGACTGACTGACGACTGACTGAACTGACTGACGACTCTGACGGACAGAGGGACTGAAGGATTCTTGAACTGTTTTGGATGTCGTGGCGCCCATTGGATATTAAAAGGACGAACATTCTCTACTGAAAGTGATCCCTTTCCCACTTCAAGCACGAACGAAGACAAACTCGCTCCACAGTGTCGACGACACCTGAAGCTCATAAAAGTCTTAACAGCAAGCCATGCGCGATACAAATTTAAGCCTCCCAGACCTTCATAAATAAAAGTCATTCCACAGCGGACCGCTGATAACATGAGTTTTAAAAAGCGGCTCAAATGAAACACTCCGCCCCGCTATGCGCGACTTGGAGGTTTGCATACGCGTACTTACACGCACCCTCTTTGTCCGTAATCGGCTTACATTTTTCATCGCCTTTTAATAAACAAAAATATGAGAGAAGAAAAAAAGAAGAAAAGAAGAATGAAAATCCCGCGATAAGGACACCATGTGTCGTAATTCCTGCGAACAGATTTCGCACATGTCTCTACACCAGGCTGTGTGAGGTCCACGCCGTCATAACTCGCTTTTACGAGTGCGGATAATAATTCGCACAAATGATTCATTTTTGTCCCCGATACCGCAGATGAGGGTGATGGCGTCCACCCCGACACACTCCACTCTGCCACCCACATGAGGATTGCGATTTTTTTTCAAAGCCACCCGCCGTTGTCGTCGCCTTCGGTGACCTTCTTCCGGTCGGCTTGGCATGGCATTTAAATCTGCTCGAGACACAAGTGTGAGTACCAACGTCTATTGGACTGGGTACAGTGAATGGATAAGGAAAGTGTGCCACACAAGGATTCCTCTCGTTTATCGGTTAGTGTATTCTTTCATTGATTGAGCATGGAATTCGATTCGTTCGATGACGGAATGCTTTGTTGACGGTTTGAAGAGTCCTGCCGTCGTATGGTCTCGTCCTTGAATGCGGCTGTGCTCTTTGATTGCTTTATGGGCGGCCGTTAATTGATTTAACGGTTTTATTGCAGCACACAGACGCACGGAAATGCGGCGATGTTTGGGCATCGACATCGATGAGACTTTACGAGGCCCTTTAGGAAACTAATGATTGAATGGAGGTTAAATTAAATGGTTGGTGCTTAAGCTGGCCCTAACTACCAATATGTTTCCGCGGCAATTTGGGGTTGATTGGCGAAGAGCTTTGAATGGTCTCTTCTGGAGTTTTCGAGTCATTTGGACGATTTATTTGAGATTAACACTTCGGGAGGAGGGGCATTTATGTCAGTTTTTAAAGGCTTTTTGCGTGGTTTCTTCTTTGGTTGTTTGAACGAGGGATGAGTCGCGACATTTCCTATCTAAGTCCATTCACAGCTGAACCATAATGTGCTTCATGATCGGTTTGATTCGGAAGACAGATGAGGTGACAATGTCCTCAAAGAAGAGGCCTCAAATTCTGGAGTCCATTCGAAGTGACTTTCTGCCTCCCACTGACTTCTTCTTCTCCTTCGAGTGGTGATACAGTTCGGGGTGCAGCTGGGTCTTAACCAACAAACCGCTCTAGCTAGCAATCCCCTGATGATGGGACAATACCAAGAATAAGAGTGGTCAAGGAAAATAAACTAAATTCTAGTTCAACTTCCCCCTGACTGACGTGTAGGTAAAAATATCCATTATCGCTTCGCCAGAGTGGTGAGCCAGTGCCACCCCCGCTAATCACGTCAACGGATCAAAAGTTCATCGCATTTATTTGCATTTCTGCACACTCACGTGCTTGACCTCAATCCATTAAGGGCCGCAGGAAGGACAAACATGGGCTGGTGGTCTTCCTGTAGTAACCAAAATAAAAGGTCAGTAGTTTCAGGAAAAATCCACTCGACGCGCTCCTCCACACACTCTCTGCCACTCTCTCTCTCTCTCTGAATTTGCACATCTCTCACCTGGTTTGGCTGCGAAGAGCACAACAGCTTTGGCTGCAACTCTCTGTGCCAGCTGGGAGCTATTCCAAGCACCCCCAAGGCGCATGCCCCAAAAAATCACAGAAATCAATGTCGGCAGCTTGCAGGGGAAATGCCTTCCATCCTTCTGTCACTTCTGAAGCCTAAGTGTGAGCCGAACCCCCCGAGCAGCCACAACAAGACCGATTCCCACTCCTCCCAATGAGTTGAGTTGGTTAATCCGCAGATTCCCTGTGCCAGTTGGAACACAATTACCACTCTCTGCGGATCCATTAACTTCCGCCATCAGCTCGTGCTGGTTGCGAAGCGTATACTTCAGACACCTGCAGTATCCACCCCGTGGCTACAAATCTTACGAAAGTCAAAAGGAAATTGTTCCCTGCTCTACGTGTGTTTTAGCGGGGCATATACGAGTTCATTAAGTCAAATTTCCTGCGTGTGTATTACGGTGATTACGTAACCTAATGAGGGATGTAATGACTCCTTCCTAGAAGCCACGCAATATTCATCTGCGTTCAGGTGATGGCGACGGGGCACATGCGAGCGGTGTGACTTTTGCGAATTTAAGGCTTATTTCGGTAATTTGTGGGATGTGCGGTGACAGCTCCCACGCCAGAATGTGAGCTATTTTCGAACGACAAAAAGTATGTTATACGTGCTCTCACCTTAATGGATGATTCTGTGCTGAATTGCAGATGAGAGGAAAGCAGATATGTCAGTGCGTTGGGTGGATGGCTTTCATAGAGCTGCCGCCTCGCAGTGGGGCGGGGGAAGTATTCTGACTAGGCGATGAGAGTTTTTGGCTAACAGTGGCACGAGTTGTTCGAAATGTGCAACTCCTCCCACAATGTTTGAACCAGTTTTATTGTAGTCCGGAGGGTTTTATGTTTCAGTCGATTGAAGTAAAGGGTGGGCCCTCTGTTAGTTTATTTTTCAGTTTAATCTATTTTTAGCAGCTTTCCTTTAGATATTGGAATTCAATTCAAATGACAGTCTCTGTAGGCTTGGGAGTAGCTCATCTTATCAACCGAATTTTCACAAACATACGCAGATCATTTTATGTTACAATTGGAATATTGCGTCGGTCTACAAAAAAACGGTCCGAATTTCTGCAGTTGGTTGTTTTCTGAACAAACCCAACTGAGGAAAGAGGGAGGCCGTCTGTGGGTGAAGAAGTAAGTAGATAAGGACGATGTGAAGATGAATTTTGGCTCTGATTCTGAAGCTAATAATAATAATATGGGTGGCGCTACAGCCCGTAGAGAGCCAAGGCCTAGCTTCTCAGCAACCACTCGTGCTGTGCGTGCTATTCTTCTGTCACGATTGGAAGGGACCTACAGTTTTATACTGACTCCGAACGGCCAATTTTTGAGAAGCTTTTACTAGACAGTTATACTCTTTGAGCATTGTTAGTGACTCGAAAGAGGTGGGGCCGTGAAAAGTATTTCTTGTCGTACCAGGAATCGAATCTTGACAGGTAGGTCCAAGTGCGTGGGAGTCGACGCACATACCCACAACACCACGGGCCAACACGATGGTCATATTTAAGACCATACGTTTTTCAGATCTACGCGACAAGTCGTAGAAGTTGTCTGCAATTGACTTCTCCCAAGGGGACTTTGTCTCATTTATAGAACACAATTTAACGTGTATACGTGAAAGAGGTAGATCCGTGAATTAATAAAGCTTTTCGTTTTGCGGACTGATCTGAGGACCTTAACAAAGAAGTCTATGGCGCTACTTAAGTAAGCAATATGCACACAAAAATGTTTACACCGAGTGTGGCAAATGCAACTATGCAGACTGTACCGATCTTAACAACAGAAAGAAAAAGCCAAATCATGTATTGTGAGACGGTATTAGAACAGATGCCATAGACAACTTCATCACGTGTTTGCAACTAATATAAGTATGCAGGCTGTACCAACATTGACAGCAGAAGCCAACAGACAACACAAGCCAAGCCATTCATTGTCAAGCGGTAATCCCATGAAGCCAAACACGCTGTTTGCTATGCATGAAGAAGCTGCCGAACGAGTACTTCATTTTCTCTCTGTTGTTGTGTACGCTGTATGTAAGCCCAACAACAATGCTCTGCTATTCTTCTTTTCTCTCTTGCTAAAAGTACTGTTACGAACTCTGTGAAGGAAAGGTTTAATTTGTATGTTAACGTAGTTGTAAGTCACTCTATGTTTGGACTCAAGTGAATAAAGAGCTATTGTAAGAATATTTTGGTGTTTAATTTTTTTTTCGGAACCACGATTGGCTCTCACACATATTTATAACTCATGGGGGTACACGTATATGCCTGCTCAACGTCACCCATAAGCTCATTGCCAGATTTCTGTGTGATGGTCTAAAGACGATCGTGGGGCTTTTGGCCCGGCAAATCAAAGGTATTAAGACTAAGTGTGGCAGTACTCCTGAATAACATCGAAGTAAAGAGAGAGACAATGAGTGATTGCCTCTTGGTTGTCTATTAAGATCACGAGGACGTTATAAAAATGAGTGGCATTTAATGTACGATGAAAAAAACTAAACCACCTGGACAAAGCAGCTTGCGTCATTGCTATCGACACTCTCGCCAAAGAGAAGCAAATGGTCTATCTTAGCTGAACGGCAAACCATGCAGAGACTAGCGCAAGATGCATGAAGAAAGAAGAATGGGCAACATCTGTGTCACTTTCATTCGCTTTCCTGGGGAAAGAACAAGTCAACCAACCTCCGAGCCCCTAGTCAGCCATATGACAGAGTCAGCTGTAAAATGGTTGGCGATTTGCTCTTTTCTAACAAGCGTGCAGATTAAGCTAAGGAGGCTCGAAAGAGAGAGGAATGCCGAATAGTGAAATAAGTAGCACATAGCCATATGCTAACCAGCCCCGCGAAGTAATACCTTACGGCAGTTCCGCAGCGAAAGTGGTAGATGAGTGCAGAGTGTGGGTTAGTACGTCGGCGTATTCCCTAAATCGAGTACTTGGGTCTGCGAATCGCGCATGCTAATGGCATGGACTATTAGTATCTCAAGAAGATTTCTTGACGCAAAAACAAAAAATAATGCGTTGATGAATCGTGCAGTTTGACAAACAAGGAGCCGTTTAACATTTGAATCGGACTTCGACAAGGCGATGCGCTGTCGTGTGGTTTCTTCAATCTGATACTGGAGATGATAGCATGGAGGGCAGCTGTAAATACGGAGGACTCCACAAATTAGTGCAACTCTTGGCTTACTCGGATGACATCGGCATCGTAACGCGTTCTCACGGTGTCGTGGTAAAAGCTTTTCCGACAAAAATCATTCCGCACTGCATACTACATACGTGGGACAAAACATCTCTGTAGACAGCTACTATTTAGGTACAGCTATTACTATTGAGGTAATAAAGCAGCACGTGAACTATATGCAAACGTGAACTATACGAACGACATCTTAGTCGCTCCTGCTCAAACACACACACAAGACGTTCACGTAATCACGTGAATTATAGCTGAAATGTGGCAAATAATTAGATTTACACTCGCAACACACACTACAACCCGACGTAGAATCACCCTTGGCAACCGCAACTACTTCGGTTGGTCGTAACAACTGGAGTCAAAACGTATGACTTGAAGGACTGTTAAACTTTAATTTTGCCAGTGGAGCTGAAAAATAGTCGATAAGCAAAACAGCAGAGCTGATTTTTGGTGCCTTCGAAAGAAAAATTCTACGTCACATATAAGGTCCTCTCTGCGAGGAAGGTGAATGGAATCTACGAGCTGTACAAAGATATGGATGTAGTCCGGAAGGCAAAAATCCATCGACTGTACTGGATCGGCCACATCCAGCGTATGGACACCAATGCTGAAGGAAAGACGGTCATCGAATCCAAACCTTTTGGTTCGAGAAGGAAACGAAGACAGAATTTTAAGTATGAAGACCAAGTCATCGAGGAGGCAAGACAGCTTGGTCTTGATGACTGAAAGTAGCGTGCCCAAAACCGATATCAACAATGGATGGAACAGCTCGGTGGCGCCGTTGGTTGAGTGCCTGCCCTTGGTTAGAGGGGTCTCCGGTTCGAACCCCAGTGAAAGTAAAGTTAATACGCTGCATTCGGTTTTCAAATCTGGTTCAGTCACCATTTGTCGTTGGGATCAAATTAACTATCACTGGCATTGTCGATCAGTAGTAGTCTGACTGTGTGCTGGCGATTTCGATGACAGCACAAATACCTAACCTAAACTAACCTGTGGATGGCTTATTATCAATACAACCTGATGTGGATGATTCGATGATTCAAATAAGCGGTTCTATTCAATTAACAATGGCTTCCAGTGGTTAGGTATATGTGGCAGAACCAGAGAAGCAGTCACACTTAAACTAATAAATGTCATTTGTGTTGCATATGACTCGAAAGCGTATAAAAGTGTAAGTTGTACAGTAGCTTCAAAAAAAATCGGACCGCTATCGAGCATTACTTAGTAAATTGCAAGAGCTCTTCATTTAAAGAAGAAGGGAGTATTGATACAAAAAAGTAATGCACCTGCCAGCTAATGTTGCCGCACTCGCCCAACTCGCCAAGCGACTTTATTCAGTTTATTCGTGTTAATGTCTGGGATGTCTTTGGTTTAGTATTGATGAAAGCATTTCACTTAATTACATCAGTACTGAAATGTCATGAGGTACGCTTGGGTTGATGGTTTCCAGTTTCCTACCAGCTCTACTGAATCTCCCTGCATCGATGAGTGGCTCAAAACATCTTTAATTTGCATTTAAAATATTTCAGGATTCGTTTATCGTTCATTTCCCATAGCATACGCCATCTATTTTGTATTGGTCGTAAATGTCCACATAGCCATGTGAGAGCAGACCCATTTCGCAAATTGACTTTGACGCTAGCCGTGGCCTTATCTGGAGCGACAACATTCAGATCAGTCCCACAGCTGTCAACTACTCCGTGGAGTGTGTAATTTAGTGCTGCCGTCGATTCATAAAGGCAACAGCACTTTATGATGCACTCTATGTGACGGGAAGTCGTCTCATTTTCCAGCCGTTGGTGCTTCGGGAGTTCTTAAGAATTTCCTGTGACCTATCCATGAGAAAAGAGGAATTGGAACTGCTTATCCTATCGCCTCAGAGCTCAATCAACTAATTTCCGGCGCTACTTATAAACAATGACAGCCATGATAATTTTCCCACAAAAGTTGTTTAAAATCAGCTGAATTTCATGGAAACCACACGTAGTCAAGCTGCATACTCCCATTTCTAGATTCCGCTTCAAGTCGGAACCAGATACGATTCTTACGTAATTCCATTTCCCATTCCACACATTCTTGAAATACACAAATGCACCATCTGTTAATTTGGCAAAACAAACATTTTCCAGAAATCAATAGTCGTTTTCCACTCGACTGGCACTCGACTCCTTTGTGCTCCCGCACTCGTGTGTCGTATTTCATTTCGGAAACAGCACCCAACAGAGACTTCCGCCTTTGCCAGCGAAGTGCTGCAGTTTACTTAATTTCCATTTCAATTTTCATGACCTCACCAGAAGTCAGAACTAAGCTTGGATCCTCTTCTGTTATCGGTCAATACCCGTCGACAAGAGATACCTGAATTGTTGTTCGAATATTAAATAGTTCTCGTCCGCGCCTCATTGTTCGACGAGCACTGGCGAACTCTCTAGAAAATTTAAAGCGAAACTTCAGTCATTTCAAAGCGAGTGGATACAAAAGGATAACGTTGTTGTGGGGAAACAAAGGAGGACAATCGAAAAGCTGTGACACCGCACCCGCACGCCCACCCAACGCAGACACTCGAATGGCATTTTCCCACAGTCCGCAAGCTCCTCTCCGAAAGGCAAACAGTGGCGAGGGACGATGTGAGTTTCCAATTCAATTGATTTCTTTTCTTTGCTGCACCAGTGTTTGCCAGTAGTTTTGCAGAATCTCTGTTTGCGATACACGCTTGTGCTGGTTATCGTCTAGAAATGGGTTTTCATAATAACCCCCGTGGGGTGACAAAGAAAAAGTGAAACCTCGTGATGCAGACGTAAACATTGCAATATGTTGGTCCCGCTGGGATTCGCTCCATCGCAGAGCGGCGGAGCTCAACTAGCAGTGTGTGAGATTAGATGGGAATCTAACCTGCGGCGGGGTTATGCGACAGTGGAGGCACGCTCCTCGACTCGGTTATGCTTTACTCCCTCGTTCATCCGGTGATCAGACTCCTGCCTCTGGGGCATGGTGTCCCTTCTGAGGGTCGTGGCCTTTTCTAGGCTGTGAAGGTGGGAAACTGTGGCCAACTTTGTGCGTCGATTTTAAATCGATTTTCGGATGTCACATGTGGGGGCAGATATGAACACGGCACGGTGTGTGCCCTTCAAAGTTTAATTGTGTCGAGAAAGGGCACGGAGGAAATCGCACCCTATTCAAAGCAGAATCACTTGCATATCAACTCCCTTAACTTTAGATTACAATCCTATGTCTATGGATGTTCAGGGTCCGTAGTCTGCAGCGCGAGAGTTTTCCACTTGTGGGTGGGTTTTTCGCAGCAACCCTCTAGTGTTGGGAAGGTTTTGTAAAAGTGACCATTATTCAGTGGCGACGACATTTCGGAGAAATTCATTCGAGTTTCAATGATATTTTTGTCATATTTACGAGTATGATGTGTAATCCAAGAACTGAGACTGAGATAGAGACAATGGGGTTGTTGTTCGGAGACAAAGGGAAGTAGAGGTGCTCGTGTGAGAGTCACAAAAGGAATTCTTATCCAAATTCTCATCTTATCCAATAGATTAGGACTCAAGGAATTTTGTAGTCTCGCATGTTTACACTTTGTTCAAGTCTCTTGCATGAATTGTCGAGGGGTCATCTTTAAAAAATACCTTATCTCAGACATTAGTTTATAGATCTCCAAGATGATCGATCAACAGGGAACAGCCAGCAAATCTACTTACTTACTTACTGACAACATACGGCCGTAGTACATACCGCAAAGTTGTTGATTGGTCTCAATTTGGTGGGATGCCAGCAACTGTGACAACGAGAACAGATAACAACACAAACAGATAAAGTCCCATTGACATTCTCAACTAGAACGTGGTAACGTTTGTGGAGGTCTTCGTCCTAAGCGGTGTCGATGGAGGAACCCACTACACCACGGCGACCATATTTTGGAATTTTTGCCTAAAAATGGTGATTCATCAAATCATACAAATTTTGAATGTATGCTAATGCGGTGCTTTTAATCTGTGCGGCAACTTACTTATCAAACCTGCTAGCCTTGAAGGGCGTGAGCCTGAGAAATAGCTGCTTTCTATTATTGACGATTTAGGTACACTGTTTCCTGGGCTTCGCTGGTTATCCAGACCAATCTCTCTAGCGTCCCCGGTGATTTAGTCTTTATACCGGAGTTTCGGTCTTCCAGAAGTGTTGTCCATGATCTAGATGTGGTCGAGCCAGTGTAGTTGCTGGATTTTTGCCTTCTGCATAAAGATGTGGAATCTTTGCACCGCTGATAGAGTTCGTGATTGTGTCTTCACCACTATGAGCGTCTGGCACAGATCTCAATTCAGTGGACTTCGACGGAAATCCTTGTGCTGGGTCCAAAGAACCCAGCTCCAACTCTAGAATCCATCTTTGAGCCGTCTATCAGTGGCGTGGCGTCCATATAAACCGATTCCTACTGGGTTACCCTTTAAAATTGTACTTTCCAACAAGATATACAACAAGTAACATATATGCATACACCTGGCATGCCAGCAACAACTTTTACCAACACAGAAGCCCACAACCCGCTAGTCAATAGTCATCCGCTTTCATATAGTTCTATACCGCTCCACGTATACTCATACACTACACACATCATATTGCATGCCTATTCTGCAACATCACATATTCCATAGGCCACAGGCGCAGAGCATCATTCTTGGGCGCAGAGTAACCTCATAAATATCGGCTTATAAAATATGTGGCTGGTTTTCTTGCATTGTTTTCCCTTTATCGTTCACTGTGTCTGACTCACCTCTAATACACGCTTTCTTATGCAAAAAAATAACCCACTTTTCTTCGACTTTCTTGGTGAATTTTGTATGTACACAATTTCTGTTTGAAAAATTGAGTTATGAAGCAGATTGCCATTCGTAACTGGATGTGATTTTGAGTGTAATTTTAGTAATTTTAGCGGTCGCCTACCTGATGGAATCGCATTCAAGGCACGGCCAAGGCCAGCTTCGCCCGAAATACATGAACTTCTCCACTTTCTTAAATGGGACTCCACTAAGATGAATAGTTCATTGAACAGGCCTTCTGGAAATTACCATAATCTCTGATTTGTCCACGTTAACCTTCATCCCAACATTTGCACACACGGCAACAAACCGAGTGTGCGCTGCAGTTCCGTCTGGGAGGATGTGCGGATAACTAAGTCATATTCCAAATAAAGATGGTTTACCCTCAACTCTTCCGATGTGAAACATTTCCCACCTCGGCTGCGCTGCAACATCCAGTCTATATATTTATGTAATGAAAAGTAGAGGCGATAAGACGCACCCATGGCAAGGCCTGACTTCTTCCGACTTACTTTTTAAAATTTGCAAAAAACGCCACTGCCGTCTACCATAGCAGAATCCCATTTTCACGGTCGAATATTTCAACCTCAAATAACCTGGCATTGTACAAAACATCACTTTTAGGGATTTAGTTGAGTATCCTGAGGTGACCCCGGCTGTTAGGTCACCTGGCCTGTACTTATACTCTAGCTGCAGTTTGATAGCATATTCGGCAGCCTTCCTAATGAAGATGCTAAGGGAGTTAGTCCGACTATGGCTTCAAGAGCTGTTGCGGGGCAGTTACGCATGATACCAGCTATACCAAGAAATGGGTTTCTTTGCAACTTCTTACACGATCTTACTTCAACTACCTTAAATACCATCTTTCATCGCAGTTCAATGATTCCCGCACTGGAAGAGATGGAATGCACTGATGTCATGTTGTCCAGACGTTGTGTCACCGTTGGCGTGTGCTGGGAACGGATGTTCGATGTTATTTTTGAGGCTGCTGTTTGTTCGGAGCGTAAGCATTCGCGGTCTTAATAAACCTAGACCCATAATTATAGATGGCGATACAGCCCGTAGAGGGCTAGACCCCATCTTGTTAACCGAGTATGGCGAAATTAAAACGAATCGAATAATTCAACAGGAACAGGAAGTGAAAACAGAATTCGCTTTCAGTTGGTTACGTCAAAATGAGCACATTGCACATGTACGTCAAAACTGCTCTTATTCAAATCGAGTTGTACTGTCTCGTTCAATACCTAGTTGGAGTTCGGCGTTGGCCCTGTTTCTCATGAGATGGTCATGGTGGCTTACTTGTTCTTCTACCACATACAGTGGATTCGCAATAGTCCAGCCTCTGTCTTAAACGCCATCGCCTTTAATCCGATAAGCCTTAAACTCATAATATGACTCGAGTGTACGTTCAATTTTTGTTGGAAAATCTTCGTTAATGTGTGTCAAACTGGATAAACCGACAATGCCTTGCAAAAAGTTTGTCGAATTTCCGCGTGTCCACAAGAATATTATCTGAGACCGAGTTAGCGGAATTGAGTTGCAACTATTTGCTTCAATACCAACTCTGGTTAACTCGATTTATAAAAGTTTCGGTTAAGCACATCATCGGCAACAATCACTAGTTGTACAACCAATGGAGAGAGACTCCAAGTCGTGCCGTATAAACGTCTGCTGGTTTATAGTGCTCTAGTAGCGCGCTCTTTGACCGACTTGCTATGTGAATTCCAGTTAAGCCGTTTCACCACGATTACTGCACCTCGCTGGAAGAGACTACTGTGGTTGCTTGCTATGCTATGGGTTCAAGGTTGTCTCATATCTTTTTTGAGAAGGGCACTTGAATGGTCTTACAGGGATTGATGTATAATCTTTCTGCGCTACACTGGGCGTAATCACCAGTTCCACAGATCAGCTAAGAGTTTCTTGATAACTATTGACCATAACAGTGGTGGAAATAAGCCTTCCTTGTGGGCACCCCTTGGTAACGGTTATCGGTAGAGTTGCGCTAAGTTGCGATTTTATATCCACAGGTAAAACTCTGATTGCGATTTTCTAATCACAGTGATCTTAAACTGTAATTGCTGTGAATTAAAACTTTTTATTTTATGTTGTAGCCTCTGAGTAATTTCACACTGAAAAATATGAGGGGCAACTATAGACATAGCGTACTCAGATTTTATACACACGCACAACATTTCATTCACATCTGCCACACTTCATGACGTTAAACATGAAATCGTTTGTGGGAAAGAGCAACTAAGACATATTTATGATTTCAAACCGTGGTTGTAATTGTGAAAAAGTAGCAACTCAATCGCAATCGCAGTTTAAATCACAGTCGAAAGCAAATTGCGATTTTTCAATCACTGTGAAAATTTGCTGTTAGTGATTTTTTGCGTAAATCTTGTTATAAGAAGCGAAACTCCTCCAGAAGAGGAAGTGGTATAACGACTTTTCAGCATGACCCTTAACCATTAGTTGTCGATACTGCTGATCGCTCTTGTGATCATGTCGCAGCCAGTGTTATCGAAAGCGCCTTCGATGTCGACAAATGCATATGAGGCTATCGATTGCATCAAGGTACTAAATTTTACCAAAATATTGGGACACGCTTTATTTCGTCGATCACTCTCTCTCGAATTACTGACAATTTTTAATTATGACGCTCGGTATCATTCCTTCAATATTCCTTATCCAGAAAAAGATTCGTTAAAGAACATTAGTGCATGGGTGAAAAAATCAGGGTTCTGCACGTCTTTTCAATGTCAACGCATTCGACTTACGCTCCACTCTCGGTCGTCGATTGATTTTCCCACATTCACTTGGCTCCGTTTTTATTGACCATTCACGAAATTCATTAAGAAGCAGAAATTACTGTATCTTAACTCAGCTTTAAGTCGCTACAGGCGCTGTTTATAATTCTCATCCAACGATCCCATCGGTTTTAGAGAACAATTCCAGAACATTCCTCGGCATGCTCTCGAGACGTGCAGTGTATTTCGAAGCGCCCTTGGTACGTGACCCTCTATCCCACAGAGACCTTGAAAGGGGTGAGCACTATCTCACGACTCTAGACATCCTGCAACCCCCCCCCCCCCTTGCAGACAGTTCAACCCTCTAAACAAACTTCCGACAGCAACAGCCATCGGAACGAATTTAATTTGAATGCCAGAGTAATTGATAATGCAAATCCGCAATTCGCCGACATCATCCCTGCCAATGCAGCTTATCACCGCACCGGATGAGGTGCGCTTAAATATTCATTCATAGTTAATGTTCTCTGTCTAGTGTCTATCCACTTAAATCACTGAATAAACACAAGCGCTACCTCCGCGCTGCCATTGTGCGGCGCTTTGATTAAACGAATCGCAAAGGAGCTAATCCAGCAATAGACATGGCCGCCACCACTCCCCTCGAAGGAGGACATCTCGTCCGGCTTAGCCGGCGGAATAAAATCGTCGTCGAGGAAGTAATGGAATTTTCCCCCGACTAAGCACAAATGCACTGGCCAATGGGATTAGTTCGAACGAGTGGCGAGCAACATAGTGAACATTGCCCGGTCTTAAGGTTTATCAAATTGAGCGAAGCGAAATTTATACAGTCCTACTTCTTGCAATTGCTTATGCTGTCATTTTGGGGGATTGACTGACGGGTTATCTTGGGGTCGTCGACGGGCGTGTGTGGTGTGGGCGGGGAGGCGGGTTTAGTTGCGTGAAGTTGACGGATTTCAAATCAGCCTTCTTCACACAGAGCGAGGCGGAGAGTGATGCCCTCCACCTCAATCCTGTCGGCATTGTACTCAAACGTGAACCAGTTTCGGTAGTTTGAGACTGGGACAGAAGCACTTCCTTCGCTGTTGGGGTTCGCAAGGCAGTCGCACCCTCGGCGCAGACTCAAAGTGGAGACCGCTGCTGACGAAGTCGCAATCAGTGAACGACAATCAAGGTGTGAGAATGTGCCGTCGACGAGAAGATGCGAATGAAGTCCACTCAACGGGATGCAATTACCAAAGCCACACAAGTTGCAGAAACAAATGGCTTTTCCCAAGCACCAGCCATAAGCCCCATAGTCCACAGTCCACAGTCGAGGCAATTTATTGGAAACACCATTCACCCGATGTCCGATCGCAATCCGCTTACCCAGCCGGGCACTGCGCCCCCAAACCCCAGCTGCGTCCCCTCATATTTGGATAAACTGTTAGATGGCCTAAATATTGAATTGCCAACGTAAAGCTAAACAATATCAGGTCAGCCGATTGCCTCATTTGTGAATATTGTGTTCGTTGGCCAATTGGCTTGTGTGCTCTAGCGGTGCACAACGGATGTCATGTCCTTGCCACACATGCTGAGTGTAGGCACTGCTTTCGCTCGTACCTCGAAAACGGTTACTGTTTCGGGCCGGATTTCATTAAGCCCGCTTAACGCTGGCCATGTCCGAAAATGAAATTATTATAAATTGCCTGCTCGCCTTCGTGGAAATCTAATTCTATTTGCCCATTCGGTTCAGTTGCGCCGCTCTAATGCTCCAGCGGGGGCGTGCAAGCAATGGGATCCCATTCCCCGCGCTCGGGCTCGAATAATTTTATTTGTGCAATTAAACACGTCATGAGCATTCATGGCCGCACTTCGGTTACAGGTCTCCGTGCTCCCGTGCTCCTTGCCATGGCCGGTGACCAATGATTCGGCGTACCGAACAGGAGTCGAACACTGCCTCGATGAGCTCGTCGCGCCACACCGTCAGGGAACTGGCGAAACTATCGACGAAAGTACTTACCGATCCCATTGCAGATGCTAATTGGAAGTTTTGCCAAACTTCAATGGCCTGGCTGGTAATCGAAAGTTGCTCGAACGCAAATATTCCGCTCGAGTCGTCGTCGTCATCACCGACGTCGTCCTTGATATTGGTGGACATTTGTATTCGTTCGAACGTCAAATGGCATATTGCTCGTATCATTATTTACCTTTTCAGCTGAAAAGTTATTTATTGAACGTGACCCGGATGGATACAGTGCCGACGTAGCCACGTACGGGCGCGTGGTACGGGAACTTGCTCCGGCACTTTATGGTTATTCCTCGAGCAGCGTCGTTGAGCTCCTGTTCCAGCTGCTGTTGTTCAGCTGAGCGCACTTGCTCGAGCACTGAAGTGGACTTGTGCGGGATCTTTTTATCGGAGTCAAAGTTGGTTGGTTTCTTGGATGTCTTCATTCGCATTTGAATGGGGAACAATTCGGTTCGTACAAGGCCGACGTTTGTTTTCGATGGCAGCATGCTTCGACGTCGACGACGTTGATTTATTTATTTTATCTTGATTTTTTTCCTTCTCCTTGCTGCTTTTGAGTAATTGAATCTGCATGAAATTGAATTGGCTCCTTCCTCTTCGGCGGCAATCCATGACGATGAGTGGCTTCAGCGGAGGCGCGGTGAAAGGTAAACAGAGGGTTTCGATGGTTTACTCATTTCAGAAGTCATATGCAGGCGGGCTGATTGATTTAGTTGAAGGATGGAAATCGTCAATTGATTGCCAAACTTGACAGAGAAGGCCCGGTCAGGATGTAAGGACAGCAAGGTGCGTTGGACAGCTTGTCGCAAGCGACATCTTTTTTTATTTTGTGACCTCATTAGGTGCCCGTTTTTTACAACTCAGAAAAGGTTGAAATACAGATTGACTTGCAAATAATTTAAGTCAGATGTAAGGATTTAACATTTCATTCATTTACGGTGTAAAGTGGGAAAAAAGTCCATAATGTGCAGCGAAAGGCTCTGAAAGCTATAATGAGCAGGGATATTTTGAAAAAAAAATGTTCTTTGTTTTCTTTTGCTTTAACGAGTAGATTACATGAAAAAATAGTCGAGCATTCTGGCCCAAAATAGTTTTGTAAATTTTGGTCTGGTAACTGGTTTTACACCTCCATGAGTTCATTAAAGGCCAATGAGTGTAAAAATATTGATTTTTGAGAAGCTGTATTAGCATGTATTCGAAGCAGGGCAATAAAAAATTGAAGTGCACGTGCAGTTAGTGGATCGAATTGTGTTTCTTGCCACTAGAACTAGGTGGTTGTCGGTAACAATTTACTCAGGAAGATTATGTTTCTGTTGAGAGGCTGGCTAATTCTAGTTGGACGAGGAGAAGGAAAACTTCTTGTATGTAATGAAAGGGTGCATGTGTGCAAAAATGTCATCTAAGCCCCCCAATTAAAGGCGGAATAGCATATGCCGATGGATGGATGGCTAGTGTGTGAGTCACTAAAATGCGGACTTCGGGTTCTTAGTTAGGCCTGGATAAATAAATACATAATCTTCGAAAAAGTGGAGCGGGAAATTCGAAGCTTTAAGAAATTCCGGGACCAGGTGGAATATTTCTGAAATTCTACTACACTCTCCTAAAATAGGCTAAAAGCTTTACTAGTGACATGATTAGATTCTGCTTACTGCCAGGGTACATACTGAACAAAATGGAGACCAATACTGGTTATTTTCATTCCCAATGGGGGGTATAGCAAGAGTTGAGTGAAGTTGCGATTTTCTTATCACAGTGATTTTAAACTGTGATTTTATGTTGTGAATTTCAACTCCTTATATTGCATAAATCATTAAATCACACCAAATATCGCACTTTGAGGCCAATCATGAATATGCATTTCAAAGTAATCTCAATAAAGCCACTACTCCCAGTTCGGAGTACTCATTTTTCGTTGTTTGCTGTCCTCCGACGTTCTGAGTTCCAGACTGACCTCAATCACATCTATGAAACCTCTGGGTAATATCACATTACATAGTATGAATGGCAACCCTAAGCATAGCATACTCACGAACACGAACCACGAACAACATTTCATTCATATCTGCCGTACTTCATGACGTTAAACATGAAATCGTTTGTGTGTATCAATATGCGAATGGGGTTGTGAAAAAGAGCAACTAAGCCGTATGTATGCTTTCAAAAAACTAGCAACTTAGCTGTAAGTGTGATTTAAAACCGCGATTGTGACTGTGAAAAAGTAATAATTTAAAGCACAGTCGATCGAATAGCCTGACCTTCCCATATCATGCAGATCCATAAACCTCTCGTCATTTCTTCTAAAAATGGCTGGAAAGAAAATACAGCCCAAAGATGGTATACAGAAAGGTCGAAGTCAGAAAGTTTAGTAGGAATTGTGGCTCCAAGATGTCATTTACACATTGGTCTCCCCAGAAAGGTCGCAATCTGCTAAGCTCTTCGCAATAAATCAAGATAGTGATGGCCTTACGTGAAGCAAATCATCGACGATATCACTGAAAAGAATAGAGTGGACGATAGTCGTCTGATAAATTACGCGATTAGAGCCCAGGTAGTACTTAATGCCAATATCATCTTCACGTTCAACTCCATGGCTATCGGGGAATGAGACAAAACACTTTGATACTCACCGCGCTGACAAAGGAAAAGAGGTTACAACCGGGACATGAAAATCACGACTACAATGAAAAGGCAAGAGACAAAAAAAAAACAAAAAACGGGCAAGAAATCTACTAGGTCTTTCCCTATTCATGGATTTAGGAATCACCACTGGCTTACAACACAATTTAAACAACTGCGACAACATACAAATAAATGCCGCATCCAATTCTGAAACAATCAGGAGTGAATTACACACTCCAAAAAATTCATGAAGGTCGATCTTAGGGGCCAGAAGAATTAAGGAGGACCTAAATCTGAAAAAGCCTGACGTCAGGGTACTATATAGGGCATTTATTGACCACTTCTCACGCTACTATAACCTACACTAAATGGAGCTCAGCTGCTCAGAAAACTGTGGACAATCAAAGGAAACCATAAAACAACTACTCATTTAGTGTCCAAATCTGACATCAAGCTGATAAGAAATAATGAACAGAATCACCTCAACAGGAAGAAACATTACATCTAGGGCAATTATCAAATTTCTCTAAATAGCTCTAAGGTCCTAGATCAAAAAAGGGGGCATAATCGTGGTCGCAGTGCACTACAGCGTCTTTCAGCGAGGGACTTCAGCCATAAATTTAGCTTTGTCTTGGCTAAAAAATAATGTGATATCATGTGTAGATGTCGTCATTTGTTTCGACAGGAAAGGGGCGATTAAACTTCCTCGAACTGCCTATCTCTTAACGAGATGTCCAAGTATTTTAGCATCCAGCTTATGTATATGGTCCTGGACACTGCGGCATTCAAGAAAAACGATAGGAAGAGCACCCCATCAGAACTGTTTCTGGATGAAGATATTTCATTCACCATTTCCGTTGTTAACATAGTTTTGTTACCTGCAAAGCCGGAAGGGCTTGTCTGCAGAAGACTGGTTGCAATTATAAACATAATGTTAAGTTAAGTTTCGGTCATAAAGGGTGGTTAAATTTTAAGGGCCGATGTTGATTTTGAATAAAACACAAATTATTCAGGAAATTACTGTCGTTTATTTTTATTATGATAATATTGGTATGGTTCAATTATGTATGGAACAAAATATCGGGAAAACGGCCGCCGCGACAGCGACCCCGATGGTCCAAATTTTCGATGACACTGAAGCATAATTGAGGTTCTATGCCGTGAATGCCCCGAATTATCTCGTACTTTAGCTCTTGAATTGTTGCTAACTTATCGACGTACAGCTTTTCTTTCAAATAACCCCAAAGAAAAAAATCCAACGGTTTCAAATCACATGATCTTGGCGGCCAATTGACATCGCCACCACGTGAGATAACACGGCCATTGGATTTGTCGCACAAAAGAGCCATTGTTTCGTTAGCTGTGTGGCAAGTGGCACCGTCCTGTTGAAACCACATATCGTCCACATTCATATCTCCCAATTCGGGCCATAAAAGGTTCGTTATCATTTCACGATAGCGAACACCTTTCACAGTAACTGCCAGACCGGCCTCATTTTGGAAAAAAATACGACCCAATGATGCCGCCAGCCCATAAACCGCACCAAACAGTCATTCTTTGTGGGTGCATTGGTTTTTCGACAATCACTCTTGGATAATCATTCTGAGGTGAAAATGTGCCTCATCACTGAAGATGATTTTCTTCGAAAATTGATCATCCACTGTTGCCATTTCTTGCCACCATTCTGACCATTGACGACGCTTGAAATGGTCAAGAGGCTTTAGTTCTTGAGTCAATTGCACCTTGTAAGCGTGTAAATGCAAGTCTTTATGCATAATGTTCATCAACGACGAGCGTGAGAGGTGCAATTGTTGGGCACGACGACGAGTTGAGGTGGACGGCTCTTCAGCCACACTATCGCGAACAGCAGCAATATTTTCTGCAGTACGAACTGTACGAGCATGCACTTGTGTCCTACAGACCCGGCAAATTTTTGCACGATTTTTCCGATTGTACGCACATTTGGCCGATTAAATTGACCGAAAAAGACCAAGCAAATTTTGTGTGCATGATGCCTTAGTACTTTCACCGGAGGCTCTGACTTCATCTCCATCAAAGAGGCTGGGATTAGAAGACATTCTTAACTGGAGCATTGGTAACTATGGTATTCACTCGACCTGGCACGTTACCAATTGTTTTTTAGATGGCTCCTCTTCATCTATGTAACATTCTTAACGTTTTTGCCGTGCGTTACAGGCAACCCGACGCAGTCTTTCTTAATGCAATACAACTGTTGGCTAGGCATTGTTGCGCAATATTTGCTAACAGTGGCATACGTTCCAGATGGACGACACAATTTTTATTTACCCATAATCCATTCAGAGTCTATAAGCTCCTTTCGCCTTCATTGAGTTTCCATTTCCCAGCAATTCCCTCGATAAGTTCCTAATGAATGTGTAAATCGTGCTCGTACTCGTATGCGCACAGCTTGGTGACACATTTTCTTGCATTTTACCTCAATTGTCCATTATCTAGAGAATGCCTTTGTAATGCACTGGAACTCAGCTGTGTTCACAAAACACTTGTGAATACTGAAATGCAAAGTGTCTTCATCTCAGTCCTTATGTCGACTCAATGGAACCGAGAATGATGCCTCAGCACTTATGTGTGCACTCAAACACAAAACAGTATCTTTTTGCGGAAATTGTGGTTCAATCAGAATGCAGGCCCAGCCTGAAGTGCAGACATTTGCTTGTGGTCAATATTTGAGGGAAGTTGGTGAAACATGAAACGTATTTTAGAATAAAACCAACAAGGTACTCCACTCCTCGTATGCATTCAGATCGGATGAAGGACTTAACGAAAGCCTCTTTTGCAGTCACATTGGCATTCAGTGCTGTTTGGCAATTGCGATATGAATGTGAAAAACGGTAGGAGGTGGTGGGTTGAAGTATCAGATTCACATTACGATATAGTTTCGCCTGATCAACCAACTGTGACTACAATCCATGGAACTAACATTTGCATATTTTTCAGAACAGACTTCTGATGTTTTTTGAACATCGTGGTTTTGAAAGTTGTCCTTAGGCATCAGGTTTTGGGTTAGTTTGTTTGTGCACACCCTTCGGAGGTGATTCATATTGGGGAATCGTGCAGTACTGCCGATACTGCTTGACATTATTTGTCCGAAAATCGCTTTTCTCGCAATATTTGCACGGACGGTATGTTCACATCTGTATACAGGTTCCGTACCTCACATTGATCCAAATCTGTACAGTCATCATGAAGACATTTATGCACGGCATAAATCAATGGTCCTAATCAGCCAGATCATGGACGCTGCCTCACTGCATCAATCATATCTTGTGTACCGAGGATTTTCCACCGCACTTGCTTTAATTCCTACATCACAGCCTTCAGCTGGTTCTATAACAACGATGTGCACACACTACTCGTTGTTTTCCAGAAAATAGACCCAGGTGCAGCTCGGACTGTCGGTCGTACTCGTTCACAATAAATTGCTGTCAATGACTCTCAGTGAATGTTGAATCACGATTGACAAATCTAGATAACGAGCAGCGTAGGCCTCATCTTGCTTGGAAATCGTCTGTCATGTGCCCATATTCAATACCCTGCACGAATACAATGACAATCGACACACATTTGCATTGATTTTTGTCGAATTAAGATAAGTGCAAAATTGTACGCGAACTATATGCTGGACATCCTGGATTTGCATTAGCCGGAAAGTATGGTGCGTCTTAGTCGCAATTAATAATAATAATAATATGGGTGGCACTACAGCCCGTAGAGGGCCAGGCCTAGCTTCTCAGCAACCACTCATGCTATTCTTCTATCACGAGTGCAAGGGATCTACAGTTTTATGCCGACTCCGAACGGCCAAGTTTGAGAAGTTTTTCCTAAACAGTTATACTCTTTGAGCATTGTCAGTGACTCGAAAGAGGTGGAGCCGTCAGAAGTATTTCTTGTCGAACCAGGAATCGAACCTAGACAGATTGGTGCGTAGGAGTCGACGCACATACCCACAACGCCACGGGCCACCACTTAGTCTTAGTCCACTTAGCCACTCTTAGTCACAATTACAGGAATAAAATTCAGTGGCTAAAAAAGCACTGAGAGAACCATGTTCCAGTATCAACAGTCTCTTTAAAGGATTTGAAAATCGTCAGCTTAGTAAGTTCTGAAAAAACGTTCCAGTAATGTGTATCCCTCGAGGAACTACTGTATATGCTGTTTTTTTTTTTGGATTCCGTCATCGAAACAGCTCCTGCATTTAATTAACTCGTGTTCCTAACCGGAAATAGTGCCAAGAATCACTGTTAGCAGCAGAAGGGGAATTCTTCCTATACACTGACCGCTCAAAGACGATTGCGGGTACGGGCCCAGAGGTCTTCTGTGACATCCTCGAAAATTCCTTGGCACTACGCAACGTTTGCTAACCTTGAAGTGTCTGCGATGCGATGAGGTCACAACAAGAAATCGTTCTCCATACTTTCCGACAGCAATAAAATCCATAGAATCGGATAACTTGACGTCCGAACTGGATAGACCAGGCGGCAGTATATATTCTTGGCTAACACGATGACTTTATGCTGGGTACCAAGCATTCACTGGCATCCAAGGAAACAAAAAGGATAACCCGGCAAAAAAGGGATCGGAACTGAGAGAGTCTCTAGTAATCCCATAAGAATATACGCCGCTTAGCTTCATAAGAAAGAAACTAGAAGACGAAGCCCTAGACAAAGCCAGAACTGGATGGCTTCGTCTGAAAATTGGAGCAACAACAAGGGCTCTGTAGCTGACTCTGAGATCAACATCACTGATCAGCTTTAGTTGCAAGGGAGTGCTGACGCTAATAGGAGTCCTTACCTGGCACTGTACCATAGCCACGTATGCATTGCGACTGAAGATACCGCACAACAACTGTTGCAAGAGCTGCATAGATGAGGAAGACATAGAATCTATCTAACATCTGCTCCAGCACTAGCAATGGAAAAAAATCAGTTCCTAGGAAAGCATTTCTTCGCAGAGCTGGTTGAGCTGAGAGGTGAAGAAATGAAAAACGAATAACGATTCTGGATGGTCTGGCAAATGAAGATCTCACGGTACAAAATATAACATCACCTTAAGGGATCAATGGGGAAACCACGGCCGCCAGTTTTATTTCCGGGTAATAAAGACAGAGTTCCGTTTTAGAGACGATTAGTCGGGAAGAATGATCGGCCTCCCTCCCCACCCATTCTCAAACCAAAGCCAATTTGAAAAAATGGAACAAAAATCAGCAGAGTTCACATTTTTGTTTTCATGTGAATCTAATTACACGTGATTTTACCATTCTACACAGATTTGAAAATCTTCTTGAAATGCGTTTTTTGTCACACATTTTTCGTATTTTTCGACACACACCTGTTTACTTGAATTCGATGCACTAGTGTGGTACGTACGTACATGCCAAGTGAGACGGTCTAAAAAGCTGTGCGCTCAGAATCTGACTGGCTGTCTATGGTTGCATGTTGATCTGGGCTGACGTTTGTAGTAAATTCAGTAAATTGAACTGAAATCGTCACTTAATATTCAGAATTCAACCAAATTCTACACTACGGGACCTTAGGAAAGAGAGTACGGCTCGAACTTAACCAACTTTTTATTTTGCAGTCATTACTTATCGTGTTGCGTGTTCAAATTGAAGTACTTTGTTTACATTAATCCTTAAGCGAAGTCTTTTCTTAGACCCTCAACTGTCAAAGTACCAGGACACGTGCCATAATAAGGATACATAACAAGGACCATCTCACTCACAACTCAGTGATACAGACAAAAACCAACGTCGCACAAGCACTTCGCAGCGTCCAACTCCCTTCCCACATTTGTTCCGGAATTCAGATCATAAGTCAATTTCAAATGTCCCCTCGGAGGAGCTCATTTCCATAGATACGTCCTTGTTGCAAATTTTTTTGCACCTCCCTGCCCTCAAACATACGCACGGGACAAGCAGTAAATTTATTTCGAAAAGTCCTCCAACCCAATTTCCATATTAAGATACTTGTGGTATTGGCGGCAGCCGACTGAAGTCGATTTCCCCGTCCAGTCCTCGAAAACTTGCTTAAGAGTCCGCATTCCTCGTGCCAGCGAGTGGGTACCATGTGGATTGTCGTCTGAATTTATTTGACCAAAGGTTAATGGTGCCACACGGATATGAGCAGTGGAGCAGGCACCGCAACGGATCCCCGTGGTCGGGGTGACTGCACACATCCCCAGAACTGTGTGCGGTCCGGGAAATGATTACCAATGGCATGTAGTCAGGCATTCGTTCGACCGTAGCTCGGAGATATTTTCATCAACATTGCAAGGAATTTTCAACAGGACGGCTTGGATATGAGCGGTTGAGTTGCTTGTCAACCTCTCTCTCTCGGATGGGTTGATTTGGGTAACGAATACTTTTTCTTGGTGAACGTGTGCTCTTTGAACTGAGGACTTCATCGGCGATGGGCATGGCCTGTGTGGTCCGTTGGTGTTGGACAGTTTTTTGTGGTGTGGAATTTTAAGGATTCTGGGCGATCAATCGTGTTTCTTTACGTCGTCTCTCTAACACTTTCACTGCCATGTCGGTTGTTTTCGAGGGACTGGCCGGGACGCCATAGAACATGAGTCCCAGCCTTTCTCCGTACATTTACATTTAGAATGGAATTCAGCAGGAGCTCCCTTGTAAGTTATATTCTATGATCCAAGCAATATGCTTATACAAAAATTTGATAAGAATCGTGTTTTAAATAAATTTATATTCGATACCACTAAATGAATGAGCCTATACAAATGTGTGAGAATTGACTGCCGGTGGCGTATGTGTAACATTTTCAGAACGATTTTCCTTGTCGGCGGCGTATACGTAACATTTTCGTACTGGATTTAACTTCTCTCGTTATTCGGTGGCGTATACTCAATGTTTTGTTCCCTAAGGTCCTCCTCTACATCTCAGTCATTAAGAACCCCGCTGACTTAATCTTAATGTGTTAAGCGGCAAAGAGAAGGGAATAAAATTACAAAAGTCGAACATCCTTCAACGACCCGGTTTCAATCCTGCACAGCAAAAGCCAGCTCCTTCCCCCGATTGACAAGTTCAGACTGCGACTGCTACCATGGTGCGTCGGCAGTCTCCCCCGCCAGTCCAGTGCACAATGAATCAGAACAAGAGTTGCTCTAGGCTGTATGCACATTCCAGCATACATCCATACTCAATCCCCTTGTCGACGAAAACTGTAATGAATATCCTTACATCCGTGCTTCCGAACCCGTATCATACGCACAGTTGATCATACACACAGCATGTCAATGCCATATGCGTCTGCATATCAACAGCCGATACATTCCGCCTCTCAATGCGATGTCAAGGACCTGCAGACGCCAAGGCTATGAAAATATGCATCGAAATACCCTTGAATTCGTACCCATTTCATTGTAAAGCCTACATACCTCCCAAGTGGTGGTACACAAATGCTCGCATAAAATGTTAATGCGTCTGTTCGCCGGGTTGCGGTTTCGCTTCAAGGACGGCCAAAAACCACGCAGTCGCTGGATATATTGAAGTGCTTATGAAATATTTATTTGTCTGTGAGAGCCAAGTGGCAGGAGCGTGTAAAATCATCAATCATCTATTCGCATTACGGTTACATTAGCGATTAATGCAAATAAGTTCAATGTGAACGGCGAACGCAAAAGTATGTGGGTCAATGCTGTTCGAATGGGTTCCATAAGCAGATTCCACTCAACTTCTGTCGGGTGTTATGCTATGCCTCGCGAGCATAAATTAGACATCAATCTAAATAGTTTCCTGTCGAAGTTCGCTCTCGCATAATATGGGTGTTCACATCAATGCCCTTAATGAAGTCAGTCCGCATCGATGGATGAAGGGCAGTGGAACTCAACGAGATTCAGAATCTGTATGGCACAGGGTGTTTTTTTTTTGTACGTTCCAGGTCGATTTTGTTTTGTCCGCGTTTTGGATTTGGACGGATATTTGTCAATTAGTTTTAATGGTTGAGAGTTATAGACAGTCATTTGTAGAGGAGTAGCAACGTGCTTAAATGATGGATATATTGTGAATGTGCAGAGGGAATTGTGTCACTTTTTGTGTAATATTCCGAGAAGTCAACCCCCTAGCGAGTACATCCATTACTCTATTTTGATAATTTGTCTGCTGGAAATCAAGTCTTATAGATAATATTGACACCGATCAATAATGGACTGATGTATTCATACATCAGTCATATAAGTTAAACATGATCGCTGGTTCGTGATGAACTGTCAAAAAATTCGTCAGTAACCGTACACAAATCCGTCAAATTCGACGATGGACAAGGAGACACCTCTGGGCAGTAACTAAGCCCTTAGGGTTGGGTTACTAAAAACTTGCTTTTCATATTTTCTTCTTCTTCTTATGGCTCTACAGTCCGGGTGTTGCTGGGTCTCAACTAACAAACCTCTCCAGCTAGCACGATCTTTAGCCAGCTGTCTTCTTCTGGATGGCACGAATCCGAAATATCCATCTTTACAAGACTCTGGCGCAAAAATCAGGCTGAATTTGACCGTTTGGGGCTTTGAGGACCACTGTAGTCTGCGGCTTATTCGCATAGTCCTGCGACTTTAGCAAACCCAACAAAAATAGTCTTTCGTAGTCAAATCGTGGCCAGTTCACATCACCATCACGTGAGATGACCATGCCCTCGAATCGTTCGTGCAGAATTTCTAATGTGGCGTGAGCTGTGTCACGTAGCGTCGTCCTGCTGAAACCACATGTTGTTGGTGTGCACATAATCATCGACCTATGGCGCTCGCCATTGACACTGATCGCCTGGGCAGCTTCGATCTCAAAGAAATATTAACCGACGACGACACCAGTCCAAAATTCACAATTTTATTTGTTGACGCACGGTTTCATCCACATTTGGGTCTTATTGCTGAAGACGCTTATAGCGACCATTAGGAAGAGTGGACTACCAGCGAAATCGCCAGCAGACTTAGATGTTGGTCCATTGTAATACCCATAGTCAGACTACAACCACTGATCGAAAACTCCAGTGATAGTGCCGTTAATTTGATCCCACCGGCAAGTGATGACTGGACCTGTATGGCCACCGTGAAATGGGCGAAAAGCGCGGAACTTTGCCCGAACAGAATATTTTGTTAAAACAATTTGCACGTGTTGTGGAACGCTATATCCGTGTCTGGTAATTTGGCAAAACAGGCTGCAAAAATGACAGCCAATTTGACAGATGTGGCTTCAAAATGGCGGATGCCCCTTTACCGGAGCTTTCTGAAGAAAATTGTTTCTAAATTGTAAATATTGAAAAGCAGTGGCGAATTAAGCACTCCCTGTTTGCAGACCATTTCTGATTTTGAATGTCCCACCAGAAGTCACATTGCCAGTTTTTACAACGAATTTTTATAATTCGATGCAATGCTCTTAAAAACTGTCGGCGTATAGGTTGGGTGATGCATGTGGGTAGACGGGTATTATGCACTTCTCTTGTTACTCTACTCTGTTACACCATCGAGTCCTGAGCTCACCACAGTTCAGCCATACCAATGCTTTAATGAGTCTGAAGAGGTAGAGTGAATAAGGTTATGGCTGAAATATTCTTTATTTATTTTTTAGCTATTATCTTTTTGGCAACACTGGTTTAAACAGGTGACGCACGTTTCGTGTTTTCTTTCACTGTCAAACATCTTCAGTTTGGTCTATAATTTAACCATGAATCGACTTACAAGCGAACAACGCTTGCAAATTATTGAATTTTATTATCAAAATACGTGCTCTGTTAAGAAAGTTCATCGCGCGCTTCTTCCATTTTATGACGAACCTCATTTTTGGCTCAATGGGTACGTAAGTAAGCAGAATTGTCGGAGTGAATATCAGCCAGAAGCATTGCAAGAGCTACCAATGCATCCAGAAAAAGTCACAGTTTGGTGCACTTTATGGGCTGGTGGATCATCATTGGACCGTACTTCTTCAAAGATGAGCGCTACCGTGAGATGATATCCAACTTTTTTTTGCCCAAA
Organism: Eristalis pertinax; assembly: GCA_907269125.1. NCBI lineage: Eukaryota > Metazoa > Arthropoda > Insecta > Diptera > Syrphidae > Eristalis > Eristalis pertinax. Next base: position 55,977,341 of record OU026147.1, on the reverse strand, counting down.
ATGCAAGAGCTTGACTTGCATGACATGTGGTTTCAACAAGACGGTGCCACATGCCACAGAGCACGCGCAACAATGGTCTTATTGAGAGGCGAGTTCGGTGAACATTTTATTTCACGTTCGGGACCGGTCAATTGGCCGCCTAGATCGTGCGATTTAACGCCTTTAGACTATTTTTTGTGGGGCTATGTTAAAGTTCATGTCTATACAGACAAGCTCGCTTCAATTGACGCCTTGGAAGACAACATTGAAGCATTTATTCGTGAGATACCGGACGAAATGTTGGAAGGAGTATGCCAAAATTGGACTAAGCGGATGGACCATTTGAGGCGCAGTCAAGGTCAACATTTGCATGAAATAATCTTCAAACATTAAATTATATGGACCGTGCTATCGATTCAAATAAAGATTTCATGCATTTTCCTGAATTTTATGTGTGTTTTTTGAAAAACTTTCTTATAGCTTTTAAAAAATCACCCTTATATCTCAACTGGCAAAGACTGGGGCAGTGGCAGATGCAATGAGGATTACACTATTGCGCTTCGGCATCGTTGGCTAGTCCAATTCATATATCATTTTTTCTTTCACGGCAGACGATTCTAGTCTCGTCTTCGTGTCGCACTGTCAATGTTAGACCAATGCGTTTGAGTGATCTAATAAGTGTTTATAGCGTACCACCTTTTGTTCGTCGCCCTAAGGATCATGTAATCTACCTTCGTCTTGGCAAGTTTTCGCTTCATCCATACGATCGGTAGGGCTGAGTCGATATTGCCAACTTTCCTTAAAAGTTAGCTGCTTCATTGCCCGAAATTTTACCGATTTTGCCTCTTTGCTGTCCGTTTTACTTAAGGTTGTATGCCTTCAAGATTCCTGTGAAGTCGTGATATTAAAACAGATGGCTCGGGAATGTAATCGCTAGTTACACCTTATTTTTCAAATATTCAAATGGCAACCAGGCCAGATTTCAGCTAGTAAGAATACTGAGCCACATGTACACCTGCGGCTTGCCTGTGCAACTTTTTAAAAAGGTCTTTGCAGCCATTCCTTGCCCTTTACATTGCTGTTCCATTGTCTGCTGGACACCGATTTTGACGTAGCAAGTACTGTATCAATGGCCGGCTTAACACCGAATTGGTTGTCTGGAAGTAGGTTCTTCGTTCATTTCATCAATGCTCTAGTTATGTATTTTTCGTAAGACTCGCTGCTATTCGGAAGATGTCAAAAGGGGGGTATCTTCTCCTCTTTTAAGTTTCGGCTGTACCACATCTGTTGCAACGCTGTGAATAGTGCTCTTTACTCAGAATTGTTGAATAAAACGATGTGCCGATGAACAGTGTCCGATATTTCCCACTGATTTCTTCCACTTTTAATGATCAAACTTCGGCTACTTATATCATGTTCCCCCTCCCCCCGAAACGAAGTTATATTCGATTAAAATAAAATTGCATTTAAAAATTGCTTGATACCAAAAATAGAACATCGAGCTGTAACACAAAATGCACCCTGTACAACTTCGTCGATATTTCAATTTTGTCTCATGTGCGCTGCGATTGTGGCCGTGCCAGGAACACCCACTCGCTCAGTTTACCAGCTCAGGCCAAGATTAGAAGTTGCAATCTTTTAAATCTTCAACTAAAACGAACTCTCCCACCCTCCGCGCTGAGGTATTTGCAAACTTTCGGCATTTTAATCCCAATCCCCCACCCCTCCACCCATATGGTGACGCCCATCGCCTATCTACGACTAGCTTTTTCATAATTTGCACCTGGATTACCGTCAAAATTTCCATAGTACACCTGTGCGAGAGGGTGAGCGCAGTGCAGTGAGCCGTGATCCCACTTTTATAACTTGACAGAATGAATATGTGAGTATTGAACGCAATCTAAAACCCTTGAGCTACAATAAATCGAAAGAGTGGTGGCCGTGGGGGTATGCACACGCTAGGGTACATCCTGTTATCGCATAAAATTTGCCACACGGAAGTGGGTGAAGATTGAAATTTTAAGAGCTTTCTCATGTTTAAGTGTTCTCGGAGAGTTTCGTATACAATGTGTTCCAGGGCAGGGCATCCCTGAATATTTTCTTGTGCGCTCGGGAAGGAAACAAACTTCCGGCCGAACTATTCTTCAGAAGTATTAAAATTCAGTGTGTTCGTGTTGTTTTTCGAGAAGGAAAGAATTTAATTTAATACGACGTTACAACGATGATATGTAGTTTGTATGAGAACACCAGATATGGGAAAGGAAGAAGCTGGTTAATAACAGGATACTTTCAATTAGCAGTTGACGAAGACAAGAGCCGAGGGAGGATGGCATTGGTGGCATGTGAGTCTTACTCGCGTCACAAATGAAATTTTGCTTATGTCTCCTTTCTTTTCGTATGGTACTGCTGTCCGGTGTAGACCAGGGCATTAAACAGTAAGCCACGCGCTTCCTCCAATTTCACTCATCAAGTTTGTTGAGGTCCCGCTTCACTTGGGTGCGCCATGCTAAACGTGGATATCATCCGTTGACCCACGAGCAGAGTAAACTGTCGAACACACCAAAAGGCATCTCGTGCATTGGGAAGCTACCCAGAACTGAGAACTGCCAAATCGTGGTGAATTTGCCTATTCACGGTTAGGTGGTAGACGCCTTTCATCTTTTCTGACGATATGTGCTTTGAAATACTTCAGTTTTCTTATATATCGTACGGATTACACAGGGAAAAGTAAATTTTCAACGAATGGTGTATTTTCTTCTCGTTGGGGGTAAATATAATTTCAAATTTCGATAGGACGATCAGGCCACACTGTGTGCGAACAATGAAAATACTTTCAGTTTTCATGTCGGTGTCCCTCGAAGTGGCGAAATTGTGTGACTTGAAGTGTGTTTTGGAATGGGACATCGACCTACATACCTAAGTGTCCTTCCCACAAGTGGCCCAAATACAACAGACCCGCTTTGTGCAACAACAAGAGAAGAAGTACTGTCACCATAAAAGATGACCCAATTTCGCAAAGATACGAGGGGCGTTCAATATATTCTCGGTATCGATATGAAGGAAAATCCGAATTCAATTTAAAATGTTTTTATTTTTCAACATAATCTCCTCTAACATCAATGCATTTGTTACATCTTGAGATAAGCTTTTTTAAACCCTCAAAAAAATAAATTTCCTCTTTCTCTGCAAAATACCCATTTATTGCCGACTTGAGTTCTTCATCATCCGAAAATCTTTTTCCACGAAGACATTTTTTCAAATCCGGAAACAGGAAATAATCACTAGGGGCAAGGTCTGGACTTCGAAACCACAATCTCGTGCAGCAGCCTTGGAAACTCGCGCCGTGTGAACAGGAGCGTTGTCATGAAGAAGCAACACACCCGCTGCGAGTTTACCCCGTCTTTTCTGTTCCTTTTTTATGCCACTACATGGACTCTTGTTTGCTTTCAGGGTCTTAGTGCTGGACCCATGTCACCAGTGACAATTCGATCCATAACACCGTCCGCGTTCTCACTACACATCTCCAAAAGCTCTCTACAGCATGCGATTCTCACTTTTTTCTGAGGCACTGTGAGCATTCGTGGCACCCACCTTGCACTGACCTTTGAAAGGTTAAGATGGTCATGAAGAATGGTGTGAATGATACCAATTGAAAGCTTGGTGATCTCTGCCATCATTTTCGCCTTTATTCGGGCATCCTCAAGAACAAGTTTTTCGGGAGAGGCTCGGCTACTGCTTGTACGGGAGAAAGCATCAAAGGCTTTCTCCCGTACAAGCAGTAGCCGGGCGCCGGAGCGGGGGTCGTCTTCAATGCTCTCTCTGCCTCTCTTGAACTCACTTGACCACTTTTGCACAGTTGATAATGAAGGTGCGGAACCCTGGTAAACAGCCACCATCTCTTCATGAATATTTTTTTGACTTTTTCCTTGCTCAGCGAGAAATTTAATTGCAGCTCAATTTTCACCATCATCGTCTCAGTTGCCATTATGATTCTGTTTAACTAGAGATAAAACGCGAATTAATAATCACATTTTATATGAAATTTTACACGAATGCATTAAAATAATAGTTGATAAATAAGTCAATTTATATATACAACCACAGCTTCACCCCGATACCGAGAATATATTGAACGCCTCTCGTAGGTTGTTGTAAAGGAATTGAAAGCAACAATGCATTTCTGGATAGCAATGGATATTCATTTTTAACCCTTTTTTTTGTCGGAAGTTTTTGGACACTACACTGGAGCATTCAGACTGAAAAACTGGTCCATTGCAACACCAGGTTGCAACCTACACTTACTGCAATTTTTGGAAATAGTCGAGAGTTAAGGGGTCGAGATTTTATAAAATGTACCAATTTTACGGCCTTCTGAAGAACATCTTTACACTTGACAGCTAAAGCTTCTCTGTGGATACTGCAATGGGTAAAAATACTCCATATTTTTCTGTCATATTTCAAGCATCATCCGAACAGAAGCCAACGCTCTGTTTCCAATTCAGTCAATTGTCCTTGTTGAGTTTTTCATCGGCGGTAGTTCGCCTCACAAAATCTTACTTTGGATCATTTGCCGTACGTAAACCAGAAACTAGGCATAGTTCGTTACGTCAGTGCGCTCAACGAGATGTATTGCAAAAAAATTCACTATTTTTAACCCGAGCTATTAATTTCTATTTGACGTTTAATGCAGCGTATATGCGCTGTATGCTGTATTTGTGTTTAATTCCATGAAATGAGTTTTGTTGTCTCATTCTTGAATCTAAATTTGACAAATTTATAAGACAAGCATCGACGTACCACAAGCGTGCCACCATTTGAAAACCGTTGGCCTAAACTGATCTCCCATCAGCTAAACATGAAGCATCTTCATTTCGGTCTTTATCAAATGGGGTTGCAGTCGTGGGTCACTCAACCACACCCTCTAGTCAGTACCATGTTTTTTCAGTTCTCCCCACAACAGCACTCCAAGTTTGTTGATGCTCTCACTACATGTACTGGTCATCCTTGATCCTGTGTGAGATTGTCTTTGGATTGTGTCTGCTTATTAGATTTGAAGTGTAAATTTGTTGGTTTCAGCGAAGCCGATGTTGATGGCATTAAAGGCACTCACAGTGTAGGGAAGACGTTTATCGATCGCATGTAATTCGTTTTTGCTTTCTTTATCATCAGCCATAGACATTAAGCCGCCTCCCTGTCTGATGTCGTCAAAATGTTCGTCAATGTCGTCAATGTCGTCAATGTCATCCTATAAAACTTAAAATACATCATTCCTCTTGCATGGGTCAGAGAGTCTTAGAAGGCTTGAGGGGTCTTTTCCCAGCAATTGGCGGTATGAATGCATATTAGACTCTTTCCACTGAGGTAACGATATACACAGGTCGAGTTGGCCTTAGCTTCTACAGTAACTACTCGTGGTGTGCTCGCCATTGTTCTCTCTCTCCAGACACCTACATTTTAGAGGCGACTCCGAGCATGGGACAGAAATGCATCCGCAATGTCTTTGACTCAAAAGAAGTGCTGCTGAACAAATGAAAGGGTTTTGATCTCGGACATTTACTACAGTCGTCACAGCAGTGTTTAAAAAGCTCCTTTCTAGATTGCAGCAGTCATCTTTGAATAAAGCGATTATGGGCCACACCTCTTTTTGAAAATACACAACCACCTGCTGTCCCATCGTCTGTGGAATAAATGGGCATTTGCTGTACTTTAAGAACGAACTGTGGACTACTTGTTAAGGCTTTAATTTCCTACAATCGACTCCAATCACTTTAATCATCTGTCCGGTCATTACCCACAACACCCACATTTCGCACATGTTCCCCCCTCCTAGACACTCATGGCTAACACACCAGCGAGCACACATTCCTTCGGGCTACATGCACGAAAGATGCCCTCCGTCCCCGCACAACGTCTCATTTACATTCAACTACATGATATTGTTGTTCTCTGGCATCTCAGCTGCCACAGTGGCCAGGTAACAAAGCATAATCAAGTCAATCACAATCTGCACACATGAATACTTCAATTATTTAACCTTCCATTATGCGGCAATTGGGATGTCAATTTAATTGCTAAACAATACCCCACCTGGCGGCCATCGTCCGCATCGGGCGACCGACGCATTCACAGCACCGCCCCCAGCGTCGGCCCACACGCACGCCCAGCACACATCCATTATGTAAACGCATAAAGTGTGACATTAATTTCCCAATACAATGGCTGCCGGCTTAGGCCGTCATCATTCAAAACTGCAAATAGCCCGGGGACGTATAAATAAGCCCGAGCCGTGTAATTGCTTTAAATATTTTATTTGCAATAACTTAATGGGTCACCAATTTCCAGGACGAGTGAAGTGCCTCGGAGCGGAGTCGAGGCGTCGAGGCGTCGGAGAGACCACCCCCATCGGGTAGTTCATCGTTTGTTGTCGTTGGCTTTAAAGACGGGGCCGCGGCGCGGTGTGACATCAAAACGGATGAGTGACACTTTGCGAAAGGACACTGAGTTATGACAATGGTCATGTCGCATAACTTCCGATGTATCCGCGAGCAACGCCCCATTTGCACCTTGCCGCTGGGGGACGACCGGGTCGTGCAAAAACGGTGCGACTATGAGTAATTGGGTAATCTAAATTCAACGGGCCATTAAATTGTTATGGAATTTTGAAAATTTCGAATTATACGAGTACCTCCTCTACTGTGTGACCGTGAGGAGTCGGTGTACGTCTCCGTGGCCATGGATGAAGGGTTGTGTGTGGTGACACACCCCTGAGGAGGTCAGACCTGAGCGGGGTTCCTCTCGGTGTTTTTTCGCAAATTGATTGAGGGCGGAATAAAAGATGCAGCAGCTAAGTGCATTTGGAAGATACGTAAATATGTGCGGCGAAAGTGCTTGACCGGCACTAATTGAAGAGCAATTATTTGGACTTGGTGATTGCGAATTAAAGTTTGATCACTCAATTACTGGACGCATTCAGTCGGGCGCTCGCAGGAACGCGCATATTTATTGGGGAACTGGGAATTGCTGGCAAATTGAATGGCTGCAACCTCAGGTATTTAATTGAAATAAATTAAGATAATGGCATATTTATCGACTGGATGGTTCGATATAGTTTTTTTTGTCACGAGTGCGGGCTGCATCCTGTCACTTGTGCTGCATTGGGTGAGTGTTTATTTGAATGCAACACCTGAATGCAGTTGGATGAGGTGCTTTTCGGCTGGTTGCGATGATAAATTTGAGAGTGGCACCATGTTTGTGGAACAAAGATACCTCCGGTGCCACTGGGATGGTGCTGCACTCCCGATAAATTGGTTCATAAATTGAATCGAAACGATTTATGGGGCAGAACTCGATAAATGCTATGAAATATGGGCTATATCCTTCTAGTGCAGCTATTGCCAAGGAGCTCCAGCCGGGAGTACTTGTAAACAGAGATTTATGAGGAAAATATCTATGCGCTTACTGGCAAAACATTATGTTGCATGTTTATGTGCATGAAATCCTTGCATGCGTGTTGTGATCCAATTCACGTAGTGACGCCTCTCTGTGCAAAGAGGAAAAGTGAATGTGTGTACCACATGAATGTAAATACTTACCCGTTAGTACGCGAATCCCTCGCTGAAACTCATACTTCGCTGGTGCCTCTTTGTATTTGTCTTCTCTACCTTTGTCCTGTCCTCGAACCTGAAAAGAAAAGAAAATATAAACATTTGGTGTCATTTCCAAAGCCAAAAGGCTATGGACCTGGATCGCCAAACGACGCCGGAAGGACCTTGGCTCGACTGAAGGCTGAGCGAGGTAGTTTAAGTTAGGTTGGGCTTAGGTTAGGTATAGCTATAAGGTAGGTAGGCTAGTTTAGGTTTGGTAGCTTAGCTCAGCGATCGCTCTTCCGGTCTCTTTTGAGGCTGCATAGGTTTTGAACACCTTTCCCTTTCATCTTTTCTGTCTCTTCTTCTCTTCTTTGTTGACGGTCCATGGTTTGCATTAGGGTATTAGGCTTTCTTTCTGTTTCTTTCTTTTTCACTCGTATTTTATCTTTAGCTAGCTAAAGGCACGAGATTTTTTTATTCGCAAATGGATGGTGTGCCTGTTCGACGAGCTAAGTCGTGCAACCACAAGCGTGCCGCCGTCCTCCTCCTCGACACTAAAGCAACCCTCTTAGCCTGCTGCAATACAACTTAATACCACTGAGAGTGGTGCACAAGGCTATCCAGCTATCCATCCAGCAGAAGAATCGAATCACGGACGATCAGAGCCTGAGCTACAGCTTCCTTCCATCGATGATGGTCCTGGGCAAGCTGCTACCAGTCATCACCGAAAATTCGATCTGTCTTTCCTCCTCGAACCAGAAGGCTCTAATTCGAAGACCCTCTTAGCTGGAGCGTTAGTGTACATTCGCTCGATGTTTTGGACTACATCCACATCTCCCAAGGCGCTGTCAGATGTCTGGCAGTATAAGGGAATTTTCGGCATGTCCTGGATAAAAAAAAACTCCGTTTGGATCTTCACGGCTATGATAAGGTCTCTTCTCTCCTATGCATCAGTCGTTTAGTGGAAAAAGCTTTCGCTTAAAAGCGTGACTGCAGCCTTCACTAAGCTTCAAAGAGCGGTCTGTCTCGGCCGCATAGGGGCTTTGTCTAGTATGCCTGGCTCTGCTTTTAATGCACTTCTGAATCTCCCTCCCTTGATATCCACATCATGGGGTGCACTCTCAAGCCCATTTTTTTTTAATAGGCCGTCTGATGCACGGGCACAGTCAATTTTTACTGCACTCAGTACTGGCTCTGGCTAGAATCTGAGCCAGGAAAGGAGTGTAGTCGAATCTTCGCGGACCAAGGAAGTATCTGGCAGTGGCACCTTCGGGGCGAGTGACAACATTAGACTGCACACCTCGATAGGTAAATTTTCGTAAATTTTCCAAGCGGAGACCTATGCGATCCTAATGGCCACGAACTACACTGTGAAGAACATGTGGAAGAGGCGGATTATTTCTGTCAGTAGCGATCACAGGGCCTTGTTCAACCCTTTAACCAAGTCCAGGATAGTCCAAGAATGCAGGTCTTCTCTGCATTTGATGGCAGTCTAAATTCACTAAGACCTGTTTGGGAACCGGGCCACCAGGGTATCACGGGAAGAGATCGCCGGTGAATTAGCTACACAAGTATCATAGGAGGTACTTTTAAGACCTGAAACTGCGTATGGACTACCTGCGTCCTTGGTTAGAGCTTCCATCGATTGTTGGTCTTCTCGAGAGCACAACCAAGATGAAGACAAACCAAGCTCATGATCCCTAACGTCCGTATGAAATACGCGGCATTCTTGTTATCTCTTGACAGAAAATACTGCAGACGACTTACTGGCGTACTAACGGGCCACTAAACCTTCGCCAAACACCTAAATGTGCTTGGCCTAAACGATGTAAACCTCTGCGACAGAAGACGGCGACACTGCAGAGCATTTCCTCTGCCACTCAAAAAATCTAAATAAACCGAAAAAATGGACAGGGTATAATAAGATTGTATAGCTTTTTCCTGGCCCATCTTTCAAATGCTACAGCCCATCTAGGCCTCCCTACGACTTCTGTACACCTGTGGTTATGTGTTCATGCCTTTGCTGGGATCAATTGGTAGTTATTTGGTGCTGATGAGGTGAGAGCTGATGATGTAGGCTCCTCACGCACAGAAACCGGAAGACCATGAAATGTCATTAAGCGTAGGTTGCTGCCTGGTACCACAATGGGCCAGTTTTTTAGACTGAGTGCTCCAGTTTAGTGCTTAAAACCCTCCGACAAAAAATGTTTTAGGCAGCTAGTGAGTTCTTTTTCATCATATTTAGGCTAGCTCTGGACTGAAGGGATCATTTGGTGACATATTCGACACATTGTAGATTTTTCACTCGGCACCAAATAAATCAGAGAGCCCCGCGGATGAAGCCGACCACACTTATATTTTGCTGTGAAATCGAAAGAACCCATGCCATTAAATGGGAACTTATTTTAAACTTCCGTCCATCTTTAAACGTAATCTAAGACGTCGAAAGTAAGCCCAATTGGCCTTCGCACCATGACACAATTAGCTTCAAATGCAGGTTAAGTGGATTGGCATAGACCGCAGACATTTTGCGGAACAAGATCCGCTTAAAATGCCACTCAAAGTGACTACTATTAAACTCTCGAAAACTTCTCATCATTAAGCGGGGAGTTTTTGTGGGGAATAAAGTTTTATCAGTAGGCTAAGATTCTCCAAAACAGCAACACCAGAAGAGATGCTCTTCAAAGGCACCACTCCACCTCCGTTCTACTCCCACCACGAACAAACTTTCGCGGGGCAGACCTTTTCATCAAAACTAGGTTCCCTTCACGCGCTCATCCAATTTCGCCTTAAATCGTTTCCTCAGCTGGAAAACTTTCTGCTGCCACACCAAACGTGCAACAAGTACAAATCAGACAAGGCAAGGCACGACAAGATATTCCCCGTCACTCATTCATCCCGGTTTTCCCTTTCGGAGCGAAATAAAAAGGAGCGCGCAAAAAAGTTACAGCTTCAGTTGAAAGGACTCGGAGCACCTTGAACTAAATGTTCACACCGACGACCACGCCTAAATACAGATGCTTTGATCTGAGCAAAGGGAAAAGGAAGTCCTCAAAGTGAAATTTTTGTAAAGCGCAGCCCTGGAGCTGTGTGTCCCACTGAATGAGTCGTTGCTGTCGAATGACAGAGCTGCATAAAGTTTTCTTGAAAAACTGAAGAAAAAAAAAACACGTGAGTCGGCATCTTTTCGCCGTCGCCACAGAGTCCCCTTTGCCACAAGCATCCCTAGTTAGCGTTGCTTTTCAATTACTCAACGAACTCTGGGAAAGTGTTTTGGCGAAAGGCGAGAGTACTTCGAGAAGTGAAACGATGAAAAGAAACCAAAACCAAAGGACATCCATGTCTTTTGCATGCGGGCTCTTCTGCACTCGATCAATGTCAGGCTGTCACATGTGCTCGGTGCTCGCTGCAGTTGTCTAACGAAAGAGGCGACGACAGTCGTCGATTGGGACTCAACGGCTGCTAATTGCCATCACCATCAGCATGCAGTCCCGGTGATTGCCAGTGAATCGCCGATAAACTCGCACAATGTCTCTTCATTTGAAGAAGTAGTGACAGCCGAGTTAACTATCACTCCGGTGGATGCGCTTAATCGTCATTTCATCTTCCATTAGCAACAAAATAAATAAGCACTCGTAAAAACCACGATCCACAACAATGACGAGGAACTGTCATCAATCAAATGGGGTTCAGGCAAATGACACTAGCATTCGCATTACCGAAAAGCACTCTCGCCGAAAAATGGGTCACAGCAGCACGAGAACGGGACGAAAAGGGATATATAACCACCCGATTGTTTGCACTTCTCTCGGTGCTGCTGTTGTCTATCCACCTGCACCTTCAGAAGGGGAAGGGGGGGGACTGCTTCGTGCCAAGCGCATTTGTCACAATAGCTATCCATTGCAATAGATTCCGAGTGTCGTTCATGCGTGAACGACGTTTTTCTGCCAAACAGTGCCTGCGATTGTCTCCCGCCGCTTCGGTGTCCTCGCAGCGAGACAATGTGAAAGCGCCCCGGGCTAGGATGAGACTTTTTCTTAAAATAGATTGTTCACCAATGTGAATGGCGATGTGCTCGAATAAAAATCAATACGAACGCGAGTAGGTTCGGTGCATAGTCGGGGCAACTCATCTTGCTTGAAAGCATGTAGACAATGCCCACTTACAGACGTTGCGGGCAAACGACCCTTGAAGCATTCACTTGAACTGGCAGTAACTCATCATCGTGACAGCTGCTGTGGGTCGTTGATGATTGATTAGGCGGCAGACCTCTTCAGGTGGTTAAGACGTCTCGCATATGTATGGCGCCTGAGTAGGACTAAGTCCTGCCTGGTTGAAGGGTGTTCGAGGCAGTTGCTAATTATGAATTCAAGGAGAGGACATTGATTCGGAGACAGTGGGACAACGTAATTGAGGACGCACACGTTTACTACGATGGACCTCAAGCAGTGGAAAAAACCAACCCAGGCCGGCCAGGCTAAGGTTGACCCACTTAAGTGGAGACAGAGCCCTAGCAACATAATGCGTCATTTCGCGCGTCAAATATGCGGACATTTTTTGAAACGATGATCGAACTACTGGCAGACTCCTAACGACTTCTGAATACGCAATGTGAGTTTCGTCCCAAGGTCGGTCATCATTGTATTTTCAGTTTGCAAGTAATTCGTCGCTTCGAGGAACAGTTTGAACGTAAATTTCTCACTCCAAGCCACCAAACAGACAGAGATGCGAAATGAAGAAAACATACCCGACGTATCGGCCAGTATCGAAAAAACCTCAGAAATGAGTGGCGATCAGCTTAAAATATCACACCAGAAGTCCACAAATTGTTTAGCCCGCAATAATTTCTGGACACTGGCCACTGTCCACAAATTGCTTGCCCGCAATATTTTCTGGACACTGGCCGCTGTCCACAAATTGCTTCGCCCGCAATAATTTCTGGACACTGGCCACTGTCCACAAATTGCTTCGCCGCAATAATTTGTGGACACTGGCCACTGTCCACAAATTGCTTCGCCGCAATATTTTCTGGCCACTGTCCACAAATTACTTCGCCGCAATATTTTGTGGACACTGGCCGCTGCCCACAAATTGCTTCGCCCGCAATAATTTCTGGACACTGGCCACTGTCCACAAATTGCTTCGCCGCAATATTTTCTGGACACTGGCCACAAATTGCTTCGCCTGCAATAATTTCTGGACACTGGGCACTATCCACAAATTGCTTCGCCCGCAATAATTTCTGGACACTGTCCACAAATTGCTTCGCCCGCAATCATTTCTGGACACTGGCCACTGTCCACAAATTGCTTCGCCCGCAATATTTTCTGGACACTGGCCATTGTCCACAAATTGCCTCGCCGCAATATTTTCTGGCCACTGTCCACAGCAGCTTCGCCGCAATAATTTCTGGCCACTGGCCACTGTCCACAAATTGCTTCGCCGCAATAATTTGTGGACACTGGCCACTGTCCACAAATTGCTTCGCCGCAATATTTTCTGGCCACTGTCCACAAATTACTTCGCCGCAATATTTTGTGGACACTGGCCGCTGCCCACAAATTGCTTCGCCCGCAATAATTTCTGGACACTGGCCACTGTCCACAAATTGCTTCGCCGCAATATTTTCTGGACACTGGCCACAAATTGCTTCGCCTGCAATAATTTCTGGACACTGGGCACTATCCACAAATTGCTTCGCCCGCAATAATTTCTGGACACTGTCCACAAATTGCTTCGCCCGCAATCATTTCTGGACACTGGCCACTGTCCACAAATTGCTTCGCCCGCAATATTTTCTGGACACTGGCCATTGTCCACAAATTGCTTCGCCTGCAATAATTTCTGGACACTGGGCACTATCCACAAATTGCTTCGCCCGCAATAATTTCTGGACACTGTCCACAAATTGCTTCGCCCGCAATCATTTCTGGCCACTGGCCACTGTCCACAAATTGCTTCGCCCGCAATATTTTCTGGACACTGGCCACTGTCCACAAATTGCCTCGCCGCAATATTTTCTGGCCACTGTCCACAAATTACTTCGCCGCAATATTTTCTGGACACTGGCCGCTGTCCACAAATTGCTTCGCCCGCAATCATTTCTGGACACTGGCCACTGTCCACAAATTGCTTCGCCCGCAATATTTTCTGGACACTGGCCATTGTCCACAAATTGCCTCGCCGCAATATTTTCTGGCCACTGTCCACAAATTACTTCGCCGCAATATTTTCTGGACACTGGCCGCTGTCCACAAATTGCTTCGCCCGCAATAATTTCTGGACACTGGCCACTGTCCACAAATTGAATCGCCCGCAATATTTTCTGGACACTGGCCACTGTCCACAAATTGAATCGCCGCAATAATTTGTGGACTAATTACTTCGCTGCAATAGAGACAGATTCAACGCCATCGCCTTCAAACTTATTCAACAGTCCTCTTTCCAGGCTAATATTTTGGTTAACGTTGCAATCATCATCGCCTTCAAATTGACCTCGGGGTCATTTCACGTCTTCGTTGGCAATGCTTCATCTTCAAAATATTGCTGTACTTCCCATTGTTTAGTGTATGAAAAATGATCACCTTTCTGGTGCCAACTTCAGTCCGTTCGCCTGTCCCAAAGTCCCCTCCCCAACTCCCGGCGATCTGAAAAAAGGAAGAAAATAAAAACACTAGCCAGTCAATTGGAAAAGCAAATCAGGGAGAAGGATGTGCCGCTTTGGGGAGTCAAAGGAAAAAGAACACAAACTTGGCAAAAGCGAATACACCACACATCCGTGCTCAGTCGACTGGAACCACTGCACACCGCCGCCCAGACTGTGCACACACAGTCACAGACGTCTCCTCCGTCACGTAAATGGAATCCTTTCGATTTGCAATTTTTCCACGAGAAATGCACAAACTGTGCATGGCTTGAGGACGGGGTTGAGCTGCAGTACACGGAAGTGTCCCTGCCAGAGATGAGGCAACTTCTGGCGAAGTATGCACATAAGATTTACGAGAGACGTTGAAGAAAATGCGCAGCCAAGTAGTGTCGATTATGGTGGAACGAAGCGTGAGGCAAGGAGGCGACAAAAACCGAATGCAACGAGCACTTCACTCAAACTGCGCTTGAAAGGAGTTACTCTTCCGATCATTTGTGTAGTTTTTTTTGTTGCAAGCATAACACAAGGTGCAGCAAAGGATGTCCTCTTTGAAGGCTCCTTTCGGCAGGAGACCACAAAACCAAACACTATCAAGGATGTTCATGCAACAAAGCGCTTGATTCGACTGGTTTTTGAGTTTACTTTGCACAAATATGGCTGGCATCGACTTGAAAGCAAATCGGCTTTTGAGGAAACATTTGGATGTGCAACTATAGCTAAAGGACACTCTCAGGTGGGAGCAGCATGAAAATGTGAGCTTTTCAAGCAGGAATTATTACCGCTTACGTCTTTGTCGAGTGCTATGTGATGTTCGGGGGCTTGGGGGCGAATTCAAACGTGATGCTTGCAAGTGTTCGGACGAACGTGTTTTATTCTGATGAGGGTGTTCTTTCGATGTGGCTGACTGTTGTGCTTTCTTTGAGTCGTTCAAGGCGGTGGTCTTTTCTTTGATTCTCTTTCCCCGACTGCTCTGACAAAGCACGTCGTCTCACTCCTATGACCATTTTCAATGGTCTCATAACCAGCCCACAGTTTCGGAGCAAGGGTTTGAACTGCAAATCGCCAGCCGCCCACAAGGACATTCGTCAAACCTGCCACCCTAAGTCGATGCATCCTCTGGTCCATGAAACAGTGGGAATGCAATAGAAAATGAGAAGAAGCCTTCTGCCCCCGAAGGACCGACCAAATTGCTCCTTTCATCTCTGTTTGAACAAGTCTCTGTCACATGTAGACAACTTTAATTAAAGATTCAATTTCAATCGAAACGTGACAAAAATCCCCCGAATGGCACACAATTTATGTACACTCACTCAGTGAACGCCACGTCGCACATCTCCTGTGGCCTGGTCGCCCCGATTTGACGTCCATCCTCGTCTCTGCTTCATGCCTCGTCTCGTGTTTTTAATTCTCGTCGCTTCAGGGCACAGAGAGCCGGCGAGCAGGCGAAGGCGAGAAAGGAAAGAGATGTTGAACACCGTTATGGTGCATAAAATATTAATGAGCATTTCCTATTCCAATTAGGTTCTGGCACAGCCATCTTAGATTGTTTACATCTCGAGACTTTGGGACGAAGAAATCGACAGACTTGCTTGCATAGATACACATCTGAGTTTTTTTTGCTGTTGTTCTTCCATTCTCGTCACAGAGCTGCGGGCGATAAGCCTACATATGCAAGCACGGCGATCAAAGGACAAACAGTCAAGGACCTGCTACAAATTTATGTACACATGTGGTTCCATCTATATTTTTTCTCATACATTTAGATTGATGTCATATTCCACGCCGGGATGGTGTGTGTCCTCCCGTGCTTCGGAAGTCTGCCCGAGGCGGTGGGGCTTACATTTTTCACCTGGCTCCACTCGGAGAGCAGGGCATATCCTTCGAGTGTCATTAGAGTGAAAATCTATTTTCCACGAGACGATCCACACGGGCAATCAATCAAATTTCAATAAAAATAGAAAAAGACGAGAAGAAAAAGAAATTCCTCCGAAGGATACGAGCGAGGCGCCGCTGACGAAAACGAGGTGAAAGTGGAAAAGGAAAAGTTCATGCAGCCATCGCATCGGTACGCTACTACGTGACGACGTGTGAAATAATTATTTTCTTTTCAGATTCATTGTCTGCCAGTGGATGGATTTATGGGAGTATCATGGCTGACCGCCCTTCGCAGCGCATCAGCTGAGTGGATGCACCAGTCCGTTGGAGTCATTTGCATAAATTGTGAGCTGCGAATTCCTGCAGAGGGCAATAGTGCCTTCTTCGAAAGAGATTTGCCCCCGGTGCAGGGCTGGAGACTGGTGTGGAATTTAAATGCTGCTCTGCTCTCGTTTCGTTGCCCAACGGGGCTGATGTCTCGCATTAAATGATGTGATCGGCGATTAGGGGGGAATTTATTCCTTAAGGAGATGTCACCGGGAGGAGTAAAGTTTGCCAATCAGTGTGTGGCTTGGAATTTTAATTTCGGCATTTAATGGAAGTGTCCAGGACTTGACGACTGAATGGGTGAAGTGACACCTCTCTTGGAATCAATTGCACTAAAGTTCTCACAAAGCTGTCAATTGGTTGATTCAATGCAGTTTGAAAATACTGGGGACATTTATGGATCTCGTGCCCGGTCCCCAGTCGACAATCTGAGTGGCGCTGCAGCCTTAGCCCTGGTCGTGGCCCTAGCTTCTGCAGCAAACCTTGTGTCGTGCTTCCTGTAGTGTTGGCTCGCCAGTCCAACCGCTCTTTTCGGTGGTCCGATAACAACTTGTCTGAGCAAGATTGGACATGCACACAAAACAACAAAGATAAGAGCTAAGATGCATTTCATGAGTGTTATGACATATCGAACAACACCGCCTACACCGTAGTGTTGCCAATACACTACACGTCCTATTGTCGAACCACGATGAGAGGAAACTGCATTTGTGCGACGACTCGAGGCGGTCAAGTTTGACAGAAAACTACTAGGCTCTTATTATCTTTAAGCGCTGTCAATTGCTTAGTGTCGTGGATTATGAGAGTCTATCATGTCGGAAGTTGAATCTGGACACCCAATGTATGAGTCGACGTACGTATGTGCCTACAACGAGACGGCGATCGCAGACATTTTGCTGTTACGTATGGAAATGGTTTCCAAGTAATTCCTTTAGGTTCACCTAATAATTTGAAATTTAGGAGCGTGTCTTCTGACGAGACATGTGGAACTTAGCAGCCAGTCAGACCAGCAGATATGTGTATGTTTGCTTACACATTTACTGCGACCCATGGAGGGTCTGAACCTGAGCATGGACGAGTATAGTTTGTTTCACATGTTTCTTCTTTGTGTGGCGCTACAATCCGGGATGGGTCCAAGCTTCAAACCACAGCACTCTCCAGCAACCACGAACTCTGGCAAGCTGCCTCCAGTAACGAGCACCAAGTTAATTGGCATCCTTTCCCACTAGTGCGTGCCACCTTAGACGCTGGCGTGACGTACAGTCTCTGAGTGGAGGGAAGAAAGAGCTCAGGCTCTATCAAAACTTTTAGACAATCTCGCAAGGATTTAACAACCGCCAGGGCTTGAACTGCAAATCGCCACCCACATGCTCCATGAAACAGATTGAAACAGAATGAATGCAATAAAAAGGTTGTCTTTTCCTCCAACGGTGCGAACAAAATTGCTTCTTTGCTCTCTGCTTGAATGACTGCACTCAACTGACCCCACCTGCCATTGTCGTTGAATCCGTAAACGCCAATATCCTCAACACAAACTGGACCGAACACAAATTGAACGCAACACTTTCCTTCCCCCAAATCACCGCTAACTTCTTCATTCGCATTGTCCATACCTCTGTGACTTAGACTACGACTGGAATGATGTGTGCCTTGTAAAGGGTGATTTTTTAAAAGCTATAGGAAAGTTTTTCAAAAAAAAACATAAAATTTAGAAAAATGTATGAAATCTTTATTTGAATCCATATTACGGTCCATATAATTTAATGCTTGAAGATTATTTCATGCAAATGTTGACCTTGACTGCGCCTCAATTGGTCCATCCGCTTAGTCCAATTTTGGCATACTCTTTCCAACATTTCGGCCGCTATCTCACGAATAAATTCTTCAATGTTGTCTTCCAATGCGTCCAATGATGCGGGCTTGTCTGTATAGACATGAGCTTTAACATAGCCAAACAAAAAATAGTCTAAAGGCGTTAAATCGCACGTTCTGGGCGGCCAATTGACCGGTCTCGAACGTGAAATAAAATGTTCACCGAACTCGCCAATCAATGAGTCCATTGTTGCGCGTGCTGTGTGGCATGTGGCACCGTCTTGTTGAAACCACATGTCATGCAAGTCAAGCTCTTGCATTTTGGGCAAAAAAAGTTGGATATCATCTCACGGTAGCGCTCACCATTCACAGTTACGTTACGATTCGCATCATCTTTGAAGAAGTACGGTCCAATGATGCCACCAGCCCATAAACCGCACCAAACTGTGACTTTTTCTGGATGCATTGGTAGCTCTTGCAATGCTTCTGGCTGATATTCACTCCAAAATCTACAATTCTGCTTATTTACGTACCCATTGAGCGAAAAATGAGCTTCGATTAAACTGACCATAAAATGGAAGAAGCGCGCGATGAACTTTCTTAACAGAGCACGCATTTTGAGAATAAAATTCAATAATTTGCAAGCGTTGTTCGTTTGTAAAACGATTCATGGTTAAATTATAGACCAAACTGAAGATGTTTGTGAAACAAAACACGAAACGTGCGTCAGCTGTTTAAACCAGTGTTGCCAAAAAGATAATAGCTAAAAAATCACCCTTTATAATGTCGGCATAGTCATTCTGTTACTCAATGACCCTAAAGAAACAGAGGTTTTCAAGAGTTTGATCTCGTCTGTTGTGTTGTCAGCTGTTCACGGAGGAGTCGAGTTCGGTAGTTTCTGACCAACTCGAAGTTATAGCTGCCCATCGTGACGCAAGACGTTGATTTAGAGTGGCCGATGACAACTTAATAATAATATGGGTGGCGCTACAACCCTGTAAAGGGCCAGGCCTAGCTTCTCAGCAACCACTCATGTTGTGCGTGCTATTGTTCTATCACGAGTGGAAGGGACCTACTGTTTTATGCCGACTCCGAACGGCCAAGTTTGAGAAGCTTTTTCTAGACAGTAGTACTCTTTGAGCATGGTCAGTGACTCGAAAGAGGTGGGGCCGTGAAAAGTATTTCTTGTCGTAGCAGGAATCGAACCTAGACAGGTAGGTCCAAGTGCGTAGGAGTCGACACACATACCCACAACGCCACGGGCCACCACGATAACAACTTACACCCCGATTTTCTTCATTCACGATTCAACCCATTAGAGCAGGTTCCATTCCAATGTCACCAAGGACTTACTGGTGGATTGCAGCGTTCGGTCAGTTACGTCGCTGACATCCATGTATGCTGACAGCTGAATGGGCTTCTGGAAGATCGAGTGTTAGACTTTGCGTTTTGAACGATCTTCACAAGAACGATATGAGAAGTAGCTTATGACAATACGCTGCCTTGTCGGAAACTTTGTTTGACATTGAAAGTCTAGGTGGGAGAAGGCTTGGGAGTTTTCCTTGGCGATCTATGGCTGTTTTATATATTTGGAAAAGACATAGGACCGAGTGTCTCGAGGTAAACTCTGCAATGTTCTGCAGGAGTATGGGTCTGATTGTCCTATTTTGAGGCAGCAGCTGTGTTCGGTTTATTAGTGCTAAATCAACACCTTTTACCTTGGGCGTTGGACTTTCCCAAGGTTGTCTCTTGTCACCTCCCCCTTTCATATATACATAGACTGGATGTTACAGGGAAGGCGAGGAGAGGAATGCCTCACATTGGGAGAGTTGAGGGAAGTTATCTTCTTTTTGCGGAGCACGCACTCGATAAGTTTGTGGTCGTATGTGCTGATGCTGGGATGAAGGTTACCGCGGGCTAATCAGAGGGTATATTCATTGCCAGAACTAGTGGAGTCCCATTGAAGCAGGTGGCGAAGCCTAAGTACCTCGGAGTATTTTTCACGAGCGATGGGTCGTGATGATCCAACGGTTGAGGTGGCTAGGCCATGTAGAGCGGACGAACAACACTACTCCAGCGTGAAAGAGTGTTCGACAAAGTGGGACGACTCGATAGAGGTCACCCACGAAAACGATGGCGCCGAGTAGTGAGGAAGGACTTCAGCCAAAATGGCTAGTGTCGTGGCAGCTGGAGATGATCGTTGGGTGAGGCCCAGGTCCATCTCGGTCTGTAGCACCATTAGAACCGTTGTGTAGAATTCAGGAAAAAAAAAGCAATTCTTTGGTGGTCATCTTTGAGATCTCGTCAAGAGAATAGGAGAAGTGTCTACTTCGTCTGGCCGCAGTGCAAGGACTTGTAAAATGTTTCAAAGTTGGTCTTTCTGTTAATTCTTTGCAGCTGCTTCCAACAGAAGGTTGCCAAGTTTGGCTGTGTGATCCACAACATGGCCTATGGGACCGTACTTCTGTTGTCCATTTAATTCATTTAATCGCCCAAATCTGCAACATCTGGCATCTGGTATCTTCGAAAGCCATCTTGCATAACAAGAAATCCAACTAAGGCCAAACAATAACTTCTCGTGTTAACGGCAAGAAGACTTAAAGCTGATGTTAAGACCAAGTGGTGGATGAAAAGAGACACAGTAAGAAAGACGCTGAAAGTACAACTAGTGTTCGAATGCAGTAGGTGAGTGGATATTTTAGTAGTTGCAGTGAGTGTACCACAACAAATTTCTGAATGAATGCATAGCAAAGGCAACCTCTTTTAAAACCAATTGCGAGTCTTAAAGCCCAAAGAGTTTAAAGCGCTACCATCCACTCAAGGCCGCACTGCAAGGAATTGCGTCTGTTCATGCTGCAAGGAGACCCAGTTTGTTTATTTCCTTCCTTCAGCTAATTAATCTACTGCCAAGACTTAGATGCACTCTCAAATGCAGCAAAATGCTTTGAACAGTCGACGATTGTTTTTTTTTTTTTGTTTTATCTGCAGCAATCTTAAGTGTGCCAACGATTGGTGCAGAAAAAGAGAAGAGAAAAAACGAAACACGACCCCCAGGCGCAGCTGTGCAAAAGGCGCATGCAAACGGAGAGAATGGGTTTCCTTAAGGATATCCAAATCCAATTATTCAATTTAATTTGCTAAAATGCCTGCATTTGCTTATGGTCCTGGACGAGAATATCCTTCAATGCATTGATTAATTTCACCCGGGCCAGGTCCAATCTAAATTAATGTACCTTTTCACGGTCTCGTCAAACAATCCTTCGTCACTAAATTGCTTCGATTTAATTGGAAAAGTGCCGGCACTCGGTGTACGTTGGCATCGGCCCTCATGTCTTTCTCTTGTCCTTCGCAGGGAGATTTCTCAATCGCCTTTGTTTCGATTTGGAAGCAAGTGAATGTGAACTGGACAGGGACGTGGGTCCTGGAAGAGGGTTGTTTTTTTTTTAGATGACAAGGCACGTGCTTGGTGGTCGATATGTTCTGCTTGATGGAGTGTATTTATGCAATTGTTGGTCCAATTCATGGTGCCTTGAGCTTGTACTGAGACAGATAGATGATCACATCAGAAGGAGGGCACACTGAATGGAAGGTACGTTCATGCACAAGGCGTCCATCAATTCGTTGAAACGTTTGTGAACCAATTGGCAATCATTTCCAGTGGCTTCATGAATGCTCAACACTCAATGGATCTAGGAGAGTCTTACTGAAGGATGGGCAACTTGTCACTTGGTCTTCTAAGGCGTTGTTTCTCACTTAATTAAGGTTGCCCTACAGTCTGGAGCGGACTTGGGCCTCAACCAACATGTGTCTGCAGCCAGCTGGATCTTTGGCAAGCTGCCTCCAGTTTGCAGCATATTTGGCTGAGGTCCTCTTCCACTTGCGTGCGGCACCTGATTCGTGCTCTTCCTCTACTACGCCATCCATCGGGGGTGGACTCGATGGTTTTCCGGGCTCTACATGCTCTACATGCCCTAGCCACCTCATTCGTCGGGCCTTCATTCTTCTGGCTAAGTCGATGGCGTCGAACAGCTGGCACAGTTCGTTGTTATATCTTCTCCTTCACTCACCATCTACGCAGGCGGACTTCCTCTCGAAGCAGCTAAGCAACCACATGCGCTTTTGACAAAGTCCATGCCTTTGCGCCATATAGCAAGACTGGGACGATTAAGGTCTTATGGCGGGTCACTTTGGTTGTTCGAGTGTAGGCATTGTTTATCAATTGTTTGCTTAGCCCAAAGAAGCAGCGATTGGCAAGGGTTATGCTTCGTGTGATTTCAGCACTGGTGTCATATTATGAGTTGATAGCAGTTCCTCTGTAGACAAAGTCTTTGACTCAAAGCTATGTCAGTCTATTGTGACGTTCTGCCCGAGACGTCGGTTTGGGTTGTCCTTTCTCGTTGAGAGCATATACTTGGTGCTGTCCTCATTTACTCACAAAAGTGCCGTTGACATCATACTGCGTTCTTCCGATCACAGCAATATCGGCGGCATATGCGAGCAGTTGGACGGACTTCTGAAAGATTGTGCCTCTTGTGTTTGAACTAATCTGAGCGAGTTTTGAACAATTATTTCAAGAATGATGTGGAAGAAGTCGCATGACAGCGTGTAGCCTTGTCTGAATCCTTTTTTGACATCAAGGGTCTCGGATAGGTCTTTACCGACCTTGATGGAGCAGCCTGCATTCTCCGTCGACGGACGAGTTTGGTAGGGATGCCAAAACTAAGCATTGCTCTGCATAGCTCGTCTCTGTGGATACTATCATATGCGACGTTAAATCGAATAATAGGTGGTGGCTATCGATTTGTTGCTCCAGGGTTCCGACCTAGTTGTTGATTAACGGCGTTAGGCGTTCACACAACACATCAGAAAAGACCTTGTCTGCGATGTTCACGGGACTGATGCCTCTATAGTTGGCGCAGTTCAGAGGGTCTCCTTTTTTGTGGATCGCGCCAACAATGTTGAGATTCCATTCATCGGGCATGTTTTCCTCCGACAAAAATTTACATATAAGTTGCTGCATGCTTTTTACCAAGTCATTGCCTGCCGCTTTAAAAAGCTCGGCGTCTAGGCCATCAGCTGCAGCAGCTTTGTTGGATTTCAGTTTAGATATGGCTTCATCCGGTTCGGGTGGACGGAATGGTTGATCTACATCGTCCCTTTCTCTTAGATTGAATGTTCCATTCTGTCTGACAACGGGGCTATACGCCATTATCGCCATTATAGTCTGCAGAAATGGTTCATCCATATCCTCAACATCGGCTTCTGTGGCGTATACGTAACTATTTTCTCTAGAAGAGTCAGCAACAAACGGAATGGCTGGCGACAAACTGTCTGTTAACAGACACGAAATTCGTTTAGAATGGAACACCAATGTGGAAGCTAGTAACCACATCATCATCTGATTAGATGGCGAAACTGAGCCTCTGTCTTTGCGACATGGCAGCCATAAGTGCAACCACACAAGCCTTCGTTGCTTAGGCTTAAGGGCGAACGCATCATTTCCACCGCAACCAACTTGAATCGCATCAGTATCGTCTGGCACAGCATGCACTGCCATCCGCCAAGTGCATCAAGATACAAGACAACAAAACAAAAATGTACGTTAACGTTAATAGGCGATGGCAAATATTGACGTAGCTTACATTGTAAGTTCGCATCTTGCGTACATCCCTTTCGCAAGCAAAGTTCAACAAAACTTGCCGCCGTCAAGGACTCGCAACGTGCATTGGGGCACAAAGTTGCTCGAACTTCAAGTCAGGATGACGGCGCGGAGGGTGAAAATGAACAACATCCAGAAATTGCCTGCTGGAGAGCCCTTCAACTAACACAATACGGCGCGGTATATAGTGTATCTCATAGTTTATCTTTGTTTGTCCTGCAAGTGAGTACACGATGGGAGAAGTTGCAACTTTTAAGCACATCAGTGCATTAACGCAACGATGAGTGAAAGGTGGAGTGGCAATGGCGTCTAAGTTGACACCAAGATGTGCACATTGTTTGCGCCTTGCTATCATCATTGACTCACAAGTTTAAGTTATTGTGCAACGAACTTTTCACAACACCCGGCGAGGTTACTTTGGGTAAAGTTGTGCTTACTGACTTCACACAAATTGGAACAGTCTCCGCTGCAGGCGATGCTGTATAGTGAATTTCGACTTTGCACTTATCAGACAAGGATCTAGAACGGGCATCTTTAGAGCATGTTACATGTTTTCAAAGAATATGAAACATTCATCAGAAAAGCGTCCAACTTGATGACGAAGTACATACGGACTTGCATGCGGATTTGAGTTAAGATGCCTGTGAATTACAAAGACCTCGTATGATACTACATTCCAGTCCTGGTCATAGCAAGACATTTTACAGTAGCTGAGTATACCAGCAAAGACGTCTTCACTTGCTACAATGTCACAATTCCCTCATGAGCTTAGAGACAATTAAGTATACAGAGATGCCGCTCTTGTTGATGGTCTTGGTGTCAACTTAACCATACTCACTGATCAAGGTTCTAAATCCCAGCCCAATGCCAGCAACGCTTGGGCAGAGTGGTTAATGTAGGAATGCCACAAGATTCTGTGCTTTGGCCTCTTCTTTGCTGTTTTAATTTTAATTTTAAAATAGGCTGAAAGCAGTCTTGTTTTCTGTACGGACGATGGACGTACGGACTGTGGACGTATCTGAGAATGCCATTTTAAATTAGATGTGACCAAACGACCGTAGTTGTAATCCTGAAAAAAAAACGGAACCCTTCAACAGGAAATATGAAAAGCCTCACTCCAAAATCCACGGCATGTGGGTGCCAGGACCCTGTGGCATACCATCCTGGGTATGCCCAGCGGACGCCTACCTGATAGAATCGCATTCAAGGCACATCTTGGAAGTCGTGCTAGTAGGGACATTCACTGAGTTCCCGCAGCGGTGCCGTGCTTCTCGCCCTATCAAGGCAGATTGCATTCGCAATCTTATTCTTTCGATTATTACCCAACTTCTATGACCATGGGTGGGAGTTGGATCCAAAACTGAGTTGAAACCCAACGTGAACATTCTTCGTCTCGTCTGCGATGCAATACCTATGTAATGAAAAGGAGAGGTGACAAGACGCACCCTTGGCGAAATCCAACGCCAACTGCGAAAGGTGTTGACTTAGCACACGAACACAGCTGCTACCTCGAGGTACCCACTCGGTCGCATGCCATTTCCAAATCTACAAAACAGCCGTAGATTGGTTTGGCGTACTCCCAAGAGTACCATTCTTTAAGTGAAAAGCTTGACGGTTGTACTTCTGCCGGGACGAATGCCGGACTGTTCAGTTCCCATTCTGGACACGAGCATAGCTCTAGAAGGCGCCTCCATCACCTTAGCGTAGACATTCTCGGGGAGACTTAAAAGAGATGTGCCCCTATAGTGGGGGCAGTCTGTTTTGCCCCTATTTTGTTCATAGTTAGTGATTGAAATTGCAACAGTGTAGGTTTAAAAGGGCACCGATTTTTTGAACTGAACTACTCACATAAGGAACATCGTGAGTTTCTGAAAGAGTTGTGCCATGCCACCGGATCAATTTCCACGAATTCGGTTACCACATGGAACAGTTTTTTGCGGCCGTAAGAGGTTTTCTCGATATTTAGAGTGGCACTTATCCCCTTTTAAGCTGTCTGGTCTTTTCCAGGACTTGTACACACCGCAGTGGTAAGTGCCCACAATCGTGGTGTCGAAATACTTTAGCCCTTCACGCTCTCGTCTAGACTGGATCTCATATGTGACATTATCCAGTTTCCCAGGATTTCCGTTTTTGTAGATCAGATTCCCCGATTTTGTCATCCCTGCAGATGACCTGGTGTATGCTCCCCACCAGTAGATCCCCACCAGCTTCAAATGACTCTAAGCAAATCATCTGACTCAGCGTCTTCGTTGTTTGATTGAATCTCCCCACAAATACAAAACTTATCTCAGCTACCGACCTTGTGTCACTTCCTCCAGTTGCCCAAACTAATTCGCATTCCCTGACAACCACCGACAGTCGACATGCCAGTATCTGAATTTCAAATATTCAATGCATGGTGCAGTTAACGAAGCCGCCTTGGGGGCCAATCACTGCATTCGCAAATGTCGTGCCAACGACCGACGAGAACTCACAAAAGTTATCGCCAACATAAATCGCAGTTCGACCGTAACGCCCCAGTCCCATGGCGAAAGGAAATGGTTTCGTAGCTCGTATATCCTGCATCCACTGATGGTGGCCGCTGAGCAGTAAATCCCACCCTCTCCCTCGGTCCTGAGATTATGTACGCGCCCTATGAACTCAGAGCTTCTCACTCCCTCCCTATGTCCTTGTTGTCGTCACAAGGACACACATCTGTTCGTTTTTCATTTGTCTGCAAATTCAAATTCGTGCTAAGTTCGTCTTGGCAAGTCGGAAGTGTCCACGACCACGGTCGTGTGTACACCTCGATTGCGAATCCTTGTCATCATTATGCGTTCTAATGGGCCTTGGAAACCGTGTGTTCTACGTGACTTTCAAAAGAGTTCGATCTGATTCTCCTCCACATACACGCGCGCACGCAGGCATGCACACATTTGGAGACATTTCTGGTATTTTATTAACGCCGATAACGACTGTCTAAAGGACACACTCTCGAAAGCCATAAATCCGGGCTATCACAGCCTGGCAGCAATGTACTGCGGACCTAATGGACCTCCTCGGCCGGCCATTGTGAGGGACGCTCCTGGCTCATACCAGTTTCTAATCTCGAGCGAGGACAATGTGTGTAGGTGTGAGCATAATATACGCGTGCCCCCGGGCAGGATGCGGAATTTATATGGGATAAGGAGCTTCCGGCGTGCGTTCGTGTGAATTGCAGCCGTATTGAGGTAAAGTTTCAACGAAATGGGGAGGGCGAGGAGGGTGTGGCGAAATGTGGCAATACTAGCAGGATTCGAAGTTATTGCGACTTCTGACAACAGATTTGTAAAAGTTTTCAGGGTTTATTCTAAAATTGTGTCGTCTATAGAACCGGTCCCGAATTGGTCGAGGGGTTGAGGTGATTTAATCGAAAAGTTGCCCGAAATAGTTGAATGGCCGGTGAAACCTTGGGTTCCGTTTGTTTCGAGGTAACTTGAAATGTTTCTCCTCCAACTGGAGTGGCAGTGTGATTGAGCTCTCAGTG
Source organism: Eristalis pertinax (assembly GCA_907269125.1). Taxonomy (NCBI): domain Eukaryota; kingdom Metazoa; phylum Arthropoda; class Insecta; order Diptera; family Syrphidae; genus Eristalis; species Eristalis pertinax. Next base: position 55,949,952 of record OU026147.1, on the reverse strand, counting down.
CTCGGCAAAGGGTGCAAATGAAAGTTGGAAGAAAACGAGGGTCTGGACGTGAAACTTTGTGTGTAACTGAAGCGAAGCAAAAATGTCAAAAGTGTCAAACAACAAGGTGATAAATATGACTGAAGTGGCCATGAAAGAGTCTGAGTTCAAGTTCACCGCTTGAACTTGGTTTATGTGGCACATGTGTTCAGGTTGGCATTAGGGCTTGTTTTTGATGTGAAAGGTCTGAAGCTCAAGACTAGACTAGAAAATGTGTGAATTTCGAGTTTGAAATAAAGTATACAACTTGCCGTGACAGAAATGATTATCGAAGGAAATGAATGTGTCATCTCTCATTTCCCGTTTTCACGTCCCTTTTCAAAGTTAAAGAGAACTTCAACATCCAGAAAAGTGATGCACGGCACATGTTGGAGGTTGCTTCACTGACTTCCATTTGAATGTCCAAAGCCAATCGAGGACACATTAGGGACGTAAAGAATATTCCACTGAAATGCCTATAGACTGTTCCTAAAGCAGATTCCATATATGTATGTACTTGCAGTTCTGATAAAAGAGCAAGCGTCCGAGAACCTATTCTAAACTGAAGTATATGCGAGTATCTGTATAGTTTGCAGAATTGTTGAGGAGAGGCGCGCAACTCACGTGTTCTACTCGAGTGCACAGAAGTTGCAATATATTAGCAAGAGAATGACGTCAGTGTGACAAGGGGGAATAAATCGCCAATGAACCTCTTGTGGATGCTCGCTGTCACAGGGATATTGGAACCAATTGAGATGTAAACGGTTTACAAAAAAAAAATGCTGCATATTTACTTCTCAAGTCAGTTACTCTTGGAGGGTCTGCTAAAGCGCAGCCCTTCCACCTTGACGGCCACCAACATGCCTAGACTGACATGGCACCCAGTTTCCTGTTTCTTGGTAATTGCTTTGCTGCTTGTGGCACTCTCTGAAGATTTCATTCTGCATTATTTTCTTGATTATTTTTCTATAATTAGCGCACTCAAAAATGGGATACGAACATCATTGTCGGGAATCATGAAGCAGCATGCGGCATTGTGCGCATTGGTCTTAAATGTCTGTGAATTCTAGGCAGTGGAGAGTAACAGACTGGGAAGAGTATTCCATACTCCTGCAGTGTGCAGCTAGCAAACGAGCATCTAAATTAAACCGAACCTTCGACACCAGGCCATGAGCATTTTTAATTAAAAAAAGGAATGCAGTTGGCTAGCTCACATGAGCATCTTTCGCTAAAACACCGATCAAACAGGGACGACGAGGAAAGACAGAGTACGTCGGTTGACATATTTTTTATTGTTGTCGGATTCTATTGCACTGATCAAACCTAAGCACTTGGCGTGAGCAATTGGCATGAGTCTTAACTGAGTACCACCAAAACCTTCGTTTTTGTCCTTTTTCGCTTTACCAGGTCTGTTGTTATCGAAATTATCACAAAAACCACATTTTCAACGCGAAGGGTATCCTTTGGAAATTTTCAACAACATTCGATCGCTATTAGCAGCACTTTGTTCAAATTGAAAAATGATGGTTTTTCTTTGCACATACGCTGACATGTTTAAACTTTGGCGAATTAATACTGATATGAATTGATACATATGATGATAATTCGGTGCCATGAAAATACTAACAGCATGGTTCTGATCTGCGTCATGTCTGGTAAATCCTTCGTTTTCACCACAAAATTAATGACGATTTATTGAAAGTAGCTTGTGTGAAGCTTCCACTGGTATTGTGCGCGTTATTGTTGTAATAGTAGTACTTATTTAATTTCATTTATTGTTTATGTACAATTATTGTTTATGTAGTATGACATATATACATACATTTCAATTTATACGAGGGGCGTTCAATATATTCTCGGTATCGGGGTGAAGCTGTGTTTGTATATATAAATTTATCAAGTAATACTATTATTTTAGTGCATTCATGTAGAATTTCATATAAATGTGATTATTAATTCGCGTTTTATCTTTAGTTAAACAGAATCATAATGGCAACTGAGACGATGATGGTGAAAATTGAGCATCGCGCTGTAATTAAACTTCTCACTAAGCAAGGAAAAAGTCAAAAAACTATTCATGAAGAGATGGTGGGTGCTTACCAGGGTTCCGCACCTTCATTAGCAACCGTGCAAAAGTGGTCATGTGAGTTCAAGAGAGGCAGAGAGAGCATTGAAGACGACCCCAGTTCCGGCGCCCGGCTACTGCTTGTACGGAAGAAAGCCTTTGATGCTTTCTCCTGTACAAGCAGTAGCCGAGCCTCTCCCGAAAAAACTTGTTCTTGAGGATGCCCGAATAAAGGTGAAAATGATGGCAGAGATCACCAAGTTTTCAATTGGTACCATTCACACCATTCTTCATGACCATCTTAACCTTTCAAAGGTCAGTGCAAGGTGGGTGCCACGAATGCTCACAGTGCCTCAGAAAAAAGTGAGAATCGCATGCTGTAGAGAGCTTTTGGAGATGTGTAGTGAGAACGCAGACGGTGTTATGGAACGAATTGTTACTGGTGACGAAACATGGGTCCACCACTATGACCCTGAAAGCAAACAAGAGTCCATGCAGTGGCATAAAAAAGGAACAGACCCCCCGAAGAAGTTCAAAGTCACTCCGTCTGCCGGGAAGCTCATAGCCACAGTTTTTTGGGACTCAAAGGGAATCTTGCTCATTGAGTACAAAAAACCATCAACACCACATCCTATGCTTCCACTTTGCATAATTTGCCGGGTAAACTCGCAGCGAGTGTGTTGCTTCTTCATGACAACGCTCCTGTTCACACGGCGCGAGTTTCCAAGGCTGCTGCACGAGATTGTGGTTTCGAAGTCCAGACCTTGCCCCTAGTGATTATTTCCTGTTTCCGGATTTGAAAAAATGTCTTCGTGGAAAAAGATTTTCGGATGAAGAACTCAAGTCGGCAATAAATGGGTATTTTGCAGAGAAAGAGGAAATTTATTTTTTTGAGGGTTTAAAAAAGCTTATCTCAAGATGTAACAAATGCATTAATGTTAGAGGAGATTATGTTGAAAAATAAAAACAATTTAAATTGAATTCGGATTTTTCTTCATATCGATACCGAGAATATATTGAACGCCCCTAGTATATTTGAATATTTTAATTTTTAAATATGAAGGCGTAATTCTGCAATATTAAAATTAAATTTACCTGCAACAAATTTAAAAGAAAATTTTGGAAATTATGTCAGTTAATGTTGGACAGATAAGTAAAACAGGCTGAACAAAATTGTCTGTACTCGGTCATGGAACGTACCTGTGAAGGTAAATAGTTCCAAAGATGCACAGCATGAATGAAGAAATGCCTGCGCGATGTTAAGCATGTATGAACAGAGGGTCTTAACGTCATAGACTCGATCGACAAAAAGTTAATTTTTCATATAGATAGTTAGGGTGTTTTCTGTGAATGATTTTGAAGAGTAGGATACATGATCTATAGCTTAATACTGCTTCCAGTTCACATCCAAGGAGAATGCGGCGTTGGTCTGAGACATGATCAAATCTTCGGAGGTTATAGACATACCGTGTAGTCGCGGTGATTGCTTTTAACAATTTTCACAGTCTGCAAACCATTCACAGCCGTAGGTTAAGAGGGGTACTATGAGTGCTTTGGCAAGTTTTAGTTTGACATTGGTGGGAGTATGAATTTGCTAATAGACAAACCTCTTAGAGACGCATATACTTTTGACACAACACTGTCTATAAGGTCGGTCCATGTTAGTTCACTGTTGCACATTATACCAAGATTCTTGACACAGGTTACATATTCAACGGCAATAGAGTTTAATTCTATGGGGGGTAAGTTTGGGGGGGAGGGGTGGTGTTTTGCTTCAGCCCACTTCGTAATTGAGCTCAGATCCCCGTTTAATTTAACAACTGATTCTTCAACCATACCAAGAGGAAAACTTGAACATCATCTGCATATATATGAAACTTGCAATACAATAACATTTTAGGAAGATCATTAATGAACATTGAGAATAATAACGGACCGAGAATAGAACCTTGTGGTACTCCATTGTGAACGTCACGAAAAGGCGTTAGCTTAGAGTTATATAAAACAGTTTGAACACGGTTAGTAAGGTACGAGAAGATTAACTTATTAGTGGGATTACAAAAGTTAAATTGGGTGGACAGTTTAAGACAAAGTATTGACGGATTAAGACTGTCAAATGCTTTCGAAAAGTCAAGTAAAGCCAGTATGATTGTTTTATCTTCATCAATAGCTTGTCGTGTGTAAAAAGGAAGGAGCAGTGAATTATGAATGTCCTTAAATTCGAAGATTGAACCGAGATTTCCCGTTCAATCCAGCGTGGCAGTACGTGGAGATATCGATTAAGCGAAGTAGACGATCTATAGGCGCGTTCTTCAGCTTTCTTGGGTCATCATAAGAGCTGACCCTCAAGTTTCCTACCTATCGTGACAGCTTCTTCGAAAGTCATTCTAGGGGTCTTAAAAACTGTTTGCTTATTCCACCTTTACTCAGAACCATCCAGATTCACATTCATAGAAGTTTTGAAATGTGGGTTGGGAGATATATTTCTGAAGTTATGTCCATGGTGCCTGCTGATTAGGTCCTGTTGGGTTGTATTAAGGCAAATTTCAACCGCGAGCAAACGAAGGACCGGTCCTCTTTGGCTATCTCAAGAGTATTGCCCTGGCATATTCTCTGCGATTCACCCGATCGTTGACGACTCTCCTTTTCTCTCAAGAGGGTAGTTTCTGTTGCTGTTTGAGTCGATTGAAAGGGATTATTTTACAACAGTTGTAAATTCCTTAATTCATGATTAAGGGGTACACCTAGCGTAGGAGTAAGGCCATTTCAGAATTTTCAGATTCATGTGGCATGGCTGGCAAGTTCAACCACATCCTAGTTACCCGAAATACCTCGGCGGTGCGGTGCTCAACACGGGCGCATTTACAGCCATATTTTCTAGAGATGAGCGACAATCTGATACAACATTTATTAAGGGGTCATTCCAGGGTCCTAATTGATGACCGTGAAGATGCGTACATTACGGTCGGATATAAAAAAGACAATTCCTGCCGAACTGCCATAATTTCAGCCTGAAACACGTTCAACAATCATAGAGTCGATATGCCAGCAGTTAATTCTTTTTTGGCTTCTCTCTGAAATATGGTCGAATTTTAAAACTAATGTGTTTCCCATTATAAACGCGAAATTGAGACCACGTATGGAACTAAGCATCGGCATTAGCACCAAATTAAAGTACCAACAAAGCAATAATCCCCTCCTCCGTCCACAGATGATAGGATGGTCATCCGAATGGGCCCAAGACCCCCAATGGTTTGTCCGCCTTCCAGAGCCTGCGATTGCCTTCATCAAAAATCAACAAACCGGAAGTATCTTCTCTCCTTCAATACCCACAGCGCGTCGCTATGTTGCTGGCTGATTTTTATCACAGTCCTCGCGGAGAAATAAAAAAGCAAAAAATCTAAAACCGAAAATTCCGGGAACAATAAAAGTGATCCAACATCTGACATCCTGTGACCTTCTAGTTCACACACTTAACCCCACTTCAAGGGATAATGATATGAAAATCCTTTTGTTTTGTTTTTATTTTCTCGGCTCCTTTGAAAGGAGCCCATTCTCCTATTCCAGCGGGGAAACGGCGCATACCCACATCTGTTTCGATTCGCAGATTTCAATTGTTATAGCAACACATTCCGAACGTCCACCCCCCGCCATCCCCATCCCCACGGGGAGGGGACGATGTGGTGCGACTGTGGTATTCTTTTATTTATCACGCACAGCCACCGCACAAGTGAATGGTGACAGTGACACGTGCGGGGTGTTAGGATTCGGTGTGTGGTCTCAATTGAATGATAGGAGATACTTCTAGGATTCTGCACGTTACATGTCACACCTGGTGTCAGGATATTTCGGATTCGAATGTGGCTTTTTGATGATGTTACTGTGAGCGGAATACATCGTTATTGTGGGCTGCCTCACATGTCCCACGAGCTCTGTGTGAAGAGCGGATTGTCTCACGTAACGGAAGGAGAACTATCGCAACGATGGCGTACGGCACGACAGTCATATTAGGCTTAATTAGTTTTGATGCCGTCAATTGGGGTGTATGTGTCACTTTACGATGGGTTGATAAAAGTATGACTGTCTTTAGAGCACCACTGAGAGGGACCTCCGCTGCTTATTTTGAAAGCCCGCTTCCGGTACATTGTTGCAACGAAAACGGACGTATTCCACGTCATGGATGACAAGAAAGAAGTTCCATTCGATTTTTAAAGAATAGTTTGCAGACGTTTGCGTTCCGTTAAGGGCCACGACATGACTCGGACACGCTTTTGAAGCAGTTCCCAGTGGGCGTTGAATTGTGGGGATTCACGGGGCCCGCATTGTCCACAAAGATGAGTGGAGTATGAAGCTGTTATTATTTTCTTATTGAAAATAATAACTTGAACGGTTGCCACGAACGTCGCTGCGTATCTCTTGCCACAGAAGTGCTTGAATTGTCCCCGACGCCAGGGATTGTGGTTAAATCCCTTCTGAAGTAGAATGATGTGGAAACCATCAGGGGGGAGGGCTCACTCAGCACTGAAGTGGGGTTATGAGAGCACTTTCGTTTTATTGTCTCCTCATGTGGGGGATACATGTGACACCGCCTTTGTGACGTCGCCTCTATTCGCTGCAAACTCTGACGTCATTCGTCTTTCAATCGACCGGGCAAAGGAGCACTTGGTTAAGAGTCTCCGTTTTCATGTCAACCAAGAAGAAGAAGGATCTTTTCATTAAACCCGTACCCACTCAACCGTGTGTACCTACGGTGCCACCTCTTTTGCAAAATATTGAACATTGAACGTCTTCAAACTTCGCCAAGATCCAATTTGGCTGTGTGCCGGTGGCAAGGCACAAGTGTAAGGATGTACATTCAAGGACACAGCATAGTACGGCAAAAACTGAAAACATCACGCGCGTCAGCTGCACTCTTCGATCCGAGGCGATGCATTCGTTACGCGAGACAAAAGACGACGACAAAGTGTTTGCGCGTTGCCTTTGCCTCGCGTTCATCTTAAAGATTAAGTGAGTCCTCTCTGGTGGAACTCTCCAGTCGCGTTTAAAGCATCAGCGGAAACAAAGGACTGAAGGGGAAAAATGTAGCGAAAGGTTGCCATCAATTCGAGGAAACGGCGAATGTAGGTCGATAGTGATGCATTGAACTCGCTTCGTGCACTCCTTTGGCCTGAATTTTTGCGAGGCGTAGTGGGACGGAATTAAGTGCAATCAGCAAATTGAAGACCTTCCATCGAACATGTGTGTAAAGGGAGAACGCTGACTCAAAGTAATTCCTTTGTGAACTGGCTTCGGTGCTCGGGAGATGCATACGCTAATGGATGGGGAATGGGAACGGATTGAGGAAGTGCAATAAGTTTCTGATGTGCAATGAAGTCAACTAAATATATGTTGTCGAAGAACAGCAAATGGAACACAAATTACTTCGGAGCTCTCTCTCTCTGCTCCAGTGTGAAGCTGCTTTAGGGGCTTTGCTGTTTGCAACTCATTTTCTTACTCATGCATCTTAAGTCTTTCAAAATGTTGTGTCGTCAGTTGGCTTCGTCGAATCCCAATGGTTCGTTCAACAAGTGGTGTAAGTTGGATCAGGTGTGGAGTGGCTGACTGCTAGTGACACACTTAGGCCAGAGTAGGTCCGTTGTGTTACCAGGCGGATCTTAATTCCTATTCCTTAAACCAATAAGCGCGTTTGATAAAGCAGAGGAGTTGACTTAGACTAATGCTACCTAGTGGCGTCACGTTGTGAAAGTAGTAAGCGTCTAGGTGACGTTCTCTACGTTAGGAGAGAGCACTGCAGTTGCATGAAAGGTGTGCAATGGTTTCTTCTTCCTCTTCGTGGATGAGGATGAGACCATCTGGAGCCATGTGTACCAATGGCACAGAGCCCGATTATGACACCGATGATGGTTCTAGAGTTTTGTCTACTCAATCTGATCAGGCTATGTGAGCGTTTTGGACCGATGGCAGGCCATAGCTGTTTTGTAATAAAGCACCCATTGCCGGTAAAGTTGATGCTTTGAAGTAGCGATATGCATCTGGAAAGAGTACGGAACTAGTACCCCTTCTAGCGAGTTCGTCCGCTTCACAATTCTCTGCAACGTCACAGTGTCTCGGAACCCACATAAGTTGGATGCTAAAATACTTGGCAAGCTCGTTGAGAAATGGCGATTCAGGGAAGTCTTAGAGTAAAAGCGACTGCGACCACAGATTTGATCGCTGTCTGGCTGACAGAAAAGATGACGGTATCTGTGCTTGATATTACTTGGTTTTATGCCAGGACAGAGCTTCCTTAATCGTTTTAGTTTCTGCTTGAAAAGCACTCCAGTGATTTAGTAATCGGAGCGACAATTGAATGTTTTGTTCCTTAGAATACACGCCGGCTGCCACATCATCGCCCACCTTCGATCCATTTGCGAAGATTCGCAGAGGACCGTTCCGCGTCTGATGTTCAACTTCCAGTATGATCTAGGGGGGGAATGCTGGTTGAGAAGATCTTCTCGAGGGATAGCCTGGGCATTACGAGGTCGGTGTTTTCAGATGAGGATCTAAAAAAGTTTAGAATACTAGAATGCCCCGATCGGAGTTCGTTCCACTTACGCAGCGATTTCAGTCTTATCGCCGTGTTGGCCACAGCCTCTCTGCCGAATAAGTCTATCGGTGGGAGATGAAGGAATATGTACAGGGCCTCTAAGGGGAATGTCCTTAGCGACCCGCTGATACATTTATACGCCATCTGCTGCCCCCGTTCGAGCGGTTTGAAATTGATGTCACTTTCTAGCGCGCTCGACCCAACCACAGCAAATTGCCGGACCATATAGTAGCATGAGCCTGACTATGGATATCAAAATTCAGTGGACTATGTGGGGCTGTAGGCCCCATTTAAACCCTATGGCTTTTTTACAGCAGTATAGAGCCGAAGTGGGCTCTTTCGTGCGTTCGTGGATAGAATTAGAGTTGTAATTTTTAATACAATAAAAGAGCGCACAATTTTCTTGTAACCTTGCCATATTTTCATTCAGTAAACTTGTACTCCCAGCTTTGTGATTAATCACGGAATACAACGCCAACTGAATACCAGCCTCGGACTATCAAAAGTTACCCTTCTGATGATACAATCTTTTCGTCAATTAATCCGATATTTGTGGTTGGTTTTGCTTATATCATCGCTTTTGTTTCGGTTAAGCTCGTGTACCATTCATAGCTTAGTCTACGAGTACCTCCATTCTGAAAATCACTTCTGAAAGCGCTCGACAACAGGGTGACCACACACGAACGATAGAAAAAGAAATTTAAATAAAACAATAACGTTGAGAGATGCAAATTTGATTCTGGCTTTATTTTAAAGCTAGAATTACGCCATTTGGTATGGAATAGCATATCATAGCGAATCCGTAAAAAATGTGTCCAATGTTGGCCTGAATCTCTTTCAAAGTGGTTCGCTTCATAGCGTAGACTAGACTCTTAGAGAAAACATAATCGATTATTGTCAAAACGCATGATCAGTTGATGAACACTCGCGAGAGGACCCATTCACCAAACGTTTCAACACTTGTATGGTCTTGCTGAAACCACCGCTCGGATATATCGCTCGTTTTCGAGCTACGGCACTAGAAAGTCGGCTAACATCGCGCTAAACGCGATACCATTCACGTTAACTGTGTCTTCTTCCTCATTTCGAAAGAAATAAGGTTCGATGATACTGACGAAGATGATGACTGGTTTTTGGCCAAAATCCGGATGATTCCCCAATATTTCCGGAGTCCAATTAACGAACTCCCAGCGTTGTGTATGGTCGCCCGGCTTCAAGTATTGCTTCGGCAAAATCTATTACAAATGTAGGCCCAAATGCAAACGGAAGATATGACTCTCTGGCGATGCCCGAATCAGCTGATCGGCGCAGAGTCATTTCTGGGTCGTAACAGCGTCGATGTTTTCTTCATTTCCCACCATTGTCATCCTTTACTACGATGCAAAAATTTGACGAGAGGCTGATTGTTCGCGTAGATCAGGGTATTAAGTACGACCAGCTGACGTGACATGACCTTTAAGAAAATGGACTAGTTGAAGTTTATGCACGCTGATATGACAGAAGCACCTGCTTACGCTACCTGCTTGGCTATTTCTACACTGCGACCCATCTATCTCCGAGCAATGCGACTGATGCGATTTGACGAGAACCTTTTACGCGCCAATTTGGCACAACATACAAGTCATACAAGCTCTACAATTTAAGGCTCAACTGTAATGCGCATGAGCAAGCATTAGCTAGTGTCAAACTCGCATGGGTGAGTGAGCGAATACACCCACCCCTATGAGGCAACCTATAATGTCGTCCATGAAAGATTGCGAGCATTTCGTTAAGCATGTGCAAAACACAAATGTTTCGTTAAGCATGAGCTAGTGCGAAATGAATCGCACCGCGCATATGCCAATGTAACAGATAAAACATAGACAAGAAAACAAATTTGAAAAATGAGCAAATCAGCTGATATTGTATTGGTATACGTACATACATACACATATAATCGAATTGGAAACATGAGGAATTCATAATAAATCAAAATTAAATAAAAAAAAAGCAAGCAACGGAATAATTTCTGACAGGAGGCTATGCGCGCATGTGTTTATTATAGTTACTCATGTTTTTTTAAAAACATGACGAAATAGTTCGTCCAAACTTGATACTAGCTCATGCTCGCTCATGCGCATTATAGTTAGTCCTTTAGGAACAAAGCAAACACACTCTTCATACAGAAAAAACTGATGGAACTAGCTCAAATAGTCTTGATTGTTTCTATATTGAAACGAATTTGGAAAGTCCAATTTCAGCAACTATCCGGATTTTCACAATTGTCTGCCGAATTTTGTCCTCATCCGAAAATGTACAGTTTAAAGGGAATAAACCGGAAAACGGAAATTATCTTTCGAATTTTGAGAATCATGCCCATTATTCGTTAGTGTGCGTCGAATTTTACGATCTGTTCGGATATTGACAGTTATTTGTTTACTCTTGAACATCGTATTTGTTTTCATTTGCCGAATTTTAAGAATACTCCGGTTAATTTTAACTCGGTGTCGAATTTCAAGAACTATCCAATATTCAGATTTATGCGTTAATTTTTGAGAACTCCTCAAATATTCCAAGAGAGATACAAATGCACCCTAAGAGGAGCGAACATACATATTCTGAATTCTACTACCCAATACCATGCAGTTCCAAAGTCCAGACGATTGACTATTCACAAAAGTCACCAGAAATTTAGCAGCAATCGACCACTGGGACAACGCTAATGTGCTCTACGTTCGCGACCATAGCCCGATGTGGTGTGAATTCAAATGAACGAATTGCCCTCGACATGCAAGCACCCAGGAAGAAACAATTTTCTCTTGGCTGCGAGACAAAGTGATAAATGTAATGCTTCCTTGAATATCCGGCTCCGAGGAAAAAACTTGGTTGGCGGTACATGGACGCGCGTACCAACTAACGAAGCTCATTCGTAATCCGCACGCAAATCAGCGGGAGTCTCTCTGGTCTAGCAGTTTTGCTGCGACGATTTCGCAAATGTTGATGGAAGGGTCCGCAATAAGGGGAACGTTTAATGCTGTGGCATTTGGCATTTGCTCCATCATTCGTTTTCGAAAAATGAAGGGGGACAATGGATTTGGGTTTTGACATTCAAACAGATGGGCGCTTTGCGGCAGCTTATGTGGGTGAATATTTGCGGAAATATAAACGAGAACAATGACCGATTTGCAGTCATCTGGAGAACATTGAAGGGGATGTTTTCGTTTCGTTCGTTTTGAGTTGATGTCCGGAATTTCCGACACCGGCACCATGGCCGCATTTGTGGTGTCCATCAGTCAAGCAGTGTTGGCCTCGGCTTAGAAAATTATCGTATGCATTTGTAGATCTTTACCGACATGCCTTCAAATTGAATTAACACACCTTACACTAAGCCCTCGTTGAGGTTCCACTCGACTCACTCAGGTTTCATCGTTGATTTCCTGTGATTCAGACCAGAAAGCTGGGCTGCTTCAAGAATACATATTTCCATCGAAGACTTAGTTCGCGTTTTGGTGATGTGAACGGACGTGGTCCGTATGATTTCTAGCATTCCTGATCTTTTTGAAAAGAATATTCGTCAAATTCTTGTACAATCTATGCCGAAAAGCATTCAAAAATTTCCGTGTCAGAACCGGGTCCTGCAAGAGCTTCTGCGTAAGCAATACGTTGATACACCTGATCTTGGCGGCCAATTGACATCGCTACCACGTGAAATAACACGGTCATTGAATTTGTCGCGCAAAAGAGCCATTGTTTCGTTAGCTGTGTGGCAAGTGGCACCGTTCTGTTGAAACAACATATCGTCCACATTCATATCTTCCAATTCGGGCCATAAAAAGTTAGTTATCATATCACGATAGCGAACTCCATTCACAGTATCTGCCTGACCGGCCTCATTTTGGAAAAAATACGGCCCGATGATGCCGCCATAATCCATAAACCGCACCAAACAGTCACTCTTTGTGGGTGCATTGGTTTTTCGACAATCAATCTTGGATTATCATTCGCCCAAATGCGAATCCGCTGAGGTGCCTCATCACTGAAGATGATTTTCTTCGAAAATTGATCATCCACTGTTGCCATTTCTTGCCACCATTCTGACCATTGACGACGCTTGAAATGGTCAAGAGGCTTTAGTTCTTGAGTCAATTGCACCTTGTGAGCGTGTAAATGCAAGTCTTTATGCATAATGTTCATCAACGACGAGTGTGAGAGGTGCAATTGTTGGGCACGACGACGATTTGAGGTGGACGGCTCTTCAGCCACACTATCGCGAACAGCAGCAATATTTTCTGCAGTGCGAGCTGTACGAGCATGCACTGGTGTCTTCACATCTCCTCCAGACTCGATTTGCTCAAATTTTTGCACGATTTTTCCGATTCTACGCACATTTGGACGATTAAATTGACCGAAAAAATCACGATGTACATCACACTCGTTAGAACTGTCTCTTGATGAGATAATAATAATAATAACATAGGTGTCGCTACATCCCGTGGATAGCCAGAATCTAGCTTCTCAGCAACCACTCGTGTTGTGCGTGCTATTGTCTCCCACGAGTGGAAGGGACCAACAGTTTTATTCCCACTCCGAACGCGTCTGATTGATGTTTGACGTTTGCAGTGTTGCTAATATTAGTTTTTGTTTGGTTTTCGAACGTGATACAAGTGAACCGGCATCGATGCCACAGTGATGAGTTTCTAAGTGCATTCGTTTTTCTTCCATTTTGCATTTTATATTGAGTTCATAGAAATTTATGGTGACACACAGTACCTTTTTTGGCATCGAAACATATTTATGACGCAGTGTAAGTATCGCCTATATTTCAATTTTCGCCTATAATTCAAGTTCAGCTCCACAGGAACGAACTGAGACCATCTTGGAAGATTGGAAGAGGTTCTTATCGAAATATTCGCACTGAAGACAACGTCGAGTCTGTACGACACACTGTTGCATATGATATCAATCCCGACTTGTGTTCGTTGCGGCTAATTCGCAATTTTCATATTTCGTTCATACTTACTTAAGGTGACGCTACAGTCCACGGTAGACCTAGTCAGCTCGATCATTAGCTAGCTGCCGCCTGGCTTGCACGCATAGTTGGCTGAGGTTTCCAGTTTCACTTGCACTTACATTGGTTTCCGTTCGTTCTATATGACCTACCTTCAATCGTTGGACCTTCAGTCTTCTGGCTAAGTCGATGTCGTTGAACAGCGCGTACAGTTCGTATACTTGGTCCTGTTCTCCGATTAAGTCAATATGCTCGGCACATGCGAGTAGTTGGACGAACTTCTAAAAGATTGTGGCGTGCGAGTTCTCAACAATTCTCTCAAGAATGATGTTGAAGAAGTCGCATGACAGCATATCGCCTTGTTTAAATCCTTTACTGACAGCAAAGGTCTCAAACAATGTTACATTCATAGTGCATAAAATGAATTTAAATTTACCTTCAGATCCACAAACTGGACAGGCTCGTATAATTTGGTCTTTGTCGCAACCACTCAACGGAGGGGTTATTCGTCGCAAGAAGGGCTCTCACAAATCTCGTACTCCAAGCTTGAGCGCACCGGCCACCATAAATTCGGAGTCACTTTATGCACAGCAGAACTGCAGACGACACCCCCTTAAAGTCAACAAGCTAGGCTGCCGTTTCACGTTCAATCGTCGCATAGTTCCACGATGCAAGCATAAGCCCATGCTTGATGACATCTGGAATTACCCAGATACCTATTAGCCCGTTTCATTTTATTTTTTTGTTTCTTCTATTATTACTTCAGATTTGCCTGTTTTTCATTTCGCTATAATTAAAAACGAAATTCAAGTCCTAGTCGCTGTGTACCACGGGGGAGAATGGCGCCTCCGCCTACAGAGGACAAAAGCGCTTCAAATTGCTGTGCAAGCAGCAGCAGCAGCAACTTTCTGTGGATAATCTGTTTACTTGTGCTAATTAAAAATAATCCTTTTTAGAGCCCCTCATTATCGCTTCTTAACGGTAATAGGAACGAAATTGGCGTACAGTAGGTACTTTTTTTTTCTTTCAATCTTTGAACGCACAACAGGGATACGCTACGAAGGGGAAAAAGCTTTAGAATACACTGCTGGCCTTAGAGCCGAGCGCAGGAGATACATTTTATCTTCATTAGGAACGAACTTATTATTTATCTGCCGAGCGAAAGGTTTTTGTACCTAATTGTGAGTTATGCGCTTTAAAATGCTTTTAATTATACGATGAATAAGTGGAACGAGTGACTAGTCAAGTGGCGCTTGTGTATGACCCTAGATTCGTGCCGTGTTCCTAATAAGGTCAATTGGCATTTATTCTTCACATATTTTCGCTCTGAACGACGGGGTGGTTGTCCATTTCATCCGAATGGGAGTACTTCTACTACAGTGGCTCGCAGAGCAGTGTAATGAAGTTGCATGTTGTTGATTGATGGACTCTACATCTTTGCCTCGGATGTCGTTGAGAGGAGGTGGGTCAAGGGGGAACAGTAAAGAATGCCGTGTTGGCTTTGGGATTCAAATCCTGAGTGACTGAAGAATGAATTCAACGTCATCACTTCTTGCAGTCATTGGAAGAGAGAAGCTAAGAAACCGTAATCTGGGCAATGAATTCAATCATTGTACGGGGTTAGGTGAGGCAGGTGGGCTGCCAGCGAAATCGCCAGCAGGGAGACCCCTCTAACCAAGAGCACGACGCAACCAACTGCGCCATCCAGCTGTTCGAACAGGCATTCCCCTTCGCACGTCAAAATCTACTTCACATCGTCCGACTCATCTTGAAAGCAGACATTTAAAAAACAATGACCGTTGCAGTCGTGTTACTCGCGATTTACATCCAGTGACCACTGCTAACACACATTTTTTTTAGAAAGATGCCGCCTTCCGTATTTGCCTCCAATGCTCTTTAACACTAGAATCGAACACGACTTGCAATGCTGGCATCGTTGATCGTTCTCGTATAGTACTTCCACAGAGGCATCCGCAGCATTCGGTCCCCAATGCAGATGCAGGCGTTCTTGATTTGCTGCAAAAAAATATGATATTTGGGCCAGACAGCCCATGCTGCTTCGTTTAATACTTCACGCAAGGCCCTAATCGCCGTGCTGACTATGCATCTTGGACGTTCTGCGAATACAACGATAAATGCCGATCGCTACAGACTACCATATACTGACGACACACACAATTAAAGCCAGCAATAATGCTCAGGTGGTCTCTAGGCTAAACATATGTGGTCTAACCTCTAATGCAATTGCACTTGCCTCCGGAAAGGAAGAAATAGCAGCCCAAGAGTTCAGCCCAAGAGTTCAGCCCAAGAGCGCCGAAGTTGACGGGGAACGTACGAGGGGCATTCAATATATTCTCGGTATCGATATGAAGGAAAATGCGAATTCAATTTAAATTGATTTTATTTTTCAATATAATCTCCCTTAACATCAATGCTAAGTTTTTTTTAAAAACTCAAAAAAATTCCTCTTTCTCTGCAAAATACCCTTTTATTGCCGACTTGAGTTCTTCATCATCCGAAAATCTTTTTCCACGAAGACATTTTTTCAAATCCGGAAACAGGAAATAATCACTAGGGGCAAGGTCTGGACTAGAGGGTGGGTGTTGGATTTCTTCGAAACCACAATCTCGCGCAGCAGCATTGGAAACTAGCGCCGTGTGAACAGGAGCGTTGTCAAGAAGAAGCAACACACCCGCTGCGAGTTTGCTAGTAGTTTAGTTTTATAAGTCAATTTATATATACAACCACAGCTTCACCCCGATACCGAGAATATATTGAACGCCCCTCGTAGGCCACAAAACGCATCACAAGTGCCTACAACGATCGTGGCCTGCACTGTCGCAGGCGATCCGCTTAGTCTTTGAAGACCTCCGGTGAGTCTTCCGTAAGGCTCCTCTGAGGATACTCAACTCGAAGAGCATGGGCGCTTCACTCGAAACCCTGTCTACAACTAGACTTAAATAGCACCTTAGTGACAAATAGCAGCCAGCACAGCATTGAGACTCAAAACACTCCGACGGCGGTCCGAACTTGACATCGGCCAATCAAACATTCTTAACGAATTCAACTTCCTCTCTAACGATACCGACCGCCTACGACACCAGCTTATCTTCGAGAAAAAATACTCCACCAGCATTCCTTTCAGATCGGAAAGGATGTCTGAGAATCAGATGCTGGATGATCCCCTGCGAGATGGCTGAGCATTTTAATTTAAAGTGTGGTACAACCAAGAAGGGGTACCACCTTCCATGCCGTTCGCTACAGCCTACCATCTCCAGAAGAATCGCTCACCAGACCCTCATCGGATTCATGACCGGGCACTGCACACTGTCATCAAATCATTAGATTTCTGCCGAAGCTGAATGGATGAAGAGGAGGTAGAAACCGTGGACCTTTGGTCGTCCAACGCTCTGGCTAGTCGTAAGTTCCTACACCTAGGGACCTACTATTTCAATAATCTGAATGAGCTAAACAGCGCCAGTATAGGCCAAGTCCTTTTCGCTAATTAAGCCGCGTGGTATCACAATGGGCCTACTTTGTGTGACTGCCGTCTGCAATCCGCCACTCCAACCTAACCTAACCTAAGCGACTTTCTTTGCAAATCCAGATGGGGTCAGGTGATTGTGCTAGTCTTCCTGAAGCCCTCTGTGGCTACATCCGCCCAAATGGTAGACGAAGCATGACAGCTCCATCGTCAGTATGTTTAATCGGTGCTTGGGATCCTTCTGCTCTTGGCATCATTCCACTGCAGCGCTCTCGGTGTCTCCACATGACTCGATATCCATTCTCTGCGTCTCCAACGTGCAGTGCTTCTTGCAGGCATGGCGTTTCGCTATTTTCCGCTCTTCGACAACGGCCTAGTCATTCGAAGGACCTCAAGAAGCCTACAATCATATTTCTGGATGTCCTATGCCGTCGAACAGACCTCGAGAGGGTCCGCCTTTCTGCCTTTATCGTTACAGAAGAAGTCGCGAGCAGCAGAGAGGTAAGTGGGTACGTCACCAGAATACACAAGGAGTCATTGTTTTGTGAAGATATAACACACGGCCTTGATATGAGACGTGTCTATCCAGTGAGGATGAAGTCAGCCATCTTTCAGGAGTTCTCTGCGAAAGAAGGCTGCATTCATGCACGGCACACGCTTAAGGCATCCATCAGCGATCTCCGTGAGCCTCCTGACGCCTCCTGTTACATGTCATCACCGTTTAATAATAAAAGCACGACTGACGCGACGCCATGTGCTGATGTAATAAAAAAAATATTTCCATTTCAACATCAATGCACACATCTGTGCGAACAAATTCCGCTCGTGTCACTTTGACACTGAACGCCGAGATACGCGGCGACTTCCCTTGGCGTTCGCCCGCCCACCGGCCGGGCACCAGGAGCGAGGTAATAACTCAAGATATGATTCATTTATGTCTTCGGCATGACGGATGGGCGGGCGTTCGGCTGCTTTTAACGCGCCAAACAATTGTCGCATATCCCGTGGATCCACATGCGGGTGTGCACATTTGTCTGACCAGCATCATCAAGGTCTTGTCGCCTTTGCGTTGCTTTTGTCACACCCAAGGCACGCTGAATTGATTTATTCGCACGTAATTTGGTGATAGAACGCTTTGTTGACAATTTGAAGGAAAGTTACCGTTTGTAGGTTATGGCCACCGTGTGTGCTTGACATGACATTTGTTTCGTGACACGATATTAATTGTGTTTAAGGCGCTTTATTGCGCGTTTCTCTTTGACAGAAAACGACAGTTAAGCGACGATAAAGGCAAAAAGGCGTTAAGCAGACGTTTTTGTAGACGCAATAAAGGACTTCGCTTCTTTGATAGATGATCGCCCCGAGGTGTGTCTGCTGCTGATGAGGTAAGACTCTCTATGCAGAGATATGAAAGGTGACTTACGGCTGTAAATCTGTGAGGTCGCCAGTGCGTGCGACTGTTGAAAAAGGGGGATACAAAAAAAAAAAAAAAAGAAACATCGGTGTGTTGAGTGAAGTCCCATCGTTGTATGGCACCCATTTTTCTTCTGATGGCAGCCATACATTCATGAGGAAACTGATGAGCTTGTGGAATGGTGGGAAATGACGTGTGCCTAACACTAAACAAATTGAACTTGTGACTGGTATGTACGTAATCTGCATCATTTAGAGAAAATAACTGAGAAAGGATAATGGAAGGCGGATCGCTTAGGAGACACATTAGGAGAAACATTTAAGCCTTTTAATAGACAAAACGTGAAAACTCGTGAAACTTGAGAACAGGGCGTGTAACGTTAACAGAATTCTGATGGACAATCAGGAACTTTACATGGGAAAAAATCCTCAAAAATAATGGCCAAAAGACGTGCAACCCGTCGCTGCGATCGCTGTACGTTCCAGTTGCTCGAGCTGGAGACAATGGTTACGGAAACATCTTTTGGGACATTCAAAGAATTGAGCTACCACAATTCTCAATTCTTTAAATTTCCGCAGAGCTTGTGGACAAATGCACTCTGTCTAGTCACATCATAGATTACGGTCCAATGAATGAAATTAACATTACAAGACTCCTAGACCGTGGGACATTACGTTATCTTACCAGATGCTATATTCTAGAACCACGAATGGTCAAGGCCTCCGATCAGCATGTGCTGACCGAATGTCAAAACATTCATTGGCGTGATAACCGGGCACTGCGCCATTGGAACTTACGCCTCTAGATTGCGTCTTTCTTGTAATGACTTTGGCAGAAGCTGCAGAGACGAGGAGGAGGTGGTACTATTGTACATCTACTTTGTAATTGCAGAGCTCTCTCCTCCGAAGAAGGAGTCGCATAGAAGCCTACTACTTCAACAAACTGGCAGAACTACATAGTGTCGGTCATCTCCAAAGTTTTATCAAAAACTTTAACTGGTTTGCGGAATAGGCTCAAATGCGTAGTAGTAACACACCGAATCAATACTGACCTAAGTGTGACAGCTGTCCACCAGCAGTCAGCCACTTCAACCTAAACTACAGAACCTACGCCATTTACAGAAAAAAATAAAATCCAGGGAAAAAATGTTACGTATACGCCCATGGCAACAAAAAAATGTGCTGATAATATTGCACAGACGCCACCTGCAGTAGAAGTTACAAACTCTTCGACAGCGCCATCAATTTTGCGGTTGATTCTGACAAAACCATGTTCGGTAACTTTTCAACGCATATTGGCCAATACACGATCTTTTGCATAGCCCTACAAAAAACATTCATCGACGATCATTTGGATGGAATTTGTCAAGGCACTGTTCTTATGCATAATCTAAAAGCAATTTTGTCCTGTGAGATGTGGTACGGTCTCGTTGAAAATTCCAAATCTGTTAAATTGGAATCTAAGTTCTAGAATTTAAAGTAAAACACAGAATAGCTAATTTCTTACTTATTTTATTTTTGAGTGTTGACTCGTGGGATATAGAAAACAGGTTACGTCGAGCTCTACAACCAATGTAAGCATGTGAGCAAAATCAAACCGTTCTACCGACTGCGCTGGTGTGGTGTCAAATATTCCTCGCCGTGAAAACACGAGAAGCGTAAATTCCTTCTGGGATTTCTGGTCACACGGTTCGTTATGCAAAATATTGTTACCTGAGTTCGACTTATATTACAATTCATTTGCTTATTGCTAAGAAAGACAATTTTAGAGGAAAGAGTTTTTACTTTGAATGTATTATCTTAAACTGAACAACATCCTTGTCTTCCATTAGAGATTCAATGGGAGCGTCAGACCTAATTACACACCATACAGTGACACTTGTGGAGCAATGGTCATTCGACAATTACATTTTGACTTTCACATCCTATAAGATGACTTAGGAAGGCGAAACTAGCTGACCGTAAGGTCAATGAGAATACAAAGAATTATATGATGTCGACCAAGAAACGTTAAGGCACACACCACCTCGGGGCAAAGGCGAACTCCACGAACGGCATCTTAGTGGAGTTCTGACCTAGAATCATATTTGGCAACCGCTGGTACTTCGGTTTGTCAAAACTCCTGACTCGCAGGATCAAAGTCCTGCTGTACAAAACTACAGAGCTCGTTATTGGTGCCTTCGAAAGAAAAACTCTACATCGGATATAGGGACCAGTCTGCGATAAGGGTGAATGGAGGAGAAGCCATAACCGCGAACTCTACTAGCTGTGCAACGATGTGGACGTAGTCAGGAAGGCAAAAGTTCGTGGCCTGAACTGGCTCGGCTACATCAAGCGCATAGACATCAATGCTCAAGCTACCTGAAAGGCAACTATAGTTCAGAATCAGACCGTAGAAGGCCTGAGAAGTAAGTAAGTATTAGATGTAAGTATTAGCCACTTTATTTAATTCGTATTCTTGTGCAAGACTGCTTCTGCTAAGTGGCAGCTGACATACACCAGAGTATAGCAGCATCTACAGCAACAGTCGTTCCCATCGCCGTCTTTTCTTCGACTGTTGCACCTTCGGAAAGATTCAGCTAGCCGTACTGTATTCCAACTGCTGGATGGGGTCTCACCAAACGTTCAAATGACAGACTCAAGTTCAAAATTGTCCAACATGCTGCTTTGATTAGGCGACGCGAGACCAGTCACCCCGATGCATAGTCCACCAAGCCGTTTTATCAGAGTTTATCTGAAAATGTGCGACAATGTTCGCTATGCTGTGCAGATAGATCTTGATCTCCGAAGGGAAGGATGGTCTACGGAATCAAGTCGTCTGTGAAAATGGCAAGGATGTAAGTTTTCGATGAAATCTACCTACGTACCGCATGCGAGATACACACGCCGAATAGCTCCAACCATAACCTGAGTACTACCGGCAGCGAGGAATACATCGGCTAGCGGATGACCCACGCCGGCACATGTACTCGTATTATTTAAAGCAGATTTAAGGCAAAACTCAGTACACTTTGGAGTAAGCCTGTCCATTTGAGAATTAAAGATTTTTTGTTTCGAAAAAATAGTCTATTTCTTCATGTAACAAAAGTAGGTCCATAAAAACATCATCTTTGTAGCTCAAGACCCCCATTATGTCATCGCTTTAAGACCATCGAACACAATTTAACAAACCCTCCAAGCGGATGACTCGAAGTAAATTCCCTTTAAGGCTCCTTCCGTTCCGCACCATAAACAATTTCATCGACTGTCCTTCCCCAGGTCATCAGCTTCTGATGAATAACTCAAAAAAGGACTCTCATCGGCACATTCCTGCGAAGCAATTTCATGCCAAATTCCGACCAACAGCAAGTCGAAAAAAAAAACAGTCACCGGTAAAGGGTTAAGGTTACACGGCCATCCGAACACGGAACCGTCCAAACGTCGTCAATATGCGGCCTCGATAATCAAATAGACTCGCCTCGTCACTGGTAATTGGAACGTTAGGCCTGCCCGACTACGACATTTGCATTCCATAAGATATTCAAGCGTTCGTCCGAAATCATCGAACGCCCTCGGCAGGAACGATAACCGAACGTCCTTCCCATCGGTTCGGGGCTGTATTGAGTAGGGTCAGTGGTCGTCTTCCTTATCCTGACCGTCGCGTCCCTTCGAAACCCCATTCAGCCGCCAAACCACAAAACAGCCCTTTTCTCTGAGAAGCTCTCGTTTCTCATTTCTTTTTTCTTCAAGGCCACCGAAAGCTTTGCGCTCTTCATCCATCGAAACCCCTGCAAGCACTTCCAGTCGACGATGGGCCCCATGCGCATGCCCCAGATTCCCCGCACAACTGTCAAAAGCATCCAAAGCTGCCTCCCGACATTCCTGGCATTCCCAGAGAGAGTAAAAGTGACAGTCGCCGAGAAGGAGACGGCGCATCGCAAAGCAACAAAAAGAAAAAAGTACTCCGCGAGGGGAAGCCGTGCCACGAGAGCGCACGATAGAGAAAAACTGCACAACAGGACACCTCTCACACGAAAACTCCCTTCAGCGATACACAAATAATTATTATTGAATCAGCTTCAAAACGCCTTGAACGTGAAGTCCGCGTACCGCACGACAACGGCGACACGTCGACACAGCGAACTTGTCTCGGTGATTTTTTTCTCAATATCGGTCCGGAAAGGACCTCGACTCTGGTCAGTGTCTGTGCTCTTTTGCTTCGCGGGTGTGTGAGTGCTCAGTTCGCGGACGTAAACGTAATTCATTACGGTCCTCTGATCAATAAAAAAACCACGTCTCTCATTGTGCGCTATTCGGGTCACAGCAACAAAGACACGCAGTTGTACCGATTTTCCGAGTTCATCCCGAGTTTCCGGGGCATCCGGTAAAAATAAAAATAAAATAAAAATATTTTAAAGGATACCCACGTCGCAGCCCGTTCGGTTCCCGTGATCTCGGCTCGTTCTACTAACCCAGAGTGTGTGCCGAGTGCTGACGTTGCGTAACCCCGACCCTTCGTGTGCCGCCGCGAGTCCTTCCGGATGTGAAGAGCTGGATCTCTGGCGAGGATATTTTCTTCATTTCTTCTTCCGTATCGTATCTGCTGCGCTACAACAGCAAGGCAAATAGTAGTTCATTAAGTGAAACTTCCTGTGCGTGTGAACGTGTGCGTGACTGTGTGCGTTCGGCCGTGTGTCTTCTGTGCGAAACAATGACGGTGATTACGTAGATAATGGATGCGATGAGTGCTTCTTAACATACAATCACCCATTGTGCATCTGCTTCTGTGTGTTGTGCGGAACGACTTAACCGGGCGACGGAAGTCACCCACTGCAGGGCAGCAACCCCCGTGCTTGACAGCAGGCACTCTACGCTTGGCGCGTGGCTGGCGGTCGGTCGCCTATCGTCGGGCACAATAACAGTGTACATCCTCTCCTCGGGATCATCATTCCGTCAGGCTGTGTAAACACAAAGCTCTCCTGGTACTCTGTGTCACTTCACTTCCCACCAAAATACCTGCTGGTGAGCCGTCAGTGCGTGTGTGTGAGTGTACGGTGTGGCGTGCTAGAAACCAAATCGAGACCAAATGTCAGCAAAAAGTGTGCAAAACAAGTGAGAACACATTAAAAGACGAGTTCGGGTGTCGCATCATCCTTTAGGCTCTAGGGAGATTCCCCGTGCTATGTCTGTAGACAGAATCGCCCGCAAAACACACATTCAGCGAGAGGCGGTGGGCAAATAGAAAGGCATCCCAATTGATTTGTAAACAAGTGACACTGTGTACGGTGTGTAGTTTTGTGCTGACGAATGTCAAACCAAAGCCGACACTCATTCATGCCCGCTCTTGACTCTGTGCGAGGGGGTTGAACAGATAAACCTGAGCCTTGTGCTCTGCCGTCGAGGACATTCGTTCGCTTGACGGATAACAGGATACTTCCGTACGAGAATTGTCGAGATTTCAAGTGAGTTTTAATGTTTTGCTTTTTCTTGCTTTGCTCTCAAAACGTTGCTAAATGGAGAAAGGTTGGAGTGTCGAAACCTGGTCGACTGATGGAAAGGGGGTTTGATCCTTCATCCTAACCAAACAGTGGTCGAGATGACTGTGACTCTCTATGTTATCACTAGGGAATGCCTAAATGAAATCCAGACCTCCTTGAATGTCAATGTCGGCTTCCTCGTGGGATTAGGTCGACGATGGCTGGGCTTTTAATTTGCTTTAAGATTTCGTAGACAAGAAGTGGGTTCATGGAATGTACCGGCAAACTTTTGGGTTTAATTGAATTTCAGAACTCCTTGGCCGGTGCACTTTAGAGAGTGATTCTATGCGGAATTGAAGATTCTTATGGGTTAACGAACTCAATTAGTGTCCATAGACAGCTCTCCCAACAAATTGTCATCACTTCTTAATACATGCGACAAGGGATGGCACTAGTATCGGCAAGCATACCAAAAAGGAGTGTGGTCAGAAACTGAGTCTCAGAATTAATCGCCCAACAAGAGGTATCGTTTAAGATGAACGACATAGGTCCGGAGAGGTGGTGCATTTTACTCCAACACAAAGGGGAAACTAGAAATCAAGTACTATTGAACGACTTCACAGCAGGGATGAGAAAGTCGGTATAATTGTACTGTTTTCGATACAATCGCCTATGCTTTTGTACACAAGTACACTTCCATTAACATTTATATTATATAGTTTCAAATCACAAAAGTGGCTAGTATCTTTCTATGAATTTCGCCGAATATGCAGTATTATTAGCTCAATGCTATAAAAAACAAATAGGGGGGTTCGCACGATCAAACGTACCGAAAAAAACTGATTGGATGGATATCGGACAGACCGATGTCGTTTGCGTTCACACGATCATGTTGTCAGACTTAATTTTTAAAATGAATTTCAATAATGGTGAACTTACGCGTAGCAGCGCATGCAAGAGACAAGATTTTAGAAAAAGAAGAAATCGAAGATTGTCAAAAGCAACCATTTTTCACTATATTTTAATTCTGCCGCGAACAACCTCACAGCTTTAATTATTTTCAGAAATGAAATTTCGTTCAGGTCGGACTAACAGCAGTTCACACGATCGAATATGTCTGTCGAACCACCAAAATATCAAAATTATTTGAAAACCATCCAACTTGTCATTCAACCGTTTCTTGCATTCACACGATAAAATCTGAGTCTGTCAAACCATATCTGTCCGGTATGTTTGTCCAAGTGATTGCCACTATTCAGTCAAATTTCAGTACAATTTCTTTTTGGATTTCGACGCATTTTCAAATGTATCTTCTTCATCCCTGCTTCACAGCCTTGTCCATCAATGAATTTAAGAGATTGTTTTAACAGATGTTCACGAATGTTTGACAGTTATTCACAAAATAATGTAAATGGCATTCTCTGAAGGGCCAGCTGGGTTTGAGAAAACGATATAAAAACGGTGTCAAAAATGTTAAGGGATAAGAGAGGTAGAAGTCGGCTTCCTCTGTACAACTTTATTTCTGGTGGAAACTCAGACGTTAGTACTGTTGCACAGAGTCTACCAAATATCTGCTCCAGAACTGCCTACTTGTCGTATTGTTTCGAATGATGAGAATATCGGGAAGGGTGTGCTGGGCAGCTAGTCAGAGGCGCCTTATTGTTCAACACTAGAAAGATGAGTTTCTTAAGCTTACATCGCAATACAATTTCGTGTATAAAAAAGTGAAAAACAAGAATTGAATTACAAACTGATGTACGATTGTTGGTACAGTAATCCCTCAATAATGTGAACTAATTAAAACAAGGAGTTTTCGGCTTTTAGACGGATTCACATTACTGAAACATTTTGTCAGTACTTACTAAAGTGACGTTTTTCAAATTCATTAAAAACTGTTGAAACTGAAACGTGGTTCTCCCTTTGCTTTTTTAGCCACTTAATTTTACTCCTGTAATTGTTGACACACCATACTTTTCAGGTAATGCAAGTCCAGGATGTGCAGCATTTAATTCGCGTAAAATGTTGCACTTATCGTTAATCGATGCAATTTTTGTTTAGACACACAAAACACGAACCAAATATAGCCTCGAACTGATCTTTATAACATCCATACCTACACATGTGGCAGTTGTTGTATCTCTATAGCTCTCAGCTGCATTTACAACTTAAACACAAATAACATTTATTTAGTCCCTAATATCGCACGCAAAAAGATCAAGGGAAACAAGAGAAATACGAAAAAATTCACATTTAAGAGGTTGAAAAATGAAAAATTAGGAAGTTCACGTTATAGAGATGACAATCTAAAGTTTTGCCGATTCACATTTTAGAGAGATTCACATTATCGAGGGACTACTGCATTATGTAGTAAAATGCTACAATGTGCAGTAAAAGGATGCGGAAGTTCTCCTTTTAAAATGCTTAACGAAATGTTATATTGTTTCCGCATTTAGCCTTAAGGTGTCACTAGATTCATCTTGTCGCTGTCCACTACATCTGGTTTACGATACAACATCCCAATCGCTATAATGGAGTCTTAACTGTGGTATTGTGTTGCATCAATGCTTGGTGGAACATTGAAGTTGACCGTATCATAGCCGCAAAGAAATCTGTCAATCGCTCATCGAATAACATGCATCTCCATATCCATAAAAGAAGTGTTGGACTTTGTCGAATTTATACAAGGCCTCAGTTGAAGCGTCTTTATTCGCCTACTTGTAAACGCGATTGGACCGAGTAAACCTAAATTCACTAACGTCCTGTAAAATGTCAAAGTCTTCGTTTTTCGTTTTGAGAAATCGCACGCTTCAATTTTATAGTGAACGTTTAATCTCCACTTTTGGTTTTAGCTTCAGTTCAACGATTTATTCGGTTTCGCAAGTTTCGTTGAAGCCTCGAACTATGTTGAATTTGTAGTTTTCAGTCAAACTGCAGTTTAAGCCTCAGTTCTGCACCTCAGCTATTTTGTGTTGGTCTTTTTTTCAAACTTTCGTATTTTGTTCTCATTCCTTGAATTGCCTTGAAGTGAAATCATTTGCAATGGATTCCCATACCTCAGAAACTTCCTCTCTTGATTGATTACATCAAAATCTTTGTTTTTCGATAAAAGCAAGGACACGCTACAAAAGTTCAAAAGGAATGCATGAAAGGCAAATTAATACTGCAAAGCATAGGAAATACATCAAGAGCCCTTACAAATTATAAAGTTCAAATTGGAAAGTGTTGCCACATTTTTTTCGATCGCATTACACAAACGACGCTCGACCGGACTGAAGTTCAGATTTCACTGTGAAACCGGATGATGACACCGTGCTCGCCTGGCTTTTAGTTAAGTTCTCAGCTGCAGCGGGAATGCTTTTTTACGAGGTGGTCCACTCGACTAAAAAATTTGTTCATATTTATCAATTAACATCACAGCCACTGATGATGCTACGAAATGATATTCTCTTCTGTAGTGAATGTGTACTACTTAATCGCGTCGTAAGAATAGGATGAACCTGGACCTCAACCAACAAGCCTCTATAGCTGGCCTAATCTCTAGCTAGTTGCCTTCAATTGCACAAACCACGTTGATTGAGATCCTTCTCCAACTGTGCTCGCCACCAAAGACGCTGGCTTCCTCTGCTTCGTTGCCCACATCCTCCGAATCGAGTGTCATATGGAGCGTCAATTTCTAGTCTCGGACGAGTTCAAAAATGGTGCTGAGTTGGAATTGGTCACGTATTCTTACTCCCCCATCATTAAAATGTTCTATCGTTAACCTGACATACTCTTTGATGTCTTCAGTGAGAGATGGGTGCCCGTGTTTATAAATGAAGTAATCTCACATATAATTGCATACATATGTACTCTAGGTACATAGACAGCAAAAATGCTGCTTAGTTTAATTAAAGGAGAAACAAAAGTCCTGCTGGATTGCAAATTCGAAACCCCTCATATCTCATGACAACAGGAAGCTACCTCATGCAAATCAATTTAGTTGGAAGCCAGCATTAGTCATTGGCCACCATGTTAATTGTTCTCAGAAATGTTCGAGATAGCTGAAGTGTACCACTCAACATGAGAAATGTTCTCATTAGAATACCAATCAGACCATGACATCAACAGCAACTACGGCTCCAAGAGTGCTGATGGAAAAATAATGACACAATGGATGACGGTAGTATTTGCTCCTTCAGCGTTAGTCCTTCTAAACTTCAGACGTTTGTCTGCTGTGCCATCATCATTAAGAATGCACTTGTTGGCGGAAAATTCAAAAACAAAGACGATCTGTAAACCAGTCAGGTTAGTATTCCAATGCAACGAGCGCTTTGACATACTCGTATGTTTTTCAACGTTTTGTTGAAGACTTCCCCGAAGTAGACAACCCAAGGAGGGTACAAGCCTGAGGTTATATTTGTACCGGGCATGGAGCTTGCAGTCATCAACACCAAGCTGTCTTGGGTTCGCGATGACTTGATGATTATACAGGAGGTTCGGACTTCCTATGCTTCTTGAAACAGGAGCCTCATCTTCGAAGACCCTCTTCAACACTGCTCCGCGCTGAAGCATTGATTCCCATGCGCTCAATGTGGCCGAACCAGTGTACTGATTCTTATCTACCAACAAACATCCTCATCTCGGCACAGCTCATAGAGTTCGTGGTTGTGTCTACTCCTCCATTGACCTTTCTCTCAGACTGGATCCGATATAGAATTGTCCATTTAAACTGCCCCATCATTTGATGATAAACATAACCTAGTCGATTCCTTGGTGATCTTGGTTGCTGTAAGCTAGGCTCAGGTTCATTACTTGCTGAAGCGCCTATCAGATTATTTTTATAGTATCCCCAATGGACATAAGTTAACTTAAGAAATCGATCAAATACACTCTGTGGCCATAATGGCCTCTTCTTTAAGTTTCGTTGAGTTTCGTTCAATTTTGATTACTAAAGTATGAATTTAGCTTAAATTCCCAGAAGCAAAATGGACACTCTGAAACTTCACCAAGGTTTGCATTACATACGTTCACTGTGGTTGGGCCTCTAAGATTACTTGCATTCTTATAGAGGGAGTGCTACAATCAATTTTAGCCGACGCTTCAGAGTCTGACATCCAAATGCTTTATAAAATCCACTCGTAAGCCATCAATGATCTAAAGCCTATGGCACTCTGTAGGACATTTTTTTTATTGACAGTGGAACGTTATCATTTAATTTACTCAGTTATCACTTGAATCCAATGACGAGGATCATATGAACATCTGAATGCCTGCAAACTAAATATCTCTGATATTCTTCATCGGAAATGTGACAGAATCCGCTGCTGAGTACGCAAAGTGAGCAACGAATCGGTGCGTACAAAAGAACAATCCCAACGTATGTGGAATGCCGCATGTCCTACATGTGTTCATCATCAAAGTGATACTTAAGTCCACAACATGGTCCACAGCCAATGCGCTGCAATATGACTGCAAAATGACAAGGACGAAGTTATAGCTGATTTTCAGAACATCCGCGATGTCCCCAGATGACATCGTATCCACCTGTGCTACCCGTTTTATACTAACAAACGGTGAGCGGCTTACGTGTTCGTTCAATCACGGCAATGTAATCCGGGTGATTTTTTTTTTCCCAAAAAGAACCCGTGATGGCTTGCGATCCACTCAAGCGGACGGGATCAAAATTTTCCATGAAATTTCCAACAGCATCCACTCAATGTAACAGAATTTGAACTCGAATCCCCATTTCTGCTGAAAATGAATGTCCATCAAAATGTGCACTTGTGACTGTAGTATATCAAGAGCAAACTGATTTTTTGACGTTCGCTGAGGCGACGCCATTTTAGAGTGCACCACTTTATCGACCATCAACACATTTATCCTTGCGCCATTCATTGAATTTGAAAATCAGTCCCACCCCCTCCCCGGTTGTTGGAAAGTTTTCCATTTTTTTTCCGGCGAAAGGGCAAGCCAGTCGATTGATGGAACTGCCAAGTTTATTCCTTCACTGCACACAACAGCACAGTACGTCGGTGACGTAACCCCAAACTTGAGACTTGAGAGCATTCTTCGCATCCTTCGTCCTCCTTGTAAAATAGGAAAATAAAACTTTTCGTTGGTCGAAATGTCCCAGAATCACCCGAGCTATCTCTGCACAAGAATCTCCATTGTTATCCCTTAATCCAATTGAAAAACTTTTCCTGTCATTCCCATCAAAACCGAAAACATATAAAAATCGACCCAATTGGAAATTTACTTTACCCACAAGCCCCCTCTTAGAGTTATGAAAATTCAGGCAAGAAAAAAAATGCAAAAAAAAAAAAAATTAACATAAGGCAAGGACGAAAAAAAATTGTTGACAGGATATACTCTCTTACACCCATTCGGCATCACAGGCGGAGACGACGGTGCCGCCGCTGTTCCCGCGCCTCCGCCGCCACGCACTATTATGACCAATTTGGGTCGGTACACAATATCGACTTGAACTGAATAAAAAGGTCCTCGTCCTGCTCGCTTTCACAATTGCCACGAAGAGATTCAGCTCCTTCGTCCTTGCCCCACAAAATTATAATGGTTAACTTCTGGTTTCGGGTTTTTCAATAATAAACTCCCAACAGTATCATTCTAAATGGCGTCGGCAGCAGGGGCAACAGCAACAGCCACCACCACAGTTCGCAGTTCCCAAAGGATTCGCACCAAAAAATCGCCCGAAAAACTTTTGGAAAACTTATTTCTCTGACCACCCACGCGAATTGAATGGGCGAACGGCAACAAAAACAGAATCGCTAACCACCACCATCGCCACCAGCTGACAGGGGTGCGTCGTGAATTATAAACACGATGAAACCGAGTTACGGAAATTGCCCACTAAATTTCAGGAAACATTACCGGCTGTACTGGCATTCCGTAGGACCATAAAATACGTCCCTGTGTAGGGCGGTAGGCGCAGCCTGTTCACAGAATCCAAAAAGGGTGCAGGCGACGAAGAGACACTCAGGTGCCGACGAACACTGGACAACTGGAATGCAATCGACCATAAACTGAACGATTCGTCCTAAGCCCCTGTGGAGCTGTGTGCAAGTGTCGCGGGATTTATTTATGGCCATGGCCATTTCGCCAACAGAGCACCGGAGGGGGTGGGGTTGGGTGGGGGACTAATCAGAGGCAGTGTTGCCTGCCATTCTGGTGTGTTTTTTTTTTTTTGTTCTCCTTTCGTTGCACAGCCGCTCCGCATGCCTGGCGCTTGGACTGATTCATGAAGGATTGGCAAATATGCGACTGTCAGGCAGTTCAATTCCCCATTGCGCATTGTCCTGCTCACTGACTCGAGATCGGAAAGCTCGGCTAGAAATGAAAATCTGTAAAATCTGACAATCCTTCACCGTTAGACTGTGGATGTGTAATAATTAACGAACGCCCCTGAGGACATTAGCCGAACCGTGTTAAAAGGTTTTTCATGTCCGTCAAGTGATAAAAGGAGATCCTGACAAATCTCTGAAAAACGGACCGACCGGACGACACCGGATGTGAATCGTTTTTTTGGGAGCGAGACTGGTGTTGCGTCGTCAATGACATCCTCTCCCACTGCGCGGTGTACACACATTCACCGTCGCACTGCCTGCTTTCGATAGTATTACTAAAAAGTTTCTGAGTCCGCACGTGTAGGGGCGATCCCTCGTATTTTCGTTTCATAATAAATTCAAATCAAAACCTTTCAACTCGCCCGACGCCCACCCCAACGGCCGCTCGCTCGTGTACTCCTTTCTCTGTCAGACTGCCGTTGCAGGATGTGTGCTATTTGTTATTATTTCATCATTCTCTGTTTTTTTTTTGTTTCGGGTCTCTGAACACAGTCCCGATGGAGAGTCGTCGCCTACGATGCCGATGACGGCAATCAACAGGGGCGACGGCTCGGTAGTGAAACTTCAATTTTCCTGATTAGAATTATTCCATGAGAGGCAAGTGTCAAGGCGGAAGGAAATCATGGCGAAAACTTTTCAATTTTCAAGTGTGTACACGTGTGTGTGTGGTGGAGGGGGGAGGGGGTTGAATTTGGAGGATATAGCACACCACTTTCATTTCTCCACCGCTGATGTAATGAGAAAGTTTTTGTGTGTTTTTTTTTTGCTTTTTTCGAAGTTATTTTCGAACGTCGGTGGGTTATTATTCACCCCCAATGTCAGTCAGGGACTTAGCAGGCGTCGTCGCTCCTCGTGCTCGATGGGTGTGCGGTGGAGGCGGCGAAGCGAAATTGATTGGTTCACTGATTTAAGGCTCGCCTTCATGGACTGTGCTTCATTGATCAGGTTATTCCCTAATGAAATTTAATTACCACATCACGTAATTTATTGCTTTGTGAGGTTACAATTAAGTGCGGGGGGGGCGGCGCGTTGGAGGCCACCGCCCCCCTAATGCGGCGCCGGGCGTGGAGGCGCAACCCTCGAACGAGTTGTTTTTAATTTCAATGAACGAAATTACGTACAAAAAATTATGTTCATCCGACGAAGAGAGAGGAGATTATGAGATTGATGGTTGCGCAGAGCAGACGCAGGGAGCTGTGAAGGCTGAAATTGATTTGCCTCGCAGGCTGAATACATGAATGGGCATTTATTGACGATATTTTGTGTGCGACGACGCCTCTGATTTAGCGCATTTTTTTGCCTGAAATAATTGAGCGCATATGTTGCGTGAACGCTGGGACAATGGTTCTAATTGAGTGTTAGGCTGGCTTCGCTCTGAATGTTGAGCAGAACTCTGCCGTGAGTGCTGGCGGAACGACGATGCCTTATATTTCCCATCCCATCCACTCGTTCATTGACCAAGTGAACAAAACTAAGCCGCAATGACGAGTCTTTCAACCGTTTAATTCGACACCCGATTCTGCTCGACAAACTGTGGCTTCATTGCAACCCCTTCCAATTAAACTAAATCACAGTTTCGTTGACAAATTTCGTAACCAAATGGACAATTATTAGTGGCAGGCCAATTGAGCACGCCTCAATTTCGGTTCGGTCACGTGACAATTACACGTGACATGCACGTCCTGCTATTAGTTGTGAATATTACAATGAATTTTGTTGCCTGAAACAAACGATTAATCAACAGAGGTTGTACTGAATTGAAAACATAATTGGGTTATGCTATGCTGACAGCCCGTACAACAGCAACCAAAAGTAATTTCAGTCAATCGCTGTACAAGTTAGTGGTGTACAATTTGAGCTTCATTGTACCGTGAATTACGCACAAAGAGGTGTCATTTAAAATTTGTGGAGAATGCCACACATTTATTGGATTGTGGTTACATGTTTGCCTGTAATCTAAGGATCAAGCAATAGGCCACGCAGACGACATAGCCCTAGTCGTAAAAGGCAAACTTCTACACATTATTGGAGATATCATGGACACTTCGCTTATTAAGTTAGAAAATTGGACAGGAAGAGCTGGTCTATATGTTAACCCATCTAAAACATAGCTCGTACTGTTCACAAGAAGACAGAAAACACCTCAAATAAGACCACGAAAGCTGAATAACGAGGAACTAAGTTTTACTAGTCAGTAGACAGTCAGCTAAGCTGGAAACCAAATATTCAGGACCGTATTAGCAAGGCAGAGGTACTTGCAGGCACAAATCTGGACTGAAACCGAGAATGACACACTGGACGTACATTGTGGTCGTTAGACCAATCCTAACGTACGGTGTTTGGTGGCCAGCATTAGGAAACAAAACTAAGATATGTAGTAGGTGATTCATCGTGAGGCTTGGTTTATAATGTGAAATAAAACATATAAATTTGAAAGTGAACTTGAAAGTTGTATTATCGGTTAAAAGAACAATTCATGGCATTTACTTTTCGAAAATGATATCATGTACATGTTGGCCATGACAACGTCTGAGGTGGTCCATTCGGAAGGTCCAATTTTGGGCGACTCGTTCGAGCATAGCGACTGCTAATTTTGGCATCCAAAGCGTCAATCGTAGCTGGCTTATTCCTGCAGACCTGACTTTACATATGCCCAGAGAAAATATTCCAAAGGTGTTATATCGCACGATCGAGGCGATCTTAGCGAAACGTGAAATTAATGCTCACCGAAATGAGGATTTCTCAAAAACCCCATTGTTTCACTCACTGCGCCATCTTGTTGTAACCAGAGCTCACTAGGCCTATGTGCTTGAACTCCAGGAAGCATGTACCACATACGCCAAGCCAAGTTGCTGAGAATGAAGACGAATCGATTCGTCACGGCTTTCGCGTACACTCTCAGCTACAGCTGCTATAATCTCTTCACTACTTGCTAGATGTGGCCTAACCCTAACCCGTCAAGAATGGTATTGGCTTTTCAGTAGGTCGATTATGCGCACCGTAAGTTCCTCGAATCGCACGAAAAACATTTCTCACAGAAAGCTGATTTTCGTCATACAACTGAACAATTTGGAAACGCTGTTGTGGCGTGAGTCTTTCCCCGATGACTTGCCGAGCGATACGGAACAAAAATGACAAACCAGTGATCTGTCAAAAAAATCCTATTGAAAATCAAACCTCACGATGAATCACCCTTTATTTGCATGACGAGCGCACTTCCTTCCACACCCTCAGCAGCCATAGAAACAATGCTACAGCTGCTTCCAGTGGACATTTACGATCATGTCACAGCTGACAAGGCAGCGACTAGGCTCAGAGAGTGCAACCGCTGGAGCAAAACACGCAACTTAGGAAACATGGACACAAAATCAAGAATGCGAAGATCCCGAAGCATACACATTTATACAGCGCTCTTCATAGACTTCGAATTTGGGTATGAAACACTGATCGCAGATAGAGAAGTCTGGGCAAGGGAATTAGGCAGGAAATCTGACACTCTGGAAGTATACACGGACTGGAAGCATACACGGGCTCTTGGACGGACGAAGGCACCGGACTAGGACAATCCGTGACATCGCGGGAGATCTCCTTCTCCCTGTCCACAGACTGCCTAACCACTTTAGTGTATTCCAGGCAGAAGTAAAAGCCATTCAAGAGGCTACCCGCTTACGGCCAATGAACTTAATAGACTCTATTTATCGCTGTATACGTAGGCAGCCAGGCGGCCATCAAGGGTCTGGATACACCATCAATTAAATAAAAGATGGGAAAACTCTCACGGAGATAGCAGTTAGATCCAATCTTACTCCATGTTGGGTTCCTCGGCATTGTGGTATTGTAAGCAACGAGTTCGCTAGAACCAAGGGGCGGGCCTACCATTGGCAGATAATCAGGGCACCACCTACTAGCCGCTTCCAGAAATAAACAGCTTATTACTTACAGATGCTATCAATACCGCCAACCGGAAATGGATGGAATTAGGAACTTGCTGGATTTCGAAACTAATGTGGCCGTCAATAAATCCAAAGAAGTACACTCCTAAAATTAAACAGGACTGAAATCAATAATGCTATGGCCATTATTACTGATCATTGTCTATTCGGCACACACGCCAAGAGAATGTGAGTCTCCCAAAACCACTTCTGCACGAGCTACAGTGATGATGAGGAAGAAGAAACTACGCTTCACTACCTCGGCACCTGTCCACTTCTTTCAAGAACAAGGCAAATCACGCTAGGCAGCTATTCCTTCAGGGGTCTAGAAGAAATGTCAGACAAGGATTACGGACAAAGCAAAATTCATCAAGAAAACAAATTAGCTGTAACCTAAATGTAAATGGAATGGATGATCCAAGATAGACCACTAGGATACCACTAGAAGGTACCTCTCAGGGGATAGTTAGTCCTCTTGATTAAAGATGGCCCGGTGCATCATTTGCCGGACACTTGTTATATCACAATGGATCGAACTAGGATCTGACTGCGTCACAACTGCTCCAGTTGTAACAATCACTCCTGTGCTGTAAACATGAGTCGCGTCTTGCGACTTGCGAATTTTCCAAACTCTGACACTTAATTTCTTTGTTCGCAGGTAGCTAAAGTTCCAGTCATATGAGCCACGATCTGCGAACGCAAGCCTATCGAGTATTTCATCGACAAAAGTCTCAACAGAAGTTAATTTGACAATTTGAAATTGTTTCTATGCGAATCAATTATTCTAATTGCGAACTGTCAAGCTAAGAACGCCATACACAAAGAGGCAAGCCCGATCCCCAAATTCACTACCAAAAAAAATCGCAAAGAAGTGTCAGTGTGTACAAATTCTACACACTTTGCGAATGAGATAACTCCCCATGAATCAGTCTTTGCGAAGTTCCCAATTCATAATGGTCCTTTTATGGCCCTTTAAGGGCAGAATTCGCAGATTGTTAAGTCATGAATTTGTATACAGAAACAGTCACATTCCGGGTCGCGTTTTATGTTTCACAATTTGCCCAGGAAATCATTAATTTGTGAATTAAAAAATAAAAGGATATTAAAACCAGTCTTTGTGGAGATATATCTCGATACAAAAATTCGATAATCAAAGCCAAGGCTTACCAGGAAATATACATTTTTCTCTAATTTTTCTGAAAATTTGTCATTTCTGATATTTTCCTTTCACAGGTCACAGGTCATGTGTACCGCATTTTAGGAATAAAATCATAATTATTTTTTCGTAGAATTGCGGCTGCATAGCCCAGTATCACATTTCTAATAATCTCGTAAGATGAGTTGAGACAGCTTTAACACGTCCCATATCCTAAGACTAGGGCCGTTGTAGAAATAAACTTCGTCCCTGTCTATACCATCAACTACTGCCAAAAATTTGTTAATCATCGTTGCCCAGCAACGCAATTTACATTCAAATTTCTAATGCTCATCATCATCGTGTCCTGTATTCCCTTATGGGTCGTAGAGCCTCGACAACGACCACGCGCCATAGAGTGCGGCTTCTGGCTAACTCATCCCCTGTTTCGTTCCCGACAGGTCTTCGCCATGTGTTTCTATTGCCGCCATGTATTCTTCCATCCTGCATCAGCAGATTCCATTGCAACGCGTGCTTTGCTATGAAGCTGTCACCTTTTCAGAAAATGTGACCAAACCAGTTCCACTTTCGACGTTGTTATAGTTGTGTTCATGGCTCGTTCTCTGATAAAGTTAGTCGTTCGAGATGCGATTCGGCCAGAAAATCCTTATTATATTACGTAACCACCAATTAACGAACATTTGCAGCTCTCTCGTGATAGTGGTGGACACTCTCCAAGAAACAAATCCATATAGCAGCACGGACTCAACATTGGAAGAGACTTTTCTGTGCCCATTGGGCTTGCTACATCAAGTTCACTTCCGCTGCCAGTCGTAGCTTGTTGTTTAAGCTAATTGCATTACTTTGCCATATCGTGGATAGCATTAAAAACGCAGACTTTTCTTTGCCCATTAGGCTTGCTACATCAAGTCCGCTTCCGCTGCCAGTTGAGACAATACTCACAAGGTAATGGAAACTCTCTACTCTCTCAACCGTTTAGCCCGCAATCCATATCAGTCCAGTTGATAATTTCGGTAGCAGACTGATAATTTCTGTTTTTTTCGAAAACATTTTCAGTCTAACAACGTTAGCCTTCCTCTCCACCTTAGTTGTCAGTGAACGTCCATTATTCTGTGAGATAGTAGGCATACATCGTCAGCGTAGTCGAAATGTTTGAGTTCAGACGTAAGAGTCCATCGAATTCCTCCATTTTCTGGCGACCGCGTTTCACAAAAAAAGTAGTGGTGAGAGAATGCAGCCTTGCGGAACCCCACTTTGCACTTCCAATTCCTTCAATCTAATACTGCACCAAACAGAAACGCGTGCATTAAGAGCATACATATCGGAAAGTCCACTGACATCTAGGGATCTCAAATCGGAAGATATTGCCTAGACCGTGGTGGCCCGGGCCCAGACACGTCTTAGCGACTTTAAGCTGATTATAAAATTGGTTAAAGGGTTGAACAAGGCCCTATGCACAGCCTGGCTGCAGCTAAAGACACAAATAATCCGCCAATTCCGCCCGTTCTTCACAATATAGTTCGTGGCCATTAGGATCGCATAGGCTTCCGCTTGGAAGACCGACCCAAATTTACTTTACGAGGTGTGCAGTCTAATGTTGTCGTACTCTACGAAGGGTCAGACCATTCTTGGAGCCATCCGTGAAGATTCAACTACATTCCTTTCTTGTCTCAGATACTGGGCAGAGCCACTCTTGAGTGCAGGGAACGTCGACTTTATACGTCGCAGCTGGATTACCGTGCATCAGGTGTCATATCCATGAGACTACGATCAAAGGAAATGCGGTTCGCAAGATCATTGATGCTCGAGTGCGAGTTGTAACTCCAGCGGCTTAGACTGAGCGTAGTTTGGTTATCAAACTATGATTTTATTGAGTTGATTTTTGGCCTTTAGTATCCTAGGTAGATTAGGAAGTTTTGTTTTGGCTTCACTTATCCTAGGTCGATTATTGTTCTCACACTTGGATCCTTTTGGTGTTCGCAGCTGATGATGAAACGTCGTAGGTTAGCAATGGGAGTTCTGTTATCGTCCCAGGCATCGTCTTGAACACGCACGAATTCCTATCAGAGAGCTGAGCAGGAGCAGGGAAGAAGTTACACACTTTCTGTCTCTTCTTCGTTCATGCAACTTCTGCAAATGTCATTTACGATGACTCTTTGTTCGGGTTGTTCTCCCAAGAGACAATCTTGTGTAATGACACCAAGCATATTACTTATGACTGCTCTGTTCATATTGAGCAGTTGTTTAGATATCTAGGTTGGCCCAGATCAACTTGGGGGCTATAACTGTGCTACTTGTAAACCATCGTATGTTGGTCCATTCGATTACTTTCTGTAGGCGAAAGTAAAAAGAACATATTGTAAGAAAGAAGAAAACTGCAACACGAAACGATTTCGTACAATGACCTTTATTTGTTTGTAACTGATCGCGCGGGCGATGATGATAAACTGTCCCCGAGCAGTCTGTGACGCGGGTTTATATAACCGCGCGCATTTGATGCTACAATATTAAATCAAAAAAAATGTAAAAAAGCACCCTGTGCAGAACTAAAGCTTTTGGCTATTCAGTCAACGACATCTGTTAACAAAACTAGTAATGTTTCGACTATCTGATCAGGTTATTGACCCGAATCTCGCTTTGCTATAAATGCAAGCAGAATACAGTTTTAGATCTTTTTCTCTTCGTTGCGAAATGAAAATAACACCGTCTGTCAAACAAGTGTTTCAATTTTTTGCGCCCATCTCCATCCGCTCTCTACATTTCCTTTGTAGCCAGAGATTACAGGCCGCAAGGGGTCATGTTCCGTGGAATCAGTGGGTAGAGTTGTTACCGTCCGTTTCACAAGTTCCTGGAATGCCTCCATGCCCTGGCACCCAGTATAGGCGACCATTGTGCTGCTTAGCTATCACATCTAGAGATATGTGAAAGTTTGATGTGAGTTTTGAGTTTATGGAAATCGATTAAAATGTCTCGATGGCTGTCTGACTGTCTATGAAGACGCTTATGTCGCGTGCGAATATTACGTTCCATTTTAGTCATGCCAGTATTTAACGAACTAAGATTCTTAGAGACGACAGCTTTGTAATGTTTCATGTTCCTAGACGAATCGGAATGAAGTTAATTTAATCAACAAGAGCCTCATCTTGTTCCCTAATTTTCAGCACCAATTTCTGATCTCATTTCTAAGAAAACAAACTTTTAGTTAAGTTGTATAGGTCTCCGAATGTCCCATCCACCTTAGGCATTTCCAAAGACACCTCTTTTAGACTCATGTCGTCACTGTGTCATTATATCTTGACTACCTCGAAGTTATAGCTGCCAAACCCTGATGACCTCTTGCCTCATTGACGGCTCTCTGCGTTCATTCGTTCGTGCTAACAGCTGAGATCGTGCCTCAAGTCTTACCTCGTGCTCTTTGCCACAGAATTTTCAAAAGCGATTTTGAAGAAGTCAGATGTCCGTCGCCTTCGACATTGAAGGTCTTGATGAGGTCCTGGATGGACCACCGAAAAGTCTTCATCGAACTCTGGCATAATTTAAAAAATGTTCAGACTGCACCCGACGGTGGATAGCTCGTTTCTAACGTCATTTGCGTCGAACTGGTTTTCGTGAGTATTTCCCCTGAAACTGCTGCAGTGTGACAATCTGGTTTATCGTAAGCTTCCCGGGTCTGAACGTACATTGATGCTGACGTCTTCATGCCATTCTCGTTCCTGGACTCATAGTCTGTTATTACTTGCCATTACCTAGAAAGTGCATTCGAAACTGCATGTGCGACATAGTCCTTTAGTCGCAATCAATGTCTTCGCCGGATTGACACTTCGATTGTGGCGTCATCAACGTCAGCGTATTTTCCTTCTGCACTCACAGTCTGCTGAGCTGTGGTTGGCTGCACTCCAGCCAGCTGTCACATGCGGTAAATCGAATCGACTTTGATGTTGAAACAAACCCATTCCCAAGTGTACCTTCTGCGCGAGTGAACTTGGCAATTATGCCAAGTGGGTGAATGTTCACATATTCGATAGACTCGTTGGAATTTCAGGCACATTCGCTTGAAGGCGAAATGATGGGAACCATGAAGCATGTGGACCCTTTGAGCATCCACTCTGTCTGAGTTTGCTTTCACTTTGAGTGCGACTGCATAGTCGTCTGTTCCCTTTCCCAACGGACATCATCTGCGATGCCAAGGTCAAGACGTCGGACATCTAAGAATTCCTGCCCTTTGAGTGCCCAGCTGTCCGTGAGGTCCTTAAAGGAAGCCCCATCAATCACTCACCTGGGAAAAAAATGCTGCTTTAATCTTTGTCAAATCGTCATCTGTCGCAACGTCGAAAGTGCGTGATGCCTTGTGCATGAAAAGTAGTCCAAAACTCGTCCCTCGGCAAAACCCCGAAAAGGAAGACCTTTCCTGAATACCAAACTAATAAGAGCAACGCATGTTTTCACAAATCGCTTACAAATTAGAAACGTGTAACCCCGAGAACCGACCCAGGAGACCCTTCCATTCACGGCCCATGACAAAGGTGTACAAATAAGGACGAATGCAAATTAGAGAAACAGCAAGTCCCTGCATTAATTTCAACTTTTTTTTAACTTAATTTATGCAAACTCAGACAAATAATATATACGCCACGAAGGTGGGCGGTTGTCCCCTCGCCCCAGTTGCACATTGAAAAAGGATTACGACGCGACGTTGCCTTGATAGTATCAGCACTGACAGCGGCAAAAACATCGCGGCGATAGGACAAATCGAATGAATGCGAACGCAATACAAAGCACATCACGGGCACAACGAAAGGATGAAAGAAAATAAAGGAAAAAAAAAAAAGAAAAACAAATTCGGAGAACTTTCTCCAGCGACAGACTGCGTGCTCTAGAAACTGCTGGTCGTACTGTGTGTGTGGCTGCACGAAGTTCGTGTATATTGATGAGTAAAATTGAATTTTTTAGCTGTCCTTTGAGTGAAGCCAAACCCGATACTGATGACGTATCGGTTCGAATTTGCATTTCAATAATGAGAACGGCGATCCTTTGAGATTGGTTTTGTCACAGCACTCTCGTTTAGTTCGCTCGCAGAACTCGAGGCAGCAGACAGTTCTTGAGAAGTTGATTAATGCATTGTCATTGTGATGGTATCGATGTCGTCGATGTATTCTTGATATAATCTCACGTCCGTGGGGGAATTCAATTCAAATTTGCCATCGACAGCAGCACCAGCACCAGCAGAAGCAGAGTTCCTTCCCATTCCTTTTGTTTTCACGAGCAACGTGATGGAGGGTCCTTGCGGATGTTTCCATTGTTTTCAATGGACGATGAGATTTGTGGGTCATTTCGAAATACGTGTCTTTTTCTTATCTTTTGTATGTGCTGGCTGATGGTTAATGCGATTAAAAGAGGCGGGTAGGTGGGTAGTTTGAAAAGTTTCAACTCTGGGAGTGGATCGTTCGTGACTTACCGACTGGAGCCCGTAAGTGGAAAACGATTGTGTGGCCCGTGAAACATTGAAACCCTCAAACTGGAGTTGGTTACCTTTTTGAGGGATGAACGAGTAGGACCAGGAAAGAGTGTTGCAAGAGCGAGGCATATTCATATGAGCGCTTTATTCAACCAGCCGAGGTTAGACCCAGGTCTAGTGGCTGTCTACAGAGAACAGTCACATGGATTGGGTGTCTCCTACTCCAAAACCAGTTTGTGCTCTCTAGGAAGTGCCTTAACTTACTTTCGCTGATTCTTTTTCGTTCGCCCACATTTTCAAAGAAACTAGTCTCAACTAGACAGCGAGTACAGTCTCATATTCTGAGCGGACACTTGGTATATTGCGTACACTTCACGCTTTGAAATTGGTTTCTACTGACGCGATGTAAATCAGAGTTTAGTAGTTGCATATGGTTACTATGAACTTTCGAGAAGAATTTGAAACCCAGAAAAATTTTATACATTCACGTCAAATCAAGTCACGGAGTTCGTGTCAAATAATATTTTACGCGCATGCAAATAGAACAGGCAGTCGTGATGACGTGCGTACGCTCTAGTTCTCCTCCCCCTCCTCCTTCTAAGTTTTTTCCTAAGTGTGCGAAACCTTAGCATACGGTTAGCAGCAGTAAAAAGGCTAGTAGATGATTTTTCACTCGTTGAGGCAGTTGGCGTCAGACCACGTCTAGCGCGTTCATCAGCAACGCATGTCACAGTGCTTCCAAATGTTCTTCCAATAGAGACTTCCCAACTTTGACAGTTGAACTATCAACTATACATATTGTTGAAGCTACATCTGTCATATTGGCTGTATTTATTCAGTCCGGTTTGCCTAACGGACATAGGGTTCCTCAACACGTGCTCTGTTCGGACAACGTTCCGCGCTCTTGGCCCATTTTACGGTCGCTATTTTATGGCATTTCTGGATGAATGTCTACGTCAAATTTGGGACGATACAAATCCAAGAGCGTTCCATGCATCCGGATAAAATCACTGTTTGGTGCGGATTTTGGACTGGTGGCGTCATCGGTCCATATTTCTTTGAGAACAACGTTGATCAGGCTATCATAGTCAACTGCGAGCACTATAGATCGATGATTACCAGCTTCAATTGACTTTAATTGGATGATATGGACACCAACGACATGTGCAACGGCACGAGCGATCCGAAGGTCACTTCATGTGGAGGTGATGTGAACTGGCCACCGAGATTGTGCGATTTAACTCCGTTAGACTTTTTCTGCGACTTCAGAAAATCCTACAAGAAAAAGTCTAACGGAGTTAAATCGCACAATCTCCACATGAGGTGACCTTCGGATCGCTCGTGCTGACTTTGCAATATGGCGGAGGTATGTGAATAAGCCACAAGCCACAGCGGACCTCGAAACTAGTATAACCCATGCTATCGGTCAAATTCAACCTGATTCCTGATCTCTGAGCGCCACCCAGAGAAGCCGCGGCCGATAATTTCTCATACACACTTTGTCTAATTTAAATTTAATGATAGGAAGTGCTTAATACCATGTGCTTTATATGAGGTGGTTATTGAAATGCGCAGCCATCGCATCAAAAGACAGGCATCAATGGAAGTCCTGGAATAAAAAGTTACTTACGTACAGTACAGAATATGTACAGACTTATGTAGCCACAGTCTGTCGGAACCTTGAAGTAGACATCTATTTCCACCTCGTCAGACGTCTTCGATTCGTCTGTGAAGATTGGCGGAGAACCATACATCCTTGACCTACTGAACTTTTACGAACCAAATCACTATGACTGCTGTGGTATAGAGGGTATGTCCTTCGGCTCCTACTCTGGA
The DNA here is from genome assembly GCA_907269125.1 of Eristalis pertinax. Classification (NCBI taxonomy): domain Eukaryota; kingdom Metazoa; phylum Arthropoda; class Insecta; order Diptera; family Syrphidae; genus Eristalis; species Eristalis pertinax. The sequence continues at coordinate 55,906,224 of OU026147.1, read as the reverse complement.
TTTCTTGGTTAATTTCGCGACATGAGATACTCTCATAATGACTTCACTCCCTTTCTCTCTCTCTTTGGTCACTGACAATGGCCAGAAAGCTTGTTTACCTATATTAAGCGTCTCCAAGCGTCGTCTTTCGAATTCAGCATAAAACTATGACTCTTTTACTCGAGAACGAACAATACCCGCACAACCCGAGTGATTGCTGCTGATGCTATGCCCGGGTCCACCTCGAACTGTAGACTCACTATGACATTAAAGCTAGCCTCGTCTTTGTGGGGTTATGAGCCAACAACTCCTTCAGTTCAAGAAGCACACCATGCACTGACAGCATTGTCATAAAGACATGAATTTTCTGTACTCCCGATTCGACAATATGTCTTCGACCTCGAGCCATTGATACAGTCCTCTGTCGAACTTCCGGGCTTTTTCTGAGCAATCGTGCGCCGAATTTGAAAGGGAAACTAGTATTAAGTCGAATTTCTACCACGAGCACCAACGACGGTACCCTTACGCGGTCCAAAGACCATCACCCAACCGTTGGCCACTCGTATCTCTTTTGCTCAAGAGGGTAGCTTATGTTTCTCTTTGAGTCGATTGAGGAAAGGGATAATTTTTATCGCTCAACACTAGGAAAAGATAATGCTACCGAGAGGGCCTTGATGGTTAACACTCAGGTCATCAGCGGACTGTAGCGTCAAATGGGGAGAAAATGACAAAAAAAAAATCGGAAATGTACCCGGTTACAAAGCAATTCGTGCAGCCAAAGTTTCGAATACGGTAGTACAAATTGCAAGACTCTCTCCTACCTCCTGTTTCCTTCAACATAAAGTGTCAAACATTGTACAGACAACAAATCCACTCTCATCCGTATTATGGGCTGTCACTGAGAACAGTGATGCCACAGTGATGCCAAAATAAAAACAAAGCCTCCAAGAAATAATTGGCATGCCATAGAGGTTCCCCCGAGAAGAAGGTCAGCCGCATCACACGTCATCGCTGAACCGCCTTGTTTATTTACGGTCACAATCAATCCTATCACTCTCACACCAGCACAGTCATGATTCCATCGCCCCAAATTATTGTTGACCACAATCCTATTTCTAGCTCCTGGCAATCTCTCAATACACGTTCCACGTTCTAAGGCCTTTGCCAAAACAACATAAACAGCACAGCAACACAAAAAGGTACGAATACGTAATTATTACGAGACCTTGCGCCAGAAAGTGCAAAATTAGGTGCTAAGCCTTAAACAGTCCATTTAGATAAGTGGGCGAGAAATTACGCAAACCGCCCACACCCCGACGACACCCGTTCCACAGGCAGACTCTGAAAATCATCATCAAACGCAAACATTGCCTGCCTGGAAACAAAAAAAAAAAAAAAAAAAAACAAAAGCAAAACGAAGGTAAACAGAAGTTAAAACTTTCCAAAAAGGTAAAAACAATATTATCCTTTTCTTCGACCGTACTGTTTGTCTTCGTTTTGTATTTCGCATAAGTTTTTCACTTCCGCTCTGTGTCCGATGTCCTCGGTGTTCGGTACCGCCTGCGGGTGGATTCACAGAAGCGAACTAGGTTCCAACGAAGCGGGGGGACGCCATCAACACATTTGAGTATCCAAAATAAATAATAGATATAATCGTAATCCAGTGCGTTTTGTTCATGTCCCGGACCCTCGTCCATGATTATCAGAAAAACCCTTCATCCGCTGGGCTTTGTTTTGCCTCCTTTAATGGATTATGAACTCAACCAGTGATACGGAAATGTGGACATTTGTATCCCTGGATCCAGTGGGTAGTGATTTAATAAAAACAAAAAATAATGAAAATCGCCAATATTGGCAACATTATTGGCCGGAGCAGTACTTGGTTTCTTCTTTTTTTTTTCAAATGTACCTCAATAAACGTTGAAAAAATATGTGTACATATATGCTCGTACAATGAAATAAAAAAAAGGATCCTGAAGAGGACACAAACTGAAAGATGATTTGTATGGCCACGCAATGGCTGCTGTCACGTGGGGACGGGTGTACTTGTGGCATGATGGCCACGCCTAAGTGGGCACTAACCATGGAATTCGAATTGTGTACCAGGGAGATACGAGTGGAACAGGATGACAATCAGAACGAGTCTGTCGCTGTTGTTGGGATCAACGATCTTTCATCTTCAATGAATGGGACGTTCAATTATTTTTCTAACCTTTTTCTCTGCTTTCTTGATTTTTTGGTTACATTACATTGTTGGGACTGTATCCGGGAGAATGGTTTCCATGTGAATTTCGAAGAAACGCTCTTTTCACAAAAGGCTTGGTACTGTTCTCGTGCCTAATGGCGTCCTTTGTACACACTCTTTAACTGTGCCACACAATGAATGTCGCTACAAAACCCTTTTCTGACTTTTGAGAACCCATTCCTTAGACTCTAACACATCGTGTGTGTTGCTTACGTCCATGCTGGATCTATGTGTATTTGCCTCACCCGACAAACCTGTTGCATACATCATGTTCATTGATGACCTTCGCCACGTGCTTGTGGTGCCCTAAATGTGACACTCCATCTGGTGCGTTTCTCACAGACTCGGACCCAAAAGTTCTTCAACTTCCGCCAAAGTGGGTCTGTGTAGCATAACCCCTTCGCTCGTTGGAGACGCCTGTCTAAACTCGTGTCGCTGTCCAGTTCGTACAGTTCGTGTTGAGTCATATCCTCCAATCGACATCAACACAAACAGACTCAAAGGCCCCCGACAAAAATCAAGGGTTCAAGCTTATGTTGCCTAGAGCTGGACAAAGATGATCAGAATTCTGTACAAGGTCGAAAGCGTACCCTATTGCTCTTGAATCCTTGAAAGCCTCTTTACTGTAGTTGTTGATGCTACTTGCAGCAGAGCCGTTTCATTGCGCCGTTCTGTCCAAGAAGTCAATTTTGTGTCCTTCCATAAGGACTTTTTTTATATGTTTCCATTTTTCACCGCCATTCTAGCCTCATTGACGGCTATCTGCGTTCATCCAATCGCGTCAGCTGAACGGACTTCTGCAAGGTTGTGCCTCTAGTGTTGGCCTGTCAGTTTTGTATGAACAATGTTGAAGAAGTCGCATGACTATCCATTGCCTGTCAAAGGCTTTTTTTAAATTAAAGTTCTCGGTCAGTCGGAGGTTCTCTATCGTCATCTTGCTCAACCTGATGAGTTTGGCAAGATTGTCAAAACGAGACTCGGTATAGGTTGTCTCTATGCACGCTGTCATAATAATAATAAAATATACTGTCCATAAATGGCCCCTAGCTTCTGCAACAACCACTCGTTTTGTGCATGTTTGTGTTCTCTCACGAGTGGAAGAGACCTACCGCTTTATGCCGACCCCGAACGGTCAAGATTGAGAAGCTTTTTAAAGACAGTTGTACTCTTTGAGCATTGTCAGTGCCTCGATATTAATGGGGCCGTGTAAACTGGTTGTCGTACCGGGAATCGAACCTTAGCACCAAGGTTCAAGTTCATAGGCACGCACGCTGTCATGCTCGACCTGCAAATCAATGAATTCGAGATGGTCCGCTGTCACGCACTTCATGAGTACTTCGCAGAGTCTGCGGCTGTGTGAAGTTCTGGTGTGTTGGGGAAGCTACACTGATGTGCTGAAATATCAGATTATATCAAGTGGCAGAAAAGATATTGTACGCGATAGTAAGTCAACTTATCCCTCGATGGTCGGTGTTGTAAAATCGGTCTCCTCTTTTGTGGATTGAACAAACGATACTGAGCTTCTACTAGTAGAACATGCCTTCTTCCGACCATATCTTTCAGATTAGGTGGTACAAGCTACCAACCCGATCATATCCTGATTTCACCGGTCAGCCCATCCGCACCAGCGGCTTTGTTAAACCAAAACGTCAGTCAAGATATGCCTATCTTGGCCTTGTCTGTGGAACGTAATTCTTGTCTAATCACCCTGATGGACATTTCATGTAATATTCAGCCTGACAGTCAGATTTGGGTCCTCATCTTCGTCACCGCCGCACTCTGCCCTACAGCGCGTCGTTTAACAGTTCGCAGAAGTGATTCATGCGAATTCTCTGTATCGACAGCTATTCTACTACCAATTGTTTATCTTGATCTCGGCAAGTATTGGTCGGGACTTTGTCTACATTGGATAATTGTAAGACTTTCGGGCATCATTCCTGCCAGAAGACCTCTACATCTTCTCGATCGCAAGCTTTTAATGCTCTTTTCTTTCCTCCTAAGCAGCCGAGTCCTTTCCATTAATTTCTGCAAGGGTCGTAGTTCGACGCAGTGCCGCCTTATAAGCGTCTAGTTTCTGTTGTGGTTATTGTCATACCAGGGCTTTTGCCCCGGTGAAGCCTAATGAACCTAGTAGTTTCTTTGACAACATTTCCCATCATATTCGATTGTCAATGCAGTCAGCGTTCAACTTTGTGGCACTGGATTGGCAAAATTCCTTGCGCTCCGATGCGATTTTTCGACGTCAACTAGTGGTGTTCACCCTCGCCTTTCTTGTTCCCTCAGTGTATATGTGCTTACCTTGGCTGCAACAAGGGTATGATGAAAGGTGATGTCAGCTCGGAAGCTTCGGACATATAAAATTCTGGAAGGGTGCCTGGCGTCGATCGCAATGTGATCCATTTGGTTGACGGACAATTGAATTTGTAGAAGTTGATGTGTGGGAGTCGCTGGCTAACTCCAGAGAGCTTCCACCCGTTGACAAAGCTCAGCAGCCAGTGTTGTATTTTCCCAAACTCTACGAAAGATGTCCTCCTTACCCAGCTACACGTTGAAATCTTCTAGAACGGTATTGGAGCTGGGTCGTTGGGCGTGTGTCTTTTCGAGGAAACTGTAGATACCGCTCTCTCTCACTCTCTGTCGGACATAAGTGTAAATTAGGCTGATGTTGCCGATTTTTGGCTTGATGCGGTTTGTTAGAAGGGCTTCGTTTTTTGTTTAATCAATTTTGCATCAAGTCTGCTTCGACCAACAAATCCACATCCATACAAGCGCCTCTCTCTGTTGCTATCACCGTAGTATGATGGGTTAAGTGGCTGGCGGTATATAGAAGTCACACTTGGGCGAGTATAAGCGTGGTGGCAATGGGTTTAGCTGGCTTATGCTGATTCCTCTTTCAGGTTGTTGATAAAGTGGTTTGAATTACTACGATTAGCCGGAGTACTTCACAAGCAGAGGAGGTGATGTGTGATCTCCTTCTCCATTTTCGTTGAGCCTCACTGTAGTCTCTTTTTGCCCAGCCCATTCCACCTAACTTTTTGGATTGCTTTGTACTTTCGACTGTACGTGGTCTGTTGAGGAACCTCTCATTCCACGTGTTTTTGCATTCAAATCTTTGTAAAATTTAACTTACTCATGAATTGAATTCATTTTTGATATGTTTTGGGTATGAAGACAAACTGCAAGAGCAGCTGCCACCACAAAATGGAGAAATGTCCACTAAACTTTCAGTAACGTGTTCTCAACTTCTGTTAGGTCTGCTTGGTTGTCTGACAAGTCCAAATTAAGGTTATTTCCCCCAAAAATGCATGTCGAAGTATGACGCCGAACATTCGCTATGCCGCGTGTCGATATCATCAGGAAATAATGGTTATTCCAACCCAGTGCTCAAACTAAGATTCTGGCATCAGTCCAATCCGAATCAGGGAATAAATCCTTGAAGTATTGTGTCGCACGACGTATTTGTCCACATCACCAGATGTTGTGGACGCCTTCTACCAGATTCTCCACCAACACACCACCAAATACCGAAGCTAACATTGTTAGTTGGACCACCATCGACTTGGTATTGATTTCCCACACTTGCCACAGCAAGCTCGATCCCGTTTCAGAATTATCTCCTGCTCGAGGGTCACACAACGACTCTTATTTAACAACCGACTTAACAGAGTTGACCCACATCTATAAATTGCAACATCCTCAAGAGAATACATTTTGGAGAAGAAAAAAACTACCTTATCTCAAGTTCCAGCAAAACAACCCCCCCTTTCCTTGGAAATAAAGAAGAATCTGCAACCCCGTCCAAACAGACACCGCCTCACCGCCCCCACCGCAGCATAACGACGACAGTCTAAAGTGGTCCCATAAGAAACTTAACCCACCCACAGAGCACAAGTACATCCGAGCTAAATCATCAGATACGCTGTTACATAAGCACTCTTCCGGCTGTATGTGCTGACAAAAGCTATTTGCACACGGACAGGCGGCTTTCAAGGGCAGCATCAGACCGCACTGACTGTCTGGTCAGTTTTCAATTAGGTTCTCAATTTTATGACTGTCGACATTGTCTGCATTCTAAATCAGAATCAGAGTCTTTTGTCTCCGCCCCCGTTGATGTGCTCATAAAGTCGGCCCACTCCGGGGCATTGTGCAGCATTGTGAATCGTCTCGAATTCAATTGACGACAATGTTCGTCCTTTGAACTTTGATATTGCGGCAGCACCCTAAAGCAACAATTCGCCCGCAGGACGAATGGCGCAACAAAATGCTGACAAATCTCCTCTCGCAGATCCTTGCTAACGCGTTTTCCATTTGTGAATGTGAAATGGGTGCATCCGTCGACATCCTCCCCCCCCCCCCCACCCCCCACCAACCACCTCTTTGACCGGGTCCGGGCACGAGTTAATGGGGGTTTCTTTGAGCAACTTCGCACTGAAAACTTTGCGCAATCCTTTCAACGTGTTCGTTCTGCAACGTAGCATTGTTTTGAATTTTATATTAAAATAGTTTTGTATTCACTTTTACCATTGCAGACGTTAAGCGCAGGAACCGTGAACAGCAAACCGGCTCTTCCACTGCATCCACGTTCTCTGTCCTCCGCACGAAGGCTAGGACCACTTCGACTCCTGCTCCAGCTGTCTGCTGCTGCTGCTCGGAGCTGCTACTGAGGTCTTCACCATCGAATCATCGACATCGACATCGACATCGACATCGTCTCGACATCATCGTCGTCGTCGTCGTCGTCATCGTTCAAGTTGACGCTGAGGAAAAATGTAAAAGTTACGTAGCATTCCAATTTGCAGTTAAATTCGAGTGTAGTTATGGTGAAGGATATAACCAGGATATTTTTTGAGAGCTTTCTCATTTTTGTGATATCCCTAAACGGTAAGTGAATAAAATTTAATCGACAGACATTCATTTGTGTTCATTTGCGATGCCATAAGGTATAAAAATTCCGCGCAGCATCACAAAGCCGTGCCGCCGCCGCCGGTGTGCCTGTGAAAGCCTGGATGTCCACCGCCGCCCCACGCCGCTTGGCGACTACAAGAGCAAGAGGCAGTGTGTTGCGGTGTTAGTATGGAGCGCGGCACAAACGCAAATGCCAATAAAATCGAATTTGTGACAATTTCCAGTTCGATTTCACTGACGGCGGTGGGGGGCTATGCTTGCAAACGGCCTATGACCCGGCGGAGCTGTGGTGGATGGCGAAATTGTTCGGTCTCGGAAGTAATAACTATCGCCGAACGAATAGCTATTTCAAATTTTCACAACATTCACATTCCCTCTCATAGGCACACAAGTGAGTGCCGTATGTTCAGCGAATTGGAAATGCCCAAGGGGGACGCTGGATTGGGGGTGCTTTTGTTTAGGGTTGACGTTTTTGTTTTCACTTCAGTTGGCTTTGTTGTTTGTTTCTTTTTCCACTTACAGTCAACTGGATACAATTGGGTACACATAAGTGGGACATTTGAAACGAATGTATCGCAAAAATCCAATTGACGGCATTGGCAGGGAAACAAATGGGCTACGGGCCACGGGGCCACAGGGCAACTGGTATGCGCCATTCGAGGGGTAGCAGTCTTGCACCGTAGATAGCGCCGAGAGGGGGGCGGGGAGGGATATTATGTCATGTTAACCGCTTGAATTGTGAGGAAATAAAGGCAATAGACGGAGCTTCCCGCCATTGTGTCAGTTCTTACGGGGGGAGCAGCTTTTATTTTTTAGGATGTTTTTATGGACCAACTATGTTTACTGCACCGACTCGGGATAAATGCCCGGGCTGAGCTGAAGTCGAGACCGTAATTATGGTCAGTAACGCAGGCGAGACTGTCATGGATGCTTCCGTTGTTTGAAAACAAGGCAAATGGCTGGTCATAAAGTTAAATTTAGTGCCCGGCATCCGGTAGACGCCACGACGAGGTACAGATGAATGAACGACTGTCGGAGTCGAAATCGTCGTAACATTGAGCGTCCAAGTCTAAAGAAGGCGCGATGGTATACAGGAAAAAGTACAGAAGTAGGACCAGCGGATGAGGAACTGAAATTGCCCAGACAGGCTATTCTTGACTTTAATCACATCAAGTTATTATATGTACAAGGTGGTGCAAAATTAATTTTCTTTTTGAATTACTTTTTCATTTCAATTTCAATTTCAGTTTTTGTCTGTTAAGTGGAAAAGATGATATCCACCAAGTGGCTGCCGGGATTGTTGATACACATTTGTGACCGTTTTATTGCATTTTCCATGACTGTTCGCAAGATTTCCGGTGATAACTATTCGCATTCCTGTCGAATATTCGCCTTAAGGCCTGCCATTGGATGAGACTTGTTGGCATAAACCCCCAAGTAGCCCCAAAGAAAGAAGTCTAGGATGGTTAAATCGGGCGATCTTGCTGGCCATGACAAATCGCCAAAACGGAAGATTACGCGACCAGGAAACGCATCCTTCCCAATATCCATTGTGGCTCGTACTGTTTGTGCGGTTGCACCGTCTTGTTGAAGCCACATGCTCACCAAAAGTCATCCAATTCCGGCAGTAAGAAGTCGTTTATCATGGCCCTGTACCACTAGTGACTGATGGCGTCCTCAATAAAAATACGGCCCAATCTCTCCTCCCTCGTGAACGCCTCACCACACAGTGGCTTTGAGTGGATGTAATGGCACACAGGACTTTTCAGTGATCCAGAACCGAAGATATTGCTTATTGACGTAACCGCTTAAGTGGAAATGCTCCTCGTCGCTCATGATGATCTTCGACACAAAATCGTCCTCTTCGTTGTTGAGATTGAGGATGGCTTGACAGAATTTCGCAGACGGATGACGTTCAGGAGGCATTAATTGATGCACTGTTTGCACTTCGTAGAGGAACATGCGTAAGTCTTTCACAAAACTTCGCTGCAGGGTCCGTCTGGTGACGCACATTTGCGTGGCCTGTCATTTGATTGATGTTTCTTCGTCAGCCGCGATACTCTCGGCCGAACGACCAGTCCGGTGGCGTCCACGCCCTGCATGGTCTCCTGTGGTTCCAGTCTATTCGGGCCAAGGAGATAAGCGCCAGAATGTTTGCCCAGTTCGCGCGACGTCGAAAATCAAGCAGCTTCAACACCACCGACCGATTATTGGTCGAAAAAATCGACAAAATTATCTCTTGCGGAGTATAGCGGTCTATTGCTTGACAGTTTGTATACTGCAGCTGTCTAGTTCACAAATGTCAAATTTGATCGACGTCCGGCGCCATTTGCAACAATTGTAACATCTTCCGATGTGATGATTAATTTTGCGCCACCTTTTACATATTTTAATTTCTGTTTCTACATAAAATTGCATTCCTCACTTGGCTGTTCGCGTACTTCATACCTACCTGGAGTTAGTTGTTGTCACAGCAACATCTGTCAAATGTGATGGGAATTATTCTGTCGAACATGGCAAATCAACCCAGAAATACAATCATATGTTGCTACTAGACTTGTGCATTTTAGTTCAGTCCAGCGAGTGCTCAGTTTAGTTCAAATCTGTTTATTGAACTATTTCGTTCTTTTAGTTAATTTAATTCAGTGTACATAGCTCACTGCTCACGAGATCGAGTCATGTGCGATTTTCAATTGGATACATGTTTATTTGTTAGAATTATGTACATGTTTAAAATTCATTTCTCATACACCACCAACAACACAACGATGCTCGATGTGGTTGTGCTGCTGTATACCGCTATAGTTAAACAAGACCCTGATGTGCGCAAATGCCCATACACACTCAAAGCAATGCACTCAATTTAGTTCAATTATTCTTACTGAATTGCATATGTGCCATACCTGAGTTGGTAACTGAACTGCTGCTGAACTAAGATATAACGACAATGTAAATTAGTTCGCTTAGTTCAACAGAGCTCGTTCTAGTTGCTACGGCTGACTCCTCGTAACGGAGGTGCTGAAATGGGTCCATGAGCGGAAATAATAACTTCTGCCAGATAAAAATTATTGTGTCCTTACTGCATCCGCTGATTTCAAATAACTTTTGTCGTTAAACTAATTTCAATCAGCATAAATGTCATGTGACACAAAAATCTCTCAACTTGTAAGAGAAGTGTCAGTTGAACGCAATTCTCGTGACGCTCACCCTCAATCAAGCATAATTGCGTCATATAGACATTTAAACAAAATTAAAATAAATTCTTTAGTTTAAAAAAATGTTTTGTTGTTCCTATTCGGAGAATTTTTTCTAACTAACTTTGAACTAATATTAAGTCTAACATGAAACCTTGCTTGTGCGGAAGGTCGGCCACAGACCAGGACATCCGACGAAGAATCGCCCTCATCAAGGAAAAGCTGACTTGCGTCCTGGATAACTTAGTCTTTATTCGCAGATTCGGTTTTCATCTTCCTCTCGAATTATGGTCTCGGATTCGACGACTCTCTGAGCTGGAGCATTGGTGCCTATGCGCTCGATGTGGCCGAGCCAGTGCTGTCGACAGATTTTTGAATGCCTGACTATTTCTGCTCGGCACGCCTGCGGTTGTGGTTTGCCCCCTATTCACCTTCCTCCATCGTCGGACCATATATCCGTCAAAGAACTTTCCTTGCGAAGGCACCAGGAATCAGATCTGCTGTTTTGGTTTCGTCCAGCTTTCGGCTCCATATAGCTAGACTGGTCACATAACCATGATTTTGGTCCTTCGACACATGAATTTTCGACAAATCGAAGATGCACCGGTTGCCAAGGGTGATTCTACTACGGATCTCCACTAATACGTCATTCTTGGAGTTCACGCATGCCCCGAGGCAGACAAACTGATTTACTACCTCAAGATTGCACCTGTCCATCGTAATGTTATGTCCCAGCTGGAGTGTGATGGAACGATTCTTACTCGACAACATACATTTCGTTTTGTCCTCACTGACCTTAAGGCCAATGCGTTTTGTCTATTCCTTGATCCCTGTGAAAGCTACCACGCTGTTTTTCAATAGTCATACATCTGCGTAACGTAGTTGGACTGACTGAAGGAAGGAATTTCCGTCTTCGTAGCTCCTCGCCACACTTCAGAAATTTCATTATTAAGGGAAATTTATTACGATTCGTACCGCTTGTGGGAGAAAACGTGCACTCGGTTCGGATCATCAAGTATTGACATTATCTTCTGTCTCACGTATTGTTTGCCCCTACTGTACTTCTTCTTCTCCTTATGGTGCTATAGTGCGAAGCGGATTGGAGGTTTCGCACACCAACCCGGCTGAGGTCCCCCTCGACTTGTGTGCTCCACATTCAGCTTGGACATCCTCTGGTGCTTTGTCTCACAGGTTCAGAGTCGAAGATTCTTGAGAACGGAGCTAAGTTGTCGATACGCTCTTTAGGGCCTAGCCATCTTAAGCATTGGATCCCTAGCCTGGCTAGACTCATGTCGCAGTACATCCCATACAGTTCGTGATTGAACCTTCACCTCCAAAGGCCATCAACGCAAACAGGACCAAGATCGATTCTCTCGAAATGAACCTCTTCATCCGCTTTAGATATAGTCCATGCCTCTGCAACGTAGAACAAGACGGGGATGATCATGGTCTCCTACATGATCAACTTGGTCTTCCGAGAGAGGGCTCTCAATTGCCACTTGAGCCCATAGAAACAGCGGTTGGCTAGATTTATTTCGCGTTTGATCTCCGCTCTGATGTTGTTTGTAATAGTTTTCGCGGAGCCGAGATAGATGAAGTCTTTCACTACCTCGAAGTTATAGCTGCCTACGGTGGCGTTCTGGCCGAGTCGTCGATGTTGTGCATCCTTTCTGGATGGCATCATATACTTTGCCTTGCCCTACTGTACACTACGTTGAAACATGTTTAGACAGTGCAAATCAGTTCAGACCGCGCTGGTGCGTCTCTCACTCACACTTTAAAAATGAAGCGTCCTTATTGGAGCACCCCTTACTTGCTGCAACCTATCCGGTATTCCACGGGAAATGTATCCGAATTGAGCATCCGCAGGAGTTTCTAACCAAAATGAGCACAATTCCAATCCAATCCGCACACAACCCTGGACTCGTACACTCGTATTGCATCACTGTCAAACGTTCCAACCCCACGTCGCACGCCCGATAAATAAAATTTGTTTGCTAATCTCCTTTATTGGACCTATTGCGAGAGCGAAATAAATCCGCACAAAACTTTCATTAAGCCCCACAGCAAACAGCTGAATGTGTCCGAACATGAAATTATTACAAATCACTTGCGCTTGCCAGGGCCAGCTTGCCGCACGGCCCTCAGCTCTGAGCTCCGATTCCCCTCGTTCCCATTGCAGCTGGAAACTATTTCACATGTCCACATGGAATCAACTAATCCCAGCTGCGTATCGGCATTCAACGGCTCCTCCCTAGACCGCACATAACTTTATTTACACAATTATTCTCGTACATGTCATACACTTTCATGAGCACACGCTCTGTGTGGAAAGACGTCCCTCTCTCCGGGCATCAAACAAAAGAAAAAAAAAATCGCTTCGATTCGGTTTGCCAGCCAGCCCATCCGCAGCCGCCTCCAGCAATATGGTCTGAAAACATTCTCCACAGCTTCCGTTCGTGGAAGAAAAGTTTCGAAATACTCTGCATTGCATCGTCCACCAACCGCACACATTTACTCGATTGCTTCCTTCCCGACATGGTCATGGAATCATGGATCCCCTTTCCCAGCCCCCTTTGGAGCCCACTTACGAACTCCATTGTGGGATACTAATTGAGAGTTTGCCGAACTTCGATTGACGGTAATCGAAACCCGTATCTAAGAGCCGCACACATGCAGATGTTCGTGTCGGTGTCGGTGTTCGTGTTCGTGTTCGTGTTTCGCCGGGAATGGAATATCCTTGTTGGCCTTCACTCTCCGAGCTGGGTGTTGGCTGATGCTTACCTTTTTTTGGCGGAACTTATTTGCTGTACGTGACTAAAATGCCTTTCGACGCGCGCGTACACTCGCTGGCAGTACTTTTTATTTGAGTTGCTGATATTAAGTTGAAGTACGCAATATCGAAGAAGTATCGCTTCAGTGAGCTGCTCAAGGTTTCTCGATTTTTCCAGCAGTTTTCCTGCTGTCATCATGCCTCGCATCCATCGCACCCATCCCAGGTGCGCGATGATGTTGCTGTTGTTCTGCTCCGCTGTCGGAATATTTATGTAATTTCTTCATGGTGCGGAGCGTGGCGATTCGGATACACTTCGACAAGCTCTGGCGGGCTATTCTTTTGCTCTTCGTCGTCGTTTTTAGTTATTTATTGCGGTCTAAGTGGTAGCTGGCTGTGGTGTGTGGGGGGGAGGGAGTTCGGCAACAAATTGTTGATATAGTTTATTCATTGATGGGGATAAACTTCGGTTTTACTTTTCTCCACTTTTTCCCTCGTCGAGCGTAATTGAAAAATGGCCCGAAGTTTGAGGGAATGCTTGGTTGTTTTTGTTTTCAGCTCCTTCCAGTGCTGACGAATTCCCGATAATGGTCGAAAGTTCGTAATGCGTGGGGAGGGAGCACTCATTAGGTCCAATGTTATACCTGTGGGTATGTAATTCGATTTTCACTCAAAGTAAGCAATTTCCTCGGGCGTTTCATGGGGCTTTTCCTCTGCGAGCAACCGGCAACGGCGATTTGAGTAATAATTGGCAGTCTCAGGTCTGAGAAGTCTCATGCGCTCCAAAGGGGGTTAAAGTGGTAAGACATGCCTGGAAGGAGGTTCATCTTTCGGGGGAATTATTAATACTTTCATTTTGGGGGTCGTCTTCTTGACCGATGTGGAGAGTTTCATGAGAAGTTAAGAAGAAGAAAACAATGTGTGAGACGAACGTGAACACGTGGCAGCGACCAGGGCGCAGTTGGCAGGTCCATGATTCGATCCCGGACACATTAACTCTCATGCTGATAGCACCACCTCCCAAGTCATTGCTCAGGATTCCTTTTTGCGTCGATCCTTGACGGATAGGGTAGCTGAAGTCGATTCCAGCTTCGAAGGTTCATGGTTCCACCCCGGACACATATACAGTCATATTCACGGCACCATCTTCCGAGTCACTTGATCAGAGGGTATAACTATCAACAAACGTCGCCCTCGAAAGTCGGCACAAAACACTGCTGAACTCAATTCTTGAGGCGATTTGAATTATCCCTATCCGCAGTGAATTCTGTTATTGCACGCGGAATAAAAATGATCCCTTTCCTCAATCGACTCAAATAGCAACATAAGCCAACGAGAGAGTGTCCAACGATTGAGTGTATCCGAGAGGACATGCCATGGCCAATTGTCTTTGGATCCCAAAAGGGTACGGTCGTTAGATTGCTCGTGGTAGAAATTCGCCTTAACAATTGATTTATTTACCACTTATCACTTGAGAAGCAGCCTTTGAGTCCGTCCCATTTGGAGACACAGATATGTGTCGAGACACCGGCTCAAGGTATCCTCATCGATGTCTATTCCGTTGAGAAGAACGCGGTAGTTGGAGGCCAGCAGCGATGCATTCTTCTTAAGGTCTTGCGAATGAGTGAGCAGATGACCAAGCACGGAGAATGGCGATTCATTTTCGTCGTCGAGTCTGATAAGACGCCTTACTATTCCATGGTAGCAGTGGTTGGCCTATGCAGGGAATGCTTGGACTATAATTCGTTAGAGGTGATTAATACGATGCATGTATGCAGCTACGCCCAGTGCAGAGAATAGATCTCGAGATGTGTGGACACACCGAGTTGGCAGCCTAGAATGTTGCACTGGGCATTTGGGCATGAGCACCGATGGAACATGCACATGTAGGATCGTGCACTTACAAGAACTAGAATTGTTATTTGGACGGACGTATAAAGGCGCAGATCGGAATTTGTGTAGAGAGCTGCAGGAGATGCCTCGCCGCCCAACCATCTGAAACCGACGCAGAAAGCCGCTGACCAGAATTTGTACAGAGAGCTATTGGCGGTTTCGCCATCTGACACCCACTGGCTTTGCTAAGAAACTTGTTCAGATTCTATGCAGGATCGGAGTGAAGGTGGAAGTCGAGGGTTAGTGAGAGATCCCGACTGTTGGAACGGCTTCTAGAGGGGCGCCAATTTTCCTCAAATTGTATAATATACCGAGAACGCAAGGTAGAGCCGCTAAAAGTACTCATAGGCTACTAGGCTAGCCAATGGACTAAAACTGCAGCAGTGCCACTCAAAAGATGGAATGTGATGAAGATCACGTGAGAGAGCTTGGTGCCAGGATAGTCGTTGCCACATATAAGACGTTTTCCAGTCTAACTCTGCCCGTCCACATATCCGCGCTCTTAAGGCGACGTCTAGGGCCAGCTTAGATTGGATTTCGCTCTGTCCGTGACACGCGATCAAGTGCATTTATGGAACTTGAGGGGGACATTTTTGTCCTGGCCGATGCACTATTGTATACCTGCTAGTTTTACCTCATTTATCTCCAACTTATCTTCAGCACGACATTGAGGACCTTCCGTGAAGCATTGAACGAAGCAGCGTATGCCATCACAATTCGGGGCTTCTCTAGAACCAACTCTGAAGTCAGCCGCACTGGGGAAACGTGTGTGGTGGATACCTCTGTGGACAGTAGTCTCAGGAAAATCACAGCCTTGCAGGTGCTGTTGAAAACGGAAGCTGGGAAGCTGAGAATAGGAGATGCCTTCCTGCAAAAGTCTGTTCCATGTGCTCACTGAATGCATATCGTGAGTAGAGCGACCTTCACACACTACTACACGCCGTGCGACCAAAAAATGCCTTGCCTTTACACTGTGTTAACTTAAATACGAATATTAATGTACACAAGAAACTTCTATCAACTTAATATCGGCACTATTTATTCAAATCCTTTGGTTTACAATTATCGTTTCACAATGCGTCAATCTGCTGTCTGAATACTACTGCGACTGCGACTACTGCTCGATCTCTCTCGTCGATATTCATCCCTCACCCAGTAGACATGGTGCTGTTGTACCTGTGCTGGTGTATATGTGCTGTTGTATTTGGGCTGTTGTATACTCGCCGACATCAAGGGACCCGCCGTGTTGTCGCCACCTTATTACGGCAACTATCGACACGGCGGCAACAGAGCCCACATATTTACAACTGTAGTACCAGCTTGACAGACTTTAGTCGTGAAAGTAGTTTCGAGATATGAACATGGAAGCGTGTGGTCTGCTTAGTGCAGAGTTGATAATCGACGACATTTTGGATAATAAGGAAAAAGTGTGGAAAAAAAGAGGAAAAGAGAGGAAAAAGATGCAAATGTGAGTTAAGCCGTGGATGCAAGTAAACCCAATATATTTTCATCTATTAACCTATTACAAGATTTGAACGAAAATACTCGCATTGTACATTATTTTGAAGTTACTACTGAGGTCGTATGCAAGTGTTTACACACAACGACAAGTCGTCCGACTAAAAATCAAAGCTGAACAACCACACTACCTATCATTCACACAATGCTAACTAGGACCAATTTGCCTTATCATACAATGTCTGACGACTTGGTTGCACTGTGTGAACGTGGTTACATTTTCAGTGATTCCTTAACTTAAAGCCAACTTTCAGCATGTAGCGAATAGCCTCACGTCGCTTATCCTTTTAATATGAGACAGAAAACAACCCATTTTGTGTTAACCTTGCCTTGTCTGTGTCGTCGCTACCTTTATCCTTTTCCCTGTCAACGTAGTTACAAACATCGCATCGCAGATGAATCGTGTGTACTTGGATTTGGCTTCTGCCCACGTCTCTTCTCTCCAGTGAAACTGTCTGCTGTGTGCAATCGGCATGCATCCCAGTCTCCATGTCGATGTATAGTCGGCGTCTTGTCTGGTGTTCCCGATCCCACGTGCCACGGTAGCTAAATCGCGAATGTAGTCGCCACACCATCGGCATGTACATTTAGAAAATAGTCGCTCGTAAACATTGTTTTCCCAAGAATGTGGAGTTGTTGAAATAAACTGCTTCATTGTGATCTTTATCGACCGTACACATCTGTCATTCAAATCAAAGTGCCAAGCAAACACCAAATCGACCTGGAACATGAAAATCCCTAATCACAGAGATTTCAAAAACACTTCCAAATTGACAAATATTCCCTTCCACATCCATCTCTTCGGCTTAAGAACAAAACACTCGCCAAATCCCCAAAAACAAAATCGCTTTCCCCGAGCGATACACACACAGATTGCTCTCCAGAATGCTGAGCAACTCTTTCCGAACACACACGAAAACGTATTCGAAACCCTGCTCAGGGTTTATGTGCTCCATGCAAATCTCCGAACAACTGCCACAGCACATCACAAAATAATGTCCGTAAGTCTTTCCGATTTCATAGCATTACGTAAAATCACAAAATAACATCCTTTTCCCTTCACCCTCGGAACACTCGGCAAAATGAAAAGAAATACGAAGATGAACAGGACACAGGACGAGGACTTATTAAGAACGAACATCTTCCATTACACTCAATTGACAAATCTTTTGGGATATCCGCACACGAGGTATGTGCCCGAGTTTGCTCGACCGCCCACACAGAGACAGCCTTTGCCAGAGGCAGGGCTCTTCGACAGTCTAATCCTGTCAAGCAATGCAATTCTGCTTATTCATGGGAAGAAAAAATCCATTATTTTCTCAAGTACGCCGGGGAAGTACGAAAAAAAAATGTGTGTTCCACTGAATAAACCACAGGATTTCCTTTCTGCCTTTCTGTCTCTTTGGCTTTCTGGCTTTCTGGCTTTCTGGTCCCGGCGCCGGTGGCGGTAATGTCGATTGTGGGATTAGTTTATTTCGGAGCCTCCTTGCGTCACTGTGACCGGCAGGCGCGGCGCGGCGCGGCGCTCTGTTTCTGTTTGCTCAGTAGATTTAGTGGATGGTCACTACATTTCTCGATGAATACATAAATCCCTTGCTCTGTCCTGCCCCTGTCTCTGTGGATAGTTTCAGGATATGCCCGTTCGCAAAACATGCACTTTACTGAAAATTAGGTTAAGCATTTCTTTATTCATTCCATGCCCAGGCCCACCCCAACGCCAAGCCCCGATCCACGTTTTTGTTCAATTCCTTGTGCCGTTGAAATATTTAAATTTGTATGAGTTGCCTTTGACTTTGAGAGCGCATATGTGTGTGTGTGTGTGTGGCAGCAGGCACGACGACACAGAGCGAGGACTGTGTTCATAAATCTTTCGGTTTATTGTATGATGAAATTATATTTGTGGCATTGTAATGAAAATATATAACCCAATTTCCGAAGCTAAAGAGCTATAACATTACGGCGATAGATAGATGGTTAGATACGAGAAATCCAGCCTCGGGCCTGTAGGCTTGAAATAAATTCCTTATCGCCGGCATCGTTTTAACATCGGCCCTGGTACATTTTGTTCCTTTTTCTTTTTCGGCGCTTTTATCTGTTGAAGAGGGAAGAGAGAGAAAGGGAGAGCGACTCCTGGTTTCCACGTTTCTTTTTTCCCCACACTTTCCTTGTGTGTGGGTCCGCCTTTAAATTTGAAGAGGGATGTGTTCAATCTTCATTATAAATACGTCAGGGGTTTGAGTTGATATAAATAAACCGATGCCGTATCCGGCCGGATGGTGGGTCTTTATGATTATTATCAAACTGCTTTTACCACGGATAATAGTCGTGACATGAAAGAGAAGGATCTCGTTGGGTCCTTGAGAAGTAGATGCCTACACATGTTTTGAGAGCGCTCGTCTATGGGAGTGGCTGAATATTGAGTTCGATTAAATTATGGCACGTGATGTGGTCCTTTTTTTTTTTTGTTGAGTCTTTCAATGCTGCTTGATGTAGTCTCGCAGCCGTGAAAGGTCATAGCGGCATTGTCGAAGCGATTACAATAGAAAGCTTTTAACGCCACTCCAGGGGATATTTTATTAGGCGCAGCACTATAGCGAGCCATCCAGCGGGAGGTGTGATTTTAAATCAATTGAAAATATTATGAAAGTTAATGGAGGTCCAATTCTAATCGAAGCAATAGGCTTTGATGTTCTTCCTTATGTCCTGTATCCCCTTGTGGAGGATAGGGCTTCCACTACATCTACGCGCCATCGTGGTCATTTCGTAGCAATGTACTTGAGTTCTTCACAGACAGGTTTCTTGCAATAAGGGTTGCCGTTCGATTGAATGGTTAGCTATGTAGCTGTCCTCCACTTGTTAGGTATGACCACTGTCTTTTTTGTCGTCGAATGATAGCGCATACAGGTTTCTAGCCCGTTCTCTGATATAGATCTTCTTTAGAAAAGCGTTTGGGTCAGAAAATCTTGAACGAATACCTGTAGTTTCTTTGTGACAGTGAATATCACCACCCAGGTCCTTCGACATTGGCGCCAAACTGTTTTAAAGCTGCTCATTGCTGAGCCAGATTTTTTACCAGCGTCTGGAACGCGTGTTTAGCTTTCGCAATTCCCTTGTCAATGTTCAGTTCGGCTCTCCACTCACTAGAGAACCATACTCTGCAGGGCACTGGCATTTCTCATTGCCAGCGCTTCAGCAAAGCTTATCTGGGTAGTTGAGGTTGGGCTAAGGCGATTTTTATATTTTCTTTAAGTGCCACAATAGAGCATGCCACGCCTTCTTTGTTGACACTTTGTTAAGACTAATTAATTTCTGCCGGCGAAACATGTGTATATCATCACCATTATAATTATTATTGCTGAGGGTATATTGCACGGCGACCTTACGATCTATTATGCCCCTCGTGACTTCATTCCTTCCTCTGATAATAAGTGCCTAGAACTTAGTCTTTCGTGGGCAAGTGCCTCACAGCATCCTACTGCGTGTTCTACAATTTCATGAGAGTCTTTACAGAATCCACAGAGACCTTCTTTTGATAACCCACTTAAGGAATTAAGTGCTCCATGAGTCTGCAATGCCCTGTTAGAAAGCCAGTTAGGATGCGGAGGTTATTTTTGCTCATTTTGATACATGACTCAAGCCACTTTCGATTATACTGACCTAAGAGTTCCTTGGCCAGCTTCATGCCATGAGCTTTGTTTCAGGTTTCTGTCTGGTTCTTTCTTTCTAGTTCCCTAAATACATATCTGAGGACATAGTCTCCTACAGCGTACAATGGTTCTGGGCCTGTGAAGGATTCCGATGCTATTTTCCTGTAGAGGGTGTCTGCTATTTCATTCAGACTTTCACTTTGTTGCTCCTGCTCAATTCTATGCCATAGATTGTTGTTTGAAGGGTATCATCACTATAGACTACGCGCAGCACATATCATGAGAAAAAGAAATGGTATTACGGTGGAGCTCTGACTTTTTTTTCCGTTGTTCTTATCTATGATCAACGGAGGGATAGTGAGAAATGAGAGAAAAATGCTTGAGTAAATAAAAGCTTGGTGCTGTAGTGGATTGGCGTTTGAAAACACTCTCGAGCTATTCATGAGAACGGTCCCAGTACCGAGTTGCTCAGCGTGAAGTATTTGGGTTCCAACATTTATTCTATTTGTAAAATATTGCACATTTTGTAAGCAACTGCTTACTGCAGTACTCCACTCTTCCAGCAGAATACGTAACCTGGACGACGATTACTTCAACAACCTGACGAAACTAAATAGCAGTCGTATCAGTCTGGTTTGCGGAATAGGAGATATAAGATGGTAACACAACGGTCCTAGCTTATCCTATGTGTTACTTCTGCCAAAAATCATTGCATCAAGGTTGACTAAGTCATCTCTACCCCTCGGGAAACCACACGCTCATGTTTGTTACACAGTAGACACATTGGCTTACAATCTGTGTGCAATGTGTGAGACCATATTTTTTACAGTCAGCGTCATGCAGATCTACGGACGATTCTAATTGTTTCTAAATTTGTTACTCGTTGTACAGGGTTTGTTTGAAATAGACAGTTTTGTCAGTACACTGAAGTCTGTATGCCAGCTATTATCCTTTTTAATTCATTTCCAGCACTCAATCAGTGAACGTACTGCGTTAGGTGTGCTTCATCAACGCAATTATTGTTGCCACTTCGGCTTTATGAGTAATTAAAACCAAGATTAAAGTTATGGTCATAGCCACTCAACCAACCAAGCAATGCTTAGCAAGATAATGTGTCGATGTGTTCCTCTCCAAGTGGACGCACTGGCGTTTTCAAAAACACTCTTAAGTACAACTCACCTCAGCCAACCTTACCGAGCGAGTATGGAGCTGAATCCACGGCGTTAAAATTGAACGATTAAAACTGCTGAAGCAATGCTAAAAGCAATGTGACGCGATGATGTCAATATTTCAGAACGTCGCACAAGAGTGTTTGTAAAAATATTGCGATACCTCATCATCATCTTCTGACCCGAATGATCTGCTAAAGGGATCGCGGGGGTAAAGCACGTACTAGATATCTCCAGGCCACTCGATCCTCCGCCATCGACTCTAACTCATCAGGAGATGTGCCCCATCAGTATAAGACGAGTATTTGGACTTAGGTTAGGTTAGGTAGTTGGGCTGCCAGCGAAATCGCCAGCACACTTAGACCATCCATGTTGGTCCATTGTGATACCCATAGTCAGACTACTACCACTGATCGACAACTTCAGTGATAGCGACGTTAATTTGATCCCAACGGCAAATGGTGAGTGTACCAGATTTGAAAACCCGATAAAAGCGTTTTCACTTTGCTTTCACTGGGATTCGAACCGGGGACCCCTCTAACCAGGGGCAGGCACTCAACCAACGGCGCCATCCAGCTGCTGAGTATTTGGACTTGGTCCAACCCCCACGTCCTGGGTCTGCCAAGCGGTCGCCTACCTGATGGAATCGCATTCAAGGCACGCCTCGGAATTCGTGATTATGGAACATTCGTGCCACCTGACCAAACCATGGAAACATAGATCATACCGATCGAAGAAGCAGTTGCTCAGCATTGAGTTCCTCGCGTACCTAATGCAGTGTTTCTCACCCTATCCCGCCGAGTAACTCCCACAATAGCACAAAGAAATTTTATCTCGGCAGCTTGTATTGGCGATGTTATCCTTTCGATGTTATCCTTTCGATCATTACCCAACTTTCCTGACCATAGGCGCGATTTGAAACAAATTTTGAGTTAAACAGCGATAAATTGGCTTTGACTCCACGTTCGGCCTTCCTTTTTGCAAATCTTCCAAGCTTTTTCAAAATGTACCCAGTTTGGCAAAATTCTACAAGAAAACCCAGAAATGCTCCTCCCAGCACTCGTGGACAAGACCCCAAGATGCGTAAACTTCTGCAACTGCTTCAACGGGACTACACTAACATGTACCTCGGATTTGTCCACGCGGTCCTACTTGTGTTTTCTTATTAAACGTCATCGCAGTGATAACTGAATGTTAGCAGTTCACTAATGGGACTAAAATGATACCACTTCTTGCTTGGAACTGCAGCCTAATTAAAGTTTACACGCACTTTGCTTAAAACTACGCTCACCAGGATTGTGCTGGCTGTGCTATGAACCCAGAAGACAGTAGCATTTATTTTAGATGCTGAACCGGAATTTATTTGACTCTTTTTTTTCTTTGTGTGGCGCCCGATTGGACATAGGCTGGAACCAAAAACCAACACCAATTCTTGTGGCTTCACTTACGTGCGCCACAAGAGATTATCAATAGAGAACATCCCGGCTGACAGAATACAGACAGATAGTCGTAGGAGAACATCTCTAAACCTAATTTTAAATACTGTACTTCACACACTCAAGCAAGCAAGTATTGTTCTCCTGAAACTTCGCCAGTCCCTTCACTTGTTGCCACTCTCTTGTGTCACTCAACGACATCTGAGTGCTAGACAGCCCATAATTCACTTAACAACATCTCCTCTACCCGCAACGAGACACAAGTACGCGCTACACCACGTTGATTCAATAAGTAATAAGTCATCGCTTGAAGGCGGAGCACAACTGCCAAGCGAAAACGAAGTCATGCGATGCATTTGACAAAAATAGTCACGTATACGACACCGTCATCGTTATGTGAGAACTCTTAGAACGACTCAGTCATCAGGAGGTTCTGTTCGATGACGAAACAAAACGTCGCATCCTTTGAGCGCGATGCGGATCCCATGGGTATCGTCGACAAGACAAACACTCTGTCATCCGCTGCATCCGGCGCTAGTCAATTTATGAGAACTAAATATATCGAAAATATAATTTCATGGCACGCTGTTCCAATTATATTTAATACGCTCCATAAAATTCTCCACACACCATGAACTGTCAAATCTCTGGGCGAAGGCTAACCACACACACACAGCACACAGCCAGTTGATAAATTGCGGTTGAGACAACATAATATTTTCTCCCGCCGACCCTCATATGATTGTCTAAATTGACAAATAAATTGACGCATCCCCGAGCGCAAAAATGAACGAACACACACACGCACACAAACAGCCACAAGAGGCACTCCATCCTGCCAAGAGAGGACTTATAAACAACGGAACGAAACAAGAACCACTTCAACATCAAGGATACGCCGGATAATGGCGTCGAAAAATTCAAATGTCATTCGGTAATTTATTTTCCACAATCCAATGGGTTTCGGTATCGCGAATTTTATAGCCCCCCCCCAATCTTCCGGTACCCCTCCCATCGAGTCGCCGTTGGAGTGTAACATTTTTTTACCGATGTGAGTTCCTGACTTGGCGCCAGGGACAACTTGAAATGTACTCTCCGCCACGGACCATCCGATGGCCGTCCATTCATTGAGACATGGCAATATACAAAGCCCTAGTGCAGTCTAAAGTGAATTCGAAAACAATACAAGCACATGCATGCACGTGGACGATGCAAGATACAAGACTACGCCACGAGCGACGGTGTTGGGAGGTGGTGGCGGTGTCCGTGACGGCGGATATGCAAGAATCCATCCCGATTGTGATGTATTCCTTCAATCTAAAACGTGACTGGAATGAATGCCAGCTCTGGAAGTCCTGTATCTGTGGGATTTGCAAAGCGATACTTCCTCCCTTATTTGTTAGGATTCAGTCCATAGAAGGAGTGCCACTGTCGACCAGAATCGAGCCGAGAGGAAGCAGCAGCGAAAAAAAAATCACGAAAAAACGACCCGGACATCTGAATGATTCGTCGATTCAAGAGAACATCTCGTTCTCCGTCCCTGGTGCCATTTTTTTTCCCGTGCCTTGCTCCTCGCTAGAGAGATTTTGGTTTATTACGGCAATTATTCATGACAGTCCTCATCGTCGACGGTGGCGGCGACGACGGTCCATCTCTGAAGCGCTCACCAAATTGAAAGTGAAGCCTGATTGGTGAACGGACAGCAAGGGGTGCCCGTAGATTCTGGGCAGAACCAGAAGACCTATGCAAATGGGGGGAATGAGGACAATGATTTAGCGATTTAGCGTGGCCAAGTCATGGAACGCGCTTTACGCTTCAAGTGATTCCGGTCCATGGATTCGGGGAGGGTTTCTGCTTCGACGGAAATCGCGTAGATACACATTAAATGAACGGCTGGACTGCTGGGTACTCGCTTTTTTTTTCTTTCAGTTGGCTCTGGAGGACCGTTGAAACTCTGCAGACTGTTTGCACTGAGCTTGACCAGAGGGAATTCGGGTTCATGTTTAACAGAAGTGGACAATGGTGAATTAGGAGTCGAGTCATGCTGCTGACTGTTTGCTGAGATGACGGAACAGTTGGCTTGTCGCTGGATGGACGACGATTATTGCTGAATGGCAAATTAATATTTACATAGGCTGGAGTAAGTCCCCGACGAGTCATTTGTGATGAGCGACTCATTATTTAGGCGAATGCTCGCGGAACTGGGATGTATTCAAATTGAATTTCGGATCAAGCCGATGGATGAGTACCACTTTTCGTTGGAGATGAAGAGCATTAATCTGTGAGAAAATAACGTTTGAGGTCGACGATATGGAACATGGATTAAGGAAGTGGAATAATGTTTCAAATGAGTCTCAAAGCTGATGCATGATTTGAATTTTTGCGCTGTGTGTGCTGTAGCTCTAGCTTTAAAACGCGCCTCCAACACCTTAGCGAAGACTTTCTTGTAGAGACTTTAAAGAGATATGCCCCTATAGGCGGAGCAATCTCTTTTGTCCCCATTTTTGAAAAGAAGGAGAATCTGACCGCGTTCCCAGACCACCTTAATGGAACTACAGAGCCATAAGAATCCCTCTTCACCCATGGCGTTAATCATTTCTGTCCGGATTTCATCCACACCGGCGGATTTGCCAACTCTTAGCGATCCAATCGCCAAAACGACTTCCTCCACCGTTGGACTATTCTCCGCCACACTCAAGACTATGGGTCCGCCATCGTCAGTGCCCTGTTCGGGATGGAGCAGCTCCGAAAAGTGCTTTCTCCATCTGCGCAAAATGTCTACCTCATTGGAAAGCATCACACCATCCTTGGATTTGACTCCTTCGATGATGTTGCATTTCCTTCCTCTGAGTCGGCGAATGGTTTGCCAGAACACCTTTTCCGCAGATCTATGATCGCTTTTCAACTTCTCGCTTGCACAGCCGGTTTGCAGGTTCTTCGCACCTCAGTGTACCGGCCACGAGAAGCAGAATCCCCCAAGAGAATCCAGTCTCCGTAGGTCCTCTTCTTCTCTCTGATGGCTTCTTAAACTTCAGGTGTTTTAAGCCACTCAGTTCTTTTCTCACCACCAACCACCACTCCACAAACATAGCGCGCACAGGCAATGCTGCAGCCGTTGAAAACAGTCGCCATTCTTCCTCTACTTGCGATGGAACAGTTGGAATTTTGCATCACACTGTTCTGCAGTTTCTCCCATCGTATGCGTGTAACCACTCTTGATTTCCGCCTTGCCAGAAGAGGTACTCTATCAATGATGTTCAGCGTACGCAACAACAAGTGATGATCAGTTGCCACAGTTCAGCCTCTCTCATCACACGAACGTCACAAAACATCCGTTTCATACACGATACCACCACGGTACCACAAAGA
The DNA here is from genome assembly GCA_907269125.1 of Eristalis pertinax. Lineage (NCBI taxonomy): Eukaryota > Metazoa > Arthropoda > Insecta > Diptera > Syrphidae > Eristalis > Eristalis pertinax. Next base: position 55,880,096 of record OU026147.1, on the reverse strand, counting down.
GATCTATCAACGATCTCCATTGAAGCAGGTGGAGAAGTTCAACTGCCTCGGGGTCTTTTTCACGAGTAATGGGAGGAGTTATGCTGAACTTTCCTGTAGGACTGGCCAAGCTGGCTCAATTTTGAAACAGCATGGAAGATCTGTAATCAGGGACACCGAGCTTGGTGTCGAAGCCTAGTTAGCGGTTTTCAATTCAGTATTTGTTCCGACTCTCACCGATGGTCATGCGTCATTCGGGTAACGGTCGAAAGAATAAGATGTCTGCCGAAATGAGATTTCTTTGTGCTGTTGTGGGAGGAATAGGGGTGTGAAACACTGCAGTACGCAAGGAACTCAATGTAGAGCGGCCGCTTCTGCTAACGGAAAAGGCTATGCTTCGATGGTTTAGTCACGTGGCACGAGTGTCCTTGAATGCGATTCCATCAGATAGGCGGCCGCTTGGCAGACCCATGATGAAACGTTTGGAACAAGTCAAAAAATTCGCCTGAAAGCGCTTGGGCATAACTTCTGATGAGTTAGAGGCGATGGCGGAGCATCGAGTAGCCCGGAGATTTCTCGTGCGTGCATTACCCCCGCGACACCTTTATTGAATCATGCGGGTCAGATGATGATGATGATGATGTGTACGGTAAAGCGTTGACAAGAGGAAGCTTTTGCATTTCTGTCCCGTTCGTAACTACTCCTGCTGAAAATCGTTATCCAGTCAGAGTAGTCATCAAAACAGAAACTATTCTTGAACAATTTCAATGAGTTTACTATTTCAAAACAAAATTAAGCTTACAGGAAAGTAATTATAATTATTAGATACATTTTTTGTTTACCTCACTTCCCTCGAAATTTGATTTAATTTTTGATCGACATTCCATGGAAGAGGTTCAAGTCTTGTTGGTGTCTATCCATGTCGTCAACGCATTTCAGTAGAGTTGTGCTCAACTGTTTCAACTACGAAGCGAACGTTTCTTTCGCGGTCCGAACTAGTTCCGGGAGACATGTCCGTGGTACCAATGTTAGGCAAAATGTTATCAGATTAAGGATTACAGATTACGATTACAAATGAAATGTATTAACATGATTGCGGAATAAAGAAATTAAAAAAAAAATGTAAAATTCATTTGTAATCACATTTCACAAATCAATTCCATTTCTGATTGATACAGACTTTGTGCAGAAAATACGTGACGTGGTCCAGGATGGATTAAAATTAATCACGTCTACTTTAATCTGATTTAAAGTAATCCTGATTACAATCAATCAGATTAGTTTCCGGCATATATCTGCGTTAAACATGTTCGCGGATCTATGTATTGTAGTTCGATTGACATGTTCGGTATGCAGCAAAGCGTGGATAATCCTCAAATCAAACAAATTTTAGGTGAAAGAACTAAGAACATACCTACACATATGGAAGCGACAACGATCGTTTACCGATGAATTACATAATGTGATCTATGTGTGCGAAATTCGATTGCCTGATATGTGAATACACGCGTTTGTGCTTTACATCTTTTATTTTCCATCACAGAGTACACAAAACACTACGTTCTCTAAGTGTTAACTCTCAGTATCGCTTCTTTACACAGCAGATTTTGCTGCGCGACTAAGGATCATCTACCGATTTTGCATCTCATAGATTAGATCAAATAAACAGTATTAATTAAAGCATAGTGCATGGATAAATTTTTTAAACTCCAATCGAGACATCAATTTCAATTTCGTTGCAAAGTTCATTAAAAGTGTTTATATTTGTAATAGGTTCATTACAACCATAGTTGGTTCTATGTCTCTTATCGTATAGTAAATTTCTCATCCGAAGAGATCTTTGGGGAGCATTTATATTCAGGAGAAAAAGTAAGTCTGGTGAATTTACACGGCAATTAATAATATCGCGGATGAACATGGCTGACGCTGCCTTACGACTGAAACTTAAGGTTTGCAAGCCTATTATTTTACATCTATCGTCATATTTAGGGAGTTCTGCGAAGGAATACAATTTACGGACAGCATATCTCGTGAAATTTTTTGTACTCCTTCGAATCTGAGTTCTTGTGTATCATATGAGGAATCCCAAATGATGGAAGAATATTCTAAATACGGTCTGACTAACGAACAATGGATGGACTTAAGACTAGTCATATCCCGAAAATCTCTACTATTTCTTTTCAGAAAACCTAACATAGCATTAGACTTCGCAATTGTATAATCATAATGTGATGCAAAATTTAAGTTTGTATCAAAAATTACACCCAGATCTTTAACCTCTTCTAGGCGACTAAGTCTATGATCATTTATGAAATAATCATGGACAATCGGGGATGTAATTCGATATGACATTTTTGAATATTCAGCTCTAGTCAATTGTGCTTGCACCATTCCACTAGTGCATGGATATCCAATTGGAAATTATTACAATCAGTTAAACTATTTATAGATAAATACAATTTAAAGTCGTCTGCGAATGGTAGAATTTTACAATATTTGAAAATTTCGTGAACATCATTTATAAAAAAAAAGAAAGAGTAATGGCCCCATATGGCTACCTTGTGGAACGCCCGATGCAACTTTTATTACACCAGATCTAAAATTGTCGGATCTTGTCGAAACTATGGGACATGTTTAAATGAAGAATGCGGAATGATTGAAACTAGTTCCGAGAGTGGACCTAGTTTCAGGAACAAAACAGGTCCGGATGATGGAACCTCTCGTTACATAAGCACTCTCCTAGCCAAATTCAAGTTATAGGTAAATATCCTCAATACACAAAAAGTCAATGCCAGATGGTGACAGGCATAACAAATCTGATCCTCTCTCTATCCAAAAAGATCAGATAGCCTGATCACCTTAAAAAGATCCAAAATTAGAACTGTAGCTTCCCTGCACTCGGCTCAATCAGGGAAACAATATTGGGCTCTTACTTCTTCGATATTTTCTGCGTTGTTTGTTAAATTTGAATGTCTACATCTAAGTATTTGTTGCAGATTATGTTTCGATGGTTAGATGACAATGAAGAGAGCACTTTTAGGAATGTTGGAAGTTGACACAAAATAGTTCAGGACGAGGAAGTGAATGCTTCTCAATATAATTTCTCTATGCGTATTTTATCATGAACACATAATAAACAATCGATGATCTACTGATTAAATCAGTCAACAACGATCGACAGCGTTTGCAGCTCTGAATCAGCGAGACACAGAGAATACTCCGATAGCATGTCGTGGAAAGCATTTCTTAGAAAGTTCTTGTTGAAGTTGACATAAAACTACAAGGACATCTCAATCCAGGCAGATCATGGACTGACAGATTTTATGTGCATTTGAATACTGCTGAGCAGCACAACTGTGCAGTGAACGCTCTGAAAATACCTTGTTCATATCAGTAGAATATTGAGTCGTATATAGCTTTTTTAAGTATAAAGCAAGCAAGGATTAACATGCGTTTAAATGTAGGTTTTTAGAAAATAAGGCAGGTTTAACCAGAAACTCTAGGAAATGTATAGGCCGTTCGTGGATTTCATTTGAATACTATCGAGATGAATAACATCCCTTTTGCATCATCGATCGGCGTGAATGAAAAAATTAAATAAAGAAAAAAAAAAACAGCAGCCGAGTCTCCGAGAGGTGCAACACTCATATACAGTGTTCTTTATGAACCCTTGTAGACACAACGATTTCCTTCGATTCCGAGCCATTAGGACAACACAACAGAGGACGTCCTCCAACGAGATGGCGCTCACAAGTCGAGAAGGACCTCAACCAAATTGGTGTGCGCAACTGGAGGCATCTGGCGAAAGATCGTGCTAGCTGGAGAGGCTTGTTTGTTAGGGCCCAGGTCCACTCTAACATCTTTATATTGATGATTTGATTATTGGTGTCCATGTGCTCGATGTTGCCGAGCCAGTACAGTCGGGCGATATTTGCCTTCCGGACTTGGTACAGCTTGTAGAGTTTGCGGTTATGTCTTCTCAATTCCTCTTCCTCACAGACAGGACCATATACCCGCGCAGAATTTTATCTTTAGAAGTGATTATGAATTGGGTGCTTTTCGCTGGAGAGAAGAGAGAGAATAAGTATAATTCTGGGTTCGCAACTTTATGTAGACTTTTAATTTGGTATATTTAGTTTGGTATATTGTGTAAGCGAACACTTAAACTACAGCGACAGCACGCACAAGCTATGCACAACTTACTAAAGGGGTTTTCATTCAGCGATTTCTCAAGTGAAACACCAGTCAAATCAATAATAGAATTTACTGACAAATCTGGCTGTCTGTCATAGAAAGCCAGTTCATTCCCCGTTTTGCCTAAGTGCATCTAAAGCCACTTTCAACTTAACCTAACCTAACATACAGGTCCGGAACGACCCAACCTTATAAAGGGTGATTTTTAAGCTATTATCTTTTTGGCAACACTGGTTTAAACAGCTGACGCACGTTTCGTGTTTTGTTTCACTGTCAAACGTCTTCAGCTTGGTCTGTAATTTAACCATGAATCGTCTTACAAACGAAGAACGCTTGCAAATTATCGAATTTTTTTATTATCAAAATGCGTGCTCTGTTGAGAAAGTTCATCGCGCGCTTCTTCCATTTTATGGTCAGTTTAATCGAAGCTCATTTTTCGCTCAATCGGTACGTAAATAAGCAGAATTGTCGGTTTTGGAGTGAATATCAGCCAGAAGCATTGCAAGAGCTAACAATGCATCCAGAAAAAGTCACAGTTTGGTGCGGCTTATGGGCTGGTGGCATCATTGGACCGTACTTCTTCAAAGATGATGCGAATAGTAACGTAACTGTGAATGGTGAGCGCCACCGTGAGATGATATCCAACTTTTTTTTTGCCCAAAATGCAAGAGCTTGACTTGCATGACATGTGGTTTCAACAAGACGGTGCCACATGCCACACAGCACTCGCAACAATGGACTTATTGAGAGGCGAGTTCGGTGAACATTTTATTTCACGTTCGGGACCGGTCAATTGGCCGCCTAGAGCGTGCGATTTAACGCCTTTAGACTATTTTTTGTGGGGCTATGTTAAAGCTCATGTCTATACAGACAAGCCCGCTTCAATTGACGCATTGGAAGAGGCGCCATTTGAGGCGCAGTCAAAGTCAACATTTGCATGAAATAATCTTCAAACATTAAATTATATGAACCGTACTATCGACTCAAATAAAGACTTCATGCATTTTTCTGAATTTTATGTGTTTTTTTTTTGAAGAACTTTCCTATAGCTTTTAAAAAATCACCCTTTATAGATAAATACGCCCAGGATTCTTGATACTTTTCGATGTTCTACAGAGCACAGTAACTTATATTTGATCATCGTTGAGTGCATGAATATGTTTATGGTTCTAATCTCTTCTGGATGCCTCTAAAGCACAGCGCCAGGTAGGTAGGTAATAGGATGCCCTGACAGGCTTATGGTTGTGGCTCACTTATAGCAACCATTGTGGATGCTAGATTGAAACCGTGAGACCTACTTTAGGCATTAAACCAGCCAGATTCACATATGAATTGTGGGAGGATCTTCAGTTCAACACCGCTTAAGTTCTCAAACTCTATGAAGAAGTGCTTTCCTAGGAACTGGCTTCTTTTCCTTGCTAAGGCTGGGCAATCGCAGAACAGGTGTTTGATGGTTTTTGTTCTTCCTCATCTCTACAGCTTTTACAAAAGTCAGACGTATTGCATGTGTACCTATTGCATGCACATTTCCTTGCGACTCAATCAATTATGTTGATATCTTCAGCATCGCGTTCTGGCTCTCTCCGGGTCATCGTCTTCTCGTTTGTTCCTTATGAAGCTGAGTTGCGTATATGTATCCAGAATTGTTAGAGATTCTACCAGCCAAGATATCTTTTTTGCCAGGCTGTCCCCCTTTTCGTTTCCTTTGTTTCAAGTATGGCCCGCTACCCAGCTGTGGGTCATCGAGCTTACCGAGGATATCTTACTGGTGCTCTGTCAGCACAACCTAACCAGCTTCGAAGTCAGAAGGTCTGATGCTATGGCCTTTATTGCCGCTTGGCTCTCAGAAAGAACGGTGATCGATTTGTCGGTTATTGTTGCTTTTCAACGCGAATGCTGCCTCGTGTATCGAAGTCACTTCGACTTGAAAGACGCTGCAGGGTCGACTGCCTCGAAGGACGAGTAGTACCTCAAAGAGGTCACAGTAAGCCCTTGCACCTTTTCAAGCGTCCGTCTTTGAGCCGTCGGTGTATAGAGCGATCTCTCCTTCTGCCACTACAGTTTATTAAAGGAATTGTTTGCAAGCCGAAAAGCAATGATGGAAGCCTTTTTCCGGGGGTAGGGTTGGTGGTGAGTCCGTTTGTCTAATATTCGGTGTTGCTGTTCACCTTTTTAGTTTGTCAGTAAGGTTTTTTCCTTCAAAAAGCTGCCTCTCTAAGCCTCGGGACCGATGAGACTGCACTGTTGCTTCAGAATTGGTCGAGAGGTGGGAGAAGAGGATGGCCTTGACTGCTGCCGTCAGTTTTCTTCTGTGGCTACCTGTTATTACTAGACAGGCCGATCTTTGCATTCTTAGCAAATATTTCTATCTGTTGCTATTGTAAGGCCAAATAAATGACAAACTCACTCGAGAACGTATCTCCTCAACAGCTTTATTTTAACAGAGAGTGCTAATAACATCGATCAGGATTTTTATAACATGCGTATAACAGAATGTGTATAACAGAGCATATGTAAATGAGAGAATATATAAATGAGAGTTTACATAATTGAGAGGATTATAGGAAGTTGATTGCAGAATTGCGTTAAGAATATTTGTGTGTACGTACGTGGAAGGGTGCAAGGTGACACGATATTTTTACTTATTTTTAGCTTTCGGTAATATATCAGATGCTTACACTATTATCATCCTTCCGACAAAACAATAAAAAAGCTCTTGGTCTTCATGACAGAAAGGAGTGTGCCCAGTATTATCCAAGCGATAGCTGATGTGACGCTAATGTCATCAAAAAAATCGATTGGCGATTAGGTGTTTCATGTTATTGGCGTTTTTGCACGCACAAATCGCTTTCTCCATTCACACCATCGGCCAACAGTCTTCCCTTTACCAACAAATTCCACCAATTTGTTTGTCCTTCGATTGGCGAACTCTGAATGTCACACCACACTACCCATCCTCAAATTTATTGACCCGCGATACGATGGGGAAATAAAGGAACGTGTCTCATTATCGCCTCGAATTGGGCACTGAAACAAATTAAGTCCGAGATTGCACCCAACTGTTGGTATAAACCACTGTCAACAGTTTTAATGATCAACTATGCAAAAGTAATGCTCCCACTTGGAGCTGAAGATGTCGGCAGAATCGCCCGTGTCCCCTGAACCACTCCCACTGTTAAGTCAACAAGAGTGTCTTTCAACAGATTTGAGCACACGTCGTCGGGCATTACTCCCAATAAATCCACTTTTCGGCCTCTCTGCACACTGAATGGGTGGCTTCGGGAATGGGAGGTCAACACAAACGCGTTCATGTTGTTCCTCATCATGTCCCAAAGTCAAAGCGACACATTAAATCCCCTGCAACGTGAGAAGATACTCGAAAGCAATTTATTATCCCTAATCCAACATAACTCATTCACTGGCCCGCCAGTGCGCACCACCAGGCCATCGCAACGATCATTCATCATTTGCGAAACCCCTTCAGACGGGAGAAAAAAGAAAAACAGCAAGCAGGAAGGACAACAACAACGCCAAGAAGGACCACCCCAAAGATTACAATTGTCAGCATAAATCAAACTAACTCCGAATGCGTCCTTGTGTGGAGCAAATCCCACTCGTCCTTGCAAAGCGAACTTATTAAACTTTTTAATTCCCCGACATAACAACACATCACACATGTTCCGATTCTTTATCCTCATCGCCGCGCCGCGCCGCCATCATCGGTCTGTCTGAGGCATCCGGCATTCGGCACTCATTTTGAGAGGGGAACCAACTCAAATGGACTCTCGCCGAACGGACAGACGCGTCGGGCAGAAAAACTTTTAATTATATTATAAAAGTTAAATAACAAGAACCCTATACGCAAGGACCCTGCCGAGGATGACGAGCAGCAGAACCAGTGCCAGCTCTAATTCGCTCGTACGTTTGCCGTTCTTTTATTTTCACTCTGCTGCCACCAGCATCGTCGGTTAAATTGCGTCTAATAGCCAAGATGCTGGGGCGGCGGAGTGGCGGGGTAGCGGCGCAGCGGAATGAACACAACTTGGTTAAGATAGTGCCAGAGGGAGTCCTTGATACCCAGCGCAAGTGTAAGATTGCTTTTGTCGTGCTTTTGCAGTTCTCCGCTTCGGTTGCACAAAACTCATTAAGGACGAAACAAAGAAACCTTTAGAGGAACGAAACGAGCGCACAGAAAAATCACACAAAATTCCCACGATAGCAGTTGAAAGGATCAATAAAGCAGATAAGTACACACCGGGCGGTGTGCTGCGCGGCAGCGTTTTTCTTTCAGAACAACACATGTATTCGACGAAAGCAAAAAAACAACAGGAGAAGCACAAAAAACACAGCATACACAGAGCCAGAGCTGGAAGGAACGCGACGAATGCGCGCTTTCACCACGGGCAAGGATAATGAAGGCTTGCAGGAGACAGCGAACAGAGACAAAAATTAATGGGTTCATTCCTTGGGCGGACAATGCCGCTTGAGAGGGGCGGCCAAGAGTTGACCCCAGAGACTGGGGTGCAAATCGATTGATGATAGTTGCTAAGGAATGTCGTGCTTCCTTGACGTGTGTCTGAATGGCAATCGCAGCCTGGGTGTTGGCGACAGCCATTTAACAGTGTGTAGAGGAAGTGATTCAGGAAAGGAGCCAACCCATCACACGGAGGGTTGGCAAACAATCGAGACACGTTGCTCTTTTTTGCCGTGATGCTGATGAATAGCGACTTCCTACGGACTTGTGTTCAGCTTTAAGGGGACAGCGAATGGGTGTCTATGGCAGGGAGGAGGGTTGCCTTGTCAGATTAGGCGTTGTGATGAGTTCTTTGACTGTTCGTCAGTGGGGTCTGTCAGGTCATATGATTCAAGCCTTTGTTATCAAGGTGTATGGATGGAATGAAGTCAGTGTTAATGTTGCCACCAGGAGGCGGTGCGTGCTGTTTTACAGATTACAAATTTGAAAGTCTTCCTGTTTGGATGTCTGATTGATTGCGGAGCTCTAGCTTCTAAGCTGGTATTCGAATTCTGATGAAATTTCGTACACACATTGCATATGTTCTGGAATAAGATATAGGCTAGGCTCGATATGTGTGCTTCTACTCAAATCACAACAAAAATTACTCTAAAGCCCACGCAGACGAAGATGCAGGTACTGCTTGTAATTCAGGTCAACACATTCTCTCTCGGTTTTTACTGTGTCGAATTTTGAAAGAACTTTCTGACCTTTCTAACTCGAACTGTTATGTTCCCCGACAGATAGAAGTGGCTTTCGAACGCCGTTGTCAACGACCACGAGATTGCCCTTTTCACCGACGGATCAAAAATGGACACTAGTACTGGAGCTGGATTCTACTCGGACACCCACACCGCACAAACAGGGAAACTTTTAGACTCCCTGATACATGTAATGTCTTCCAAGCAGAGGTTCTGGTAATAAAGAAAGCAGCCAAACACATACAAACAACCGATATCCCATCATCAGATATCACCATCTTTGTTGACAGTCAGGCAACACTGAAGTCAATATTATCTTGTACAATGAGATCAAAGGCTGTTATGAACTTCAGCGACTCACTAAGGTCCATCAGCCACCATAAGGTTAAACTCTCGTCCCAATAGCAGGGAACGAGAAAGCAGACGAACTAGCCAGAAAAGACGAACAGCAAGACAAACAAGCTTCTGGCGTTAGATCGTAACTCGATCCGTGAGCTCGTCGGAGTGATCACAGGGCACTGGCCCATCGGACCAATGCTCCGGAAATGGAACGACTCACACCTCAACAATGCCTGCAATGTACTGCGGAAATCACCGTTCTGTGAACATTTTTTTTCGTGAACTTCTAGTACATCGACCTTCCAAGTCCGTTCTTGACTGTACTTTCCGAAAATTGTACTCGCGGTGTAAATTAGTCGTACCACACCAACAAGATAAGCCGACTTCAATCCGGGACTTGGAGATAACCATTACTCGTGTAATTGAGCAAATACCGGTCGTAACGCTGCAAGACTTGTAAGGAATGGGTCTTCTACGCCGTAGTCATGGACAACATTTGCACGAAATTATATTCAAGAAGTCAGACACTGTTCCTTCAGAATATGCAACCAACATTCACCATACTTACTTACTTTCCAGCCGGGCGACCCATGGAGGGTCCGAGACTGAGCACTTTCCGCCTTCCATCCTTGACGGTCGCACGCTGCTTCCAGTCATCAAGGCCAGGCTGTCTTCTATAAGCGATTACTTGGTCTTTATACCGGAGATTTGGTCTTCCTCTCCTTCTCGAACCAGGAAGTTCGAAGACCCTCTTTGCTGGAGCATTGTAGTCCATGCGCTCGATGTGGCCGAGCCAGTGCAGTCGACGGATTTTTCGACTTCCGGACTACATCCACAGGTAGAGTTCGCGATTCTGTCCACCTTCCTCGCAGACGGGACTATGTATCCGACGTAGAATACGCAAAGAATCAGCTTAGCTGTTTAGCTTATAGTCTAGCTTTCGGCTCCATAGAGCAGGACTGGCGGAATAAGAGTTTTGTAGAGCATGTTTTTGGTCATTGAGTCAGGAGTTTTGAGCCCAATTGTTTCGACAAACCGAAGTAGCACCGGTTGCCAATGGCGATTCCACGTCGGATCTCCACTGAGACGTCATTCGTGGTGTTGCGTTTGCCCCGAGGTACACAAAATCATTTACCAACTCGAAATTGTAGCTATCTTTCGTTATAATTTGTCGAAGGACGGAACGTTTTTTGATCGACAGCCTATATTTAATTTAGTCCTCATTGACCTTGAAACCAGTTCGTTACCCCTGTTCTTCAATCGCCATAAAAGGCTCCACAACTCCACGTTGGGAACCCGCGACGGTGTTGATGTCATCTGTGTGCCCCAACAGTTGGACTGAATTATAGAAGATAGTGCCTTCCATGTTTACAGCTGCCTGCCGCACTTTCTTCTTCAGTACCAGATTGAAGAAATCACACGACAGCGCATCTCCTTGTCGACATCCGGTACAGAATTCAAGCGGCTCGAAAGTCCTTGAGCCGAACTGCACGGTGCATCGCGTGGTGCCGCACAACCGGATCAGCTTTCCCGGGATGCCGGAATCGGCAATCGCGTCGAATAGCTCCTTGCGATGAATGCTGCCGTATGCGGCATTGAAAATCGCTCAGGCAAATTGAGGATGTCATTTATACAAACTTTCAAGATGTACCCCCGCAACTCGATTGCGGAATGACCCTTCCCTCTAATTACTGCCACCGCGGACCGCACTGAAATTGAATTATGAAAGACTGATTGGGGCCTGGATTCAATATTCTTCCATTCGATCCCTCCTTAATTGCATTTCTTCATTATGTGAAGTGAATTAAGAATTCCGTTCGGCTTTAATGGTGTTTTAATAGAAACGAACTTCAATTGGATCACTCGACCCGCTTATCCTTTTAATCAGAAACTGTCAGCAACCGTAATGTATTAAGAGAAGAAAGGGGTGGACTGTGCACCCGGAGCCGTTTCATTTGTGTTGTAAATCTATCTTTAGCTGGCGCGTTATTTATTCAATCACTTCATTTGAATAGACGGAGGCCGTAAGGATCTGCCGACTTACCGTGCTATCCGAATGGAAGTAAGCTATTTATAGGCTCACTCTGAAGAGATTTTTGAACAGATTTAAATTCACATCCATTTGTTTAAATTAAATCATTTCGCAAATGAATGTTAGATTTTCAGGACTCTAGGAACATTTCCACTTCGCTTCAGACTGGAACGAGGTAAGGGTCCCTCAAACAGTGTTCCCCTCGAAATTCCATCTCTAAACGAACACAGCCAGAGTGCATCATGATGAATCGCTGACAAGTGTCAACAAACATGATCCAAAGCAATGAAGTAAAAATACCACAAAGGAAGTGGCAACCTCATCCAACTGAAGGGCCCTTCCCCACTAGACATTAGACAACACATCAGTAACTCTTTCGGGTGCGTATCCTTATGAGGTTGATGAGTGCAAAAAGCCAGGCCCTTGATAGCGCACAACTTTCACTCTACACACTGCACGCAAGCACACACACACACACACACACTCGTCAGAAGAGATTGCAATGTCCATCAAACGGCGCGCCGTGAGAATCAGTGAAAACGCAACTGACCCGACGAAGCATAAAAATGATGAATGCTTACAACCAAGCCCGCAGTCAATCCGAGCGCAGACTTATTGAAGCGTAAAACAAACAGCGTTGATTGATGCATTTTGCTTGCCCAACCACCGGACTGAACCGCTACTTAGATGAATGACGACCGTTCTCATTAGTCAGGTCGATTCCAAAGAGCGACGACGACGCACAGTGGGGCGGTTTGAAATTCAATATTCAACCCCACTGCGTTGCATCGGGGAGGGACAAAGGCATTTTCCGGTGCAAGTCATGCACTCGAGGACTGAAAGTCCAGGGAACACCGCTAAGACCGCTTCTTCACTCAAGACTACACGAGTGCTTATGAATCGCTGGGCAGGTGGGCCACCCGCTGGCCAATGGCATGAGTATATGGAGGTTAAATATTAATTATCAGATAGAGAAAGAGTGAGCTAGAGAAGAGAATGGCCATTCGACCGAACCACGAGAGCAGGAAATACAAAAACACTTTGTCCTACTTGGCCACTTGGCCATAAATAAGTCATGACCGGGTTCTGGAAACCGACCCGTGGGATGGGCGGAGGGGGGAATCTTTTTTTCCACATCGCCTCCCTCCCTGTCCGACTGTCATATATCTCCCGCCGTCGCTGCCATGTAGATGCAGAAGAAAATCCCAGAAGTGCAACGGCCTGTAAGGCACTGTGTATGGCTTGGCTGCGGCTGTGTGGGGTGGAAAGAAGAAATATTGCTAAGAAAATAAATTGTAATTGGCATTAGTTTGCACAGCTCGAAGACGTATGGGCTGTTGGAGTGTGCTCGAGGAGGACCCCGACGAATGGCCGGGCGTCAGGGCACGATCAGACTGAGTGTTCGACAGATATCCCGGCCAAGTGATTTGCAATTACATTATGCGAATGCACCTAGGTGGTGGCAAAGGTGGACCTGGCCAACGGGGGGCGGTCGATTTATTGGCGTTTTATGGAAATTCCCTTCGCCTACTTATAATTGCTACGTGGGGGATATGAAAGCACCAACAAATGGGATTTGTCACGGACTTGCCGGTAAAGCCATTCAGGAGGCAATCTGATTTTCAATGTGGCGGAATTTATGATTCCAATGCGCGACGAGGTTGTTGCCAGTTTTTGAGCTGCAGTAAAGTCTGATTTGTGGCTGATTGACACGGTGAAGGCGGGCGCTTTCATTTTAGCGATTTCATGCGGTGTAGGATTTATAGGAGGACTTCCGCAGTGATTCCATGCAACTCTGTACGAAAATGGACGAACGAAATAACGTGGCTACCTGTTGAGTGAAAAAAAACGTTCACATTTCGATTTGAGTACAAATCAATAATGGATGGGAGTTAAATTGGAGGGGAAGGATTCATAAAAACGGTTGTGTGAGATGTCAACTTAAACCAAGCAAACCAACACACGTGAAAATAATTCAAGCAATCAAGTCATAAATGTCCGTGAACTGGTACGTTGTCATGTACAGTGGCGAGCAACACTGGATACATACGAATGCCATTTTGTGTGGTTTTGAATCAATACATTTTTTTCTGACGATGCATTTGATTGAAATTTTCACAGTTGTTTGGTTATTTATACCCTAATAGAAATTAAGCGATTTCAATGCAAGAAATCGTACAATTAGAACGGCTGAAATGAAATAAAACCATGCGGAGCCCATGTATCCAGTCTTGAAGGTTTTGATTTTTCCGTTCATTTCCATATACCGTCAGGTCTAAACTTGGCCAATTATAAAGGGTGATTTTTAAGCTATTATCTTTTTGGCAACACTGGTTTAAACAGCTGACGCACGTTTCGTGTTTTGTTTCACTGTCAAACGTCTTCAGCTTCGTCTATAATTTAACCATGAATCGTCTTACAAACGAAGAACGCTTGCAAATTATTGAATTTTTTTATTATCAAAACGCGTGCTCTGTTAAGAAAGTTCATCGCGCGCTTCTTCCATTTTTTGCGTTTAGCGACGAAGCTCATTTTTCGCTCAATGGGTACGTAAATAAGCAGAATTGTCGATTTTGGAGTGAATATCAGCCAGAAGTATTGCAAGAGCTACCAATGCATCCAGAAAAAGTCACAGTTTGGTGCGGTTTATGGGCTGGTGGCATCATTGGACCGTACTTCTTCAAAGATGATGCGAATCGTAACGTAACTGTGAATGGTATGCGCTACCGTGAGATGATATCCAACTTTTTTTTGCCCAACATGCAAGAGCTTGTCTTGCATGACATGTGGTTTCAACAAGACGGTGCCACATGCCACACGGTGAACATTTTATTTCACGTTCGGGACCGGTCAATTGGCCGCCTAGATCGTGCGATTTAACGCCTTTAGACTGTTTTTTGTGGGGCTATGTTAAAGCTCATGTCTATACAGACAAGCCCGCTTCAATTGACGCATTGGAAGACAACATTTGTTCGTGAGATACCGGCCGAAATGTTGGAAAGAGTATGCCAATTGAAGAATTAAGTTCTTATTTGTAAATTTTAAAAATTTAATTTTAAAACAATAAAGTCGGAATAATATAAATAATATTGAGAACAAGATCGACACTGCACGGAAATTCGGTCCATGCCATCGCCATACATATGGTACAAGAAAGGAAAGCAAAATTGAGGCGGTGCATAATAAAGGCGGGCGCCCAAGACTGATGACAAATGAGGATTGTGAACGATATGGAAAAAACAACATTTCAAAAGCACCAGCAAAAATTAACTCGAGTGTAATTTTAAAATGTTAGGACTGCTGGATGGCGCAACTGGTTGAGGGCCTGCCCTTGGTTTGAGGGATCCCCGGTTCGAATCCCCGTGAAAGCTAAGTCAATACGCTTTATCGGATTATCAAATCTGGTCCACTCATCATTTGTCGTAAGGATCAAATAAACGGCTCTATCACTGGAGCTGTCGATCAGTGGTAGTAGTCTGACTATGAGTATCACAGTGGACCAACATGGTCTAAGTGTGTTGGCGATTTCGCTGGCAGCCCAACTAGCTAACCTACACTTTTAAAAGATAACTTCGTAGAATTGGCCTGTTTTCCGCTAAAAAAAATAAAAGAACAGCGTTTTCTCAAAAAAATATAAAGCATCGACTCAATTTCTGAAAAGAAGAACATAAAAACTGGACTGAAGAACACTGGAATCGAGTCAAATTCAATAAGTTTCAGTCCGATGGGAACTGAACATTTATAGCAAATCTGTCGTAAGGAAAAAAAATTCATCATCATCATCATCTTCTGACCCGCATAGTCCACTAAAGGGATCGCGGGGGTAAACCACGCACGAGAGATCTCCGGGCTACTCGATGCTCCGCCATTGACTCTAACTCATCAGGAGCTATGCCCAAGCGTAACCCGGCGAGTTTTTGGACTTGGTCCAACCACCTCGTCCTGGGTCTGCCAATCGGTCGCATACCTGATGGAATCGCACTCAACGCCCGCCTCGGAAGTCGTGATGATCGGGACATTCGTGCCACGTGACCAAACCACCGAAGAATAGCCCTTTCCGTTCGAAGAAGCAGCTGCTCAATGTTGAGTTCCTCGCGCACTGCCGTGTTTCTCACCCTATCCCACAGCACCACGAAGAAATCTCATCTCAGCAGCTTGCACTCGCGATCCTATTCTTTCGGTCATTACCCAAATTTCATGACCATAGGTGAGAGTTGGAACAAATACTGAGTTGAAAACCGCTAACTTGGCTTTGACACCAAGCTCGGCCTTTCTGATTACAGAACTACCAAGCTGTGTCAAAACTGACCCAGCTTGACCAATCCTACCGGAAAGCTCAGCATTACTCCTTCCATCACTCGTGAAAAAGACCCCGAGATACTTAAACTTCTCCACCTGCTTCAATGGGACTCCACTAACATGCAGGGTGCATTGAACAGGCGTTCTAGAAATGACCATAACCTCCGATTTGTCCACGTTAACCCTCATTCCAGCATCAGCACATTCGGCCACAAGCCTATCGAGTGCGCCTTGGAGGAAAAAAATTAACTGATGAAAGACCACAAAAGCTGAAATGAAGTATCCAGTTTTGCTGGCCGCGTATATAGGTTTCTGTCCATTACACTGGAATTGAGTGCATTTGATGGCAATAAGATTGCTTTCTTCTCATTATGTAGAATTTAGTGCAGAAGTGGCATATGGATCCACTTTTGACCACTTTGGAAGACCTCGAGGCCAACATTCGAAGCGCCGTTGCTGGAATAATGTCGCAAATATTGGACCGAGTTATCGAAAATTGGACCTCCCGTATGCAGTACTCCCAAGGTCCCAAGTCGAGGCAGCCATTTGAACGATGTGCTATTCCATGTAGTATGTAGAATGTAGCTTACATTTTTAATGACACTAGCTCATCGAATTTTACTGAATTTTATCGATGGCTTGGGTAATGTTGTGTACCACAAATGCTGAATAACTCGGGCCTCCTCAACTGTGGAGGTCCTCTGTTGTGCTGTCCAGGTTTTTCCCTTAATTACAGACACCAAGTTCGTTTAGGTCCTTCTCCATCTCCTTCTCCACTTGTGTGCACGACCTTAAACACGGTCGTTCCCTGTTGCTTTGTCAATCTCGAAACCGATGTCTCTGGTTATAGTCAATTTGGATTCAAAGACCACCGTCAGCTGTTGCCTTTCTGTCATCGATATGGACAAGTTATGTAGTATCGACCAGTATAGTGAGACATTCCAGGCAATTGCGAGGCTCACGAACTCGAAGTAGCTCATCGATCTCTCTATATGGGATATGGTCATACATATATGGTTTGATCAAACTGGGCAGGCCTGCAATTAAAACTTTCATCGGCGTTGTCAGTGGACACTACGCAATTGGCACACATGCGGAATGTGTCTACTCCGCAATGAATTCTGCCGAACTTGCTGGTGAGGAAGATGAGGAAGAGGAAGCCATTATGCACCTTCCCCGAGTTTACAGCGCCCAATACTCTCGCAGAAAATGTAACTCAGCGCCTTACGAACTTCTGTACGCAGTGAGCCACTTGAGCCTAACCTAACCTAGGTTTAAATCAATCAATCAATCAGGTCTCTAAAGTGGACTGAAAAATGTGGAGGAGCGCCATTGGGTAAAAAATTTAATAACTTCTGGAGATAAATACCACCTCGTAGTCACATCAACGAGCGCAATGCTTCAACGCCTAGTACCTTCAGAATGTTTACCAACTTGTGTCAAGCGTCACACACACACGTCAGAAAAATATTTGAAGCGAGAGTTGGGCTTTCGAATGAAAAGGATAGCAAGTTTTGGCTCCTCTTCTTCTTAGGGCGTTGCAGTCAGAAGTGGACCTAGGCCTCCCTCTCGCCAGCTGTCTTCAGTTTCGCACACCAAGCCGACTGAGGCATACCTCGGCTTGTGTGCATCACCTTGCGTGAACGTCCTCTGTTGCATTGTCCCACAGGCTCAGAGCCGAAGATTCTGCGATCCGGAGCTGGGTTGCCCAGTCACGTCAATGTCGTCCTCTTGTGCTAGCCCGTGAGTTTTGCACATTCTTCTCCAGGATGATAGTAAAGAAAGATGACATCGCGTCGCCTTGTGTAAATCCTTTTCTGACATTGAAGGTCTCGGCGAGCTCATTATCTACTGACATTGATAAAGCAGCGAAAGTTCTCCATGCTCAGCCTGACAAGTTTGGCATGAATACAAAATTAGACATGGCGCTTGCTATGCACGCTGTATTCTGAAGTAAAGATTGCCGTAGTCTGAAGATTTGGTCGATGGTGAACTTCCCAGCGCTAGGGCAACCGAAGTTGTGATGAGCACTTAAGTTCTTCCCCCAAGTCAAAGCATCTTAGGCTCGTTGACAATCGATTGGATAGAAACATCCATCCAACGCGTCCTATTGGCATCAACGGCTTCTGAAAATGCGTCACCAGCTTATGAAATTCACCTTCCGCAAGAAGTTTCCTCTCAGTGTGAGTCCGATTAACTCCTTCAACTACAAACCTTTTTTGTCTCCCAGGAGCTACACGTAAAATGAAAAAGTTTAAATTTGTTCTTCCAACGTGGATGACTAAAGATTACGTTCTTTCATTTAATGCTGAAAGGGAATTCATTGTGAAATTCAAACATCCAATAAATTTCCAGGAACATGAATTTCATTTATGACCCTCTGACTCTACTGAAATTGCTGACAGCGGATAAACATGTCGATGGAGTGTGCGAATGGACTCTCTCACGTCCACTGCATTCTTCAGTCAAATATTTCCACGTATCCAAACAAAGTCCTGTAACACAGGATAAACATGCTCAGCTGATTTCCCCCATCCGTGTTTGATTCGTTCCACTTAGCATAGGATCGCAGGCAAGGAACGCCAGGCGCACAATTTGCTGAAATAGGAATGCATTCCAATCTAGACGACCCTCGTTTTTCTTTATTTTATTTTTTTTTGTTTGTCAATGGCTTACTCATCGTTCTCCATCAAGCATCAAAACCACCTCACATACGTCGACGGAACAATGGGCACACACGCTGGACGTCACAGAAGTCAGCAAGATTTCACCGTCATGCCGAGGAGTGACAGGCACCAAGCAAACGTTCTGAAGTGAATTGAAATTCAGATGAAGAACGCATCCGCATCGCTGAATAGCATTAAAACTCACGGAGATGTGTAGATGCGGGGTCCGAGTATAAGGCATTCTTGGAATTTTCCTTTTCTTTCCACCCCGTCGGCAGGTGGAATCTGAGAAGTCTAGAATTCAGGCACTGCCATATTGATTAGAGGAAAACCTTGTTGTCCTGTGCGCTATTTCAATTTCAATGCGGTTCTGTTGGACAGCAAGTTTTCCCTCCCACCCAGAGTCCGATGTACATTCGACGGCAATTCAACAGTCGCTGTTTTGTCTTTATTTGAGAATGATTGAATTAATCGGAATGACGGGACTGCTGACAGTCGAGGTTCTATATTATTTAAGAGAATTTGCATTTAGCCGAGCGTTTGTATTCGAAAACCACAGGCAGAGGATGAATTCAGCTTTTGCATGCGTTTCGAAGGAATAAATGGGGCACATTTCACGGACAGTCGCACATGACTGGTGAATGGTTGGGCGAATGAATTTGAATCCGCCAGCAAATTGTATTGATTCACCTTTCATTCGGGAACAAAATGAATGAGGTTCACCGTTTGCAGAGGTCTCAGTGAAGCGGAAACCACTGCATTTTGGAATAAATTCTCGCAGTCCTGATTTGAAAATTCCTGCTGAGGTTTGCTTGAGAGGAATGTCCTGGTTTTCTGCATGAATTAGTGGTGAGAAGAGTGATTCAGAATTATCCAGGGACTAAATAAATGAGCAAAAGCTTACAATTATTCACATTTACATTATAAAAGCTTCACGCACTAGTTAGGACCTGGCACTCTCTTAAGAAATAGTCCTACTTTAGAAGCATGCACTGGCGAATCTACGACCTACGACCTACGACCTATCTACGAACTCAGAGCCCCTTAAAATATTGGACCAATCTCTTTGACTAGCCAAGCAGAATGGTGTTTTTCAAGTGAAAGTCACAATCATAGGTTGCGCGACCCTCGGCTCTTCGGACGTATTGCAAGAAAGGGCCCACTTTTAACTGAGCGAAATCGCAAGAAGTTAGAATTGGAGCGTGGGCGGGTTTAATTTGGCTTAAGTGGCTTGCACCTAAGGCGGCAAGGCACTGTACGCCTTGTTATCAGAAGAAATTTTCTACTGAGCTCAAACATGAATGAATTTCCTTCGCGGCGGAGTGATGGATTTGGTTAAATAATAATAATATGGGTGGCGCTACAGCCCGTAGAGGGCCAGGGCCTAGCTTCTCAGCAACCACTCGTGTTGTGCGTGCTATTGTTCTATCACGAGGGGAAGGAACCTACAGTTTTATGCCGACTCCGAACGGCCAAAGTTGAGAAGCATTTTCTGGACAGTTATACTCTTTGAGCATTGCCAGTGACTCGAAAGAGTTGGGGCCGCGAAAAGTATTTCTTGTCGTACCAGGAATCGAACCTAGACAGGTAGGTCCAAATGCGTAGGAGTCGACGCACTTACCGACAACGCCACGGGCCACCACAGAGATGGACTTGGTCACTTGTAGTCATTTTCGGCCGTTTATGCATTAAAAACCCTCTCTTTAGCACATTTCGTCGGCAATCTTATTTCCCTCTATGTTGTTGTGGCCTGGAACCCAGAGGAGAGTTTGAGTCTGTTTGAGTTCCTCCTTACACCGTTGCACCAATTTATAGGAAGTGTATACTGAGGAGATGGTCCTTATGGCTGCTTGGCTGTCGATGCAGATCGCTGCAGCTCTACCATAAGGGCAGCTACTACTGACGAGTTTGCACGCTTCTCTGATCGCTTGTACTTCAGCCTGGCAGATACTCGAGTGATCTGGGAGGCTGTAAGAGTTCGAGATATTGCAGTCCGCCGAGAAGACCGCTGGGCCTACAGCGTGGCCTAGCTTAGATCCGTCTGTGTAGATCAGAAAATGATATTCAAAGACGAATGATTGGGTTTTCCAGTCCTCTCTGGATGGAAATCAGCACTGTTATCGAAGTATATGGTGGATGTGATATAGTCCGTAGGAGATAGAGTGCTCGGGCAGTTGCAGAGATCTGTTATGGCCATACAGTCTCGCTGACCAACCTCTCGCTTCTCTGAGTCTGATGGCGCTGACTACATACTTAATGTAAAAGGTGCAGTGGGAGGAGGTGTTGGAGCACGTTCAGTGCTTCGGTGGAGCATGATCTCATCGCCCTGAAGTTCCGAATCCTGCCGATCTCTGAACTTTGTTGAGTTTGTGTAGATTGTATGTTTTGCTTAGGGCGGGCCACCATACTAGCCACCATACTAGTGAGATGGGACGGACAACAGCTGTGTACATCCAAAGGGGAAAAGATCCCACCTTCTGCCGAAAGTTTTGCTGGAGGCGTAGAAGGCTGCACTTGCTTTCTTAACCGGGTTTTATATATTGAACTTCCAGTTAAACTTGGGATCCAGGATAACGCCTAGGTACTTAGCACGGGAGAAATGTTAGAGGGCAGTATTGTTTAGCCGAGCAAGCCTAAAAAGAGCAGCAAAAGAGAGAAAGAAGATTTGAAATAAATTTCTTGAGGAGTGCAATTCCTTCAGGTGAACAAAAATGTGTTATTAGGGAAGTTAGAATATAATTTTTTGGTATTTCTAATTACGTGCACCCTATTGTTGGGATCGACGTTTGCGCTGCAAGTCAATGTTTAGATGTACCGATGGCCAAGCAATGATTGCAATTGAATTACTTAAATTCGCACACCATTCATTTGGTATTGTCTTAGATTCCCGATGGTAACCAGAAGGGCGCTGAAGTGGAATTCGAGGATATTCCAAGATATTTCGAACCAATTGAAAGTTTTGGAGCTGGCCCTAACACCAGCCAACGAGTGATGGCACCTTATTAAAATTGAAATTCAGATGTTCCTCAGATCGTGGTTTCCTTAAAACTAAACATACTCCAACTTATTCTAATCGTTCGATGTCGTTGAGCGAATGCCTTGACATCGTTCGGTCCCATGGTGGATGTTCGGCGACGCTCCCACGGTGTTGTCCATGTCAATCGCTGTGGCTGGTACGATCAGCTTAAAACGCTGAGCTAACGTCTGACTATTCGCTCACCTTTTGTACCACGAGGTCGTGTTAACTTACATGCAAGACTTGGCTCACATTAAAACGAACACTGCGGACGATGATAACTCAAGCAAAAAAGACTTCTGTGTGCTTAACTTTCTTAAGGAATTTGTCTGACATATCCAATAGTATCTGAAAATTCATTCAACAATCTGGCTCGTTTCACAAGTGACGAACCTAGTTGGCTGTGGCAACACTATGAATCCCATCCTATTCCTAATTTATGTATTTATTCGAAGAGCTATAAGTCTGAGAGAATACTGCGCCAAGAAAATGAGATAATACTGCGAATTGAACAAATCTCCTAAGAGAAATAGAAGGCTGCTTATTCCAAAAAGACTTTGTCGAATTTCTATTGATGCTGCTGTTGACTGTGTATCACTTGAAGTATGTTGTCGATTGACCTTTACCTCATTTGACTTCCCAAAAAATCCCAGAGTCTCATAAATTAACACCATTGGCCTCAGTATTGTAGTAGCTACGTGCGTCGACGATCACACCCCCAAACTAGGTCCTCACGGTGACATGGTGACAATCTGGCGATCATCGCAAGAGGTTTTAATTTGTACAACCAGGGGAAACGATAAATAAAGCCATTCACTATAAGCAGTGAATGCGAAGTTAGATGTAAAGCAATATGCGGCGGGCTATTGGCGTAGCCCTATCCCAGTGCATGCCAAACTCCATAAATCACATCAGCAACGGTGAAAAACTGCTGCAGTTCGGATTTAAAATTCTTTCGCGTCCACTTTCCTGTACTCTCCTGGGGTTTCTTCAATCGACCATCACCTTTACGGAGTCTGAAGCAGTTCTGTCTGCGGCATGTACTCCGAAATCGAGCAGAGTCCATAAAAGCATTTGAAGAAGCTAAAGTTTCAAGAAATCAAGTTTCGTTGAGAAATTAAATAATTGTTCAGCGATATTGCACGAGGCATAAAAGTTATCTTTTTCCTCAATCGACTCAAATAACAAGCGAAGCTACCCTTTTGCGCCCAAAAAGGGGGATTGCCTACGTCTTTGGATTGCGAAAAGCTTTCTGACCTAACTGAAGCTAGTTCACTATTTCAGCACATCGTGCGACTATAGTCACATCCAAAGACCTCCCTCATTTTTCCAATTACTAGGAGTGTACGAATCTTTTGACATGAATCCTCGGATAGTCCTCGAAGTACGTTGGGAGATCATTATTTGGAATGAATCCAATTGAAACCACTCCGAACTGTATTGGAACAAGAGAACCGATAAAACTGATCAAATATCATTTGCTCTGCACTGTCTCGAGGGGATTGCTGTACAAGAAATTGCACGAGTTCTCCGACCACGACCGAGAATGCATAAATAATTATTAATTACGAAAGAGACCACCCGAGGTCGTTGCAGT
Organism: Eristalis pertinax; assembly: GCA_907269125.1. Lineage (NCBI taxonomy): Eukaryota > Metazoa > Arthropoda > Insecta > Diptera > Syrphidae > Eristalis > Eristalis pertinax. Next base: position 55,856,760 of record OU026147.1, on the reverse strand, counting down.
CGTTAACTTGAGTAAATCCATGAGGCTATCAATGCACTTCCAGTAACAATGGCAAGACCCTCAAGTTTATCTCAAATTGAAAACACAATATCGTCCCTTAATCATTGCAATATGCACACGTATCTGCAATAGTTTTTGGCATTTATCGGATTACCAAGCCCCAAAAGTTCCCATCCCAACATCATTGCTTGGGTGCATTTCAAAAGTAATAACGAATGGCACTCGTAAGGTTTTCTTTCCCAATCCACCGGCGACGGCAACTGCAATAGTCTTTGCCAACCACCCCAATCCCATTGAGCATAAGCACCATCAGCTCCGATTGGCCATGGATTTATTCCAATTAATTTCGAATTTCCTCTCTGTGATTCAGAAACCGTCCTCCTCCACACCCCCCCCCCCCCCCCTTTCACCACCCAGCGCACATCGATTCAGAGCATCCAATCGAAAAGAATTTCCATGGATTCACGCATGCAAGATAATTAACTAGGAAACTTCCGCAATAGACGACCCCGTTTGCCCGTCTAATCTCTTCCGTTGGTGATAAAAGAGATTACAAGCAGTTCCCCGTAATGAGAATGAATTTTTAATAACCGTAATCAACCCTAAGTGAGCGCACCCCAACCATTGCCGCCGCCACCGTAAGCGCCCGTTCGTTGGGCGCCACTTCTCCTCGAACTTTGAAACTCCAAAGTACGGCAGAGTGTGTCGATATCTTTTTCCTCAGTCAATGCCCGCTCGCCTTCTGGTCCCCTTAATCGAAGGTCGCTTCGAAATTTCTGGTTGATAGTTCGTTCGGCGTGACACAGACCAATAATTTGGGCCAATTGAGGATTCTGCCAAACGCCCGCACAGATACGGCCACGAGACAACTAATAACACTAAGAAGGAGAGGCGAAGGATGGAAAAAATGAAAACTTTGACATGTGTGCTCCCTCGTCAGGAGCTGATTAGATCATCATAATTCATGGGGTCCTCTCAGCCGAGAGGGGGGGAAGACGGTCGATGTTTGACTGGATGGCCGTATGGCCGTATCCTGGGCCGTTCTTTATGAAGATTGTATCGTTTGTCGTTCGTTATTTATTTACACTAGGCAGATAGATAGATGGTGATAGGTGCTTCCCCCCAGGTACGCCCCTGGGTCGGGTTAAAACTCCGAAATTCCTGTGTGTCCAAGGGTAGACGATTTGATTATGATTATGGGGATATATTGGTGGTGATGGCAGCACCCGCATGATGGCTTTGTATGTAAATTTGATCTCGTCTCTTGCGCTTGGTCTGCTTGATTGAGCATTGAAAGTGATGAAGGATAAGAATTTTCCCATGAATAGCCTGCCCCGCCTAAGTGGGTGTCAAGGGTTGAGATGGAGGCATGATTGCCAATGGAGGCTGCACATATGGTGTTTTTCAAGATTTTGGGTATCGCCTTGTAGTTGGAAATGATTTAATTAGACACCAGATGCCTTGGATTGCGGAGAGATGAGAAGAGGCGTTTTTAATCACATACCTTACCCAGCTCTATTTTAATCCTCTACAAGGCGGATTTCTTAAGACACTATATTGTGTACTGGGATGCTTTGTTTGAAGATGCCTGCGTTCATTCATAAGTGATTGTCTTGGATGCTTGGTATTTTAATTTTAACACGTTGCTTCTCAGGAGAGACGTTATCCATAAATGTGAAAAGGAAAAACTCATGCGTCCGGAGTCATATGATCGGTAGGACCTAATAATTACGTTTGAACACATCCGTCTGGCTTTTGAGCTGTTCCTATGGCCCCACGAGTTAATGATCTGTAAGCGACTTTGGTGTTGGTCGCAACGAAGGGACTAGCATTTGTGTTTGATGTGTTTTTAAATCAGCAACAACCTCGATTTTGTACAAAATACATGGCGTGCCATTATTAGTGTTCAAACGCGCAAAGTCCAACTATGTAGTTTTTTAACACAACTTCGGGTATATGCCGATCACTGCTGGATTGAGTGAAGGTCATTCGAGAGACACAGTTTTCGACCACGTTTTGCCACGCTACGCCCACGACAACACGAAATAAATAAGCTTTCAATTAGTCGTTTGTTCACGAAAACCATCAAGAGTTATTAAATCACAATATCTTGTTGGCCACGTTACGCGTTCATCAAATCATTGCTTCAAAAGTTAATTGTTTCATTTGCTTTATGGCACTTCCTTCTAAAACCACATCTCTTTCACATTCCTGCCGTTGAATCAGAGAACGAAAAAGTAATAAGTCGTGCTTCTAAAGACAACACATTTGCACAATGGTTCCGCAGTTTTTTTCCCCCAAAGTGACATATTTTTCTCGGCCAAATGGTGTAGTTTTTTTCGATGCTACAAATCGGAGAACCTAGAAAGCCAACATTTTGGTTGAGTTCATAATTGCAACATTATTGCCCTTGCACTGCACAGAATGTGTTCTCGATGCATTCATGAATACAAATACTGCCGCAAGTTTGCAGCAGGTCAGCATTGTCGAAAAAATATTCATAAGCGCAACATCAGTAGGTGATACAAAAGCGAGTGATGTTTAAATATTTTGCGAAGCAAAAAACACGAAGTAAAAGGGCGATGATTACAAATAAAAAGAATTGGAAGTGAAGACTTTTTCCAAAAAGGACCGAAATGTCCTCAAAAGAATTTCCGGATAATTTTTTTAAGAACCACTTTCGAATGAAGAAGTCCAACTTTCGGTTTCCCTGCAATGGCAATCCTGCAACAAAACAAAAATCACTACCAACTTGATCGCAGTTTGACTGTCGCTTTGCTTTTATGAACGCAGTTGTCGACTGCTGTGATGCATAGTCAATGCAGTGACTGACTGCCGCAGTTCGACGTTTATGAACTCGGCCTTTGTTGACTGAGGAGCCGTTTCATTGTACCATTAGCTCTAAGTTGGGACTTTGAATCTTACACAAATTAACGAATTTTATAAGCAAATTGAAGTTGCATACTTCCTAAAATTAGGTAGTTTTGAACCTAAAGTAATATTTGTTGTAAAGGTCACACATTTTGCCTTCAAACTGCAGTAATTTTACCAATTTTTCAGACAAGGCTTTTGAGTGACATAAATGCTCCAAGAGGCTTAAGTGGGAGACCTAAAATCGATGATGCAAAAACGAAAATGCACATCACTTTGAGAGAACGAGGCGTTTAAGTGGAGCAATGTCATGCATTTGTCTGCATTTTCAAACGAATTCCCTTGCATTGCTTGTATCGTCAAGAAAGCTTTTGCGATAGAGTACGGCTCGACTTTAATTCATTTCATTTCATTTTTTGTTCATAATTTGGACTCATTCATCTAAACTCAGACGCATACCATTGAATTGAATTGAAGTGAGTCAGAAGTGACCACAACAATCAAATCGCACTGCGACCACGATAGATCTGTTGCGCCTCCTTTCTTGATCTAGGACTTCAGAGCTCCCTTGAGTAATTTGATGATCTCTCTAGATTTCTTGATAGTCTGTCGCGATTAAGGTGATTCTGTTCATTCTTTTATATCAGCTTATCTTCAGAATTGGACACTTGGTTTCCTTTGATTGTCCACAGAGTCTACATTGTTCTAAAATGCTGTGCCCCATTTTGATAGTTACATGAAAAGTGGCCAATAAGTGCACCACTTAGTATTCTTAGGTCAGGCTTGTTCAGACTTAGGGCCTCATTGGTTCTTCTGTGTTCGATTTTTTGGAGTACGTAAGTCCCTCCTGAATGTTCCACATTTGGATGATATTATTTCTGGTCCTTCGAGCCGGAGTTGAACCAGCAGTACATTCATCTCCAGTCTAAAACTGATTGACAATTATGTGGCGCTATGAGCTTGATGGACTTTGAGCAGTCCCTACCATTCATGACTTGGCGAAGTGACTACTATTCTTATGCAGCTGTTCCTCAAAGTTGACGGCGAAGTTTGCAACAACTTTACTGCCGACTTAAAAATCGTCCATCTTATCGAATGGATTAAGTGGCACGCTTAACCAGGCATATTTGCTAAGCACAACCTCTGCAGGATCTCTAAAAAACACGCAACTACAGGAAGACTAACTAATCTGATCCATGTATTGCGGCTAATAACACCAGACATCCTGGCGATAAGTTCATTCGATAGTTTCCCGGTAAAAAATGACAAGAGCCATGCGCTCGTCAGCTGATACAAGTCGTCAGCATCGGCAAGATGAACATGTTTAAATCTACCTTAACGTATCATTCTGAAAGAGTGCGACAATATTTTCCGGTTTCAGTAAAAAAAAATTGAATTCAATTCAAAAAGAAGTAAGAAAAAAGTATTGAAGGTTTCTACAAGAAGTCTTGGTCTAGATTAGAGGATACAGCATTTTTTTTTACCCTAAGAGTCATTACTCAGGCATTCAGTGGCCTATAAACATTAATAGCACTTCCCATCGCCACCCAAGCATGTCATCTGGACCAACGCATTAACAATCGCTTTGAAAAAGGACCATCAAAAATCACAAATGTGATTGAAAACTTCTCGCACCCTTGTCGCTCAAGCGTCCAAGCACTTTCGGGTTCAACAACTTTTCACTTCCCAGTCGGAAAACTTCAAAAACACATCAGAATCACCACTCAGCAGTGGACACTTGTAGCTGCATACGTATCTGCAAAACTTTCACTCGGCAAGTTTCTTGTGTCCAGCCGAACTTCCGGACACAGGATACAATTTCGCTCTAATTCGGTTGCCGTCGTTCGCTCCTGTTCCACTTCCGAAAACTGCTTATCCCCTGGTCATCTTTCGACTTTCCTTCGAACACCATCGACAATTTTAAATGAAATTTGAGTTTCAACAAACTTCCTCATTGACCAAGCCATCGTTTTGCTGCTTTTCAAGAAGTTCTCTCCTTCCTACAAGCCCAGCCACCCGGACTAGGCCATGCGAACTGTGACAGCCGATGATGTCCTCAAATTAACCCGGATTAGAGTGGCCCATTGTCGCTGGCTCTGCAATCAATCGGCCACCTTAGGCACACTACGTAAAGTACGTTTAGCAAGTTGTTGAGCCAAATACGTGGAGGGTGCTTCGTGACGCCACAGCGCAAGTGAATATCAATGTAATCACCCTGTAATGCGCGCTGGAACACAACAAGTAAGAAGGCGGCAGTGGTTTCGCGCTCTAAATTCCCCATTGTGGCCAGAGCGAAGCGCGGTGCGAGAACAAAACGAAACATTTTTATGCCATGTGGTGGCGTCATTCCAGAAGCCAGGCATCCGCCGTAATCCATGGTGGAAATAAAATTCAACTCACGTTGAGTGACTGCGTAAACTGACGTGCATTGATTGAAGTTTATCCGATCGCATATCTGGGTTGAGTGTGGCGGGGGGGGGGGGGGGAGGGGCGCATGGTGACAGAAATGCCTTTTATATCCCACCACGGATAAGGCGACACGTAATACAATCACCGTCACAGCAGCGCCATCACGAATTCGTACGTAGCACAGCGCGCCATCGCCACCGAGTGGTGTTTACAGTCGCGGGCTGTGGGCGGTGATTCTTTCGAGATTTATTTACCTTTTTTCTTCGTTACATCGTGAAGTGCTCTTCAAAGGAGGGGAACCAACACCACGCGCTGCGAGGAATTGAGGTTTTTATTTTCTTTTTAATTTTCTTAAAAATGAGCGCACGGAAGCTGTTGATTTCAAGCGCTGGAGGCGGTGGTGGTGGTTTCTCGGCGGAAAGATGAGCTAGATGAACCGAGAGTTCAGCGGGAGGAAATCCACACCATCTTGACATGATCTGACAGGCACGTGTGGAAGGATCAATGTTTCGGATTTCATTATGGGGAAGGACGTCGTCGCATGAAGTATTCTCAGATGAAGTTATTTTGTTTCGTTTAAGTCATTTCCTTCACAGCGATTGCTTCAAGTGGGTGATGCGATGCGATGGGGGGGGGGGGGCATGGGATGGAGTGACCTTTCAAATGAGAAATGAAAAAAACACTCTCAATTTTACGACAAAATCCCTCTTGAGTAAAAAGATACCCTCGCTGTGACGTCTGTCGCTATGACGATTCTGGGGAGTGGTTAAAGGTAAGCAGGGGCTGTTCTTGCAGAGACTACTAATTAAATTCACAATTTCGCTCTCGAATGAGGTCAGTTCTGTATGGACTGCTCGTTGGGCAAAAATGAACCAAAAGAGGGTTGACAGCACTTGGTGCTAATAACTTACTTATCAGGCTGGCATGCCATGGCAGGTCAACGTTTTTGTGTGACTACAGTCCGGGCTGGTTGAGGGCCTCTAGCAACAACCCTTTCCAAGTATCTCGATTTCTGGTTGCCTGCCTCTAGTTGGTCACACCAACTTGGTTGATGTCCTTCACCATTTCTCTGTGCCTCCTTCAGCGCGGGCATTCGTTGACATTGTCTCATTGACGTGGACTCGAAGATGCTTTAGGGCGGCGTTAAGTTCTGCGCTTTTAGTGCTCCAGTCTTACGCATTGCTTCCTTAAGCTGGTTAGACTCACATCACTGTTCAGCCCGTGCAGTTGGTGGTTCTTGTCTTCTAGATGCCATCAATGCAAACAGGATCAAAGATCGCACGCACAACATGTCCTTCGAAGAGCCTAAGGGCTACTTCATTCGGTATTGAAATTTGCCATGCCTCTAGGCCATACCTACTGCAAGACTTGGATGACCAATGAATTGTATAAAATCAACTTGATTCTTCGATGGTGATTTCAATTCTCATTTGATCCCAAAGCAACAATGGTCGTACTCATGTTTACTGCGGAGTCAGGGTAGACGAAAGTACTGGATGGTGCAGTTGGTTGATTGCCTGCCCCGGTTCGAATCCCAGTGAAAGCAACGCTTTTATCCGGTTTTAAAATCTGGTACATTCACCATTTGCCGTTGGGATCAAATTAACGCCACTATCACTGTAGTTGTCGATCAGTGGTAGTAGTCTGACGATAGGCATCACAAGTATTCTGGTGTACCTACGTACCAAGGTTGCTGCTGGTAGTACAATGGACTCAGTTTTGAGTCTAAGTGCTCCAGTCCAGCGTTAAAAAAACACCTCAGACCTAATCAAAAAAAAAGGTAGACGAGGCCACTGATTTCTTCGAAGCCATTGGACGCATTTTACACAACGTTGATTTTGTGAGTCTTTTCTTATGGACAGCACTCGCTCGCAATTTTTCTATCGTGCATCGGCAGACCCAAGTTAGCGGGGAATATACGAAAGCAAAAACCTGATTGATGGCTCGCTATGGCAAAATCTGAAAAGGACCTTATGACTCATATTTTCTACCGTGAAGGGCTCGTTTGTTTTTTTGTCGCCGATCATGAGAGAACTCTCCGTCACCTTCCTGCACAACCTGACGAGTCTAGTCTTAATGTACTCTGCCATATGTCAGTTGACATAAAATCAACGAATAGAAGATTATTTTCAGGATCTGAAACATCTGGCCTATTGTGGACTTCCCAGATTAAAGTCTCCCGGCTAGTACGCAAAACGGCAGAAAAGTTCGTCCATGCAATGTTAGGGAGACTTAACTCCCGGCAGTGAGTGCAGCAAAATGATACCCCTTGCATAACGAAACTGAAATTCGTCAAGCTTGTTTTCTTTCTACCATATGACAGAGACAATCTGACACGTGGATCCATCAACATCTTTCCCAGCTGCTTTGTCTGTCTTCAGTTTCGGCAGTGGTACCTAGACCTCGTCTGGATCTGGTGACTGGAATTCTAGGCGATCATCGCGATGATTTAGATTAAGGCGATGATTGTGTCGAGCAGTCAACAAGAATAATGTTTCCCTAGTCTCAACATCGGCTGGGAATTTAAATAATATCGCTTGTCCGTATTCATCGCGACACATTTCTGTCATAATTCGATGCAACGTTGCTCGATTATCTTCCGTCTTTGCTGCATATGCCCATCTACACTCTTTGGCAAAACAGAGATTCTTCCTCTGTGATCTTGTGAAAACTAGCATATTAGAGGTAGCGTCGCCGTGCCTTGTTCTAGGTTCAATCCCCGAATTAAGCCACTTTCACAAAGCGCGTCCACACCTCTTTCGAATCACTGACGGTACTCAAAGAGTATTCCTATCCAGAAAAACCTTTTCAGTAGGAGTCGAAATAAAACAGTAGGTCCCATCCACTTTTAATAAAACAATAGCACGCATAACGCGAGTGGATGCTGTGGAAGCTAGTCCAAGGTCTACTTCGGACTGTTGCGACATCCATATTATAAGTTAAATAAAAAAAATCACCAGAAGGGGGACGAAATAACTTGAACCCAAGACAGCTGATTCTTGCTGTAGCTTTTCGCAGATTTGATCTTTCTGCGTGGTAACTTATATATTATGCCTTTGATAGGTTTTCGACTATGTTTCCAATCTTCTTTGATTGTCTGGATGAGGGGGTGGGGGTTCCGTTGAATATATAGTGGGAGACTTGTCAATGGCAACGATCACAGCAGTCGGTTGCGATTGTGCCTATCCGACTTCCAATAGTAGTGTTCTTCCTCGACTCCGTAGATCTTTCGATTTCGGTGTTCCCTGCCTTGTGCTGCAAGTTCTCGTTGACTCCTCCTAACACACCGTCTCCACTGGACATGGCGATGTCCAACATCACATCCTCCTTCCGTGCTCCCTTTTTTCGTGGTCAAATGATGCCGTGTCGTTTCATTTGGACACTGGCTGCCAAAGTATCAAAATCATAAGTCGGCCGATTGAGGATACTGCATTAAAAATAATGGCCACAAAATGAAATTCACTAACATTTCTACTTTTACTGTCATCATCTATACGAAAAAAAACTTGCACGTATAGTAAAACGTCAAATCTCATGCCCAACTTTTGAACAAAGCTCATGTATTGTCACAAAACGAGATTCTATGACATGGTGTGAGTTTTATCATGGATTTTTGTGTCGCACCTTTTTCCATGAACAGGGCATGATTCATGTCTAGTAGAACCGATGTGTAAGATTCAGACATCAAGAATACTGAGAGAGTCTTGATCTCAGGATCAATCTCGTTCACGTTTGATTCCGTCATCAATCAGAACACCGGCAGGTCCCTTTGATGTTGAAATGTAGAAATCACGTACTAGCAACATAGAGCTACCAGCACGTGACGAAGTCAACTGAATTCAATTCACTATAGTATCTGGTGAGTGCGGTTTGACTCTCTCAAAAAATGCCCTTAATTTGGCGTTGAAAGCCAGAGCTGGCCAAGATTTGCGATTTGCTCAGTTTTATTCTAATTAAGCAACACACCCTAATTCATGTCGTTAATTAATAATTTAATGAGATGTTGCCGGTGGAGAGTTACCATTTCATTCAGAAGTTTATTCGGAATTAATGTATAAACACAGTGGTGTCCAAAACGTCAAATAATTTCCAATGAATTTTGTCCACAAACCCGAAACAATGCAAGTGCTGGAGTAAACACGGTCTTTCACATTTCTATTAATCAACTGCCCTCTGGTTATCGTGCCGAATTTTTTCAGTTTCACCCAAAATTCTGTGAATTCAATTCATGCCACTCGTTCGAATAATTTCCACCATAATTAAATATTCACATTTAACACCTGCCATTCGAAATGATTTCATTCGCTTTCGTCAGCTGTGGATTGAACTCATTGCTTGACTGTATGTAAATACATTTATTTTATCATTATGCGTGGGGCTGGAACGCAATCCTTTCATCTGCAGAGTATAGGGACATCATATTTGTGGTCTGGATTTTACATCATTGTTTCGCAATCGCATAGGTGAAACTGAATTGTCATCTGACGCTGTTTATTTTTAGGTTACTATCTGCCACTTTACAGTAACGATCGGTAAGTGTGTTGAAAATTATGAAATAAAAAGAGTGAGTCTATAGTAGATAAGTTTTGTACATAACCAGTAGATTATGGTGAACATAATCGCCCATCTGAGCGTACTACAAATGTGTCCTTCACCGAAATACAAAGTGCTAAAGAAGACCAAAATCGATCGACAACAGCTTCTGCGCTGGTTCTACAACAGATGGCATTTGTCTTAAATGCGATTTAAAATTTGTATCGTGAGCAAGAATTATTCTTTTACGATTTCAGATTACAACTAGACTTAAAACTTAGGGTATCCAACTGATGTAAATAGCTTAATTTAATTTATTATAATATCGGTTTAGTGTTGATGTTTTATATCCTACCATGTCCAGTTCTACGTCTTCTTCTTTTTTGTTTGGCGCGTCAACCAACAAGCCTCTTCAGCCAGAACAATCTTTCGCCAAACTGCCTCCAGTTGCGCACACCTAGTTGGTTGAAATCCTTCTCCACTTGTGTGTGCCATCTCGATCTAGTATGTCGTCTGTTGCGTTGTCCCAATGGTTCAGTCTCTTCGGGCCGGAGTTGTTCTTTACATGACATAGCCATCTTAAACGTAGCATAACTCTGGCTTCTCTTCAGTGTCGAATAAATCTTAAACGTTGCATCAGAAAACGCTTAACTAGCTGCATGCCGTTGTAAAGTTAGTGGTTGAATCTTCTCCTCCAGACGCATTCAACGCAAACAGCACCAAATAAATAGCACGCAGAACTTTTCTCTCAAAACGACCAAGAGCTTCTTCATCCACTTTCAATAGCGTCCATGTCTCTGCGCCATAGAGCAGAACACAGATAATCAGAGTGTTATATATTGGCAGTTTGGTCTTTCGAGAGATGGCTCTGTTACTCAATTGCCTCTTGAGCCCAAAGAAACAGCGATTGGCGAGCAGTACTTACATTTGGTTGATCAAATCCGTGTGTCCGTGTTGGTCATTGTGGGATGGAGTGATGGAGTGGAAGCTGATTAAGCATCGATGATGAAAGCTATCGCTGCTCTGGTAGAAGCCATGCAACTCGTTGTTAGATGTCGTTGGGAAGTTCTGCTCGCTTAGCAGATTTAGCGCGTCGAGGTAGCCTTATCTGGGTTTTGATTGTGTCTCAGGTTCCTGATTGCCTCGTTAGGATGGTTGCTGATGTCTAGAAATTGCATTTTGAACAGTGTCACCAAGTACTGTTGCAAGGGGATGATGCGTGGTGTTGTGCTTTAAACGCTCCCTGTCGAAGGTGAGGCCGGTACATATTCGAAGTATATTCCTTTCCAAAATTGCGAGCTTCGCCATGCTGGTCTTCGAAATGGTATGCCATACTGAGAAGCTGTACGTTAAAATCAGGCGTATTATCTGCTTGTGGAGCAGTAGCTTTGTCTTCTGTCTTAATCCATTTTGCTTACGCATCAAGGGATAGATGCAATGAAAGCCTTGGTTTGTAGGACAGCCACGGAACAGAGAAGAAAAAAACAAAATTGGACTTCGGTGTTTAGTTGCATGTATTAAGCAATGTATACAGAGATCGATGTATTTTATTATTCAACGGCGGCTGAGATCGAGCTGATCTTCCTCGTTAACGATTAAGAAAGAGCTAGGGCTGTGCTAGGTACTATGTAGTGGAGCAGTTGGTATGCATACGATAATTATGCGAGTGGCTTTTGTACTTAAACCTTTTCGTGAAGTTGACATCAAGACAGTTGACAGTATCGTCTGTTGATAAGATCCCTACCGTTAGGGAGCACGGTCTTTATGCTCCGACATATGACTGCTGATCTGTATCCACCTCGGGATGGTCTCCTTAAACACATAAGTACTGATTTTTCTGAAATGTCTGGATTGTCTTGATTTCGACGCGATCAGTGGTGACTTCGAGCTGGCATAAGACAGCGAATCATCTGCGAATAGAATAGATTCGGTTGGTCAGCCGTGTAGATGTTGAGAAGTCATTGCATTGCACTCACTCAAGAACCACGGAATGGTAAAGTGGAACATACGCGGATTAGGTGCTTGAACATCAGCGTTTGGATGACCAGATTACGCCCAACATTTTCTTTAACGATGAGACCCATTTTCCACCCGTTGTCCGATGGATTTGTTAACAAAAAATGTGACCTATCGAAAGACCATTGCATCCACGTCACTGATGGGCAATTTGATCTTAGGGCGTCATTTGTCCATTCTTGAGGGAGGCGGTCTCGTACCGATGATGTGGATGTTCAAGGCATGTGATTCTTGACACTTTCAAGCTGTGGTGGAAGCATTTGTGAGGAGCGAGACCATGTTAACTCATGACGCTTCAAAAATGTGCTCCAACAAGTCGTCGAAAATGAGCTTCGGGCTGTTAAACTGAACTGGCACTGAACACCCAGACTATTGCTTCTCGAAATCGATGCTACTTGTTCACTCTGAAAGTTTCTAGTGTCCAGCCGAACTTCCGGACACAGGATACAATTTCGCTCTAATTCGGTTGCAGTCGTTCGCTCCTGCTCCACTTCCGAAAACTGCTTATCCCCTGGTCATCTCCCAACTTTTCCTCAGCCACCATCGGAAATTTAAAATGAAATTTGCTTTTCAACAAACTTCCTCATCGAACAAGCCATCGTATTGCCGCGTTTTCACAAACTTCAGCTTCGAACAACCGAGCCTAGGGGATAAATCAAGCTCGTCCACATGACCAGCGGCGTCTGAGAAATGGCTCCCTTTTCGACACTCGACATCCTGACAGGTCCTCTTACAAATTTTATTGTGAACCCATTTGCATAATGTTTTCACCATCCGCTGCTGTTAGCAACTTCTCAACATTAACTTCGTCTCCCCGAGACTAAATGCAAACAACAACGCTGCGCTGTGAAAGACTTTACTCGGAAGTTTCCCAGTAAGCCCGTGATCACTTGTCGGAAGCTAGAGTGCCCAACACTGCATGAAACAAATTACCAACTAAACGGACACTCAGCACCCGGTTACCCGTGATGAATTTTGCAGAGAGAATTCATGAAACCCACCTAAGCGATAACATTCACAGGTGGGGGGACTAGCAACTATTCCACTCGAGTGCAACGTGCACAGCGACCACGACGTACGTTCATGCTGCTTGCACTCGTTTCACAAATTGACGTGTTTACGTCAGAAGCCCTCAGCCACACATCATTCAACCCGGCAAGCGCCCGGTCGTTTTAGAGGTTCCAATTTCTTAAATGACTAGTCAGTCACTCACGTTAAGTCCATTCACATCGGAAAACATCAACACCTTAATTGGGGCAGCATGACGTTGCTCCCCGCATCGCCCATGGATGCAAAGGCATCGAATATCCTTCTGCACCCTGCCCACGGTATCCCAGGACGTACACACATATCATTCAACCCAGCAAAGGGGTGAAAAGGTGAAAAGAAAGAAGCGGAAAAAATAACCCCACCCACCTTCACATCAGCGCTTTTCCGGTCCTTGTCTTGTCTCGCTCGCTGTATGCAATTTAATTTCGCAAAAACTGAGGAACTGGAATATTATGTGGCAAAGGTTATCCCCATCGCCGTGGCGGTGGCTGTGGCCTAAGTGGCATAAGGAATCATTCGCACCATACGAGGGAAAGATGTTGATTAAACCAACAACCGAATAGTATCCCTTTCCCGGATGGATTCGGATGGAATGGATGGAAATGAAGGAAAAATGATGAGAGTCCTCTGTGGTTTCGCATCCACCTGTGAAAAGGATGAATGTCTGCATATGCGTGGGTCTCGGTGGAAAAATTCGTTCGTTCTGGCAACCGAGCCCGATGTGGGATGGAGTTCCATCCGTGACTTGGACAGACTCCCTTCGCTGTCGCACACTGTCTCACTGTCTCACCGTGTGTGCTCGTGTGCCAAAAACTCCCCCACTGAATATTCATTAAAAAGATTTTAGAATTTTTTTGTTTGTGTATCTTTCATCCGTCAGATGGATGGAATACATTCCTTTAACATAGGCGAGAGTGCCACATGAAAATAAAGCACACTTCACGATCAACGGGGAAAACAAGAAAAAATTGTCAACCCTCTTCATAACGCTTCGCGTGAAGCAGGGTGTACACAGTGCTCCCCCTCGCCACTCAGGGGATTTCGATGTAATCTTTCAATTTTCAATTTTACACTCGGCAGAAGACTGTATTCGACTGAGCGTTGTCTGTGGCGGCGACCGACGCCTTCCATGCATCGTGCCGGCCTCGGTGGACAGAGCCTTTTTCAAAAGTTAATGTGATTTCACGATGGGTAGGTACACTTGGTCCACCGATGGCAGAGGCGCTTTGTTTAATAACGTCATATGCGATGGAATCTAATCTCAAGAGATGGAACTTTCATCAGATTGTTTCCGGTTAACCTCAATGGCGGCGCCGTCGGGGGAGGATGGGTCTGATGAGATGGGTAGGTCAGGACTTTCGGCAAGGGTTCGTGTACTTTCTGGTGTGTCTGGAGAATTTACGCGCCGGTGCACAGAGCGCACCAGGAAGTTCTTAATTTGAAAGCTTAAGGATTCTGACAGAATTTCGTTGCTCGAGGATGATGCCGGTTCCTTTTGGAAACCCTCTGCAGACATTGCACGACACTATGTAAAGCTTATCACGGAAATGCGAAACAGACTGGGAGCGGGTAAGTCCCAAAAGCCCAGTGGCTTCAGTTCGAAGGAATATGCTTCTGTGTATGTGGCTACTTGAAAACTGATCCCTAAGAGCTGAAACTTTGATTCAAATCTCTGTTGGGTCAATTCTGGTAGTCCTTCGGTCGACTCTCTACTCTTGATGTGTTTGCCATTAATCTCCATAAACTAACTCCAACTGGTTTCATGCACTCCACACGTTCATGCACGACCAAGGTTCTAATGAAGTTCCGAGAAAAACAGGTCTGCGGAGGACGACCATGTTCGAGTTGAGCAAGGGATGAAATGTACTCCTTCGGATATTTAAATTGAACTCCTAAACCACTGCAGGTAAATGGAAATAACCGCAGCCGATTGATTGAGACTCCAGCTGATGGCTCATTTTCTGAGAAGTTTGTTCTGAGAACACCATAGATTTCGGTGAAATACAATACCAGTCGTGTTCAACGTTCATCTTATCAAACTTGGAGTATATCCAACATAACCCTTGCAGTTTATATGAAACAAATTAACTATGAAGAGTGTAAGGCGATGGCAAGGAAGACAGGATTTAGAAGGAAGCGAACGAGCTCACCCACGCTTCATTTTGTCGGGAATAAAGTCGATGATGCTGTGCACTGCCTTCGAATTATTGGTGTTTTTCGAACCAGGATTGTGCAACAAATCACACTTATGAGATGTCAAACTTAACGTGACATCTCATAAGTGTGAGCTTGACGACATATGAGTCCAATTGGAGTTGTCATCAAGCATAATTATTCGAGCATTTATTTCGTCTTGTAGTATTTATCATTAATTGATCGCAGGGAAGTCGAAGGATTTTCAAAATATGCGAAAGTGATATGAGTCCTTGAAGATTATTCGCCTACGATTCTTCGAAGATAATTGATTGCAAGTTCTCACTCGTAAGCTGTTACACAATCTGTAAGTAAGGACATTTTCTTGGTTTCGATGGTGCATTGGGATTCGACAGTAGTGTCCATTACGTCACTTTCTCAGAAGCTTGCATTGATTGGAATTGGAAATTGGCTGTCATTCAACAAGAGGTGGCATCCGATCAAAAGGCGGAACATCGACAAGGGAAGAGAGGCATTTTTTAAAACTGATATATTCTTACATAAAGTGCTATTTACGATGTTAGGAAACTACGTCACACATGTTCATCTCGATTCTGCCTTTAAATTGTCGGACGACCACTTGGCAAACCCAGGGCGAGGTGGTTGGACCAAGTCCAAAAACTCTCTTGGTTCCGTTTGAGCACATCTCCTGATGAGTTAGAGTCGATAGCGGAGGATCGAATGGCCTGGAGATCTCTAGTGCGTGCTTTGCCCCTGCTACCCCTTTAGTGGATTATGCATGTCGGAAGATGTTGATAGCTGTTTTGGCTCCCTGAGCTAAAGTATTCATTGTTTTCTCATCTGACCCTTATTAGTAAGTAGCCCAAGATCTGTGCCAACAAACCTGTGCAAAGTGGGTGCGAAATGCGAATTGCCTCGAAATAATCACATCACTTGAAATCATTTTCAACTGATATCCAAGTTATCGCTCATTACATGGCCGAGAACTCCTAATCGACTAAGTTTGCTATTCGTCTTAGAGTGGTTTATGAATTCCGAAACATTTCCAGCAAGTGCACGGAAATAACACTAACATTTTTTGATGCAGCGACATTAAGACTTTAAAGACGAAATATTGTTTACATTTACTCATATTTCCAGTCCTAAGGCTGAACAAGAATTGACTTATGTCGGAAACTTTGGTTCGGCTAAAAATATGGGCAAATACCAAAGTGCCCATTCTTGAGTCTGGAAACTTACGCAAAACTCCAACAGCATGTGTCAATTACGTAAATAGGATGCGATGGAATTCGCTTCCACTTAATTAAGTTAAAGTGAACGAAACAGATCGATGTGGTTTTTTCGGGCACAGTGTATCATATCAGGGAAACGATCAGCCACCTAGGAACTTTTATAAAGCAATTAACACGCTTGCATTTGAATTCAGGCTAAAGTTCACCCTCGCAAAAAATTAATTTCTTCTCTTGACGAATTCCATATCATTTCATTAGTATTTTCGAAGGAAATTAAGCGTCTTTTCAGAAGTTCAAAGCACACCTTAATATCTATTAAGAATTTTTTGCTCGCAATATTTTAGAATTTCGCTCAATTTTCTATACAAAAATTATCCTCTAGGTGTAACTCCCTCTAACTCGAACTAATTTTGATATCCCGCAAGAATACGACTTTGGGGGAGTCTACTGTACGTCACGGCGGCTACACGGTGCCCCAGGTGGTAATAATATATAAATAAAATAAAGAAGACGTCACTACTAGCAAAATGTTTACGAAACAAGTCATTTATCATGTGGACCGTTCATGTGGATATGTGTCCATTTCTTGATACAGTGAGGCACTACAATTTCGAGGTAGTGGATTACGTTCGTGGTAAATAACAATCCAGTGCAGAATGAGGTACTCTTCCACATTGCTTAAGACGTGTTTGAATGGTTTGTTGGATTTATATACGATTCTTTTTTATGTCAACTACGCCAACGGGATGGAAGCGATGGGATGCTCATTCGTCTTTTATACTTACAACATTGGGACACAGTCAATGGACATTCCATCTT
The DNA here is from genome assembly GCA_907269125.1 of Eristalis pertinax. Taxonomy (NCBI): domain Eukaryota; kingdom Metazoa; phylum Arthropoda; class Insecta; order Diptera; family Syrphidae; genus Eristalis; species Eristalis pertinax. The sequence goes on along the minus strand of OU026147.1, from coordinate 55,839,676 downwards.
TATCATTTATCTCTTAACCTAGGCCCATTAAACTGCCCGTGCCACTCATTTCCCCAGAAGAAGAGTGATTAACAATCGCTACTAAAATCACTAATCGATAATTCCACGTACAAATAGTAGCAAATAGGTTTGTTGCTCAAATCTATCCACGACAGGGAGTAATTTGAAAAACATTACAAGAGATTGTGAGTTATAATATTTTGTGTCAGCATGCATCAATATAGGTTTATTAACCTCCTAGTTTTCAGTTGATGTTAGACATCAGGACGATACTTGCATGTTGACAGCTCAGCAATAACACACAAATTACACTTCTTCTAGAGATAATTGATTTTTTTTATTAATTGATGGGTCTAACAAGAAATTGAAATTTTAGGTGGTGGCCCGTGGCGTTGTGGGTCTGTGCGTCGACTTGAACGACGCACTTGGATCTACCTGTCTAGGTTCGACTCAAATGACAATAGAAACTATCCTCCTGAGCAAAAGAGAGAGCGGTCAACGATCGGGTGAATTAGAGAGGACATGCCACTGCAATCGTCTTTGGATCGCGTAAGGGTACGGTTACTGGTTTAGGTTAGGTGGCCCGTGGCGTTGTGGGTATGTGCGTCGACTCCTACGCACTTGAACCTATCTGTCTAGGTTCGACAAGAAATACTTTTCACGGCCCCACCTCTTTCGAGTCACTGACAATGTTGAAAGAATATAACTGTCTAGAAAAAGCTTCTCAAACTTGCTTACAGGCATTACAACCCATATTATATATAACAAGATATTAATCAAACAAATTCTATGACATTGTATATCCTTGCAAAATGACGTGCACCAGCAACAAATTGCATAACCCTTGACATCCTTTTGAAAACGTTTTAATATATTTCTTCTTTATTTTCTTTCAGATATGACAAATGGTGGCGTTCAAGGCCCAATTGAGGGATACAATTCTTTAACCGAACTAACCACGCCCCCACCAGTCAGCTATATCAATCCGAAATGGGTGGAACCATATTTTGATGCTGCCACACCAAAGAACGTCACAGCTCTGGTGGGAAAGTCCGCATACCTGAGCTGTCGGGTCAGAAATCTGGGAAATAAGACGGTAAGTGAAAAAAAAAATCACAATCACACTGACTTTGTAACCATTTATCATTACTCCTGATAATCTACAAATAGGGCAGTAGGATTTAACATATAAAACACGAACCATAACACATTGTCAAGAATATCGGCATCAGAAATCGACTACATGATAAAAGGACTTCGGCTATGGTCATGGTCAGTCTGATGAAACGAGCATTAACAAGAAGAATCGAAGCTAAGATCCAATATTATTCAGTCATCAGTGTTGTTCAGAACGAAGAGTCCTTTGACAGGCAAGCCCTCTGATTTTGTGTCAAGGCGTTTGAAGAAGAGAGATAAGAGAGATAAAGAGTAGGAGAACTTTAAATTTAAATACAAAACAGAAAAATTGTTTAAATTTCACGGATATTGAATTCATTTGACGGATCATTTTATGGACTTAATGTTTGAATATGATGTCGCACACGAGACCCTGCGGCGCGTGCAAATTTTCACGTACTTAGTCTTTATTTCGGCAATAACGCGTTGAACTTTGGCTAATAAGTCAAAGCGTTGCACGAAGAAGTTAGTAATCATGTCTCTTTTCCGCTCATCGTTGATTGTAACGTTTTTACTATCATCATTTTTGAAGACCAGTGATTTCAATTCCAATCAAAGCAGTGGCTTTTTTTGGAAGTGGTTGTCATTCGAGACTGACTTTAGTTGCGTTTCTCCAGAAGGTTTTTCAAAAGAAATTTGAACACTTTGCAAGCGTTGCTCCTGAGTGGGCATATTCCTGATGAACTGCCAACTAACCTCAACGCAACCGAGAACTGGCAAATTAGCTGTCACAGAAAACAATTTTGCTTGTTTAAAGTTGTATGCCCCTAAGAGACACTCTTAATAACACAAACTTGTAATTGTTTATATGAAACTAGAATATTTGACGGTAGAATAAGATTACTCATTACGACTGCCTTTCCATCGGTCCTATCTCTTGTTTACGGTATGTACGAACATCCACAGTGTTCACAAATCGCATCTGGTCTTAAGTTTATTCCATTTCCATCACAACCTGCAACATCAAAAAGAACCATCTCATCATCAAATTAGAAGCATCTGTTGGCTTTTGTGAGCATAGAGAAAGAAGTGGCTAAGATGCGTCTTGCGGTGAATGAGGATAAGACAAAGTATATGCTTTCTAACGAAATGGAAGACCTACACGGACGCGTCGTGACATCTTTGACAAGGTGTCAGTATAGACATCTATAACATTGACAAAGTAGTGAAAGACTTTGTGTATCTAGGCTCCGAAGTTAACGCAAGCAATAACACCACAGTGGAGATAAAATGAAGGATCACACTTGCCAATCGTCTTTGGGCTTGTAAAGCAATTGAGGAACAAAGTCCTCTCTCCAATAATCAAGATATCCCTATACAGCGTCTTTATAGTACCAGTCCTTCGGTATGGCTAGGCATGGACTCTGACCAAAGTGACGAGGAGATTCTTGGTCGCTTCGAGAGGAACGTCTTTTATCTTCCGTAACGTATGTGCTGATTTTGTTCGGCGGAGAAGACTGAACTGAACAGCGACGTGTTCGAATAACTCTAGCTAATTTAGTCCGAATAGACACTAATGCTCCGACCCGCAAAGTCTTCGACTGCAACTCCGAGGGATTTAGCGGTAAAGGAAGATCACGCCTCCAGTGGCGTACAAATCTGAAAAGGGACATCAATCAGCTGAACGTGAGTAGCTGGAAGAAACTAGCACAAGTTTGGGTGGTTGTAGAGGCATGTTGGCTAAGGTCCAGATCCACCTCGGACGGTAGCGCAGCCAAAGAAGATTTTGAATTGGAAGCATCATTAGTTGCAAGGCCTATAGTATTCATAGAAAGAAAAGTTCATCCTTCATTTTGTCGTCTGTGATGTTTGCTCCAGATATCCATCCAACGAGCTCTGAAATAAAAAATATTAAAATCGAAAAGGTGCAATACTTTTCATGGGCAATTCGTAGTTCAAAGGATTACGTCCTTGTCTTTCTGGCACAAAAGTATTCTTTCTACAATGAAAGTTGGAATATGCACCCTCACCACACACAATTTTCTTAAGTGTCACTCAGATCTGCAATGTCATGGGCATTTCCAGAAGCATACATTTTTGTTTTTGATCTACTCTCGGAGAAGTACCTCCCTTCTGGCTTTTTCGTATCTGCAAGGGATACGGATGATACATCATTTTTCTTCAAATGGATTTAAACCCTCTAATTGCCTCTTCCCTTGTCGATGTTCCGCTTTTAGGATGTCACAGCCTTTAGCTCAGGATGCTCTTTCACTTCGTATACGTGATTCAATTGTCTCCGATACTGGATTTTTAGGAAACAATGGAAAAGGGAATCATCTCATCTTTGGCAGTCGTTCACTGATTTTCAAAGAATGTGAAAATCCGATAATACCGTTCTGTCAAGCAATTCCTCGCCCAAGTGGCATTCCCCATCTTAATTAGTTCTCAAAAACGCAGACACCAATTTATCGAATCGAATATTTTCTCGCCTTTCCCTTAATAACGCTTCAAATACAAGGACATTCTTCAATTCAAAATGTCAATTAATATCTCATGGCAATAACTTTCAGTGCTATTTTGACACTCGCTCGCAATAAATTCCACTCGCACGCCCACCAACCACTGGTGTGTTGCGAAAGACAGCAGCGCAACGACTACGACAAATACAACAGCAAGGACGAGTCGAGCGAGAAACTTTCCCGTCAAATAAATACAATTAGTGATCAAAGAGAAAAGGCGTTGTGGACGACACAAGAGAGAAAAAAATAAACTTTATCCTCAAGGCACGGCTTGCGTGTGCGACTGAGTGTGCCCCGACTGTGAATGAATTGAGTTAACAACAAATCAAAATCACTGAATCAATTTGGGGGAGAATAACGTTTCATAAATTATTAATAAACTATTTGATTTTGATTGTTAGTTGAATTGGCAACACATGATGTCGGATGAATGTTTATTTGATTTTCATGACAATGAGCAAACTTTGGGAGGCACTGTCTTCTCGGAAGATAGGCTGTAGCTGGAAATTTATCCTGCGAATTTGCGAGGGAGCTGAAAGTGAATTTATTTTGACCTAAATCATCAAATTTGTTTACCTCCTTGTTGGGGTTTCTTCCGAATTTAGGAAAGTGTCCTTATTAGTCTAATTTAGTCCAATTTAGTACATGAGCAATATATCTACCGAGTTTAATGCAAATTCCTGCCGCCGTTTAGAAGTTAGGGTTCCACAAACATCCAAACACCCACTTATCCAGGCTTACCACTCCCATTAACTTCTCTGCACGAAGAAGAGAAGAGCTGGTGCATTCTCGTCTTTCATCGTCTAAATTTAGTGGACCATTCTGTCTGACAGCGGTATTTAGGTCATCATCGTATAACAGTCTACTGAAGTGATCTTTCTAGATAATCAGTATCGACTGCGAGTCTACTACTAGTTGCCCATTTGTTAAGTTAAGTTAGTTCCAATGGATAACTGTTGCACCCTTTGGTAAACATTTCGGACATCATTCTTACCATAACACCTCTCAATCTCCTCGATCACGAGCTTCTCATGCTCTTACTTGTTCTGCCGAAGAAGGTGGGTCTCTTCCTTTCGTTTTTTTATTGTACAACACTCGTTGTTCGTTGCAGCGTTACTGTGTAGGCTTCTAGCTTGGCAGCATGATCCTGGCTGCACTCATTATCAAATCATGGGTTTTTCTTGGATGGTGTTGCAGAACCCAGTTCCTCAGTGGACAAGCAATTAAGAGTCTGTTGAGTCTAAATTTTCGCTGCTAGGTGTTCCCGTGCCAGTGAGGCAACGTGTTGGTCGAAGTACCAAAAATATTGTCGCTGGTCAAGCGTATCGATTTCACGACGTTCTCAAGAAGTAGTCATCGATAAGATTACATCATGGCGGATTTTGTGAAAGGACCTTCGCCTGCACCCTTATAAGATGAAATTAATATCAAGAACTAAAATAATCTGATCGTATCAGGCTACGTACGTTTTCGGATTGGGCTTCATAAATATTGGAAGAAGATTAACAATTTCATCGTAAGACAATCAGTATTATATCGAGAAGTGGTCCTGTCAATTGACCACCTAAGTTATGTGATTTAACGCCTCTCTGTTTTTTCTGGGTCTACGTGAAATCATTGGTGGGAGGAAGATTGGATTGCAGCTCTGACCTTACGTTGAACAAGTCGTCGAAGTTGCCGAGCTATAGATAATTGGGTTCAACGAATCGACGTAACCGAGACACACCAATTGGTTTGCGTTTTATTTAAAAAAAAATGGGTAGTCCTTATTGAACCATTGTATAAATTCTGCGATGATACTGGTCAATTCTTCACCATAAAAACAATAAAAAAATCCAGACACTTCACATACAATATGACTATAATTTACTAGTTGTAGTGTGTTGGCAACACTACAGCACCAACAGCAGGCTAAAACTGTTACGAGGCAATGTTTTATTCGTTCTCCTCTATAGAAGCAGTATTATTTTATCACGAAAAAGTTACAAACATCGTCAATAGCCTACGTAAAATATTGCGAATTTTCTGATCCGAACGTATGTATTTCTAATGAATATCTTTATGAGAGAAGGGGCCAGTAACCAATATGCATCAGTAGACAACAACGGAAGTGGCAGTGGATTGGTCACACACTTCGAAGACGCATTGCATTTTAACTTTTATCTTTGTTGACTTGTGTCCATGTTCAATCTTATTCAGGGTTGTGATCGGACCACTGACAAGAGCATGTACTTGCGAGGAGGCACTACCAAAGGCAAATGCTGAATCTGAATTAATGCGTGGTCGACAATTCAGATGATTTTTGTTGCAGATGGTCGAAAATTAGCCGAGCAGAACCTTCTCAAAGCAGGACATGAAAATCCAATGACACTCCAGCGTTGACTATAAAGCTTCACAAGAACGCCGAGAAAGCTTTCGGGACAAGACCCTCATCGTGGTAGGCTTTTAATAAATCTCCAAACAGACTGGGGGCAAGATTGGGAGACAACATTGCCGTGTTGTTACAGACAAGGCCAGTCTTCTTATCGGAACGTCCGGATGGCTTAACAGCAAAATTGACAAGCTGAAAGTAGGCATCTGAGGCCACTACGAAACAGCACATCGTCACTTCTCGGCAATCCAAGCTAGCAACGCCTTCAGTGGCATTGAAGGATTTCCCTTTTTCCATTGAATATGGGATTTGAATTTCTGGTTCGTGAAGTCACAAAGCTTGTTTTCACTCAACGTTCTTATGTCATTATGTAGCACTTAAGGACATCTACCAAAGTCCATCCAAATCCATGCAGCCATTCATAGACCTCCACAAACATTCAAATATACTAACTTGCCAATGGTTGGCCCTTTATCTCCATCAAGCTTTCATATTCTTCGCATATTCAAAAAGAACATCATTGCAACGGTCGAAATAGGGCTTCAGCAGCTGTAGAAGATAACCATATCAATGCAAGAGAACGAGACCACTGAATGTGCCACTCGGTCTAGCTAAATACTAACACGCCAATTGTGCCCACCGCTCAATAAATGCAAATATCGGCAATTAATTACAAAATTCCAAGAAGAAAATCTCATGAAATCTTCCAACACCATGGGTGCTCCACAAAGACCACCAAGCAGGCTACATTTCCCTTCTGTATGCATGACGATGTGATATCCATTCGGTCTGGGCTACACGCATCATACCACCCATCAATTGGATGCCAAATAACTTAATTTGTTTACCATCATTTCCTAAGCAAAGATTTTCGGAAATATATTTGCAAGCCGATACATATTTTGATTGAGAAACTTATTTTGCGGACGAATTTGATAGCCAGCCCCGTCTGGCGAGTCCAGGCTCCCCCCCCCCCCCCCCCATCGTCTCTGGAGACACGAAATAACCATTTCTATTCGAGACCAGTCCTCAGATATCGTGTAGCGTAACCAAAACTGAAGTGAATTTATGCTAGACCCGAATTGGGAATTACAATTAAATATTCAGGAAGCAAGAGATTTGAATAGAAAGCGGAATCCATTGGATAAATTGTCCCGCGATGGTGGAGGAGAACGAAAAAAAATACTGTTACGAGTCGAATCTTAAATTTGCAAAACAAGTAGCCGCAATCTAAGCAGGTTTCCGGTCTGTGGGTGACATTAAATTCGATCGTAAATGGGGGGTATCAGTGGCTTTGAATTGGAATTCTAATTGCACATGGAGTACCTCTTTGACAGGACAGGTCACAAGAAAGGACACGGGCAGACTTATTTTATGATGGCATGTGCTTTGAGGCGGATGTGGTGTGGTCTGTATGTATCCGGCATCAGATCGATAATATGATGAATACTGGAGTACTCGATATCACGGATATGACCAAGCTAAGAAGAAGCATGATGTTCAGATGTATTTGGTTGAGTTTCCTGGTAATTCACTGAAAAGGCTTGGTTAGGTAAATGCGGCTAGATGCCAGTAGCATGTAGCAGTCACACTTATGCCAGTATCCCTGCATACGACGGATCCTAAAATATTCGGCCATTTAATTAAGAGTTAAGCAGCGGTTCAAGGAAGTCTTTCAGTTACGAATTGAAGTAAGAAATTCACTTTAGTATATAGCCTGTCTACCAAGATTCGTCCAAATCCATGCATTCGTTTGGGAAGTAGAGCTCTACAAGCCACAAAAAATTAAAACGTTCCAATTAATATTAGTAGGACTCATGTGCCTTGTCTACAGATGAGGGAAATTAATGGGAAAATAATAAAGGGAACTGGTTAATGGTAAACAGAATTGTGTTATTTTATTAATGCCAGAAACACAACCACACGTTGTATTTTTAATCTGCTATTTTCTTCTTCCACATCTTTTTTTTTTTGTGTCGCCACAGTCTGGGGTGGGCCTGGGCCTCAACCAACAAGCCTCTCCAAATTGCGATATCTAGCTAGCTGTCAGCAGTTTCGTAAGCCAAGTTGGTTGAGGTCCTTTTCCACTTGGGTGCGTCACTTTAAATGCGAGCCTCCTCTGCTACAGTTCGGAGTCGAAGAATCTTCGGGCCGGCGCTAGGTTGTCCATGCGCTCTGCATGTCCCACCATTGACACCTAACTAGACTCATATCAATGTACAGCCCGTACAGTAGTTTCTTCTCTCCAAATCTTCTCCTCCAAATACCGTCAACTCAAACAGAAGCAAAGATCGCACGCAGGACGTTTTTTTCGAAGAGACTAACGACTTCTTCATCTGCTCTTGAGATTGTCCATACTTCCATTGTGATGCTTTGTTTCTTGAGGACAGCATACCTCGTTTTGAACTGTGTTGTGTTTCGGACATAAATGACGCTCGTTTGTGCGAAAAATGGGCCTCACAAAATCTACTATATACATACTCGTATGAACGTCAGTTTGATAAACAAATGAGGCAGAACACCTTTACGAATTTGATAGTAAAGGGTGGTTAAATTTTAAGGGCCGATGTTGAATGTGAACCACACCTAAAGGTCAAACTTTTTTCTGCATTTCATTTAACATTTCTCAATTTCAGACTATTTGAACCATGGAAAGATACACAATCGAGCAACGCGTAAAAGTTATTCAGGCTTATTATGAAAATGGGCGTTCAAATCAAAATGCCTATCGTGCACTTCGTAATTTTTTCGGTCAATTTAATCGTCCAAATGTGCGTTCAATCGGAAAAATCGTGCAAAAATCTGAGCAAACCGGGTCTGTAGGAGATGTGAAAACACAAGTGCATGCTCGTACAGCTCTTACTGCAGAAAATATTGCTGCTGTTCGCGATAGTGTAGCCGAAGAGCCGTCCACCTCAACTCGTCGTCGTGCCCAACAATTGCACCTCTCACACTCGTCGTTGATGAACATTATGCATAAAGACTTGCATTTGCACGCTTACAAGGTGCAATTGACTCAAGAACTAAAACCTCTTGACCATTTCAAGCCTCGTCAATGGTCAGAATGGTGGCAAGAAATGGCAACGGTGGATGATCAATTTTCGAAGAAAATCATCTTCAGTGATGAGGCACATTTTCACCTCAGTGGATTCGTCAATAAGCAGAATTGCCGCATTTGGGGGAATGATAATCCAAGAGTGATTGTCGAAAAACCAATGCACCCACAAAGAGTGACTGTTTGGTGCGGTTTGTGGGCTGGCGTCATCATCGGGCCGTATTTATTCCAAAATGAGGCCGGTCTGGCAGATCGCTATCGTGAAATGATAACGAACTTTTTATGCCCCGAATTGGAAGATATGAATGTGGACGATATGTGGTTTCAACAGGACGATGCCACTTGCCACACAGCTAACGAAACAATGGCTCTTTTGCGCAACAAATTCAATGACCGTGTTATCTCACGTGGTGGCGATGTCAACTGGCCGCCAAGATCATGCGATTTGACACCGTTGGATTTTTTTCTTTGGCAACAATTCAAGAGCTAAAGGATGAGATAATTCGGCACACTAACGGCATAGAACCTCAATTATGCTTCAGCGTCATCGAAAATTTGGACCCTCGGATGGAGGTGTGCCGCCGAGGTCGTGCCGGCCATTTGGTCAATATTTTGTTCCATACAAAATTGAACCATACCAATATTATCATAATAAAAAGAAATGACAATAATTTCCTAAATAATATGTGTTTTATTCAAAATCAACATCGGCCCTTGAAATCTAACCACCCTTTAGATATGTACTTCAGTTTGATAAACCCATTATTTTTAATGCACTAACTACTCAGCAATGAAAATGCTTTTAGCTAATTCAATTTCATTTAGCTCTCCATTTTTGGCAAGCTCCATGTGTGTGGAAGGAAGACAAGTTGTTCTCGGAAACCTTGTGACAACGTTATCGCGGGAATTTTCATGTCAACAGAAATTTGAAAGCGGAAACAAATGAACTTCTTTCAAACCTTTTTCAAAATGTTCTTCTTTTCATTTTTTAAACCTCTCATCTTACATCAATTTGAAATTCAAATCATTTTTTTAATTTTTATATGCAAAATTGAATTGTGTTGTGAGCTCAAGAAACACATTTGTCTAGTGTCAAACAACACAGACCCTGAGTGAGGTCACAAAATAAAAATATGGTGGTTTTGACAAGCTGTCCAGTACCATGACTACAATCAAGTTGTCAGCTGCCGCGCTGTCACCCCTTGGTTGTCAAAACTTTACCGCAAAATTAAGATTATGACTGACGTCTTCTTTTTTGATTGTCAAATTCGAATTTGAAAACTCAAACATCATCGTTTTGACTTGAATAATTACAAGTCTCTCGTATGAGACTGAAGCATTCATGTCCCTTCACATAATCTCTTCCGTTTTAATGCACCCCGTCACCGCACTCATGATTCCCTTAAATTGCTGGAAAATCGCTTGAAGATGCAAAATTCCTCACATGATTTTGACCACCTTTTGCAATGAAAACCCCCTCCCAACTGCCTAATTGTTTGGTCCTGCAGCACCTCATTATCAAAATGCATGTCATACGACATGAGACACACAAAGGCATTCAGAAGTCAAACTAAACAGCAATCTGTGCTCTCTACCGAAAGTCAAATGACACGCCCGGCAAAGGATATATTCCCTTGATTAGCGGTAAACCATCCCAAAATAACCACACAAAATCCATTCCACTGTTTGTTCACTTTAACTACCCTTGTGTACACTCTTGTAGAACAAACTCTTGCCATCGCACCACACCATCAGGACACCACGCCACTGGTGACGGTGAATTCACTATCGCCACTACACGTCGTGGATTGACCCGAACTCCTTTGGGGCTGGCGAAACATCCTAATTGGAGCAAAAAGTTAAAACTTTAAATTTCCCCAAAAACCCACCGCCCACCGTCCTGCACGGAGCCAGCACATCCCTTGTGCAACTACTTCCACTGAATTTCAAATGAAAAGTGCTCTCCGGTAATTAGATGACACATACACAAATACACACACTCCCACATACACACAAAGATAGAATCAGGGCTATACCACACCCTCTGGGTGCTTGGAAAAGTACCTCTAAAACCATTACGTGTCATTTAAAAACGTTACACTTTCCTCTCTGCTTACAGGTCTCCTGGATTCGACATCGGGACATACACATCCTCACCGTTGGAGCGTACACATACACATCAGACCAGCGATTCCAAGCCACTTATCACAAGGAGACAGAAGACTGGACATTACAAATTAAATGGGCCCAAAAACGTGACGCCGGGATGTACGAGTGCCAAATTTCCACCCAACCTGTGCGGAGCTACTTTGTTCGCCTGAATGTTGTCGGTGAGTTGTCGTTGTTTGTTTTTGTTAGTGTTGTTGTCCTTGTCGTTGTTCTCCTTATGTAGCACTTACTTGTATTCGCACAATAGCAGCAGCAGCAGCACAGCGGACATGGTGACAGGAATTTCGGTGTAAGTCAAGGATTTTCTGACATTCCTCACCTCAACCTAACTGCCAAACTCTGGCCCCAGCCTACCGTGTACCACTCCACCTTGTCGTCATTGTCCTGCTGCCACTGTTGCTGTTGTTGTCGTTGGCTCGTTGTGTTATTGCGAGAAACATTTTCGTACGAATTGTGTTCTTGTTTCTTTTCCGTTTTCACCTCACCTCTTCTTCAATGTGTGTGTCTCCTTGCAGTGCCAACAGCCACAATACTGGGAGGACCCGACCTTCATGTAGATAAGGGCAGCACAATAAATCTAACGTGTACAGTCAAATACAGCCCAGAACCACCTGCGTACATATTCTGGTATCACCACGAAGAGGTAAGTGGGTCCTTGCCGTGCGGAAGAAGCCAGGCGTGCAGAGCCTGGCAAGAAGAAAAGGACTTAAGCGCGATGCAAATAAAAGATTTCTCCTCCCCATTGTCGCCCATTGGCGCAAGTACCCCGAAATGGGGAACGGTTTGGCTTGCAAGGCGAATGTGCGTGAGGTGTTTTTAATTTTTTAATGAGAATTCGCGAGGTAGTGTCGTGAAAAATTTGTACTATGTCACATTTTGCGTATTTATTGCGTTTGTTTTTTTTTTGCATGGAATTCGTCCCTTCTTCCGTGTGTTTTGGGCGTTTGTATGCGGTTGCGGGACGTTTGCGTTCGCGTTCGTGTTCGCGTTTGCTGGAAATGAGAAAGGATATTAAAGGATATTAAACTGGATGGGACAGCAGATACAGATAAGAATTTAATTATATATCTTTTGTTTTATTTTCGTGTTTGTATTGGAGCGGCAATGAAAAGTTGATGGGCATCCTTTCGGTGGCGCGGTTCATCCCGATGCCTGACGTTGAATGGCGAACTTCAAAAAGCGCTCGCCCTCTCTGCCGTGCGGTTCGGTCGGTGGCGAGATTGGAAAAACGAAAATGAATGTAGCGACGAGCCAATACATAGGCAATCAAGAACACAAAAATGCCAGGACAAAGGTATTAAATTCGGTCAAGAGCGCACAAAAGAAGGATATCTGGTCACTGGTAGTGCTCCTATATAGCCTTTTCGGACATTTTGCGATTCGGAGGAACGGTGGGGAGCAGGCTTATTTCCAAGGAAATGATGATTTTTATTTTTAGTTTTACGATGGCAAGGACATGCCGAGAGCGAGTTTCTAGCGAGTCACTCATAAAAAGCTGAAAGTGCTTTAGTTTAGTTCTGGCTCAGGGTGACGTCTTCTTTTCCAACGAATGAATGTATTCCATCAAAGGGTTGATTGTTAAAAAGGGCTTTCTTCGTTTTTCTTTCTTCGTCCGTTCGTTTCTTTTTGTTTAAGTGGGCTTTTGAGAAATGAGAAAATTTAAAGCCTGCCCCCCTGCACGGGTCGCATTGGCCTTCAGACGGAGTTCTGGGCTGGGATGGTGGGGGGGCTCCATTCTATTTTTTGTTACACAATTTGTTTTAAAATAAGGTCAGCGGCGGAAGGAGATCAAGTTGTGTATTCATCTGAACTTTACAACTATTACGGTCATGGATTCACTTTCAGTTGATAGCACTTTCGCAATTGAACTCACAGATTTACATTTTTCCTTGTTTTTTTTGTTTATTCAAACTAATCACGTTTGCAGCTTCACAACTAGTCCCCAAATCCCCAAAAAAAGAAACAAACAGGGTGCCACGTCAGCCAAATCAGCGTCAAAGTTGATCATGGAAGAAAGTGTTTATTATTATTATTAAATTGAAAGATCTGTAACTAGGAAGGTTGAACTTGATGTCAAAACCAAGTTAGCGGTTTTCCACTCAGTTTTTGTTCCAACTCTCGCCTTTGGTCATGCTGACGAGATGAGGTTTCTTCTTGCTGTTGTGGGAGTTACTAGCCGCAATAGTGTGAGGAATACGGCAGTGCGCGATGAACTCAATGTTGATCAGCTGTTTCTGCGAACGGAAAGGGCTGTGCTTCGATGGCTTGGTCACGAGGCACGAATATCCCCATCATCACGAAGTCAGTGGTGTGCCTTGAATGCCGTTCTATCAGGTTGGCGACCGCTTGGCATAACCAGGACAAGATGGTTGGACCAAGTCCCAAAACTAGATGCGCTTGAGCACAACTCCTGATGAGTCGTTGGCGGATGATCTAATGGCCTAGAGATCTCTCGTACTATCATGAGATTTACTGAAGATGATGATGTTGATAAGCGAGTTTATACTGTGTTTTTCGGCATGACAATTAAATAATGTATGATATTCCATATTCTAATATGAAGCACTTGTACTAAAAATTAAGGGCTTCTCATCGTCACTTTGATGTTACAATGGATTCGTGACGGAAACAGTCTAGGATTGCATATAAAGGGTGATTTTTTAGCTATTATCTTTTTGCCAACACTGGTTTAAACAGCTGACGCACGTTTCGTGTTTTGTTTCACTGTCAAACGTCTTCAGTTTGGTCTATAATTTAACCATGCAAATTATTGAATTTTATTATCAAAATGCGTGCTCTGTTAAGAAAGTGCATTTGTGTTCAATTGTGTTCAGCGACGAAGCTCATTTTTGGCTCAATGGGTACGTAAATAAGCAGAACTGTCGATTTTGGAGTGAATATCAGCCAGAAGAATTGCAAGAGCTACCAATGCATCCAGAAAAAGTCACAGTTTGGTGCGGTTTATGGGCTGGTGGCATCATTGGACCGTACTTCTTCAAAGATGAGGCGGATCGTAACGTAACTGTGAATGGTGAGCGCTACCGTGAGATGATATCCAACTTTTTTTTTGCCCAAAATGCAAGAGCTTCACTTGCATGACATGTGGTTTCAACAAGACGGTGCCACATGCCACACAGCACGCGCTACAATGGACTTATTGAGGGGCGAGTTCGGTGAACATTTTATTTCACGTTCGGGACCGGTCAATTGGCCGCCTAAAACGTGCGATTTAACGCCATTAGACTATTTTTTGTGGGGCTCATTTCTATACAGACAAGCCCGCTTCAATTGACGCATTGGAAGACAACATTGAAGCATTTATTCGTAAGATACCGGCCGAAATGTTGGGAAGAGTATGCCATTGGACTAAGCGGATGGACCATTTGAGGCGCAGTCAAGGTCAACATTTGCATGAAATAATCTTCAAACATTAAATTATATGGACCGTACTATTGATTCAAATAAAGATTTCATGCATTTTTCTGAATTTTAAGTGTTGTTTTTGAAAAACTTTCCTACAGCTTTTAAAAAATCACCCTTTAGAATACCATACCACAGACATCCGCCACATTCCTTCGAAAGTGGCTGAATTTCTTTGATGCAGTCCTTAATTTTTTACTTAATACCTCATGCAATTGCGGACTTGTTGGCAATTTTTCTTAAATCGAAGTGCATCGAAGTCAACTATTTGGCATCAGCATCATCCCTTAAGAAGTCTTAGTTTGAAGAATATCAATGTCCACATATTGTTGCAAAATCAATTCAAGAGGGTTAATCTTGGGCGGATTCAGTTGTGGATTTAATTGCAATTTATGTGCACATGAAAATGTAGATCCTTCGCGAAAAGTGCCTGTGGAGAACTTCTTGAAATGTCAAATTCCTGACCACAGTGCGGCATTAATGTTCCTGGACTTTCATCAATAATATGGCAAACTACTTAAAGATTTTTTCTACGGACCACCTTTTTGAAAACACAAAAATCTGGCCAACCAACCACAGGACTTTTTGATTATATTTGATATGAATGCATAGATATGTTTACTTACATTCTTAATGAAGTTGAAAGGCATTCTCACAATGCTGCTAATCCTTCACTGGTTTCCAAGATTAGGGTATTTCCTGAATCCAGTATTAACTTCAGACAAATATATCAGTCAGACCAATTGCCAAATGCGAAACTTTCGGTACCCCTTTGTCAGATGTTTCTGATATTTTATCGTAATAACACACAGGCTCCAATTTTTTAAAATTTGGTACCAAAATAGTCGTTCCGTGTGACATAGTGCACTTGATATAATTAGCCGTCTACGACCGGTATTCGCAACACAGTTATCTGCTTTCTTTGCAAGATGCATTGGCACAGCGATGCACGAAGAGTACATCCGTCCATACATCCCAAAATAATTTTCCAGATCCATGTCGTCCACAACCGCCTGGAGCTTGTTGGTCTAGTCTATAGACAATTTCACGCAATCACGATATCAGTTTGAGGGCTCACAAGACCCAGCTCATCCAATTGTTCAGTGAATGTCCCCAAAATCAACTGACACTACATCTGCTGATTTAACAGAAGCTTATTCTAATGGCTATGATAATAAAGGCGCAGTTGGCGCGGTCTGTGGGACGGCGGAGTTATCGCTACCAATTCCTTTAAAAAATTATGCTCGTCTGCATCTTGTGGTCAATGGTATTTGCCATAAAGGAGATTAATTAATAACGTCTTTTTCGCTCTTGTGATGCGTAAACTCGCTAGTCTACGTTGACACTTCAACAAGTATCGGCGCACTGGAACTCAACATCATTCGTGTTATTGACGACGATATACGGCAGCAAATGATTGTGAAAAGTTATCGAAAACTTTGTCTCTCAGACGATTTTCACGTGCACAGAGTTGTATTTAACAATGAATTACAGAATTTATTCAGTAAATCGAACTCACATAAATGGCTGTTTAATGGAATTGCATGTATTGTGCACAAATAGAAGTACTGGCTTATAAAACACCCTTTGTGAGTAAACAATTTGAATTTTTAATGTGAGCTCCCTGTCTTTAGTTTTCGATTAACTCCCACTTCTTGTCGCATAAATGTCAGAGATTATAAGTCTTACGAGCACTTTGAAACACCCTCTATCTCCAAATTATGCAAAACAACCGATGCCCTGCCTGAACTAAGAATAGTCCAATTCCAGCACGCAAATAGTCCTCTTATCAGGAAAAAAAACTAAAATGATGATGACTCAACTCGCGAAATGAAATGAAGGAAGTTCAAATTATAGCCTCATTTCGAATTCAAACAATGCAAAAAAAAAACTAAATTGCTTAAGCAATCTAATTAAAGCCAATCAAACAGCTCTCGTCTTACTCATCAATCCAACCGTAAGTGTACCTTAAGGCAGCCCCATTAAGCTTCTTAATTACTTTTCCACTTTCATGATTATCCTCAGAAAAAAAAAACACAAAACACTCAAAAATACTTTCACCTTAAGTCACCTCTCCCCGCCAGTCGCCAATCAAAGCAGTTAAATTCACGGAATTCCCACCCAGGACGGCGGCCTCGTCTTCTCGATAGTCAGGGCGAACGACGCGACGCGTCGTACGTACGTCGCTACTGTAAAACTTTCTGCCCACTTATGAGTGAAAACTTTTAAAAATTAACC
This sequence comes from Eristalis pertinax, assembly GCA_907269125.1. NCBI lineage: Eukaryota > Metazoa > Arthropoda > Insecta > Diptera > Syrphidae > Eristalis > Eristalis pertinax. The sequence goes on along the minus strand of OU026147.1, from coordinate 55,822,788 downwards.
TACCCCAGTCCGAATTGCCTCTTAAATAATCGAATACACGGTACACAAGCGGAGATACTTGCTCTCTGGCGGTTCATTCGAAAGTTTTAAATTATTTCAGCGTAATGAATGGCGCACGGACGGGGGGCGTGGTGGAGCGAAACAACATTATTTAATCTTCTGCCCAAAATCACCATATGCACGATGAGAAGTGATGTCCATGCTTCGTAATTGACATTAATTACCCAAATTACAAGGGAAAAAAATGTGTACGTAGCTTCATCGTTCGCCGGTCCTCGCTGGTGGAGGGGGGTTATCCTGCAGCAAGGATGAAACTTTGATGCCCCAAAATATACGCCGTCGTTCACCTGCTCATTCATAATTGAGTCACTGGCTAGGGGATGAGGGTGTGTCGCTGGGCAATGAGAGTGTGTGTGTACGAGGGCAATTATACAAATTGGAAGAAGTTATTATTTGTCTCCGACATGAAACTCGACTATGATTGTGTGCAGGATGTTTTATGTAATTAAACATGGCGATCGTATAACTTTGGACTGGATGCGTGGGCGGATGGAGCAGTTTTTGTGATGAATCATAGTGAGCTGCGATGAATTTAGGTCCTTCCTGGTGGTTGGTCAAACGGATGTTTGTCGAGATGATTTGGAGGTTTCGGCCTCAGTAGGTTTTGGATTTTTGTACACACGCGGGTTCCGTGAGCGCGCATTTTACTGTGCACGATGCACATTCGTATTCGGGAATGAATGAGTTTACTCCCTCTGTTCTCGACTGTGTAAAAAATCACCCATGTGGAAGGCAATGGAAACGATTAGATATAACGACGTTTCCTGGGGTATATACCAAGAGACAATCAGTAGGGTTATTAAGCCTGGAATACTATTTGGAGTACACTCGTACCCCAGCAGTTTTAAAAATGCTCGCCTATAGAAAAATAAAATTTAAATAAGACAACGATTTGAAGCTTCATTCAGGCCATCGTGTATGGAATAGTACAACATTCGAATGGTCACCTCGTCTTCAGTGACAGTGCATCAAGGATTGGGTCCAATTGTGGTCCAATATGCAGCATTATTCTGGAATAGCATCTCGAATGTTGGTCTCGTCGAAATGGTTGGCATGTTAGTCTAGATTAAGGACTTGACGTAGAGCTAGAGAAAATAATCGAGTGATATCAAGTCGTATGATCGCGATGACCAATTGATGAATGCTCACTGTGAGATGATCCAATCGCCAAATTTCTTCTTCACAACTTCACAATGAGCGTAGCCTTGCTTGTATGACACCTAGCGCAGTCTTATTGGAACCACAGCTCGGACATATCGATGTTGTCGAGTTCTGGCCACGTAAAGTTGGTTAACATCACTATACACCCGAAACCATGGACGGTAACGGTGACTTTTGCCTCACTTCGAAAAAATGTTGCCCAACGAAGCCGCCATGTAATTAACAGCCCCAAACATCAACACCGATATGTCCCTTGTAGATTGTGTTGGCTTCAATAGCGCCAGTTTAGCTTGCTGACATAGCCACTGAGCCGAAAACGGTCCTCGTCCGAGAAAAAGACTTTTTGATCAAAATCCAGATCACCGGACAACATGTCCAGGAGCCCTGTTGAGCAAGCCCCCGACGTTGTCCATGGTCGTGCGGTTTCAATTCTTGAGTCAGCACAGTCTTATACGGATACCAGCTCATATCCAACCACAAAATAAGCCGGGTTGACTATTGGGCGATGCCCAATTCAGCTGATCACAGCCGTGTCATTTATGGGTTTAGTACTGGCAGCTACGGCGGTTAGGTTTTCTTCATTTCGGACCAACCTCTGTCTGGTTGGTGGCTTAAGGTCCAAAAGAGTGTACTTGTCTACGATGTAATGAATTGCTTGCGCACGGAAGCCTACCAACCTCACGGCGAAATTCACGTTACGCATTTACAACTTTGCCGGTATTTCGATACTATATTCTAATAATTTCCGCATGTTCGGTAAGCGTGAAATGGCAAGCATTACTAAATATCTTGACGGCTGGACGCCGTTGGTGACATTGACAGTTGCTGACACATAACAATGGCGAGAACTATCATTTATAACTGGTCACCTTTGATAAGCTAGCACAAAGCTTCACTAAGGATTAGTGCAACCAAAATAAATTCGGGAATACGCAACAATGTGATACAAAATGTCATCACAGGGATGATTATTGTCAGGCATAAATTAGGCTAGGTTACGTTAGATGAGTGGGTAGACGGGGATAAGTCACCAGTAGGGAATGGCGGGAATGTCGCCTCCTTGCTCCTACTTTGTTTCACTTAATGTTGGCCTTAATATGTTGCTTATCCACACTGGCTCATCCACTGGAGGTCTTGGAACAAATGTTCTCTCAGTTGACTCTATGTCTCAACTTGCAGAGGCTGGGACAGTGACAGAGGTATTGAGGAGGGTCCTCTTTTCACTTCACGTCGCGCCGGTCTCTTCATATATGGCTAGTTCCATTTTAATTTCATGGTACTTCAAATGATTATGGCCAGTTAGTGCTCCAACTACCACGTTAGCAACTTTTTGTTGCATTGAATTTGCATTTTTCACTCTTCACCTTTCCCGGTAGTCTGCGAACAGCCTGAACTCGATATCTATTGTCGAACTTGCTTAAATGGCCGATTGACTGTCAATTAGAATGGATTTTCCACATTGATATCATTCTTGCCGCTTCCTTGACTGTCAAAACGTCGGCTCGAAAAGCACCAAAATGCCATAATCAGTGATTCTGAAGGAGCAGTGCATGATGTCCGCGTCTTTCACCATCTTCCATCCATCTGTATTCACGATACACGACCCAGTCATGCAAGTCTCGGTGGATTCCGATTAATATCTTTAGGTTGGTGGTTTTCGGGGAGATCACCCTTTAAAAAAGAAATTCATTACAATTAAATGCAAAATGTTACGTATACACCACCACAATTCCATTAAAAAATGACACACATACGCCACCGAAAATGGCCAACCTCTTCTAGACTTAAACGTTGAGAGTGGACGCATATTATCTTCCAGAACTTAAAAGCTTTCGATTTGCCATACGATTTCGACCTTTTTGCAACATTTTGAACGCAGCCAGACCTGAATGCCAGGAATGCTTCCACTATAACAAAACAAACTTCGACAACATCTTTCTTTCGCCAACTTCTGCCTATGTGCATAACCCAAAAGATTAACTAACCCCGAATAAATTGCGAACCATATGGCAAGTCTGGCCATGACAACGGAAACACAACCATCCGTTTGAGTTGCTGCCAGTGGATGAACCCACCATATCACAGATTATTACGCGTCCATTAATATGTTTCTCCATTTTGGCAATAATTCGAAAATCTTTCCCGATCTGAGAACATCGTTTTTACATGTCATTAATTTCCGGCCAACCCACATCGGATCCAATCAAACTCAGGACTCATCAAAATTTCCCTACAACAAACGAGCATTTCCCTCGAATTTTCCCCGCCATCGAAATACTCAAAAAAAAAGAGAGAAGAAAAAACTCATAAAATCTAAACATCACTACACTACCTCGTCATTTCTGCCATGACTTGATTTAATGACTTTGATCTTAAATTTATATTGGGCACTAAAATAATTCCCATCATTTCCAGCAGTCTTACGCCTGTTTCCGTCCTGCGCCTTCCGTTCCCTCCCCCTCGCTGTACAGCACTTTAAAGCCCTCCCGTGCGGCTGCAGCCGAACAGCGTAACTTTTCAGTGTAAAACAATAAAACAAAGTTACGAAAGCAGACCCGACAAGAGGAACGGGCAATGAGCACCGCGCAACGAGGAAACGACCAAAAATAAAAAAAAGCGTTCAAAACAAAACGAAAGACAGCAAACGCATTCGGCGTTATTTTGATTCCAGATTCCCCTCAGTGAAATGTCCTTTTAATTTTATTACTGCACCCATTAAAACATCGATAACGAGATTACTTTCAAAACCGCTTTTAACGACGAACCTCGCTCCCGTGCTGCCGACAGCAGCGCAATCCTAAAATTCTATCCAACCGTCCGCGGCTTCGAGTGAAAATTATTTCTGTTTTTACAATTTACAACTTTGCAGGACACCTCACGCACACGAGCAAGCAAACCATTCAGCCTCCCTCCCATCGGACGACAGTTAAGCGTCCTCGCCGCATATCCTTTTTTTTTCATTTCCTCTCGGATCATTTGTGAATTAGACAGCAAAAAAATAAAAATATACTCATATTGTGTACACATTTTCCAGGTCATTAATTATGATTCATCGAGAGGTGGCGTTTCGGTAATTACCGAAAAGGGCGACGTCACAACATCCTTTCTGCTCATACAAAATGCAGATCTGCCCGACTCGGGGAAGTACTCTTGTGCGCCATCGAATGCAGATGTCGCCAGTGTTCGGGTGCATGTACTTAATGGTAAGTGTATGAACATGTGTGTGATTGGGTGTGTAAAGCCTTTGCTAATGATATAATGAGCCCTTATCCATCCTCCCTCACCGTTATCCTTTACCTTGTGAAACATTGAATCCAGTTCCGCTTGATAAAAACATAATTGCCAAAAGTATTTCGCCAGCGAGAATTTGGTCGCGGTAGGTGGAGGACTAGATAATTGAGCGAACGTACATAGCTCACAAGAGCGCTTGATCTGTGTGCATTTTGCTGGTTCAACGGGTACCTACACAGAAAAAAAGGAGATAGGTTATCATACACATGCACACGTGTGCCAGCATAACATAAATTGGTCATAAAATGCACGTACTATATGTGAACAGTGCGGCCTATCGTCGCACTCACGGAATTAGGTTAATGTGACTGCCATATCGAATGCGCATGCATCCGAAGGGCATGGGCATGGGTTAAGTGTTGTAATCACTGGGATAGTTATTTTATACAAGTTCGGAATATATGGCGCGATGTACGTGACTGCCTACTAGCCCTTAAAATACTGAAGTGGTCCTTGAAATAGTACCTGCCAAATGAAGTCATCTCTCGACTACAGCTGATGTTTTAGCAGAAATTATATTGATTTCCTTGCAAAGTGAATTTGATATCGAAATCATTGAAATTTATAAAAGATGCGAAACTCCAATATTTTTTATCTTATAACCTCGGTCAGTCCATTTTTTACACTGTACTGATGTACTGCTTAAGCTGGCATCACAATTTAATTTAGTATATAAATAGGGATGATGAAAGTTTGTAATTCATTTATTAAACGGACAAATTTAACAGCCAGAAAGAAGAAGAAAGAGACCTGTTTGTTTCTAAATCTTAAAAAAAAAAATATGTTAATATATTTCCGCCTTTAAATTTCTACAAATCGCCCCGTAACGTCCAGCATACCTTGTTTTCCTTAAACCATCATACAGACTCATTTCCAGTGACACAGGTGACTTAACGCACGATTTTGTAACCTTCTTTCTGTTGCCAAGAATCTTAGAGTTGCCGAAAATAGTTCAAGCGGTGTAATAGCGTATTTTAAAAGAGTGTCTTTTCGTTTGATATGAGGGCTTATTTTCAGAAGAGCTTTCATTTAATTCAAGTTAGTTGAGGCCTTCTCAACTCGAGTGCGCCACCTTAGACGCGGGCGTCCATTCCGTTGTCCCACAGATTTTGATTTTGAGTTGAAAAATCTTCGGGCTGAAGCTAGATTGTTCATACGCTCTACATGGCCCAGCCACTACAGGCGTTGTATCCGTAGACGTCTATTTAGGCTCATGGCGCTGTACAACCCGTACAATTCATGGTTGAGTCCAAATAACGTCAACGCAAACAGGACCAAAGATCGCACGCAGAACTTTTCTCTCGAAGACACCAAGGACTTCTTAATCCGCATTTGAGATTCACCTCTACGTACAGCGGGACTGGGATGATCAGTGTCTTATATAAAGTCAGTTGTTCCACGTCTGATCTCGGTACTAATGTTGTTCGTACTGTTTACTGCGGAGCCGAAGTAAACGAAGTCCTTAAGTACCTCGAAGTTATAGCTGCCCATTGTGACGCTCTGTCAATATTGTATGTCCTTTCTGGTGGACAGCAAATACTGCGTTTTGTCCTCATTCAAGTCTTCAAGCTAATAGTATCCACAAATCGTTGAGTTGGTACGCCGCTAATAAAAAAGCTACTTTTGGAATTGAGGGCTTAAAAAGCGGTTTAACAAAGAGTACGTCTGAATTTTGCCACCAGAACATTACCAATGAACTGTACATTTAAGATATCCTCTCATTGTAATTTAATGTGCTTATTGGTGTACATGGCGCCGTGTTGAACACGCACGCACAACAGACCTATCGTGGTGGCAGTGCCTGTGAGTGTTCTATTCACACCCCATTTTCATCAAGTTAACAACTGCTCACGTACAATGATGTTGTACAAGAGTCCCCGACGAGATTATTCAAAACTGATTGCATAACATTAGCAACGTACGTTGAAGTCGTATCCAAACATTTTTCATTAGTCGCCAAAAATGCTTGCACAGCTTGTGACTGTTATTGATTCTGTTAAACTGTTTGAATCCTGATATTTTTCTATCGTCTTAAAAAATTGACTCTAGAATGTGCAACAATAAAAAATCATGTCTTTTCTTGGCATCTCATCAGTTGCTTACTTTAGTCATTTCAATATGAGCAGATTAATGCAACACACTGTTCACTGTGGACCTACATGTTTACTCCAAGACAGGCATGGTTTAAGACTACAAGAATCTATCAATCTATAACACAAGACAGTCCGACTGGGGTCCGAAATCAGTATCATCTGATCTTTGATCCGTTTGTGTAAATTCGCACAGGATCGTCCAGCGTCTTATTGTCAAATTTCAAATGTAATTTATAAGAAATGCTCGAAGATGGCTTGTCCGAGACGGATCAACTATTCTCAATGAATTTGATTTCCTTCCCGTTCGCCTGCTACACCAAGCCATCTTCCATCATTTTTTCCTGATTGTATTGGATGTCTGACAATCAGAACCTAGACCATCCTGTGCGAACGTACACCGACCGATCCAAGGTGGATGAAGGAGTGCCGTGTCCAAAGACCTCAACATTACACTTTTCTTCCAAATCCCACGAAAATGGTGCGCCTATTAGACATAAACCATAATGGCGATAAATGAGGCACTGCCCTGGATCACGAACAATGTGATATCTAAAATGGAGATTATACTGCCTGTTCGGACAACTAGGCCGCCATCAAGTCCCCACCAATATTATGGCAGGCGCGACAGTCCAAGATGGACTCTAGCTTCTCCAGCAACCACTCGTGTTGTGCATGAAACTCTTCTGTCACAAGTTGAGGAAACGCAGAGTTAAATGGCGACTCTAAACTAGGGCTCTTGATACTGTGACTTGGATACCCAATAGCATTCCCGGGTACCCACGAACTTGGTCATTATCCGTAACGCTTGGTAAACTGCAACATTGGGTGTTACCCCGGTAAAATCAAGAGTTCTTCTCCAAACCGCGATGTCTGAGAAACTTTTCTGAACAATTACACTCTCTGAGGGTTGCCCGTGGCTAGAAAAGGAGGGCCGTGAATGAACATTGTTCAATGTGTCGGAAACGAATCCTAGACATTCAGCATAGGACTTGACCCATATACCCACTACGCTACCCCAAAATGAGGCCAACAAATCGAGAAAAAAAATTTGCGGCCAACAATTAGAGGACAAAAATTTGGTACCAAGAATTTTGTATCAATAATTTAAACCCACAAATTTCGAGCCAACATTATGAGCCTAAAACTTAAGGATCATTCATTTGCAATCATTACTTTGTTTGTCGACAATTTGAGTGTCATTTCATTGACGATTAAATTCTCCCAGATTGAAGTACAAATCTCAGATATGTCAGCTCTTCAAAAACGTGTGTTCGCCTAAAAGCTGTAACTTCCTTCCCATCAGACCTGGGCAGTCACAGGGCAGGTGGCGAGAAAATAATATTTGGTTTTCTCACGTCACGTGCATGTACAGAATGATGTGCTTAATGATCCTCTGCAAAAGGGCCCTCGAAAAATGGGTGCATATACACCAAAGAGGCTCGCTGCTGCATCGCATAAATTATTTCCTGAATAAATTTGTATCAGTTTCACTTCTTGCCACTTATTGAAGAGCCCTGCCTGTTCCAGCTGGGAAATGCACTGCACTTTAAAGCAGAGACAGTGGATAATCTAATAGTCCACAAGCCACGTCTCTGACTAATCCACTTTAGTCGCCCAGAGACGCATGGCCCCAACCAACAGATCCACCCACAACAACCCCACTGTTTCATAAACACAACACTGCATTCGCACGCCCCTAGGATAGCACGCATGTATCCTCGTGCCGGCAACGTACTTAATTATTTTTGGCTAGCGGCTACCTCCCCTCGACGTATAATTTTCATTTTCATACGACGCACTGTCATACAGTTCGTTCTCATCTTCGGCGCGCAGTAGCGGCGCGGCGTAGCGGCGACTAGGCGTACAATTAATTCAATTGCGGTGAAACCCATTTAGCCAGCCAAAGGCCTTTTCTAATGTATCCACTACCCACCTCCGCTCTGGTGCGGCGGGGTTCGCCTCTGCAATTAGTACCTCCTCATTTGGGAACGTTTTAATTTCAACGTCGCTGTCGTTGTCGCCGTGCCGTAACCTGTTATTTCTCATCCGGCGCGAGGCGGTGAATGAACATAATTTTAGGCTTTTCGCACCGCCCACCGCCCACTGCCTACATGCCCGCGATGACAGCGTATGGAACCCGGTTCCAATCTCAATAACTTACCCAGAGATAATTCACTTTGCCACAGGACTGTATCATCACTTCGCAGCCCGTACATACATCAGAAAATATTCCGGTATCCACCACCTCCCGGATCGAGATGACTGAACGCCATCCGCCGGCGGCGGCATGGTATGATGGCGAAAACCAGGTGAAGGGCGAAAAACGAAAAACGCTGTAATAGAGGTATTTGCTCCGACATTGCGCTGATACCTTCTGCCTAATACTACCCTAATCCCGTACTTATCTAAGTACATACAGCAGGCGTACACACACACATGACATTCGCTCAGGCTCCGGTCTGGCAGGTCCGGAATGGCTCCTCCTGACTTGACACTTTATTAAGAGATTCCAGTGCGCCTCGGCACAGAGGCTTAAAAGCAAACAGACGGACGACGGAGTTGGGCGTGGGCGACAGTTTAGTGCCTGTTATCCTTGATGGAAGCATGCATGTACACATACCTGATGGCGATTCTGTGAAATGGTCCTTCGAAGAAGTTCTGGCAAATGTCCTCTTTATGAGCGGAGGTGTGGAAAATACTGGAAATTAGTTGCATCTGTAGGCAAGTGATGCGTCATACGAGCACGAAGGAAGTATGCGGATCCTTGGAAAAGATGCAATTTCCTGTGTGACGATAGCAACGGCAATGAAGAACTTGGACCAGTGCTCACAATGGAGGTGAATAATTGGATTTTCATACAACCTGCCTGTGCCCCAGTGATAACCACGCATTTGTGTGCGTATACGTATGCGAGGTAAATATACAGCTCTCGTCTGGATGTTATATGTTTTCTCTTTCATCATGTCCTTATCAAAGGATATGGCCCTTTTAGGCGAAGACTGGGGAGTGATCGCATATAAATTTGAGCAAATGGCTCTTTAACCAGTGATGTACCAAATAATTGACTGGATTACGCACCTTCGGGATGGGGGCTCTTATCGTTATTTCGAGAAGATGTTTTGATTGGCTTCTGAGCTGAATGGATTCTCCTATCAATGCCTGACAGAATGGCCATGGATTGTATTTGGCAAGAAAAGCAGTAGCCACAGAATTGGACATACTCTCTTGCCAGGGATTTGATTGAAAGCATCAGATTTGAGAGTCCCTAAGTGAGTGGGTGCTTGTCATGCTTGTGGCATGCATGCTTGCCTTCTTGCAGTTTAAATATGGAAATTGACTTTACTTGATGTCTCCTACAAAGTGTTTACTTTTGTGCACATTCTGAAGTGGAAACTGATAAATTCTCTGTGATTCACTGTGAAATGATGAACATTCAAAGCAGAGAAGTAGACTTTAGATGTACGAAACAACTGTGGTCAAGATGATCCGCCAATTTGGGCAAGAAATAGGCATTCCTATTCTAGTATGTTCCTTTATTTAAACCTCAAAATGTACATACATAAAACACAGCACATATTTGCTTGCATATTATGATGGGTTGCTCCATGTAGTCAGGCACGCGACTCTGTCTCGAGCCAGAGCCCTACTCACTTCCGACCAGGTTTTGCCGACCTGTTGTTGCTCTTTCTCCACAGTCCGCCTCCAAGTCAAGGGTGGACGATCCCGACAACGCACTCCATGTGGGGGCCATCCTTGCAATATCCGTTCCCGGTTTACCGAGGATATGGCCTATCGAGCTCCACTTTCGACGTTGGATCTCTGCTGGGATTGGTTTCTGTGAAGCAGCAGCTCTTCGTTGGAGATCCCTTCCGGCCGAAGAAGGAGTCGTCTCAATTTGCGAACAATGATGGTGGTTGTCTTCCAACTCCAGCATCCGGACGGATTTCTCGGCTTAAGGTGAGGTGGAGTGCTGGTTGGACCTCCAGACGTTGCCAAGTGAGTAGTAAGCCTCCATCTTTGCACAAAGTGCTGCTTTATTGAAAGCCTCCTAAGTTAGCTAAATCCAATTTGAGCATAATTCAAAGTTGGCAGGCCAAAGCACGAGTGCTTCTAGTAGTAAGAATTTCCGAAATGGATTCAAGAACAAGCTGACTGAAAATTCTGAAAGGGACTTCTGGATCATTGCTGTTAGTAAGTAAGGGCATAGGTCCGACGAACAGATCAAACAAAAAAAAATCGATGCAACACAACCCGATTTATTGTATTGTAAGAAAACTATTAAAGTTCTTAAAATGGTTACGTATACGCCTCCGTATCCCCATTTAAATGGTTTATATGTGACGAATAAATGTAGGAAGCTTGCTAAGTTGCTTCTTGATGAATTCTCTGGTCATTGGACATTTACTTGAGGATAACCTAACTTGTCTAATAATAAGAATGAGTCTCCTTTGTTGGTTTGTGTTTTCATATTTTGAATTAATTTTCTTACATAGACAAACAGTGTTCAAATCTAGGTTAAATATCTAACAAATGTTCTTACAACTAACCTACCTACCATCTAATGTGGGTACTCTAATCTACTGCAACGCGCCAGGGGGCGTATATGAGATGTACACTCATTCATGGTACATAACATTGTAGTAGTAAGCTCCATAGATTAGACTGTTGGGCGAAGCCATAGCTCGTACAATATGCCTTCTGATCACTTAACCTTACTACACTTTTCACACAGCTAACGGCCGCCAGTTAGGCACCAAGTGGGTATATGGGCTTGTACAAAGAACACTGTGACAGACAGCTTCTGCAGAAGACCTTTGCGGTGACGCTTGTTGCATGTCCTCCTAGCAGGCGGGTGACATGGAATGGAAATGATTTTTTACCTACTTATGGACAGCGACTTCTTGAAAGGCTTGAGATCTATGGCAGATCAGTATGTAGTGTATGTTTTTATTTCTTATCAGGCCTGCGATGAATGGAGGGTCTGAGCCTGAGCCTGTGCTCTAGCTGCCTCCCATCGTTGACGGTCCTGCGCACGCTGTTTCCAGTCATCAAGAGAAAGAATGTTGAAGACGAATGGTTGAATTCGAAAACGCTCTTAAAATTAATATTTCCGCCCATTCAATCCTCAGATTTTTGCCATCCGGACTACATTCACATCTTGGCACAGCTCGTGGAATTCGCGGTTATGTCATCTCCTTCCACCTTTCTCCCAGACGGGACCATATATGCATGTAAAATATATATGTGTACTTAATAAGTTGTGCTTCGCCATGGCCATGGCATCTTGAAACACATCACAGGACTCAAGAAGACAAAGGTTCGAATCCCGACACGAACAACTGTCATAACTCACCGCACCACCTCTGTCGAGTCATTGACAATGCCCAGAATGTAAGCCAGTCTAGAAAAAGCTTCTCAAACTTCGTCCCCCGCAGTCGCATTATCGGAGATCAGTGTAATGTACAGCACACAAGTGAATTCTGCAGAAGCTAGGCAAAGACTGTAGCCACCTCGAATGCAGCGCAACCCATGTTATTTTTGTTAATTTTTAATTCCTTTGAAAATGCTGAGACATTCTAAAGCCCTCTCAGTGTGTACAGATATACAGAATCCCCGAAAAGGATGGAATCTCTTACTCGAACTTCCTGCTAGGGCTTCGAAATGTTTGTCAAGAAAGTATCGTGGTCTCGTGTGATCGATGTTCCCGGTATAGTCGGTCTAGTTGAGGTCAGAAAATACTGGACCACTGGGATGAGGACTAAAGCCGTACATTGATATTTGCTGCCACATAGCGACCGAATAGATCAAAGCATAAAGTGCGTCGTAATAGCTCTAATAAATATACGAGTACATATATAAATAAATCCTATTTAAACAACGACAACGATGATTGAATTCGGAAAAAGCAGCAAACCGCATTCCTCGGTAGTGTACCCCTAAATCATCAAGTGCCTCGGACCCCGGGTGCTGATTCAATTCTCGTTCAAAATCACCAACACGAAAATGTCTGACGTTTTATTGTATTTTCTGGTTACGAGGAGTTTTTTTCAAATCTGTGTATGCATGGCAAACAACACTAAACTTCCCCGAACACGAGCCCCATCCGAAATGTCAAACTTTACGATGCTGATGCCAGAGTTGGCGTACCAACACCACTATTTTCATACATCAACAGTTAAGTAGCAACCCTCGTACGGTGTGAAACTAAAAACCAACAGCGAACAGATGACATTTGTTGCGACTATTTTTAGAGGTTCGCAATGCAGTGCGTGGCCTTTTTGAACAAAATGTCACGCAAAACGATAACAGTCAAGAATTCTTGTTTGATTATTATGAACTCAGCTGTGAAGGCAGTCCACGATGGGTGTTCAGGGTCAGGAAGTGTACATATGCTCATGTAGTAGGTGCTAAGAAGATATCGAAGTTTTTGCGTAGTGGAGTGGAACTGTGGTGGACGCGGTTGATTGCTAAGCTGTAATTAAAAACCGAAAGAAAGCAGAACAGAACTGCTCGCTTATTATAAAGTTCATCTCGGAAGCAATTAAAGTTTAGCAATTACATGACCAATCACTCGCCATCCCCCGCCGACCACATATAACACACCCTAAATAATTAAAGTTCCATCCCATTGATCATCCCGAATATGGCCATAAAAGTCCTTGTATCTCACTCGCCCTCTCCACCCATCTGAGGAAGGACAAGAAAAAAAAAGTACAACAAAATTCACATAATCGTACATCATCCTTTTCATCCCATTTATGTCCAAGACAGTTGCTCAACTGAACGCTGCCCCATTAATCTCCCGAGTTCGTCCAAAAACCAGCCACACGAGAAAAAAAAACGGGCAGCAAATTCTCAAGCTCATGCCCACGATTGAATGCGGACGGACGGTGGGCAGGGTTGCGTTCGCTGACCACTGCTGCGATAGAAACCATCAAAAACCATCAGCGACCATCAGCGGCCATCAGAAAGCATCACAAAACAGAAATTAAATCACCAGTGAAGGTGAAACTTAAGCCGTGAGTAATGACTGTCATAAATAAGTTTCGGTGGTCGTGGGAGATTGAAGCTTAATCTCAAGCCACTACTCATGTAGCCAGCAGCCATTATTATCAATACTCCTTGTGTCTGCGCTCCCATAGCCCAGGTGCCTCGGAGCCCGGCAGCCCCCTGATTTCCGATTTCCAATTTATTACAATATCAATCACAATTTATAAATCGACGGATAAATAATTTGGCCGGGACCGAGGGCGACGACGGCATTAATCGATTTCCGCAGTTTTTTCTCTCGATCGCAAGATGACGACGAACGAATTCCCACTCACAGCGCCAACCGAGAAGGATGGCGCAGGGAGTGTGGGAAATAACAAATTATCCCGCCCACCGTAGTGTCAAATGCAATTTGTCTGAGGTGCAAGGATGTGGAATTATTTTGTAATGAGGGTGGCATAAGCGGAATCCCACTGCAGACGACTACAAAGCGTCCAAAACGACATCGAAGACGACGACGACAACGACGATGTCGACTAAGAAGATGAAAACGATGACGACAATTCGCCGGGATACAATTTGGCTGTGGCAAAACTTGTGCCATTATTATGTTGTCAACTGCAGATGCATGCGGCAGGCGTTCGAGGCAAAACGGATATTTAATGGGTTCTGAAGAGGCAACAAAGTCGGACTGAGGTTGAGACTTGGAGGGCGGGCAGGCAAAAAAAGAAATACAAGCCAAATGGAGGATACAATTTTTCCAATACACTCGGCGCTCGGGGCCGTTCGCAAAAGCTTGAGTGAATTTGACACTTGAGGAATTTATGACGGTTCAACTGGGACTGCGAAGCTTTCAGTTAGGAACGAAAAAAAAACCGAACGAAGACATCGAAAAAATCATCCTTGTTGTTGGGGGGGACGCGAAGCAATTACCAATGAAAGAGTCATTATTGTAATGCTCGATACACCAGTTCGTTGCATTTTCTTCCCCTTTTTTTTTTTGGGTTCTTGAAGACGTTCACAACGACTGATTGATGGCAGTGTTTGTCTCGTTTAGTCTTGCAGAAGACAGAGAAACTTTTCTTCGCTTTGGGATGAAGAATAGGTGTCACAGGGTATCGAAGTGGGTTATTCCCCATCTGTTGAATGAATCACAGCTCGCAGTGAAGCTATGACGCTGACCTGCACACCGTAAGCTTTGACAGATCTTCACACTGGCCAGCTAATGCTGATAGGACAGATCGGGGAGCATGGAATGGACAAGATTGGTTGGAAGTGGTGGTTCGGTCATACCCTAAGAAGGACTGTGTTCCTATTTAATGCGCAGTTCTGGTTCCTTATTTAGAAGGTGTATTTTGGGATATCTCTTAATCCAACCTGAGGTACGACTACAACGACAACGACTGTACCCTTTCGCGATCCAAAAACGATTACCAAGGCATAACCTCTTTGATTCACCCGATCGTTGGCCAGTCTTCCTTTTGCTCAAGAAGGTAGCTTCTGTTGCTATTTGAGTCGAATGAGGAAAGGGATAATTTGTATTTCTCGTGCAATATAGGTCAACAAACATTAGTTCCTTAGCAGAGACCTCATCAAATGAGTTGAAGACGGATCTACCAAGCGCTCGTTGTCTGGCTCTAGCAAGAGCTGGGCGTCGCAAAAGAAATGAGCCCTCTAGCTCCCTCCCTCTCAGCTGTGTTGTTTCAGCTGCCATAACCTGAGTAATGTGGGATAACTAGTTTGACGTCCCGTACAAACCGCCACCAAAGTAGCAATATCATCACAAGTTCGCCGAATTAGATATTTTGTTTTGCATCGGTTGTCAGGGAATATTTTCTTTTATGTTGCAGAGCTTGTCAGTCTGGCCCATGTAAGGTTTGCTTTTCAAAGAAGTTTGTAGAGATATCAAGCTTGACTGCTTGTAGTGGGATCTGCACCTCATATTTGACTATCAACCGATATGACAAGATTTTTGGTTGTATTTTGACTCGATAAAACTCTTCCCGGATTGCAAATAGTTCCGTCACTATATCCGCCAGACGTTAAGCGTTAGAAGTCACAGAATATTAAGAACATTTGAAAATAATCGGCCCGCATAAGCCTCAGCGAGGGTCAAGTCCCAGAGTGCATGACTTTCAACGCATTTCAATGTAATGTTTGAGAAAGTTGGAGGCCTGTGTCTCGAGGAAGAAATCAATTAAGAAAATTGGAGTAGCCACTATGGTGACCGATCCACAAATATTATATCTTCACTCTGACTGCGGTATAAAATCCCCATTTGCTTGCCATTCATGCCCACCGGAGGAAGGTTAAAGAAAGTTTTACACAGTTAAGAATGCTGCAGTTAGCAGTTTTGTCAAGCATCTGATAAACTGTAAACACGAAGCTAAATATGTAAAGGATGCATTTTTAGAGACGAAGAACTTAAAATGTTTCCACATTCTTTTCTGTGACAGCTGATTTGACAGTTCTCGGTTGTTTTGAGGTTAGTTTAGTTTTGTTTGTTAAACAAACTCACTCCGGAGCATCCTTTAGAAATCGTTGAAATTTGTTTCGAAAAACATTATAAGCACCAACCGGTCATAAGATTGTAGTTAACCTTACATATGTGGGAGAGGAACTGTCAAATTTAAAAAATATCAGCCGTCGTGATGCATTGCACTTGTGGACCGCATTTGCTGTTTCCCTCCCTCATATTAGGTCTGATGAATTGTCAATGGGATTCCCAAATGGGTTTGGGCCTTTAGTCAGGCAATCTGCCACTCTGGAAGTATTCACGGACGGTTCTAAGACGGACGAAGTCACCGGACTAGAAGTATCCATGACAGCGCGGGAGATCTCCCTCTCCCCGTCCCTCCGACTGCCTAATCACTATAGTGTATTCCAGGCAGAAGTAAGTGTCTTCATCAAATAGGCTGCCCGCTTACTGTCAATGAAACCGATACGATACGCCCATCAAGGCTCTGGATACACTATCAACTAAATCAAACATGGTAAAATGTTGCCGTCTATCTTTCGGGGAGATAGCAGTCAGATGTGTACCCGGGAGCGGGCCTGCCATTGGAAAATGATCAGGACACCTCCTACTATCCGCTTCAAGGAATAAACACCTCATTACTTACAGATGACATCAATACTGCCGATCTGAGATGAATAGAATTATAACTTGCAGGACTTCGAGTCTAACCTGGCCTTAAAAAATCGAAAGAAAACAAGTTCTCTCGTAATCAGTAATTGTATAGCCATTACTACCGGTCATTGCCTATTCGGCACACGCTAGATGAATGGCAGCCCCACAGCGACTTGATCAGAAGTTGTAGAAACGAGGACTTTGCCTCACTATATCGGCACTTGTCCAGCCCTTGCAAAAACAAGGAAAAGCCTAGAAGAAATGTCAGACATAAAGATTATGAACATAGCTAAATTAATGAAGAAAACAAATTAGCTTTAAAGTAGCAAAAGAGTGGATCAACCAAGATAGGCCACTAGGATACCAGTATGTAGTTCTCAGGTGTTGGTAAGTCGCCTTGGTTAAAGAAGAACCGGTACATCAATTGCCGGACAGTGATATCACAATGGATCCAACTAGGATCTAAGTCTGTCACAACTGTTGCAGTTGTGATAGTCATTTTAACCTAACCTGACCTAACATAATTCTATTCAATTTCATTTTTCTGTGTTTTAACTCAATTTAAAGTTCAATAAAAAAACACCCTATATCTAAGTACAAATTGTAGGCTGTCTTTATAATCGTGACATTAGCAGGCATTAACTTATGGTCACTTTTGTGGATGCCAGCCCTTAGGTATATGTTCCAACAAATTAATGCACTTGGCCTAGATGATGTTTATTCTAATGCAAAGGTACACATGTATCTCTTCCTCTAAGTCCCATTCCGGTTAACATTTCCGGCCTGCAGCCAAACCTGAACGACTCAAATTGATTTTTCAATTTTCTCCAAAACTACAACCCCAGCAACAGTGACACCTCACCAACCAGCCCCCAAATCTAACAACTCCTCTGAATGTCCTTGCACAGATGCACACTTAAACGCGATCCACAATCCCACAAAGAGTAATGGTTGCAAGGCATGCATACAAATCGATTCGTGAACGTGGAACCGCAGAAGCACCACACATGACTTTTTCCTGCATCTCTATCAATCACGTGGCAACTCAGCTAATCATGAACCCGTCTACTTGTTACCAGACACGAAAGTAAAACCCCCCTCCGTGCTCCGACCGAGTAGCACCTCATTTCTTCTCGTTTCAGTGATTCAACACAATTTCCAGTTGCTCAGTGCATCCTTTAAAATTCAATTACCTCCGACCATGAGCAATCTTTCAATTTCACAATGCTGCCGTGTCATGAAATAACAATTCCCGACCGCCACATTCATCTTCGGGTGCGCATCTGTGGCCATTCACACAGCCCCGCTGTGCATACCTTCGCCCGTGCTACACTGCCACAGTGCTACAGTCATGTGTGTGAATTATTAACACAATGCACTATCGCATGCATTAAAGCCATACCTCATGTTCCACACATCCGATAAATTTTCCATTTAACTCGCAAAAAGGACGACAGCGTTTTCAATTTCCTCACTTAAACCTAGACCGAGTCGAACCGAACCGTAGTCTCGGAGGAGCAGAACCGAAACGTGAGCTTAAGCTGCGGCGGCGACGTGTGTACATGCCTTCAATATGATGTGTATTCTCGCTCGAGGGTTAACCTAAAAATCTCGTTAATGCAAGGAATATGCTTTCAAAGTTACACCTATCCCGGCATTCTCCTGCCAGAGCTCAGATCTGCTGTGGTTCGTCTTAATGTGTCCATTAAATCGCTTTGATTACTTCCTGTTATAAATTACACAATCATCCTTTGGGCGAGTGGCACGGCAAGGTGTGCTGCACACAATGGCATCCGCATGCAGTGCATTGGGGCCTTCTTAACCGCAACTCAAGATGAAGAGAAGCTTTGGCGCATCAAAGACTTCCTTCCTTCGGCTGCGAGCTCAATTTCTCGTGTTGATACTGCCAACACGAACAGCTGCTGAATGATTTAACAAAAGGATACCAAATTTTGCCGTTGATGTTTTATTTGATCGCACCCACACACGCAGTCCCACAGAGGGGGGTAGGAAGGGAGGTAGGGATGGCAGGAGATGTGTATCTGTTAGTTGTTTGCTTGTACACCTTATACGAGAATTGATGTTAGGCAATTCCGAAGTTAATCTGTGAGATTGCCGCTCGTAGTCAAGCAATTTTATGTGTACACAACAAAACTGGAGTGAAAGGATATTTATTGGTATCCATTTAAATCTTTTTCGCCAGCGAGTGCACGAGCATGTGGAGGTAATTTGATAAGAACTCCTTGTCTCCTGGTGATCACAGCCGTGTGTGTGTGTGTGAGAGAGGGGAGGCAGAGGCAGTTGAGACATTCATCCTTTCCTCACCACTGGTTGAGGGATGCGACGGGCATATACACACACCGGCTGGCACTGTTGGCTGGCCAAACATCCTCTTCTCTTCGATTTATTTAATTGTGTGCTAAATGAAACGGAAACACTGACATAGTGCTTTCATTGTTTCAATGTATCGTGTCGTGTATCGTGTTGTGGGTGTAAGGCTGCGCTGGGCGATGGGCGGTGGGTGATGGACGATTGCTGTACCTATCACCTACCGGAGATGGAGAGTAGAGTTGGGTGATCTGATTTTATGTCAACACCTTTGTCAGTGATTTATTTTGTTTCCCCTTTTGTGTGTCGCTTTTGCTGGCAGATAATAGGATTTAATGAGTTTTCCATTCTGACAAGGTTTACTGATGACGTAGGTATTTCCCAGTGAAACTCTGACTGAGATGCTGACAAAGGTCGATTCACTTCGAAGGTCGATTCAAGACAAAGGCGTCAGGCATTTGTCTTGAATTTTATATCGAGTTTGCTTCTCAATCATTAGATGTGAACGACGAGTCGTCTTGTTATCTTGTCTGTGTCCTTAGGGATGGTCCTCATTCCTGTCGTTGGAACGGTGGACAATTGGCTTTGTTAGCTGTTCAATGTGTGTTTGAGTTGAATGAAAATCTAATGAGTCGATTGAAGTGACTATTAGGAGGTAAAAACAAAAAGGAAATCTTCTGCTTCAAGTTTTTGCTAAAAAGTTGGAACCCAGAACAACTGGGGACATAATTTGAGGAAGCTGTTTACAAGGCTGTATTGATTTTGGTTCAATTTTATTTGAATCTGATCCTTTAACATTGACGTAAGCTTTAAAGAATACATCGCCCTCCACCGACACACATAGTCAACTAAGATTGCAAGGCATCACAATGGGTCCCACAAAACCTAACTGAGACGTGGCTTACCCCCGTATACTCAAGCACCCAACCTAACTTATGATTGCAAGGTGGCATAGAGTCGTCCAACAAGAGCTGTCATTTTAAGTTGTATACCGTTCTTAAATTGTCAAAATTCATGCATCAAATCAGGAAGTCTTTAATACAATAGTTCTTAGTTTTTAGTCACCAGTAAGAGCTTCAATCTCAAAATGTCCTCTCGAGAAGATCCGAGACTCTGTCTCGTTTGTTGTTTTGACAATTCGAAAATCGCTGCTTCCTCTTCGATGGCGCTACAGTCTACGATTGGCCATGGTTTCAACCAACCAACCAGTCTGTTGGTGCGACCGTTAAATGATCATGCAGCATTACCGTAAAAAATGTTTGGCCTGCAATTGTAGCTATACAGTGAACAATGTTTGATTTTAGCGAGACCAAGCCATATTCCAGATGATAAAGCAATTTCTTTGCTTTCGTGACAAATCTCCCGGATGTGTGATGTCTCGAAATGGTGACCAAAATTGTAGACTCTGATCAATTTCTCTGTGACGTTTTTAATTATTTTAGTCTATCATGCAAATATCAAAGCTGTTTCCCAAAAAATACTGCCGCTACTATCAGCTAGCTTACAAGAAAATGTGCGTAGGTAGAAAGATTGTCTATAGACAAGTTCACTGCAAACATTTGGCAGTGTTCATCTCGTAGCTTGTACTTTATAAAAGTTCTTTCAATAGGGACCGAACTTTGACAATTGATAGCGGCCATATTGCTGAAGCTACATCTGTCAAATTGGCTGTCATTTATTCATTCTGTTTTGTCCAATCAGGACAGACACATCGTTCGTGCAAATGAACAATTTAGTTTATCAAAATCGATGTTCTGCTCAAGCAACGTTAGAATGTTTTTCCCATTTTACTGTCCAATGGGTACGTCAACAAACAAAATTGTCAAATTTGGAACGATACCAATCCACGCGAGATCCACGAGCGTCCAATCCATTTATTTAAGTCACTGTTTGGAGTGGGTTTTGGCTGGCGGCATCATCAGTCCATATTTTCTTTCAGAACGAAGATGGTCAATGGTCAGATCATCACCGCCTACGGCGAGCGCTATAGGTCGATGATTACCAACGTCTTTTAGCCTGAATTGGATGATATGGACACGAACGACATTGGGTTTCAACAGGACTGCGTTACGTGCCACACAGCTCACGCCACAGGGGGAATTCTGCACCAGCGACTCGAGTGTATGGTCATCTCATGTGGAGGTGATGTGAACTGGCCATCAAGATCGTGCTATTTGACCCCGTTAGACGGAGTGATACCTCACACACACTTTTTTTTATTTAAATTTAAAAATAGGAAGCGATTAATGAAACACCCTCTTAAATTTTATTCCTATCAAATAATCTTAGAAACAAAATTGAGATTTGACGAACAAGAATATTCACTTAAAATCCCTTGCAACCTACTAGACATGCACCAAGTTGGGACTACCTTAAATATTTCTATAAATCAATATTAGAATGACTCTTCCAGCAAGTGACATCCCTACTTGGTCTGCTGCAATTGCATTTTCCAGTGCATTTACTCATCTTCACTACATCGGTGAATATTCGTAGATGACCATCCAGTGTTTGATCTTTGATCTAGACGACACGTCGGCTTCGAAAAATTCATCTCGAAGAGGAGCTTGGGTTTCATGAGATCAGTGTCTCTAGGTACGCAAGATAATAGAGCGGCCAGAACGGTTTAAATCTAATCGCCGTACTGGCCGCTGTCTGTCTGCCGATTAAATGTGTACATACTTTGAAAGCTGCGGAGGGGATTGTCCTCAACACTACGCTGTTGTGTTATGTGCAAAACCGAAAATGGTTGCAAATCCACGCTAAACTACCAATTAGGGCTACGCCCGTTTCATAAGCCCCTGGCCTTTAGTGTCCGGATGTAGCCGGAGACGGTTGGTTCACTTAGTCGCCTATATTCCAGGATCCCTTTCGAGTTCCGAAATATGCACACTAGCATAAAAGGTCAGAGTGGCTCAAGAGGCTCAAGGGCACTTGTTGACTGATCTCTACCAATCGGTTGATAGGGAAAGAAATTTAAACAAAGCAACAACGGCATCAGATACAAAATACATTTATAGCATCTTAACTATAAAGCAGAAAGTTTGTGTGTCTGACCGACAAAGGCTCCGAAACTACACGTCGCAGAGCTCTGAAATTTTCAACAAAAATCATTCTAAAATTTAGATGCTGAATGTGACAATTTGTAAGTCGGTACGACTTTTTAAACGGGAATAAAATTCTCACTCTCTCTCATAAGGGTGGTTGCATCAATCCGGTATGAAACCATTTCAAGTTGCGTAGTCGTGGATATCAACCATCCCCCAGTGTGTTGTAACTTCCATATATGCACACACATTTTTTATATATTGCTTTGGTGCAACCATTCATTTTTTTCTACGTCTCAATCGAACATATACGAATGACTGCCTGAGTCACCAAACGAAAAGGAAACAGCAAACATTTCTTATTTTGTCATACCCAAACTATCTATGCATGTATGTACATATACACAGCTACACACAAATCATTCAATTTTGCTGAAATTGTGAATATTGAACTTCTGAACGGATTAGCCGATTTAGTACCAGATAAAGTACCGGTTGAAGAAACAAACCCGAGCAAGCCGGGTACGAAATCTAGTTCTCTATAAAACAGCACATCATTAAAATGGCCACCTCAGCTTCGCTGATAGTGGAATAGCGTGTCAAATGTTGACAACGAATGCGGCCGTAATGATTGGCTTATTAGCGAAGAATAAACACAATCGATTGGTGTCAAGTCCCATGATTGCGGCGGCCAAATGGTGAAAGTTCGTCGTGGCGCACAGTGGTCGATTTCGGATGATTAGGTGGACTTAATGCAAACTTAATTCTTTTTTTTATTTTATTCGATTGTTCGATCGATTATAAATCAATTTAAAATCTTCTCCATATGATTTCGTTTTTTTTTTGTTTTTTTTGTGCTGTAAAGGTGTGCCAAGTCGTCCAAAAAAAAGGGTATCCTTAGAACGCTGTATCTCGCATATTCCTTGCATACAATTCTCAAATCTTCGAAAAGAATAGAACAGTTATACATATTAAAAAATTATGTATCTATATAAAAAAAATCAAAATTAAACATATTCAAAATTTCATTTTTGGTACTTTTTGTTCGCCTCTGCACCACGGTGCGTCGTGAGATGACCAAATTTCTCATTCATAACTTCTAACGTTGCATTTTCTTACAACCACAGCTCGGATAAATCGAGGTTGTCGACCTCTGGCTACAGCAAGTCGAATCTATATTTCAGCTTTAGTAGCTGCTGAAATATAGTAACTGGAAAAACTATCATTCCATCTGGTCACACTTTTGTATAAAATCCTACCCACTTACCATTTTCGAATGCAATCCAGTGGGATGCTTAAACATGTACCACTTCCAATTGAATCGGATTTTATTTCATAAAGCGTTAAAGCCATTGCGTGTTATTGGGAACGCTGACTGAACGACATAATATTCCACAAGCTATTGCCACTGATATAAATATACGTACAATGTGCATTCATAAAAAGTCATCAGCATCAATTATGCATTTCAAAAGCAAATCAGAAACAGAAGCGTTGCACATCATACACATGTATGTGTGGACGTTGAACTGAATAACTGCTGCAGTCCGCCGCACCAATTATAATCACAATGAGCGTAGAAAATTGGGTCTAAAGTCAATATGGGTTTCAATTTAAGTAACAATGCCCGTTTCTGTCCACACTCGTCCGAAATCACGGCACACTCCTCCGTTTAGTCTAAAGCGAATTATGTTATTTCAGCAAATTCAATTAAAAACTGATCTCCTATCGAAATTACTCCCCCTTCTGCATGCCTTCCCCCACTCCTACCACCAAATCCAGTTGGATGAAGTGCTATCGTTATTATTCAAACCAAAACTATTGAAATTAGTCCGCGCTATTATTTCAGGTGAACATCCCGAAGCAATGCAAACAGGCTCGTCTGGATGCCAGTACAGCTGGTTAAACATATGCCTCCTGCTCTGCGTCCTATTGTACTGCAACAAACAGATTCTAAAATTAAATTACCTGTCAACGGCATCACCAGCGAACAGATGCAATGCCAGCAGCCACAGCGATGTCATCGTCCCAGCTGCCAACGATGCCAGATGATACATGGACCATCAGCACTCGGCCCGCCAAACCGGTCATTTCAATGGGATTAATGCAGAAGAACCCTCAGTATAAGTATACTACAACTAAATACACACAAACACCCACACCCACACCCCCCATCCAAACACGACGCATATGTACACATCATACACTGAAAATTGTTCTAACTACTCTCTGATACTCATCAACAACAGAATAAACTCATTTTCAAGTGTACTGTAATATATTTTACTAGACCTAACCAATTAGCCGTGCGAAGAGCACTCGTAGGTAATGTATCTGAAAGCAGAATAGCTATGTATTCTCATTTTATATTGACAGAATAATTTTCACACTTTTCCAGTGTAGGGTCAACGTGTTGAAACTAATTTGATTGCATAGTGTACGTGTATGTGAAACTGAATTAACTTTTAAATTGTAAATATTAAACGAATGTGCACAGGGTGTCCTGAAACTCAAGCCAACTCACTTCCAACGTGTGATTTCATCTGTCGCTAGAACTAACCTTCCTTTCAATGATTCCTCAGGCTTCTTTAATTTTCGTGTTCTTCCAGTGGATTTAACCACATTCCGTACAGCTGCTTCCACATCTGTTGCTGCGTCTTCCTTTCCAACAGAGACAATCTGAATTCCTAAAATCTTGAATGCATCGTGAAAACTGGTGTTTCCTAAGATTACTTACTTCTCAGGCCGACGACCCATGAACGGTTTGAGCCTGAGCAATGGCTGCCTTCGATGACGGTCCTTAATGCGTCGCTTCCAGTCATCCAGACCAAGCTGTATTATATCCGCGATGACTTGGTCCTTATACCAGAGGTTCGGTCCTCCTCTCCTTCTCGAACCAGGGGACTCGGATTCGAACACCCTCTTTGCTGGAGCATTGGTGTCTATGAGCTCGAACTACATTCACATCCTGGTACAGCTTGTAGAGTTCGCGGTTGTGTCTTCGCCTCCATACACCTTCCTCGCAGAGGGGACCATATATCCGACGTAGAATAGTTCGTTCGAGGGCATCAAGAATCAGCTCTGCTCTTTTGCTTATCGTACAGCTTTCGGCTCCTTGTAGCAGGACTGGCGAATAAGGGTTTTGTAGAGCATGATTATGGTCCTTCGAGTCAGGAGCCTTGAGCCAGCTCATTTCGACTCTTCTTCCATCGCCGTAAAAGCTTCCACTACGGCACGTTGACGTATGTCATCTGCGTAGCCTAACAGTTTTGAAGTGTTTACAGCTGCCCGCCACATCTTCTCCAGTGAAGAAATCACACGACAGCGCATCTCCTCGCCGAAATCCGGTGCAGGTTTCGAACGACTCAGAGTTTATTAAACCGAACTGCATTGTGTATCGCGTATGTGTTACCATGGTGCGATACAACCGGACCAATTTTCTTGGGATCCCGTTCCTTGTAATGAATACTGTGGTATGTTGCTTTAAAATCGATGAAAAGATGGTGCGTAGCGATTTGAAACTCGCTGGTTATCTCCGGCATTTGCGTTGAACATTTGGTCTATAGTCGATTTGCCGAACCGGAAACCTCACTGGTACGTGCTGATTAGTACGATGCCAGACGGCTTTAGACGATCACACAGTAAACTGGACAAGATCTTGTAGGCGACGTTCAGCAGATTTGTAATCAGTTTCGTAAGATTGTCAACAGAATTTCAAATCTGAATTTCAGTTCAATTGAATACTTTCCAACACTCAATGGATGCAAATTGTGAAACAAATTATTCGAAATGTTCTCCATTTGCTCTCCAGGAAGCTGATCTGGCCACTTATCAATTGCACATCCATGGCAAATTTATTCAATATTTGGATGTCTCCTATGGGCACAAGACATTGTCTGTAACAAGAACCATAACGTGTAGCCTTCCAGGTAGCCATTCATCCCTGGAAATGAAATTGGGAACGTCACTTTTAACCATGTTTGTGTCGTTTTTGCCTTGTGAGCGGGACCGGGTTCGAACGGAAGCGGAGTCTTGTTGGGTGGGTTCTTTAAAGGATCTATTTGGTAAACTCTCGCTGAAGTGTTAAGACCTTTTCGCAGTAATGGAGATTAAGCAACTGCCCACCAAACCATCACAGAGGGTGATGTACACGATGAACTCTCGCAATGAGTTCAGACGCATTTCGTGATGGCCGAGGGTAAATCGTATCATTCAGTTAGTTGAACTCTTCTTCAATAGTGAATATTTTCTACTTTCAGTAAAAGGATTTTCTTGTGAACATTTTTCGCGAAATGGCGGAACTTGGCCCATTTCATGATTTCGCGTACGATGATGCACTTCTGAATCTCCCCCTCCTTTGATATCCACATCATGGAGTGCACTCTGAAGGCCATCCTCCGCTTAAAAAGAAGTACACTTTGGTACAACTCGCACTGGAGATTTGATGAAAGCATTACCTTTGACCATAAACTCATGGATATGCCGTCTGACGCACGGACGCCAGTAATCCAGCTGCATCGTACATACAAAGACGATCCCTACACTCCCGAGTGGCTCCAGCCAGAATCTGAGCCAGGAAAGGACTGTCGTCGAATTTTCATGGATGGTTTCAAGACCAAGGAAGGTTCTGGCGCTGGCGGCTTCGTGGAGTGCGACAATATTATGCGTCCGTTTTCCAAGCGAAAATCTATGCGATCCTAATGGCCACAAACTGAAGGAGGCAGAGCCAAGCTGTGCTTAAGGCCTTTATATACTTCCAGAATAGTTCTTCTCTGAATTTGCTAGACAAGCATCTGAAGAGGCACTTCCAACTTGTGTTGGGACTACCTGCGTCCTTGGTTAGGACTTCCATTGGTGGTTGGGCCTCTCGAGAGCATAACCGGTAAGAAATTCATGGCATTCTGGTTATCTCATGACAAAAAAGACTGCAGACGACGTACTGGGTTACTAACGGGCCACTACACCTCAAGGCTTGGCCTAAGCGATGAACCCGTCTGCTATGCTTTTGTAGAAGACGACGACACTGCAGGGCACTTCCTCTGCCACTGTCCTGCCTTTGCTCGGTAGCAGTTATTTGGTGCTGATGAGAAGAGAACTAATGTTGTAGGCTCATCATCACTAAAACGAAAGACAATGAAATTTCAGCAATTATAGATTGTTGCCTCGCAGTAGAATGGACAAGTTTTTGAGTATGAGTGCTCCAGTGGAGTGTGAAAACCCTCCAACAGAATAGAAAAAACTGAACACGCCGTTCAACGCTTTTTGAGAATCAATGAGTTCATTCTGTGTTCCAAAACATTTGCTAGAAGTAGGTAAAATCTGGCACAAAGATCCTTGCTCCTGACATTCTCCTGAGCTTCTTACTTACTTAAGGTGGCGCTCTAGTCCGGGATGGACTTCGGTCTCTACCAACAAACGTCTTCAGTCAGCTCGATCTTAGATAGCTGCCCTGCTTTGTTGAATGAGATCCCTTTCCAATTGCGTGCGTCACTCTTGAGCTTCTGGGTGAATTATATACCTGTCCATTGCGACCAAATGACTTCAAAAATGTGAACTTCCTCGAATCCCTCTCCGTATACAAAGAAGCTACAACTTTCTGTCCCTAAAACAAATTCCTTCCCGATTTTCTATTGCTTTTCTCACTCAATTTAAATTCAATTTAAAATTTCGTAACTCTGTTGACTTTGGGCAATCCAAACAGCTGCTGCACATAATCAACATTGAAGTGGGAAAAAAATGGCTCACATATGTTTATATTCACCGTACAATCACTAGACGAACCTTCCCGGACACCCTGTACGTAGGTATAGAAAACTAAACAAGGAATTTAAATATCAACCAGGAACATAAAAAAAAAACCAATACATTCTGGTGTCACAACTCACCCGAAAATATAATAAAATAAGAATTCCACTCACGTAACCCCTCCCTCGCTCTAATCAATGCAATAGATTCATATGACGGTTTTTTTTCCCTCTCAATTTGTGGTCACAGGGTGGCAAGCCACTCCTGGCGAAGGACAACACAGAGTAAAAAAAAAGACGAAAAACCAACACAGACAATGCAAACAACATAAGTTACATAAAATTCAATTTATCCTTGGAATTCCATTAGGCAATGATTGATAACTGTCCTCTGAACCAATACACAATTCCGGTGCACAACACCCCGCGTCCCTGCACCCGCTCTGCGCACAGTGAAATTGTAATTAATATGGAATGTCTACCGAAAATGTCATGTAATTGTTTTGTGGCTGTGCCGTGATGTACGGTAATGGCTCTTCTATTGGCAAAAGCGCCGCAAATATTATAAATACCTAATTGGATCAAAATTATCAAATGGCATTTGAATCATGCAATTTGTTGCAACACAGTGTCAGCTGGAATGAGGGCTGGTGTTGACAATGTTACACTTAGTGCCGGACGAGCTGGTGAACACAGCTCTGATTGGTATTAACATTCGATAAAGTAATTGCGGTCCGCGTTATTTGGAATGCAATTACAGATTTTATTTGATCATGAACGAGTTCGCGGGTAAATAAAGGCACTCTGACAGCTAGCAATTGCAATTGAAGTAGTTAGTGCTTGGCGCCAGGCGGAAAAGTGGATTTGATTGCCATTGTAAATGTGGTGGTTGCGACAAAAATTATTCATTTTTTTTTTTTCGTGTCACTAAAATATTTTGGCACAATTATGTGGAAGTTAAACAAACAAATCGTGTGTTTCAACAAAAAATACAAACTAGAGGCAAATGTGACCACCATTAAATATATTTAGTTCGTAGAGGTTACACATTCTTCCGAATGCACATGGATTCGTGGTAATCTGAAGGACATGTTCAAGGTTCAAAAGTTCGAAGAAAGGAATAGAAGCTGCACTTCAGGAGGTACAAGCTGTAAAACGAAGGCCATTTGCTCCTCACATCAATTATTGTATTCGGTGTAGGCGATTCTTTAGATGAGGCCTGGATTGTCTGTATGGTCCACCACTTCTTCTACTACTTTATACCACGCTGCCATTACGCAACAAGCCGCGCGACATCTGACTAGCTTCCTACAGGTACTCCCACCAAGTAGGTAGGTAGGCAAGTAATAGGTTGCCATAACGGCTAAGTGGCAGTGGTTCACTTATACCAACGTTTTGGCTCCATTGTGCCCGTTGTAGGGAGTGTTAAAACTGCCGTGAGACCTACTGTAGTCCTAAAACTAGCCAGAAATCTACATCTATGAGGTTTTTCAGTTCAACACCGCTTAATTCCTCCAGTTCTAAGAAGAAGTGCTTTCCTAGAAGGTGCTTTATTTTAGTTGCTAGGGCTGGGCATTCGCATAGCAGATGTTGGATAGATTCTGTTGCTTCCTTCTCTCTGCAGCTTCTGCAAATGCCGTTATGCGGTATGTTCAGTCGGCATGTGTATCTATGACACAGTTCTCTGTAAGGACTCCTATTAGCGTGCGTACATCCTTTCGACTGAAGCCGATCAAAGATGTTGATCTCTTCTTTCTCAGCATCGGCCATAGAGCCTTACTGTAGCTCCAATACTCAGGCCAAGCCAGTTCTGGTTCTATCCAGGGCTTTGTCTTCGAGTTTTCTCCTCATGCAATTGGGCGGTGTGTGCTCATATGGGATTGCTAAAGATTCCCCCAGCTCCGAACCCATTTTCGCGAGGCTGTCCGCCTTTTAATTTCCTTGGATCTCAGTATGCCCCGGCTCCCAATTGCTCATGGATTTCTCATTGAAACTCTGTGTGCATAATCTAACCAGCTTCGATGTCAGGATGTCTGATGCAATGGCCTTTATTGCCGCTTGGCTCTCAGAGAAGAGCCGGTTACGTTGTGATTAGTTAATGCGAAATATAACTTCAGCTTGAAAATAAGCTACTGTCGTCTGTCAGTACCACGGATTTTTCGAGGAGGTCAAAGAAGTAAACTGCCCTTGTACCAGCGCTCGTTATTAATCCGTGAGTATTTAGGACGATCTCCCCCTCTGCTATTACCACGTATCGATGCCATTGTCGCCGGCCCGGAAAACAATGTTGATAGAAACTCTTCGCCGAGGCTTGGGTTGGTGGTAGGTAGTCAGTTTGTTTTATGTTCTGAGCTGCCTTTCAACTTTTATGTATACCAGCATGAACGTATAGTTCTTCCCTCCAAAATCTCGCCTCTCTGAGTCTCAGAGCCGAGAAGGATGCACTAGTGTTACAGCCGTCGGTGTTGTTCTGAGCCAACCAGTTAGTTGAACTACTTCAGCTTAGACTCGTGCATGTTCCACCAGTTCGGTGAAAACTCCTTGGGCTGAAGCTAAGTTGTCCATGCGTTCTACATGGTACAGCCACCGTAAGCCTTGGATCCGTAAATGCCTGGCTGGACTCATGTTGCACGTACAGTTCGTGGTTAAATCTTCTTCTCCAATGGCATCATCGCAAATAGGAGCAAAGACCTTCTCTTGAAAATACCAGCTTCTTCATCTGCTCTTGAGATTGATCATGTTTCCTCGCCACAACAGTATGGAAATGTGGTTATTTAGAGAGGGCCCAACTACTCAATTACCTTTTGAGCCAAAAGAATAAGAAACAACGTTGGCTGTTGTTTTGATTGATTCCTCGTTTTGTGCTGTGGTACCCAGCTAAACCTGACGTTCATCACAAAGGGGTCCTGGGAGTAAAGCACGCTATCCATGTCACTCGATCCGCCGCCATCGACTCTAGCTCATCAGGAGTTATGCACTGTCGCAACCAGGCGAGTTTTTGGACTTGTTCCAACCACCTCTGCCAAGCGGTCGCCTACCTGATGGAATCGCATTCAAGACACGCCTCTGAAGTCGTAATGATGGGGACATTCGTGCCAAGTGCCCGAAACATCGTGTGAGCGCCACTGTCGACAGGGGCGGCGCCAGTTGTAATATGTCTTCCAAGAGGGCTGGACATTGGGAAATCGCCAGAGAGAAATCGTTCGATATTCGACGAGGATCATGGAATATTATGGTCTACACTCAGACCTTTGTCCCGCGAATTATGGGAGGGAAGGGGATTGTATTAGTCTTCGACATGAAGGCATTTATAAATCAATGAATCATTTTTGACACCAAATGGGAATCGAGGCAGACGTGAGTTGAGGAAGTTCATTACGTTTTGGATGCTCTGATTGCGGATTGTAGTGCATGTCTCTCACCCTAGCCCAGCACTGACATATTCTTCTCAAATTCTGCAGAGTCTACGACTTTATTGTCCGTCGTATTGTGCCGACTTCTTCAGTCGCCTGCTATAAATCACCAATGAAACGAACCTCTCCCAATGCCAATGTCATCAGTCATCACCATAAATTTCCATTGCAATAACCCTGAAAGCACTTATGTCAGATACGTAATTATTTTATCCACGACCAGACTGCCTTAATCATTCTCAAAATATTTAATGTCGCCCATGTGATTCTTTTCATTTTCCCAATAAGTAATAAACTCACAAAATTAAGTATTCACTCAACACAATTAGTGGACAATTTTTACCTGCCACCCATTAACTTTCACCCTTTTAAACAAAACAAAAAATGGAAATATTCAAAGTGGTCACCCAGATATATTATTGATTAATGCACTCGACTGCGAAATGACATTTCGATCAAAATCATTCCGAATTACACACCAGAAAATAATTAACATTTTCATTAAAACATTTAATTCTTTTGGTTTACCACGCATTTTAATTCAAATTGCACCCTTAAAGCTTTAAAACTACATTGCGTAATTCATATACAGAAAAAAAAAGAACAGAATAACAATAAAATAAATTCATGGTGAGGCGGATGCTTGTCAGCAAAGCTGTGGTATTGTGCCCACGCACAAATGTATCTGTACAACAAAATAAACATTTTTACTCGCACTCACACACACACACATTCGTGACCGTAAATGTCTACTTCACAAAGTTATTTGCATTTTTACCAGTTAAGTACTTTCGGTATTGACCACAAAGTCACCCGCCGATACCACATAGGAGTGCACTATTCCCTATTTGTAAACATTACGACGACGACGACAATGGCTGCTGATCGAGAGGGAGAGCGGCTGTAGAAACGCGAACGAAAAAACCGGTGAACTGCTATCAAAATAGAATTAAATAAAATTCAAATTAAGCAGCAAACGATTCCGATTCAATTGTTGCCTCAATTAAGTGAATTGCAAAATTTTGTATGAAAACAAAAATAATATCTAATAAATAACAGCCACCAGCTACGAAAGCAAATCGATATAATTGCCACGAAATTAATGTTGGAGCATAATTTAACAAAAGAAAAAATATGAAATTTATATAAAATATATATAAATGTTGTAAGTTTCGCATAACACCCCTCCCCCACACACATGCATACATACATATAAATATATATAGAGCGAGCATAAAATAGTTAAATATTAAATAAATAGAATTGAATTATTATAAATTGAATTTTTATGAAGTGTGTAAGTTGTTTAGCATAAGGAATGGAACTTTTTGTATTATTAATTTCTATGTGAAATTGTACATTAACATTATTGTCGACAAAGTCGAATTGTATAAAAAATAATTAAATAAATATACGCATACATATAAGCAAAAAACAGAAATAAACAAAAAAAAAAGAATATTAAAAACTAAATAAGAGTATTGAAATGAAATGGTTTAATCTAGAAAAATGAGAATAGATGTAATTACAAATATTAAATGCATTTAAGACAAAAGAAAAATAAAGAATATTTAACTATAATATAAAAGTATAAAACGGAAAAAGATCAACTTATAATATTTAACTGAACAGTGTTTTTATTTTTCCTTGAAAGTTGTTATATATTTCTTCTTCCTTCACATAGCGGCGGTGCTTGCGGTGACCCTGTACGTGGATTAGGTAAGTGCGCCGATTAGGGGCGTTCACACTGACAGACCTGGTCCAACATTCACTGATTTTTGACATGTCAAGTGGTTTTCAAAAAATGTTTGATATTTTGGTGATTGGCATATGTGATCGTGTGAACAAGTTGTTCGCGGAAGAATTAAAGCTTAGTCCTTTTTTTTAAGAATAAACAACA
Source organism: Eristalis pertinax (assembly GCA_907269125.1). NCBI lineage: Eukaryota > Metazoa > Arthropoda > Insecta > Diptera > Syrphidae > Eristalis > Eristalis pertinax. The sequence continues at coordinate 55,789,631 of OU026147.1, read as the reverse complement.
CTGAAAATAGTGTATAGAAGCGTACCGGAGGCATGGAAAATAAAAATTTTTAAAAAGCTTTTTTAGAGGTGTACAACTTCGCAACTTTCGGGGTTGGTGGAATAATTGGTGCGTACTTCTTTAAAAACGATGCTAACCAGAACGTTACAGTCAATGGTAACCGCTATAAAGCCATGATTACTGAATTTTTCGTTCATAAATTGAACAACCATGATGTGCAGGAGCTGTGGCTTCAACAAGACGGCGCAACATGTCGCACAGCTCGTGCCACAATTGATTTCTTTAAGGAAATGTTTGGTAACCGCATTGTTTAAAGTTACGGACTCGTGAATTGGCCTCCAAGATCGTGCGATTTAACGCCGCTTGACAATTTTCTGAGGGGATATGCGAAGTCGCCAGTCTACGCCGATAAGCCCGAAACTATTGACCACTTGGAGGACAACATTCGCCTCGTTATTGCCGATATACGACCAAAAATGTTGGAAATATCGCAAATTGGACCGCCAGATTAGTTTTATTCCATTTCATAGTTCTATACCAAAACACCCTTTACAAGTGCCTCTACATCCGCCGTCATTGAAATTTACTTGAAAAATGAAGTCTTACGGCATGTTTGATCATGTGAACGAAAATGTCATCGGTCTGTCCAACATCCATCCTACCAGGTCTGTCCGGTATGTTTGTCCATGTGAACCCTCCTATCGATAGGCACCAGACTCCAGACTCAATTTCGACCAGATGACCAATGAGCAAACCACAGAGTGGCTGACAAAAATGCAGTTTAAACTAGTCATTCCGTTAGAAACACTCCCACTGATGCGCTGGAAATCCCCCATAGATATCTTTGGTAAGCAAACAGCAACAAACTGCGCAGTTCGTCTAAAGTCATGCTCTCAATTGTGTGACTACACCTATGGACACGCCAAAACCTGAAACGAATCAAACCTAGACAACTTAGATTAGACTTCACCACGACACTTCCCAGAGAACCACTTCGAAACCCTGATTCCGGGCAGAGACCTATCACACGGCGGCACCGCACTCTTTGGTAAAGTCATACACTTTTACACAGATGGATCGAAGACGGAAAATGGAGTTGGAAGTGGCGTTTTCGTGTCGGAGTGTCTAGTTGAAACTATGGCGATTATTGAAGCCCTGTCCTGGCTAAGATGGAACGCAATATCCGCAGCAAGCAGCAATAAAATCTCTGGCTTAGCTCTAGGTTAGGATAGGATTGTGGGTAGACACGCGGTAATACGTCTCACTTAGGTCCGTATAGAGTATGGACCCGTCATTCATCCAGCCAGTCCGATTGCCTGGGATTGGTCGAATGCGGCCCCCTTTCTGGCAAGTTCATCTCCTGCCTTATTACCGGCTATGTCCTGGGACTCAGCATAGAGTTATCGAGTCCTTCGCGGCAGCTCGCGACTGGCTTGGACTTGATTTTCTGTCAATTAGAATGATAATATCAGTCGGCAGTTTTTTCCAACAGTGCTATCATTCTGGCCGCACTTCTGCCTGTTTGCATCTTCAATCCATCAGTATACACATGTATGGTCGAATTATTGATGGGTTCTTTTGTGATCCACTCCTAAATCGTCGGGAAACAACATCCGAAGGGTATTTCAAAGTCGAGGAAAGGAAGTATATAGTCACTTTCGGACTGTTCAATTTGTAGTCTGTTCAGTATACTAGCATGCCCAATAGGGCTTGAGAGCCAGCACTTTGATTAAATGCTTCTAATGGCACTCTTTGCAGCGTTAGCTTGCATGTAGAGGTCGAGTGGGAGAAGGGCCGCGATCGGTGTAGCAGAAAATGCACCCGTAACACCAAGGCATGCTAGTCTCTGTATTCGAGTTAACAGGTTTAGGTTGGTTGATTTCAGGGAGGCCTGCCACCATACCACACTGCATCGCTATAAAGTAGTAATCGACTGCAGTGCATCTTTTAACAAGATCCGAACAGTTCAACATTCGCCTGTGCTCGGTGCCACGCCATAGGGACATCCCGGGGAACTGCAGACCTGATGAACTCGCTTAATGCGACAATTGACAGAATCTCTCGTAGCATATGTACGAACACCTATAGTTACCTTCAAGTTACAGCTCAATAATTTCTACTCACAAAAAATGAATACCAGATGGTCGACAGGCACCACTTGTAGAACCTCAGGTCTGTTTTGGCCTATATGCATTAATGCCATTACCTACGTACCTACCTAGCCTGTCTTCCCGTCAATTTGGTCGTTCTTCGCTCTCAAACAGGTAATGAAATCCCTCCTATTACACACTTAACAAGTGAAAAAGCCGAGAATACAAAGTTTGCCCATCAGGTTATCTTTAACAGCCTCCTCATCATGCTTGTCGTCGAGACTCTTATTTGAAGCAAGATTGTGTAGATTACATTAATTCACACGTATGTTTACTTTAAGGCAAACTTTTCGGTCACCCCTTTTCATTTGACGCACGGCCTTAACTTAACCTAACACTTGCTTACTTATTATATGATTTATTTCCCAACTTTTCAACTGATTTAAAAATGAAAAAGTTCTTAGAACAAAATAAATTAACACACACTGCACTGTGGAGTGGGACAGAACTTTGATAAAGTTGAGATCTGACTTTTAATCAATTAAGACTGTTGTGATGTAAGACGGGCCGAGGAAAACAAATGCTGACGAGAATAAATATAAGCAGAACATCAGCAATGTCATAAAGTTCAAACGACTGAAAATTAATTAATAGCCGTTTCAACGATTGATTAATTGACATTCGTCTGTTGGCTGTAGCTGTAGCTAGGAGATGCATGTACATATTATGAAGTAGATAAATGAGCACAGAAATTCAAGGTTGAAGAGGAAGATTGGTAAGGGAAGCAGATCGTATGGAAAGAGCGGTGACAAAGTTCTTTGTCCAATCCACTACAGTAATTAAGTGAGAAATAAATTTATGGAGCTTTTAATGCCAGAGTGTTGTTTGGAGAATTCAAGCAACCGTAGTCTGTCTTCATCAAATTTATTTACTTTATTCCATTTACTGCCTGATATTATCCTTCAGTTTTAAGACGCAAATATTAATAGGAAACATTTGTAGAAACCTCGAGGGGTCTTCATTTTGGCAACAAAATTCAACGAATTGTCAACGAGGAGTCACTTCTGGGACAAAGGTAGATGAGTGGCAACGACTCTCACAAATGGACACCAGCAAAGAGAGAATACGCCATATTTTACGGTTTTTCTTTGCTTTCTCGTACGAAAGCGGAAACACAACCCAGTCAGCTGATAATGTGAATAATGTTAATGATCCTGATACTTTAACATTAAATCATGCGCAGCTTTGGTTCCGTCGATTCCGCTCCGGTAATTTCGGTGTCAAAGATGCACCACTTTCTGGAAGGCCAACTGTCGAAAATGTCAATAAAATCATGGAAATCGTCGACCGCCATTTCGATTGCACAGGAGCTAAACATTGCACAAAACAACCGTTTGGAACCATTTGAACAAGGCTGGATACAAAAAGAAGCTCGATGTATGGGTACCACACGAGTTAACGCCAAACAACCTCATTGACCGAATTTCCATCTGCGAATGACTGCTGACTGCACAACATCGTCGAACCATTTTTGAAGCAGATGGTGACAGGTGACGAAAAGTGGATCACTTACGACAACGTCAAGCGAAAATGGTAGTGCTCGAATTGCGGTGACTCGGTGCAGCGCGTCGCCGAGCTAAACCTGATCGATATATCGTTATAGCAAGACGGCGCTACTTGCAACACATCAGGCGAATCGATAAACGAAGTTCAGTCAGCAATTTACCTCTCCTTTTGAATAGACACTCCTCTTGCCCCTTTATACAAGAAGCTAATTGCTGGAAAGTTGTTCCTTTAACAACCTTGAGGAGTTGACGAACGCAAATATCAAGGACCTCCTAAGATACCGCAATAACACCCACTGGTTACAGCACAATCAAAATAGACAACTGAAGATGACAATATTCCCCAAAACAATAAAGCGTCAGGGATAGAAGCCGAAAAGTGTCAGCACAAAGGACCGTTAAGGTCTATGTGCAGCATAGTTTCCTTGGTAAACATGCTAGTCACCCCGATGCACCTTGAATCAGTGAATTGGACGTCAAATCACTTCTCTATACCGATAAGTCAGTGTCGCAATATTACACGTGTTATTACCGAGATACCGCCAATATGCTCGAAAAAGCGAACTCTCCAGACGGACCACTTTAGCTTTAAAAAGTAGATGATAAGAAAGAAAATAAAATAACATTAATATGGGTGGGGCGACAGTCCGAGGTGGACCTAGCTTCTACAAAAACCACTCATTGTTCCACTACGAGTAAATGGGACGTGCAGTTTTATGCCGACTCCGTAAACGAAGCTTTAACTTTGTAAGTGATTCGAAATAAGTGGAGCCGTGAATTATGAATGTTGCGAAATTCGGGGATTGAAACTAGAACCCCATTGGATTTGACGCACTACGCCACGGCAGATATAAAATGGTTGTGATTGCAGTATCCCCATCGATATCGAGAAAGCTTGAATGGTGGGACTTTACATTATAAAATTCAGAGAATTCAAGCCAGCTGACTACGGAATGCGCAACACTTTTTTACTTGGTGATCACGGTCAATTTTCACTTGGTGGCTAAAAGCAAAACTGTCGAAAGATCAGTGCATCTACAAAGAGTCACTGTATGGTGTGCAACTTTGTCTGGTGATGTCATCGGTCCATACTTCTTCGTAAATGATTGAGGTGTAACCGCTGCCGTTAACACTCATCGCTATATCCAAGTGTTTACCGTTTTCTTAAACTCAAGTCGATGATGTAAGAAGTGTGTGACAGACATGAGGTTATAACAAAACGGTGATATATCTAAAACAACACGATCCGCCTTGACTTTATTGTAAGAAATCTATCCTGGACGAGTTGCTATTTTCGGGGTTATGACGTTGTGAACTGGCCAGTGGCCAACAAGATCGTGTGATATCTAGAGGATGGGATTATATTAATGGGGCTTTCAATCCCCTTGATGCTTCGAAAATGAACATCCGTCAGGTTATGCCCGAATTGAAATGACCATGTCAGAATCGTGCCCAGCAAGAAATTCCGTGGAGGACATTTGAATGATATCACATGTCATTCATATTAGCATGATCCAAACCAACATTTGAAATAGAAATTTGATCGAAATCTAAATCAGAAATGTGTTTTATTTAAATCTACTGTCAGTACCAAAAAATGGATGATATTGTAAATTGCATCGTAGAAACAAAGAATCAAGTGTGGAAATAATAAGAAACTCAAATGGCTGGATTTGTAGAGGATATGATTGAGTGGTAGGTATTCTTCATTATAACTGAATGGCGCAGTTGGTCGCAGTGGTAGACAGACCCCCGGTACGAATCGCAGTGAAAGTTAATACGCTTTAATCGATTTTCAAATATGGTCCAGTCACCATTCGCCGTTGGGATCAAATTAACGGCACTGTCACTGGAGTTGTCGATGAGTGGAATTAGTCTGACTGTGGGTATCACAATGGACCAACATGGTCTAAGTGTGCTGGTTACTTAGCTGATAGCCCACCTAACCTAACCTTCGAGAATCATGGATAATTCAGTATTCAAAATATAAAGGGTCTCCCGAACTGTGACAGTTGAAATCGTCATCTACATCTGTCAAAATGGCTGTTATTTATTCAGTCTGTTTTGCCAAATCACCATTGACGGACGTAGCCGTTAACAACAAGTGCAAATGATCAAAAATGGGTGTTATATTCAGGTAGCGTTGCGCGCCAAAACATAAGGCCCATTTATAGATGAATGGGTAGATCAGCAAACAAAATTATCCAATTTGGGACGATACCAATTCACATGAAATCCAAGAGCGTCCAATGTGCCCAGAAAAAGTCACTGTTTGGTATGGATTTTGGGCTGGATACATCACTGGTCCATATTTCTTTGAGAAAGACGTTGGCTAGGTCATCACCGTCAACGGCTAGCGCTATAGGTCGATGATTACCGACGTCTTTTGGCCTGAATTGGTTTATATGGACACCAACGACATGTGGTTACACCACGACGATTCTACGTACCACACAGCTCACGTCACATTGGAAATTCGTCACGAGCTATTGGAGGGCATGATCGTCTCACGTGAAGGTGATGCGACCTGGTCACCGAGTTCGTGCGAGACTTTTTTTCATGTGAGATTTCCTGAAGTCGCAGTTCTATGCAAATAAGCCTAAAACAACAGCGACCCTCAAAGCCAACATAAACCATTCCATCGGTTAAATTCAGCATGATTTATGGCTCCAGAGTCATGGAAAATTGAACATTTTGGATACGCATTTGGATAATAGCATCGATAGGCCTTTCAAATGAATAATAAAGGTCGACGATACCTCAGACACATTTTTTTTTATTTAAATTTGAAGATAGGAAGTGCTCAATGGAATGTGGAAAGCGCTCAATAAAAGACTTTAAAATCGACTTAAAATGTTGACTCCTTTTGTAAGACGTAGATCGATAGAAGGGTGAAGAGAGAGAAGTCAGTCGGTCATCTCCTTGAATGTACACCGAATTGCGCTATTCATCACATCGTTTTAAATGGTGTAGAAGTCGTCAAATCTATTATTTTTTCCATACCATATCCGCGTGTTTATCTTCCATTAAGTATCGACGTATTGGCTGACGAAAATAATAAATTAAAAATCGACTTCCCCTACTTAATTAGCAGTTTCTGATTATCCTCTTGGCACTATGTAATTCCGGACTAGGGGAATCGACTATTAGTGTCAGCACATAAGAGGATAGAATCCGAATGACTTCCCGACTCGTGTGGCCTCAACATTAAAGCGAAGAACGGTCGGGTCTTTAATAAAATAATTAATCAAGCTTACAATTGGCCCATTAATGCTCAACCGGATTATCCTTCTGTTCATTTGCCCACCGCTGTACAGCTCATCGATCCATCCGTACAACATTCACGCCATCACATGAGCGAACAAACAAAAAAGGATAAAAATAAAAATAAGTATTTCCGCCTTGAAACCTTCACACAAACATTAACAGCAGGGCATCTCCCCCCCGGGCTCCAACACACTCATCACACGTGAACGCGAAACAAGGATACTACAAAAATAGCACCATCGGCTAATTAGTTATATTTGTGCATTTGCGGGCACTTAAAGCCCATTCCGTGCGGAAGAAGCAGGCGGACGGACTCAGTCGATCCAGTGAGCTGTTAAAATTTACATTATCCTTTGAAGCAACATATTGACCGTGATGTAAATTTCAAATCGATTGTTTACATGACTCTGCAACAGATGGTGTGTGTACTCTCTTCTGGTGCAGATGAGCAAGATGAGCAGGACGGACAGGTCGCAGGAGTCTTGGGGTCCGCTGGCACTGGCGCTGGTGTGTACACCAGCATTGAATCGACTTTCATCGGATGGCCTCATGTGTGCGAATCCGTGTAGGCGTGTGTACGGATGTACAGCGACAATTTATCATGCCGGGCATTTAATATGCCACACGCATACACTGCTCTCAAATATAAATTCAATAATCGACGCAAGCTATTTGAATATTGCTGCTTCCATGTGTGCAACAACAAAGGCTGCCTGTGAAAACAGCGAATGGTGTCATTTGGAGGTGGGGTGGGAGATTTCCCTGCTTCCATGGGTTTAAGAAACTACTTAAAGACATTCAGGAGCAAGCTGTGTTTTGGGGGAATTTCTATGAAGGGGAGTCGTGAATCTATCCAAGTATGGGAAACTGTGAGGGCTACAGAAGAATGAAAGGAATGACGGAATTGTTTTGCGAATCTTGTTTCAAAATGAGAGCCTTGAAGATTTCAACAGTAAATCATCATCCTTCAAACCTATCAATACTTTTCCGTGTGGAGTGGGATTCCGATTCGATAACGTAAAACGCATAGACGCCACAGTGACAATAATAATTAATGTTATCCTTCTGCCCAGTTCAACAGTAAAGGTTGATGTGTCAAATTAAATCGAATTCGGAGTAGGATGCGGGTACTCACCTGAAATGAGAAGAAGAAGAAGGTAAATGGTTAGTAATCGGCGAAGAAATGGGGTCCCACAAGGTTGGGGTGGTATGCCGGTATTATTTTAGAAATAAAGATAGGATGGGAAGCTTAACTCTGAATCTTGGACTCAATGTGGTACAATCTGGGGCTAATACTGGTTTGGAGCTGTGACTGCGGGTCTGACAGGAATGAGAAGCTCAGACTGAAAAGAGGATCAAAACACAAAAGGGTTGTCTTGCGGCATAATCTTCGACGGAGCCTCAGATTGGAGCGAATGTTGTAACTTAAATATGACCACGGCTTATCCTAGAATGCGCTTTAAGCTTAAGTTGAGACAGAATCCGGGAATGAAAGCTGAAGGGATTGACTTGAGACTGAGGCTGCGACAACACACAAGCGATGTTGGAAATTGGAGACGGTTGGCTTGGGGTTGCCACCGCGGATTGAACTAAGCCCGAAGAGTCTGAAGCTTAAACCGAGTCAGAGAATGAAGCTGAGACTGCGACTTGAACTGGAATGACATTGACTGAGCCTAAGACTGACAAGCGGACGGAAACATGAGGACTTTGACTTGAATCCGAAACAGCGGCTTAAGTTTAAGCCGACATTTTTGGTTGAGTTATGGTTTTCAAGTTTTTCGTTTAACTCCTACGGTTTCACAGTGAAATGTGAACTTCGGTTCAGTTGAAGTTCGTTTATGTAATGCGATCGATAAAAGTACGGCAGCACTTTAAATTTGGTCCTTGCATTGGCTAACATTTGTAAGGGCTTTCGATGTTTCTCCTGAGCTTTTTAGTTTTAAAACGCTTCTGTGCATCCCTTTTGAACTTTTCTTTCAACCAAAGAAGGAAAAAACTGTGGTATGGGTATCCATTCCAAATGATTTCAATACAAGGAATCGATCGCATTACCGAGCGTCAGATCTCAGAGAGATTAAAATAAAGCTTGAAAAAAGAGCGAGAGAAGCAAAATGGTGCAAAACTGAGGTTTAAGCGACTGTGTACTCTCGTTTAACTTCAACTACTGAACTCAGTTCAGATTTTAAACGAAACTGTGAAACTGAATAAATCGCTGAACTGAAGTTTAAACCAAAAGTGGCGGTTAAGCTTCCACTGTGAAATTGGGCATGAGGCACTGATGCCCTGGTGACATTTTCTTCCATTTTCCTGTTTAAAAAGTCCTTGGATCTACATTGCATACGGAAAACAAGAAACACATTAGTAAAATTTTAGGCGCAATAACTGGGCACTGCCTGATTGGCAATAGGGCCAGAAGACTTAGAGCGCCCTTCAATGATTTCTGTAGAAGCTGCTGGGATGAAGAGGAAGAGGAAACCATACTACACTGCATCGGAACATGCCTTGCCCTTGCACAAACAAGAAGTAAGCTGCTAGGCAGCTTTTTCTTCAACTGCCTCGATGATCTAGCTAATTCAAGCATAAAATATATCCTACAATATATAAAAGCCACGGAATGGCTATAAAATGGTCAAAGAAGACCACTAAATTCAGAATTGGGACGGGACGGAACAACTAGGTTGGAACAAAGGCAGGAAGTACAGCAGAATGGACGAAACCGGTCTAAGTGGAGCTTGCTTTTTTCAGTTTTAAGCAAGCAAACGTTTTAAATGCACATTGCTGTAGAAAGTCAATGCAAGAATTAAATATTCGCTGTAACTATCACAAACATCAACAGCACACAACATCAAACAGCAATCTTCTGACAAGTCTTCCACTCCACATTATTCGATTTACCTTTAAAATAAACTACCTTACCGACAAAGTAAGTGCAAAGTAAAAAATGTACCCGCATGGCATACCCTACAGCGCAAAAGCCCAAAATAGCACAAGACAACAAAATCAAATTTTGACATTACGGCGGATTTGGCACGTAAGACGGGCGGAGTGTCGAAAAGGCAAAAATAATACATTAATTTTCTAATGAATATTCCGCAAATTGTTTACAAATCGAAACGCACTTTTAGTTCACGTTCACATTAAAACCGGCAACATGTCATCACTTTTTGGCAAAGTACTACGTCAAGCATTTAAAACCTTCGATAGCTCTAACAAATCCGCATTTAGTGCCAATCTTAAAGTTCTGCATCAGTTAACCGAACAATTGACCTATCGTGATATCTACATTAATCCGGAGATATTCTCCGATGATACGCAAGAGAATCGAGCTGACAAGGCGCCGTGTACGTTTATTCATGTCTTCGAGAATGCCGACGTATCGATGAGTGTTTTTGTGCTGCGTGCCAACTATACAATGCCCCTGCATGACCATCCAATGATGTATGGCATTTTGAAGGGGCTCTGCGGCAATCTACTAATCCAGAGCTACTCGAGGAAGCCAGCACCGGAGGGTGCCAATGATTTGATATACGATAAGGGCGCAACCGAAATCGATGTTATTGAAAACGAACCAAAGATCGTCACACCACAGTCACAGTGTGCAATTTTATCGCCAACCGAGAGTAATTTCCATGAAATAACCGCCGTGAATGGTGTTGCCGCATTCTTTGATATCCTAAGTCCACCCTATGACTCGGACATACCAGTTTATGGTAGGAGAAAATGCAATTTCTATCAAAGTGTGAACAAGAGTGATCAGTCCGTAATGCTGCAAAGGATACCGGAACCGCTTAGCTACTACTGTGATACTGCAGACGCACCTGAGGCTGTTGCCGAGAGCTTAAATGCTTACATTCAAGTGTATGGCGTTGGCTCCGGCTGAACGATGTAGTTTTAATTTGTTGATTTTCATATTTTGGTGTATGTAACATACGAAAACAAAAACAAACAAACAAACAAGTGGCTAATTGTATTTTTTAATAATTTATCTAATTTATTGCATAAAGTAATCACTACTAAGTAGTCCCGATGACTTGAAGATGTAATCAATCGCACTAGGAAAAAATATGTACATTTTTGTTTCAATAAAAAGAATTAAACTTTCCTTTTACACTTTTTGAATCGGAACGTGGCGTTTCAGTCTCGAATTGGTGCCGGTTAAGTAGAGCAGTGCAGTCCCCACAGTGGCGTATACTATTTTAGACAGGAAGTGATGGGATGAAGGTCGCTAGGAGCACGCGACAGGCTTTGTGAGTAGCGTCACAAACATATTACAACGAAATGCTGCACAAATTGCCGCTCTTATTGGCCTTCGGTTTACAATTAGTGTAGCATGCTTTCTTTGCATGACGCTACAGTCCGGAGTGGACTACATCCTTAACAGACGTATCTCAACTGACATTGAAGTTGAACCCGACACATTCACCCCAAAAAAAAAAACACCCTTTAGAAAATAAAACTAAATTTTATTGCCTGAAGTCTTTGAACACTGTTCACACACCCGAATACTACGTACTCCCTCGAGGAACTCAAAGTTCCTCCTCCTCGTCCACTTTGTACATCTGCTCGTTCCTCCGTTTGAATTTCTTTATGGGCGGCTTCGCACTCAACGTTTCGTTTGCCGCCTCAACGGAGGTTTCGATGATCTCGGGAAGCATGTTCTCTGCGGTTTCCTGCTCTTTGAGGGCCGAGTCCTCGTGATTGCTTGCCGTTGTAATGGTCTGCGGTTTCGGCAGGCTCATGTTCTTCCGCTTCAACGGACTGGTCGCATCACAGGATGAGTTGAGGTCGGTTGTTGACTGATCGCCCAGCTGACTCGAGTCGTTAAGATCGCTTCCATCCAGCGTACTGGAGTGGCTCAGTTCGTGGCCATTTACAAGCATCGCCAGGCTGAGAGGATCATCAATCCCGAGCGTATCGCAAAACTGCAGGTTTTGCGGGTTAATCTGAGATTTGGGCTGCTGCGGGTTCGTGTTGATCTCGTGCGGATTGAAGGCGTCCACCGTGCGACTGAAATTGTCGGGAATTTTCAGATCGTAGCCGAATTTCTTGTGCACGTGCTCCTTCTCCTCGTCGGTCGGGGTGAAGTTGTACCGGCCATTGCCGTTCGGTCCAGGCATGTAGTTCGGGTTGTGTTTGACACTGATCAGATGGTTTGTGAGGAAGAGAATGGTTAGCCACTCGAGATCGTACTCGAATTTGATTTCCCCGTCATCCGTGCTGTCGACAGAGTCCACGTCGAGCACTTGCAGGAATCGTCTCTTTGGAAGGCATTTGTCTAAGGCAAGGAATTTCGTGACGCGATTTGTATCATCGTGTGACACCACAGCGGCGAACTTGCAGTGCAAGTGCGCTGCGAACCAGAGCGACGGCTGAATGGTCTTGAGGAGGTCTTCACATGGACGGCTTCCCAGGTTGTCGCTGTCGATTTCGTCCCTGGGGAAACATGTCTGTGTCAAAGTAACTTTTCAATTTCAAACTCTTTACTGACTCACCTGAAGTACGGTTTGAAACGGACGAGCTGCGCTTTATCTCCGTAGTTGTATATTCCCTTCGGCCAGTCATGAGACATGCAGATGTCCACCGCGCCGGACAATTGCTTCAGTCTGAACACCTCCAGCTGGCGAACGTGATACACACTCTTTTTGCTAGACTCCGTGTACGGCGAGAATTCGTGATGACCTCGCAAGAAGTCGATGCCCTTGTAGATACCCGACAGACCGGCGATGCGTATGCCATTCACTTTGACAACGCCAGCATAGCCCATGTAATAAATGTTGGGCGCAACCCATCCACCATAGGGCAACTCCTGCAGGTAATTAGACGCCTCATGGTTTCCCCCGATGAAAATCGTCAAAATTGGCGCAACTTTTTCCCCGCTGTAGTACCTAAAAAAATGGATCAGATTAGTTATTTAAATTGTTTCAAATCGGTAAACGCTGTCTCAACTAACTTATAAAACGTGCAGATATCCATGTACTTCTTGGGAACGGCCATAGTTTGGAGATCCTCCAGATTTCTGACGGATTGGAAGTCGCCACAGCATAGCAGCAAGTCGATCTTGATATTTTCAGCTTTCTGCAGGGCTTCAATCGTTTCGTATATCTTCTCCAATTCCCCATGGGCACAACCTTCTACTGCGATCTTCATTTTGCTTAATTACTAGCTGACGCTTTGATAATTTTGAGTTTTATAAACACAAGCCAGTTTGTTTTCGTTCTTTCGATGCACATGCAAAACAATTTTGACGTTTGTTAAACGACAATTCAGTGATGCCAAGTTTCTTATTTTTTCGAAAGCATTGTGCCGGTAATGTGGGGCTGCTCATTTTGCTGCAGGGTGAAGCTATTATCAGTATATGCTTTCCACGTCTGTAATAAAATTTCATCGTTTAAACTGTTGCTGGCTAAATAATTTAAAGCTCACACAGTGCTTGAAATCCGTTTGCATTATAATTATAATCTGCGATGAAAAGGCACTTTTTAATGATTATAAAGATCCCTGCAGCACTAGGTTTCATTGAGGAAACATTAAATTGGCTACATTACAAGCACCTTGGGCGATCTGATAACGTTCATGTGTATGTTTTTTCACTGACTATTTATTAATGTGATGATAGCAGCAAATATTCATTCAATGGATTATTATCGCAACTAGATTGTTTTTTTCTAAAATATGTTAATTCAACTGCAACCGTTTCACCTAAATAGCCGATGTTTTTTTGCGGTTTGAAAAATATGAATGCAAGCAGGTCAAAAAAGCAGGTCACGAAATGCCGTGATGACCACTGATTCACTATCACATGTCCGTTGAATCGATGAATTGAGATCACTGCCCAAGGAGGAGATATTTGCATTCAATCAAAAGTAATCAATGCAAGCAACAATCAACTCATCTCGTCTGTCTGGCTGTTCTTTCTTTGTTCGATTTGCAGCAGAGTCCATTCGACGTCATTTGTAAGTCATTTGACCGGAGTTAAATAGCAAGATCAAAGTACGGTGTTCTTTAACAAACGCGATCGATAATATACACGAAACATTTTTACTTTACAGAATGTGTGGCAATTTAAAATGGGGCAACTTTGGCCAAGTGTCCTTCTGCAGTGAGCCACTCCAACGTAATCTAACGTATGTGTACTTTAAGAAGTGGGTATAGGGCCATGTTTGGAGGGAGTTCCCTGGTGCGAAACCACCGTGAGCACGGGAATGATACTACTATTGCTCTCGATATCTGGTAATTCATGCAGGACTGGAGTTAGATGTCTGGAGCAAAAAATTAGTGGAGGCCCCCAGGAATATGTAAATATAGACAAAAGCAAGAATTATATGAAAATTAATTAAGACGCTAAGAAATGGAACTTTGCATGTTTTTTTCGACGAAAAAACCTTGATGATTTCGCTGAAATAAAGTTCTCGGAGTCAACTACCCAACCTAACCTAAATCGCTTTCAATGCTGTGTCCCATCGAAAGTCAAAGCAGGGATGAAAAAGAAACATTTGAAAATGAATCGAAATCCAAAAAGAAATTGTAATATTTTTTTACTGAAAAGAAACTACAAAACAAATATTTATCACACTTGTTTTTTATAGCACTGAATTGATAATATGGCATTTTCAGCGAATACCCATCCAGGTACTCCTGGGCGTCGTATTTTATGTAGTCCATCTTGTCTACTGTGCCCCCATCTTCACATGGTATGTTGTCACAACCAACAACTAAATGGGAAAAACATTT